>JAYEPQ010000012.1:42785635-43985635 GCA_036321105.1 Dracaena cambodiana
AGAAAAGGGATGCTCCAGTTTCCCTCCAATCCGAGGCCGGAGGAAGTGGGGAAGACCAACGACCCCAAGTACTGTCTCTATCATCAGAACGTGGGGCATACTACGAAGGATTGCTATACATTAAAAAGAAAGATCCAGGCACTAATCGAAGCCAAAATAATCACACTAAAGTTAGAGCAGAAAAGGGTGACGGCTAATGCAGTCACTCTAATGGTAGGAACTAATGAGTTTCCCGCAGAAGTGTCCCCAGTGCCTGCCGAAAAGATGGTGCTGGTTAATCATGACCCACATAATATGAAAAAAAGGGTCTCTCCCCAGTCACTACGAAGAAAGGTGAGATTATGTGGGTACATCCAGATCTTTTAAACGATGAGTAATGGTCTTCATCGAATAAACAGAAGCTGAGCAAAGGAAAAACTTGTCATGTGATTTCTGCAATCATCAAGGAAGACCACGATGATGCAAGTATGCTAACCGACTCCGAAACAGAAGCATCAGCTTTAGCCACTCATTACGATGAGGCAGGCCCGTCAGGAACTCGCTCCAGGAGGAGCTATCTCAAAGATTACTCTAAAGTGCAGCCTAACGAACCCACCACGACGAATGAAGAGCCACCTTCTACACAGAAGGAGCTCCACTTCCAGAAGGGGACAAAGAAGGATAGTGAGGCAGCTGGTACACCATTTAAGTTTGATGTGCTTGTTCAGCTAGCCAATATCCCGGCCCGCATCTGTTTACGAGTTGTTGCGATTATCCAAGATAACCAGAGACGCGTTAAGGGAAGCTCTGGCTGACTCTGAATCTTTTTTGGCTCAAATTGCAGAGCCGTCTGTGAACGCAGAGGAGCTTTGCCCGCACTGCAACCAAGTGACGAGACAGGTTCCATGCATCACCTTCTTGCCGGATGATATGCAGGTCAAAAACTTTAAACATAATAGACCCTTGTATTATACATGATACATGGGCTCTCTTAAAATTGACCTAATTCTCATAGACCCAGGGTCTGCCTTAAGTATCATCCCAAGGAGATTGATGCAAATACTTGGAATCTCAGTCAGCCGATTGACGTCCACCAATACCTCCATCTTTTGCTTTAACTCCAATGGGAGTCATCCCTTGGGGAAGATCCGACTTCGCTGCCAGATTGGAAGTCTAAAGCCAGATTGGAAGTCTAAAGTCAGAGGCGACGTGTTATGTCATCGACGCTGAGACTTCTTACAACATGCTTTTAGGACGTCCTTGGATTCACTCCAATATGGTGGTGTCCTCTACTCTCTACCAATATATGAAATATTGCAATGATCAGGGGGGAGTCCACACGTTGATCGCCGACAAGTAGCCCTTTAAGGGGTGGAAAACTACTTCACAGATAGAGATACAGCAGAGGCATCTGCAGAATCAACAAAGAATGTCAAATGGGACTAAGACAATGGTAACGAAGCAGACACTGAACCTGAGCTAATAGATGAAGAAGACTGCGAGTTCGAGATAAATTCTCTTGTAATTAGTAGTAATGATTTTGATGTAACCAACACTGCCGATGAGATGGACGAGTGGATTATTAATGAAAACATAGGTTTTGCTTATGTTCCTGTTATTGCTTCGGATTCTACTCCGTCTTGTACAAGCACAGAAGTGGATAGCATATTCGAGTAGGAGGCTCTAGCGGCATTCCATCTGCTAATACGTCGTTTGCTGGGCAAACGAAAATTCACAATGTGGACGGGGCTACTTTTGAGGTGCCCGCTCAATGGACAGACCAACAACCAATAATATTCGGCCGAGTTGAGTCGCAGCCCAAGTATACCATAAGTAGTGAAAGCGATGATCAAATGGCACCTCAATTTGGCTATTACGAATCAGTCTCCCATCAAATGATGAAAAGCATGGGCTACGATTTCAACCGTAACAGGGATTAAACTTCGGAAGAGGACGACGAAATCTTTTGCGTTCGTTTGTCCCTCGAGTAAAGAATCCCGATTACTATCATAAAACCCGCAAGGGGTTGGGATATTTTACTACTTCCAAATCCTCGGGAAGAGAGTACATAGACTCAGCTGAATCAAAAAATCCTCAAGAAATAATAGAATGGGATTCTGATGTTGGTACAAGTGTAATATTCGAGGCCCTTGCTTGGAACATGGTTTCAGTAAGCCATGAAGAACCAGATAATGCCTGGGCACAGAACATAGATATCTAATGGAATATCAGATTTGAGCAGTAAGAACCACCAACTGAAGACCAAGTGGTTCAAGTCAATATGGAAACTGAAGAAGACCCGAAACCCATCTTTATAAGTGAGAGTCTCACTTCTCAAGAGAAAGAGAATCTCGTGTCCCTCATAAGAGAGTACATTGACGTCTTCGCATGGAGCTATGAAGACATGCCTGGCTTGGACCCACATGTTGCCATGCACCGACTTAATATTATGCCAGATGCTAAACCCATAAAACAACAATAAAGGCATTTCAAGCCTGAGTTGATGGAAGCTATAGAGTCTGAAGTCAAGAAGCTGATAGACTCAGGCTTCATTCGCGAAGAGCAACATCCTGACTGGGTAGAAAATATCGTGCCGGTACTCCAGGAAAACGATAAGATACGGATAAGCATAGACTTCTGATATCTTAACGCTGCATGCCCAAAAAATGAATTTCCACACCCCATCATGGATGTCATGATTGATAACACGTGCGGGTTTGAACGGATGTCCTTCATGGATGGTTTCTCATGATACAACCAAATTAAAATGTATTCAGAAGACGAGAAATACACAGCATTCAGAATACCGCTTGAAATATACTACTACACAGTGATGCCCTTCGGATTGAAGAATGCCGGCGCTACTTACCAACGGGCTATGAGTGTCATTTTTTAAGAACACTTACGTAAAACCGTTGAGTGCTATGTGGATGACCTCGCCATTAAAAGTAAGAAGAAAGAAGATCACCTGCAAGACTTGAGCGTGATATTTGATATCTTGAGGAAGTATCAACTGAAAATGAATCCTACCAAGTCATTTCTTGGAGTATCGAGCAGGAAGTTCTTTGGATTTGTTGTCACCGCGAAGGGAATCCACCTTGACCCTGATAAGGTCAAAGTGATAAAAGAAATGCAGCCATCACGGAACTTGAGGGAACTCAGGGGGTTGCAAGGCAAGCTAGCATATATCCGGCAGTTCATAGCAAATCTGTTAGGAAGGTGCTAGTCATTCTCAAAGTTAATGAAGAAGGGAGCCTCTTTCATCTGGGATGAAAATTGTCAATAAGTTTTTGAGGACATTAAAAATTATCTTATAAAGCCGCCTGTGTTAATGGCACCTGTTTCAGGAAAGCCTTTTCTGATCTATGTACGAGCGATGGACCATGCCCTAGGGGCTCTATTGGCTCAACATAATGATCAAGACCAAGAGCAGGCAATCTATTATTTGAGCCGGACAATGATTGGTGTTGAGCATCGGTACAATCCAATCGAAAAAGAATGCCTAGCGCTAGTGTTCGCGGTTCAAAAAATGCGACACTACCTAGTCGGTCAGACGATACATATCATTTCTCGGGTAGACCCGCTTAAATTGCTCATGACAAAGCTGGGATCATTAAACGGCTGGCTCGCCAATTGGGCGTTATTATTATCTCCCTACAATATGCATTTCGTGCCTCGGAAAGCGATGATAGGCCAAGCCATAACAGACTTTCTCGCCGACCACCCAGTTCCAGAGAACTCCTAACCTCAAGCTAAAATCCCAGATGAAACTGTGGAAGTTAATGCGGTCTTAGAAGAATAGATGTGGTAACTGTTCTTTGATGGGGCAGCAAGAAGAGATGCTGTCGGCGTGGGGGTCGTACTGGTTCTCCCCACAATCATGTAGTGCCTCAAGGATACTCGTTAACCAAGCTTTGCACAAATAATGTGGCAGAGTACAACACTCTTATCACTGGCCTCGAGATAGCTTGGCAACTGGGGATGAAGCATCTCGAAGGTATGGCTATTCAAAACTAGTCATTAACCAAATGACCGGGGAATATGAGGTAAAGCATGAAGCCCTCATACCGTATCATCAAACAACAATGCGACTTGGTAACAAATTCAAAGAATTTTATATTGATCATGTGCCAAGATACGAGAACACATACGCCGATTCCCTTGCATCGTTGGCTGCGACTCTCACTGTACCAAGCGGGTCAACTAAGCATATTACCATTGAAAGTCGCGAACTCCTACACCCAAAAGCAATCATGGAAGTAGATGAAGCAAACCAAATTGGAATAAAGTTTGAGCCACGAGACTGGCATTTTCCACTTGTGGATTATGCGTTGCACGATATCCTCCCTGAGGACCCTAAAGAAGCCCCTTCCATAAGAAACAAGGCCACAAAATTTTATTATAACGCCATGCTCCAGACTCTGTATCGAAAATATCATGATGGTATCCTACTTCGTTGCTTATCAAAAAGCCAAGCTCAAGAAGTGATTAAAGAAACCCATGATGGGACCTACAGGGCCCACCAGCCTAGACCAAAATTCTGGGATCGCATTAGAAGATTGGAATACTTCTGGCCCAAGATGATCACAGATGCAGTGGCATATGCAAAATGTTGCTATGCCTGTCAGGTCCATGATAATTTCATACATCAACCTCCAGAATACTTGCATACATTGACTGTTAGTTGGCTATTCGAGACTTAGGGAATAGATGTTATCGGGCTAATCATTCCGCCATCATCTGAAAGACACCGTTTCATATTGGCGATAACCGACTATTTCTCTAAATGGGCAAAAGTTGTTCCCATGAGAGAAGTGAAGACAACAGATGTCAAATTCATCAAACACCACGTAATTTATCGCTTCGGTGTGCCTCGATGGATCATCCATGACAATGGGCCTCAATTCATTAGTCAAGATTTCGTGAAATTCTGCGGCAAGTTCAGAATTCAAGATGTGCCTTCAACGCCTTATAATCCGGCAGCCAACGGATTAGCTGAAGTTTTCAACAAGACTATTATAAAGCTTCTACAAAAGTTTGTTTTTTCGAGTCGCCACGATTGGGATGAAAAGTTAGGCGAGTGTTTGTGGGCTTGCCGTATGATGGTGCGAACTCCAACAAAAACTACGCCCTTCTCTTTGGTGTATGGTTGCGAAGCAGTATTGCCGTTGAAAATCCAAATCCCATCCCTACGAGTAGTGTTGGCTACAGAATGATGACTGATATCAAAAGCGGCTCCAAGAATTAGAGGCATTGGACGAAAAACGTCTGAACGCAAAGCAACAAATCGAGTTATATCAAGCGCGCATCTCGAGGGCATTTAATAAAAAAGTTAAACGAAGAACTTTCAAAGAAGGAGACTTGGTCTTAGCTGTTAAAAGACCAATGATCCTGACCACAAGATTAAGGAAAAATTTGAACCAAATGGGAAGGACCTTTTGTAGTAGAAACTGTCTATTCAAATGGAGCCTATCGCCTGATCAATCAAGACGGCGATAGAATGATGATGCCGATCAATAGCAAATTCTTGAAGAAATACTACATCTAGCGACCTTCAAATAAAAAAGGGAAGGCTAATGAATCAACATCCCAATGTTGTGAAAAAAACAACGAGAAGAGAAATTGAACATTTCTCGCCAACCGTAGCATACTGGGAGTAAGAGTATGAGATCGATCGCCCAATACCAAAAATGTAATGGGAAGAGAGAACGTTTGGCATTTAAGCCCAAACAAACTCTCGACAACTCATCATGCTGAGAGGAATAGCATGACTGCCCAATACAAACGGCGATTGGTAAAGGCACTTCAAATCCGTTGATAGCTGAGGGTTTGCTAAAATTTCCATGACCAATTTGTCATAGCATCATCCTATGAGGATACTCATGACCCAATGCTTCAAAAGTAAAGGGGAGAGAAATTCAAATCCTCGATAACTCTTCATACTGAGGTAAAAGTATGAACTACCCAATGCTTCAGAAGTAAAGGGGAGAAGAGACGTTTGGCATTTAAGCCCAAATAGGACCTTTGATAACTCATCGTGCTGAGAGGAATAGTATGACTAGCCCAACGTAAATGACAATTGGTAAAGGCATGTCAAATCCGTTGATAATTGGGAGTTTGCTAAAAATCTCGTAAACCTATCACGTTAAGTCTTATCTTTGAAAGCAAGATTTGAATAATCACAAATAATGCAATCAATGATCCCAATATGATCACCGGCTCTGTCTGCTAGCCAGGTGAGTCATAAGCTATGTCTGTCGGCCGGACGAGCTACCTTATAACTTAAATCTAATTACCTCGGTATGTTTAATACTATACCTCTGCTGAAAACCCTTGGTACGTTTTCTGAACATCTCTGCTAAGACCCCATGAGTACGTTTTCTGAACAGCTCTGCCCATGGTTTTTAACCCTAGCACGGTCATCTCAGTACGTTTTCTGAGCACCTCTGCTGAGACACCTTTGGTATGTTTATACCTCTGCCGAAACTCCTTCGTACGTTTTCTGAACATCTCTGCCAAGACCCCATAAGTATGTCTTCTGAACACCTCTGCTCATGGTTTTCTAACCCTAACCCGGTCACTTCAGTACGTTTTCTGAACATCTCTGTTGAGACTCCGTGGGTACGTTTTCTGAACACCTCTGCCCATGGTTTTCGACCCTCACCTGGTCGCACTCCAACGATCTATTAAATATATACCCATTATGATAAGAAAGAATCTGCGGACAGCCCAACACTCTTGAGGCAAGGGACAAGAGGGAGCTAAAATCCTCGACCAGTCTTATTATACTGGGGGTAACAACAACCTGATGACGAAAGGCAAAGGGAGAAGGTAACCCACTAAACATACCAAGCAGTCTTGATATGCTTAATATGATACCTCTGTCAAAGCTCCATGAGTACGTTTTCTGAACACCTCTACTTATGACTCTTCAATCTTAATTTGAAAGTAATTACCGGCTCTGTTTGTCAGTCAGGCGAGTTATCGGCTCTATTTGGCAAGCCAAACGAGTCTCATCACAATTAAAATACTCAACTTGTTAAAATATCTCCATACCTTTAGCAAGTTCCATCTCTGTGAATACATCCGCCATCCACAAGATAAAGTCCACTCATCACATGAAAATCCATTCGCCAAATCCAGCTCCACAGCGTTCAATCAACTCTATTGTCTTGAACTATATGTTGCTAAAAGTTTTTTTTATTTATTATTATTATTATTATTATTATTATTATTATTATTATTCTTATTATTATGCACAATAAGGTTGAAAAACAAAGGTAATATTATTTCTTTATATAAAAAAAAATGTATCAAAAGTTTGTCAGAATTTTTAATCTCTCTTCTGCTTCTCGCAGATTCTTGGAACGGGCTTTTTCAGCAGTGGCAGAGGCTTGACGATGTAGCTCTTCTTTATCAACAGTCAGACGTTGTGCTATCTCCGTACGGACATCTTCCAAAGCCTTGATTCGCATAGCCACCTCTTACCGTACTTGTGACTGTTGGTGGGTTAGGGCCTCACGGCGCTTCATAATCTCCTCAAGCTTCGACTCTTCGACCCGAAGAACTGCCAGAGCCATGGCAATAGCCTCATGAGCACAGGAAATAGTATTCTGTGTGGCCTCATTCTCAAGCTCGGCTTGCTCAAGCTCACCACCAATTCCATTATGAACATTGGCTAAGTCCTGAAGCTCTCGTGCAAATACATCTTCTTTCTCCTTTAGCTTTCTTGAAGAAGATCCAGTTCAGCACAAGCTCGGGCAACCTCAATGTCAATGATGGCAGATACATTAGCCTGGCGCACATTGTTCAAGTTCTCCAGGTGCTGGTCCAATGCATGCAATCGTTCCCAATAAAAAGATGCCCAATCAGGACCACCAATTTTCTCAATATTCTCAATATAATTAAGCAGCGTTAAACGACCCACGCCATAGGAGTCCCGTCTAGCCAAAATCAAAGACACACAGCGACTGAATAATTGGCGGAACCCATCAGTAAAGTACTGCAAGAAATCCTCCATGAAATTGTTTGCCCGTACTGAAAACGAAGGAAGCACCCCTGTCACAATACTTGGGAGCCTATCTAGAGATGACTGAGAAACAAAGGATGGAGGTAAAATCCCTGTCAAGTGTGGAGCCAAAGTCTGAAGGAGAATGCCGATGGAAGAGTGTTCAATGGCAGGCGCAATGACATCAACCCCAACGGACATCGTCTTAGATGATCGGCTCTTCCCCGAAACATTCCCTGCAGCGGAAGTGCCCTCAAACGGAGATGCAAGAGATCTGAGAGGATGTGCGCGCGTGACCTGCGGCTCCACCATATTCCCTTCCCCTATAACAACATTTATAACTATAGATGAAGTCATAATTATAGTTGCTCGAGTGGCTGGCAGAGGAGCGGGAGGTCTCCCCGATGAATCACTTGATTCAGCATAGGAGGCTGGTGTCGGAGAAGGCAAACTAATAGCCACCATATCTGCAAAGATAATAAAACTTTTTGTGAGGGAACTAGCATAACTGATTGAGCAAAGTGACAAAGGATGCATATCGATAATCAAGCTGATACCTCTTATGACATCGCTTCGAGCAGAGGTGCCTTCTTGACCGGATGGGTTGGCAAAAGGTTCAAAAGAGTCAGTGCCATATGAGCTCATGTCACTATAACCACTATGATCTGGACCGCACAAACTGGAATCAAGTGGATAAGGAAGTTTATATGAGCTCAACGGATGCGAGGTCGAGCGTATCTGAGAAGAACTAGCCTCTGAAATACCAAGAAAGGAAGAAAATGAAGCCAAATTGTAATAAAGTTGCTGAAACAAAACTTTTGGCAAACCTCGTTATCAGGAGAAGTTGTCCCAGTAGTCAGATTGCAGGGTGGCGCTAAAAAAGGCGACGACAAAGCCGACAGAAAAGTAGTGATGTCAACTGCTTGTTACACAAGTACTTGACCGACCGAAGCATTTGCAGTGGCTGGGGGTGTATCACGATCAGGAAAAAAAATAGCAACTGACTCCAACATGCTTGTTCCAAGTGCTTGACTAGTTCTCACTGTCACTTGATATGTTGACTCCATTACTGGGGGTACTATCTCTTGTACTAGTGTTGCTACTTCAAGTACTGGGTCATCATCAGTAATTACTAAGGGAGCAGGAACAGATTGAGATTTTTTCTTCTTCGTCTTACTTCCTTTTGAAGTACCAGCTTTGCCAACTTGGAGTCTCTTCCGACTAGCGCCCTCAGCGGAGGCACCAACAAAAACTACTGCACTGTGAATCTCAGTTACCTGATCCATGACCTTAGCTTTGGTGCCCTGCATTGCAGTGTCACCCTCTCTAGCTGTTGCCTCGACTGTAACCCTGACAGCTCCTTCCTCATCTTCAACTTCGTCGTCGTCTTTTGAATTAAGAAACTCGTCTATACCTCTAAGACGAGACTTCTTATCACCTTTCTTTTGGGTGTAATACGTTTCAATCTCTCTCATGCAGTCATGACTTATGCGAAAGCCTATGATAGCATTGACAACATGACACCAAGTACAGAAGCCCAGAGAAAGGAGTAGATTGGGCACCTTGTGAGGAAGAATGAAATGAGCATCCGTGCCTCCAGCACAAAAATAATACCAAGCACAGGCTCCCTCGAAAAGATTCCCTCGAAAACCAAACTTTGGATTCAGATTTCCTACATATAATTGGGAATAGCCAAATTGACGGGCAAATTGGTTAGGGAGATAAGGCTCCATATAACAGGTCATCCCTTGGCGATAGACTAAGTGCCCTGGATGGATATTCATCAACCACTAAAGCAACCAGAAGATAGCCTGATATAACCATCTGGCTCACGAACATCCCTAAAACTGCCACCATAATTGCCACTAAGAAATTCAGGGAAACTACGATATAGTTGAAAACTTTGATGACTGAGAAGAGATTTGCGAATGCCAACATATAATAACTCGTCTAGTCAAAGTTTTCATAATGCTGAACGTAAGCCAGGGCAGTTGGATCCTCTAAAGCAGGAGTCGTCATCAACCTAGGGACGTGAAGTACGAGCCAACCCATCAGATACATGTAGGGTAACTCAACTCGAGGGTTTGGAGTTGTGTATATCGTCTCCCTTTGTCATTATCAGCAGGCTTTACCTCAATAAACTCGGTAAAAAGCCTCCTTAGACCAGCTAGCATGTTACAAACCATGGCAGGGAGAAGTCCAAGAGACCGGCCATGGGTAAGGAGCACTGCTGGATATACCACATCAATAGAGATGGCCTCATGCGGAATGGAGGGAACGACGCACTTTTTGAGCCACAACATTAAGAAACCGGCAAGAAGTCCTTTGTCAGAGATTGGATACTTGGTTTGGTAATGAAAACTTTCAAACTGTGTGCCCGCCTTGAACCCATCTTCGTCATAGTCGGCAATATAAGAAGCGGCTCCCAGATCCAAAATCCTTTTTGGATGGCATCGTCATCAAGTACTTCATGTCTAGTTACCTGACTTTTGGATAGGTCCAAATTGCGGAATAAATAGTAGGCCCATGTCTTTTGCCCAACCTTTCGGACTTTTGAGCGAGAAATTTTAGCACAAATTCTGAAATGACATAACATCTCCCAGTCTGTTTCATACACAGGCCTACTTAACTCCTTCAATAGATCCAACTCTGCCGAAGTGGGCACATACTCTTCATATGGTAGCTCGCCCATAGTCAACAGTGAAACCTCAAATATCTCATGAAGAGCAAGACCAAGTTCTCCTACTGGGATGAAGAAAGAACCCAAGTGTGGATTGAACATTTCAAGTATGCTATATAGGTGATATATGTTATGGGGAAGGCCGAATTGGACATTCCTGATAGTGCCAAAGAGACCAATTTCTCGCAGAATATCTCTAAATGTAACGAGTACAAAACTCACCAATCGGCTCCACCACATATTCCCAGTCGAAAAAAATCCAGCTAGGAGTCCTGCAATGATGAGATGGATAATGTCCTTTTCTAGACAATAATTTGTTCAAAAAAGTGTTGGTTCTTCGGGGAGTTTCACCAAGGGGGTGATCTTTATTAAATGTGCCAGGGAGAAGACCAAGGATAGATCTATTGGGGCCATCTTGATAAGCACTTGAAGAGTTGAATTTGCCAACAGCAACCCTGTCCTGTACTTTGGTTATGGGCCAATTCATAATACGCGGGACTAATAACTTTTGGAGATATACAAGTGGATAAGTCCTAACCACATCTGGAAGGAACATCCGAACTCCATCCACTTCCCGGAGCCACTTATGTTCTTTCACAAATAGAGCTTCGTTTGAAAGAGTAATTTCATCTCTGAGGAAAAATTTGGGCTTCTTCAAGGAATGACGGTTTTTTCCTTCAAACCGCGCATCGGTAGCCAACTCCCTGAGAGTTGTCTGATTGCCTTCAACGAGTCTTTCAATACGACTCTTAGGACTGTCTGGAGCAAAAATTGACACTGGCTCTCCAAATCGAAATTGAGCGTAATCGTCGGGCCCACCTCGATATCCAAAGTAATTACGCTTGGGGAGTGCGCTACTGGAATAATTGGCTGCTAAAAGAGAAAGAGGAAAAAGTTAGAAAAAAAATAAATATATCATCATCAAATCAAGAAGAGCTTAATCCTGCTTGTACCTCAAAAGGACAGGGAAATTTCAGTTGACGATGGCCCTGGGGCAGAAGAATCATCACTGTGACTTGAGAAAGAGCATTGAGAGCCCATTGAGTCGAAGGGATCGGAAGGAATCTGCAAAAATTCGAAGAGAGGAGGAAGTTTCTTGGACCTTTTTTTAGAAAAAAAAAAAAACAAAAGAAAAGATAGAGAGAAAAAGAAAGGTTCTAAGAATCTTAAATAAAGGAGTTCAAATAAACGATTCAGGAATAAGACGTCAACCCTTGAATAGGATTGATATTTTAATCTTGGATAGAAATAAGAGATCAACCTTAGCTAAAAATCCAAAGTATTTCAAAATTTCAAGAAGAAACACAAAATTTTGAAAATTTTGGAGGGGGTCTTGTAGAACGATAAAAATAATCCAAATCTAAAATCTGAGTTTGAATCCAAGTCTGAATCCAAAATCCAAGTCCAAATATTAATCCTAATTTAAATAAAATAAATAAATTAAAAAAAAAATCAGCCTCGCACCCATGCGAAGTTGAGAAGCGAGGCTAGAAAGAAAGAAACCATGCAAAATTGTTTTAAAAAAAATTAGTTTTGCATGAGCCTAGCACGCGTGGAAGCGAGGCTCACCATGAATTTTTTTTTTTAAAAAAAATAATTAAAGAGAGGTGAGCCTCGCACCCAACCTTGCGTGGATGCGAGGCTCAGGCCAACAAAAGAAACCTAAGAAAAAAAATTAAATCGGGTGAGCCTCACACCCAGCCTCGCGTGGATGTGAGGCTCAGGCCAACAAAAGAAGCCAAAGAAAAAAAAATTTTAATCGGGTGAGCCTCGCACCCACACGAGGCTCAGCCTCACGTGGATGCGAGGCTCAGGCCAAGAAAAAGAAGAAAGAGAAAAAGAAAAAGAAGAAGAAAAAGAAAAAAAAATTAAAAAAAAGATTCTCTCTCTATCTATCTTTCTCTCTCTCATCGTCCCATTTGGTCACTCGCTCACCCCATTCGGTCGTCCGATTTTGCACAATAAGCTCCCGACTTCATGCACGCAATATATTTTTGTCCAATCTCCAATTATTTTACAATTTCTAATGCTATCCAAGTTTTAATTAGAATCAAATTGATTTTGGATGAAAAAATTTAAAATTAATTTCATTAGCATTTGGATAATTCTACGATTTTTAATCAAACTCAAATTAATTTTTGGATGAAAAATTCTAGATTAATCTTATTAGAGTTTGATAATCATACAAATTCGAATTAAATTCTAATTTGAGTTTAATTGATTTTGGATGCAGAAATAGGACCCGATTCAATGAATCTGGAGAAAATCAAATAAAAAATATTCGAATATCTCATTGAGATTACAAAGAGATTTTGATTTTATCTAAATGGAAACAAGATCTTATTCTTATCTACAAAGAAATCTCTTCAACAACCGGAGGCCTATAAATACCCTCCAAGAGAACTTAAAAAGAACCTTTGGCAAATTGATCTACGCGCGAGAGTCTCAAAGCCTTGCAACAAAAAAAGAGAAGACTTTTGGCTAGATCTCTCTCCCGCACAAGCGTTCGTGCTTCCTCTAAGAATCAGTAGAGAAGAAGAACGAGCTCGCCTCCAACCATAGACATCAGATCGTCAATGGGGAAAGAACCAATTCGCATAGCTGCCTCGAATCCCACATCTTCTATAAAAAGAGAGCAACGATCTATAAGTTCCCTCTATCTGTTTTTATTTTTGTTTTCATTGTAATTTAAAAAAGATGAGTTTTTAATAATTTGTAATTTTTCTCTATCAATGGCAATGGAAAGATCCAACCCTATTTCTACGGAAAACAACGGTTATCTTCTGCAGCCAACTCAAAATCTTGTTAAAAAAAAGAGAAGGGAGAATGACATTGATTAGAAGAAGAATTTTACCTTAATTAAGGAAAATGACTACGGTCATGAGAATCTTTTCGGTGGGATACCCCTCTGGATTGATGCAGTCTGGAGGTCTTGTAACATGTCAATTCCCATCCATCACTTCGATTGAAGAAGAAGAAAATACGACTGCACAGACAAATCAACTACAAAAGAAAGGAAGAGAAGACAAGGAGGTGGAAACTTTTCTCATGTCAGAATGCTCCTTTATAGAAGAGGTCATGCGTCTTATATAGACGGTCCCATGGTTATGATCTTCGATTGGGAGAAGATAAGGCCAAATCTTCGGTTGGGATTCTCGACTCGGACCCCAACATAATTTATTACTGTTGCATAGGCGCTTAGATTTCGCAGTCGAAGGATCTCATCGTTAGTAAGAGCGTTTAACGCTTGGGATTTCGCACTGGTTAATCAGATAAAGGGTTATGTCATGACTCACGGAAACCACTACAAATTCTTAAAGAAGAATTTTTATCTCGCGAATTCCTGGATGAAAGTCGCGAACTTGACGAAAGCTCATGAAGGTTGCGTACACCTGACAAAAGAAAGAATCTTTAAGGCTACTATAAAGTTGTGGTCTTGAGATGAAGAAAAAAAACATGCATGATACACAGATACCATGGATCCTACGAAAATTCGCGGACATCAAAACTCAAGATAGCAAGTTTGATACAAATCTCTAAAGACAAATGCAAAGTAGTTATTTTGAAGTGCAAAATCATGTTTACTATACAAAGGATAAAACATGTCATGCAAAGTAGAAGTTAGAAGAATTGTAAGAGAGATTACAAAAACTCGAACTATGAAGGAGAAAAAGGATTTTTATAGTTCAATGATTTAGGAGGTCTTTATCTTCTCTTCAACATCACTAATTTCCTACTGGATGATCTCATAAGCTTGGACAGTGGCTTGACGGTGCAATTCTTCTTTACTTGCAATGGTACTTTGTGCTGAAGCGGCCTCCAATGTCTCTAATTCGGCTTGTATCACCTCAAAATCTTTAATCGCATTATCCCGCTGTCTGGATAAGCTCATGAGATTCTTCATTAACTCATCACGTTCCTTAGTAATCTTAGCCAAGAAAGCCTGGGTTTTAGCGATGGACTCCTGGGTTCTAATAATGGCTTGGTCATGGTTCTTGACAACCGAAGCATCAGTCTCTACTTGGAAGGCTAGAGATTGGCTGTTTGATTGGCTCTTTTCAAAGGAAGTTTTGCAAGTATCAGCTTTTTCTTTGAGCTCCTTCTGGAATCCAAATTGCTCCTCCATCAGCTTCTAGAACATTGCTTCAACTACTTCAGATTTGTCAGCACTTCGCGATCTTGACAAAGACTCAGCGTAGCCTTGGAGTTGAGCTATCATAAGCTTGTAAGGAGCAACTTTTTCCTCCCCACTAAAAACGAATATACCAGTCAAGTAAATATGAAGAATATTGGCAAGAGAAGCAAAAGAAGCCCCTTTCAGTATATTCTCAATGCAACGATCCAAAAAGTGGAAAAATGTTTCCACTGTATCCCTTAGCATGTTAATTTCAAAAGCATCAACCTCCATGTGGGAAGAATCGGCAACAACTGGAGTTGGTGTATCCTGAACTGTTCTCTGCTGTAGAGAAACAGTAGTACCAGTACCAGAAAGAACAACTTCCACACACTCAGCGGAAACAATGGTTGTAGCAACTGTAGTCGGAACAATATGGGTGGCAATTTCCATTGAAGGAACCGCTACTTCAGAAGTATTAGCCGCGAAAACAGTGGTCTCAATCACCCCACGGGCTACTTCAGTAAAAACTTTTGCGACGGTGTTGTCCTGCGGAGTGTCGTCTACAACCATATGCTCTGGAGATGGAGTCAAACCAAGAGCTGTTTAAAAAGGAAGGGAAGTACAATTGAATGTTACAGTATCGTTAAATAATGGCGAATTTTCAAAAAAATAGACGGATAAAGCATAGAAGTGAACCTAGAGGATGTGCACTGGATTCTCCGGGTCCATACACCTCGGCTCGAACATCTTCACTTAAGTAGACATATTTGTCGTGATCTGATGGAGAGGTACAAGAACCAAGATCTCCACTGCTGACATCATCATTATCTCCCCAATCATCATGATATGTTGGAAGAGACACTACCTTTGGGGAATCTGATGTGCGAACTTCTCCAATTATCTCCACCTCATCATCAACAATAACTTGGTGAGTGAGGGTCGCAGAACCCTCTTGTGCACTAGAAGAAGGAGCAGCCGCTCCATCCTCAACAACAACTTGATGATCAGGGGATGCAGAATCTTCTTGCGCAGTAACAGGAAGAGCAACCACTTCATCATTAACAACAGTCTGGTGAGTTGGGGATGCAGAATCTTTTTGCACAGGAAGAACAGGAGAGGAAGGAGCAGCCACCAATGCAGAGTCATTACGGAAGACAGCCCTTGACTTCGACGTTTTTTAGAAGAACGAAGAATTAGAGCCGAGTCATCTTCATCTTCCTCTGGTTCCTCTGCAACTGTTTCCAGAGCTGAGCTGGATACCACTGAACCAGTTTCAGATGATATGTCTTGCGAGGTGGTAGGCAAGTCGCTGAGACACCTCAATCTCTTTCGTTTGTACAAAAGCATCTTTGGAAGAGATTTCGGCTGAGGAGAAGCTTCCTTCGGCGTTGGAAGTGGAGAAATATCAAGAGAAACAGGTTGGACAGATGGGATCACCGCGTTATTATCTTCCTCCCCCTGTTGGACTGTCGGTTCCAATTCATCCGAACCACATTCTGCTCCAAAGTCCTCCATTCCAGCCACCTTCGTACTGCCAGCCTCCTTTTTCCAAGCATACTATGTTCTAATATCTTTCAGACAAGTAAGATTAGTATTAAAATTCTAAGGGACGGAGTTAGCATCCGCATACCATTTGCAGAAACTGAAACTCATACGAGTTCGGAGTCTTGAGTGGAAGGTCGAATCTAGCTTGAGTACCACCCACGACGAAGTGGAACCAAGCCTGATCCTTCAAGCAAATTTCCAGCAAAACTTAATTTCTTGTTGGGATTACCAACGTAGAACTGATCATACCCGAACTGTCGAGCAAAGCGACTCGGATAGTAAGCTTCTATGTAACAGTGGTTCCCTAAACGGAGAACCAAATGCCCTGGACGGATATTTATTAGCCACCAGAAGCATCCCAGAGACAAAGTGGTAAATTTGTCAACACCATCAACGTCCGCAAATTCCTCCCCATATCCAGCATTTCGAAAATAGGGGAAATATTTGAACAACTCAAAGTTTGTGTGATAGTGAAGAGTCTTACGAGTTGCAGCCATATAGCCCCCTTTCCATTGCGGTCTCTCATAGTGTTATACTTTGGGAGCACTCAAATCAACCTGCGAAGCAGGACTCATTACGGTGGGGCAGTGCAAGACCAACCATGCCATCAAATAAGTATAAATAAGCTCCACACGCGGATTGTGAGTCTTAGTGATCAACTCTCCTCTACTGTTTTGCTCCTTCTTGACATTACAAAACTTATCAACCAACTTCCTTAATCCGCTTTGAATGCTGCACACCATCGTGGGCAATAAACTGAGCCACCGACCAAACGCAAGCAAGACGGCCGGGAATATCGCTCTGATGGGTATAGTATCCTGTGAAGGAATCACGCATTTTTTCAACCAAAACATCAAATAACCTGTCAGAAAAACGGGATCAGATAGAGCTTGAAGAGCTTAGTAGTGAAAACTTTCAAAGGACGTTCCAGGTTTGAAGAAGTTCTCGTCGAATTCGGCAACATAAGCATCTATCCCAAAGTTGGCAATCCTTCTCTCGACCTCCTTTTCAGAAACCAGAGGGAGACGGGTAAAATTAGGTTTATTCTTTAAAAAATTCGTAAGAAGATACTGCAACCATTTCTTTTGCTTTACACTGTGAGTGTCAGACATATGAGTACAAATGTGATAGTGGCAAAGCAATTCCTAATAAGTGTCATAACCATAGGGTCTCGAATCTTCAACAAATGAAGCTCTTTTCCGATAGGGACATACTCTTCATATGGGATGTCTTCCATAGGTAACCATGAGATTTCATACATCTCATGCTGGGCGAAACCCAATTCGCCACGGGGGGAGAAAACTGTACAAATATCAGGATTGTGCAATTCCAACAAAGAAAAGAAATGGAATCGGCTAGTGGGAATGCCGTGCTGAACCGCCCTAATGGCACGGTAAAGATTTGCATACTGGAGTTGATCTCTGAAAGCTCTCAGAAAGAAATCAGTCAAAATTGCCCACTCTCCTTTCAAAAAGCAGTGGACCCATCCAGGAGGACGAAAGTCTTGAACTGGAAATTTCCCTTACGTGCAGGAAAGTTTGAGCGACTATAGGTGTTTCACCTATAGGAAAATCATGTTTGAAAGACCCTGAAAACAATCCGCAAAAATACTTTCCAGAAGAACGAGGGAATGCACCTTGTGCATTAAATGCTTCTAACAAGACACCATCTTGCGATCTATTTAAATGCCAGTCCATTTATTTAGGAATGGAAAGAGATTGAAAAAATAGAAACAGGTAAGATCTTTCCATATTGGGAAAAAACAGGTTACGATCGTTAACTTGACGAAGCCATTTGTAATCTTTGTCATCCAGACCATCGTTAGGCGCCGAGAAGTGATCACCGAATAAGAAGGCAGGCTTGTTTAACAAAGTTCGGTTGTCCCCTTCGAAAGAAGCAGTGGTCATCAGTTCTCGCAATATCGGGCGAGTATGTTGAGAATTTTACTTTCCCTTTCTTGGCCACCGGAGGCGATGCAACCTGGAAAAGTTTGGCTGAACCTAAACTCCGTCTTTCCGTCATAGCCACTTGAAAAGCCAAAGTAATGGTCTTTCGGCCAGGGGTTTAAGGTGTAATCAACTGCAAAGAAAGTTTTGATATCAAAACAAAAGAAAAACGGGACTTTCTATAAAAAGAATTGCTTTTTAATGTAAGGCAAGAGAATTACTTCCAACCAAGAGTTCCTGCCAAACCACTATGGAGCTAGAAGTGGTCCAAAAGTCTCGACGACCGCTTGCAGAAGTATTAGAGGAGGAAGCTTTCTTGGACATCTTTTGCAGACTAAAGAAATCTTTTACGAAAAATCGGAGGTTAAGGGAGACTGAAGATGAAGAGTCTTGAAAACCTTGAAGAGGAACCTGGAGTTCAAATTTCTCAGAAAGAAGTTAGAAATGCCCTATTCCATGAAATCGAGATTATATAACAGATAATTTGATGGCCGAGATCTTCGAATGGACATGATCTCTGGCCCGAATCTCGTGAGTACCTTTTCATTTAATGTGACTTAGAGAACGTCTCAATCCCTGCGCCGTATGAAGTAACCGCCTTTCGGATTTTCTGCAATCAAAAAAAAAGTTCGCGACCCTAATACAAAGTCGTATTCTCCTTCAAAATGAAAGTTCGCGACCCTAATACAGAGTCGTATTCTCCTTCAAAAATGGAAGTTCGAGACCATAATACAGAGTCGTATTCTCCTTCAAAATGGAAGTTCGTGACCCTAATACAGAGTCGTATTCTCCTTCAAAATGGAAGTTCGCGACCTAATACAGAGTCATATTCCTTTCAAAAATGGAAGTTCGCGACCCTAATACAGAGTCGTATTCCTTTCAAAATGGGAAATTCGCGACCCTAATACAGAGTAGTATTTTCCTTTAAGAATTGAAGATCGCGGCACTAATACAGAGTTGCATTTTTTTCAAAAGTAGCAAGTTCACGGCCCTAATACAGAGTTGTATTTCTTTCAAAATGGGAGTTCAAAACATTGAGATAGGATCATGCTACCTTCAATTGAAGTTCTAATACAGAATTGCACTCTCAGAAGATTATAAGGGTGAGATTCTAATACAGAATCTTTCTTCACATCAATGAAGAATGTTATATCGAAAGTATTCCAAAACACCTACGAGCATCATGAGAGTTTTGAAAACTTTGGAGGGGGTTTTGTCGGTGAAAAATTCTAGAATCATCTGTCAAAACAAAGCAGATTCGCGAGTTCAGAGTTGAGGTCCGCAATTCAGCAGATCTGTGAATCTAAAATCCAAGGCTAGCGATCCAGCTACGATAAAGTAGATCCGCGAATCTAAAGTTTGAGATTCGCGATGCTATCCATAACTTCTGGGGAGGGGTTTAATACAAAGTCGCTCTACCCGAATAAGGGAAGTTGTCATCTCAGATCGTGAAGCCAACTACCGAACAAGTATGGCGGTATTATTTAAATCATAGAGGCAACTGCCTAACGAATATGACGGCACCACTCGAGTAGTGGAGCTAACCGTCGAACGAATGAGACAGGGACGCTGCCTTGAAACCCCTATAAAAAGCAGGGAAACAAAAAAAGAGGGAATCGATCATCTTCTTTTAAAATTATCCTTTGTGATTAGAAGTTCAGAGTCTTTTTGCCAAATGAAAGAGTTTGTGCGGAGTGTCAACAGAGAGCAAGATTGTGCTCCACAGCTACCTCAGAACCCAGTTTTAAACAAAGAGTAATTTGATTTTTCCTCATATTCTGTAAACGGGAAACCGTTAGAATTGTAATCCTTTATTGAAATAGCTCAATAGAGAATTATTTACAATTTTATGGCAAACAATAGGGACAAATAAGAAACAACTAAAAGGGGATGGGTAAGTGTATGGTAGTATAGACAGCTGCTAGAACATCAATCGAGCATGCAAAGGGAACAACTAAAATAGGCAAATTATTGTGATCCTAGTTAACAACCAATGGTATGTTGGTAACTGTTAAACCTGTAGCATAGTGACCTCCAAGGTCATATATATAGTTTATCCTGTTAAGCTATAGCTACCATAGTATATATGGGATATTAATTCATTAACAGTAAGGAACACAAACGGAACAACATAAATATTCTATCAACAGATGCTTAAATAAGTAGTGGGTATACATCATTGAGGCCAAGGCGAGCCTTTCTAGTTAAGGAAAACTAGCTGAAGAGAGCTAGCTAGGAGCATAAGAACACTCTATCCAAAGAAGAAGACGTGACAAATATGATCAGGAGAAAAGCTATAGACGTGTTATTTGCTGCAATGAAACTAACAAAAACAACAAAAATCCCAATGTTATATTACACCAAACAATTTTAGAAGCATGGTATAAGAAACTGGAATAGCTACACAGCAAAAAGGCAAGAGAAAAGAAAAGGTTCAACAAAGAGAAAAGAAGGGCCTAATAGTAATCTTACCATAGGAGAACCTGCAATTAACTATCCGAGCTAACTTTCAAGATCTTAGTAGAATGGATACGCTGATATAATTTAAGTATGATCATAATGTAGTTCCTACTAACTAACAACTTTAGTGATACAAATCTTTTATTCAGATTTAATCAACTCAAAGATTTCCTAGCAGAAAAGTAGATATCAGCAAAGAATACTAAAATAACCCTTAAATTTACGAAACCATGGGCTTCTATAGCAATTACGGATGCTCGCAAAAACACAGAAACATGAATTCCCAACACGGGCAAATTCTTTAGCATCTCAAAAGTAATGTGAAGAATAAATTTCTTTTAGCTGCGTTAGTCTAAACATTGAAGTTTATTCCTATAAACTTTTAGTTTATAGGAAATTTATATTATTTTTTACCAAAATTAAGTGATGAACTTAATTATTATTATTATTATTTTCTATAAACATGAGAAGAAAATCTTTTTCTTTTCACCTCTACACATTAACCCAACCAAACTACTCATAATCAGACTCAAGTTCGATTAAGAAAATTTGAGCGTCCCTCCACTCATACTTAGATAGCATGAACAAAGTCCACTCTTTTCTGTGAGCTCACTTTTTTCTGTTTTTCTTTTTAATTAGGGGACTATCCAATTGTCAATAGAACTTGAAATATTGTTAGATCTATCCAAATAAATTGGGCTAGTCTGACACAGTAGTCGAAAATCCAGGTTGGATCGGCTTGACCCCTTGTCCGAACCCGGACCTGGATTGGACAGACCGAGCTTCAAATAAACCTGAATATTTCAGATATCTTTTTTTTTTCTTTAAAAGGTATATGTAATTTAGCCAAAATAAATCATATAAAAGAAATAACCAAAATAAACAAGATGTTGTTTGTTTATAAGAATATGGTAAAACCAATATTGGTTGTACTCTTAGACACTTCAACTATAGATGGTAAACACCTTTGTCGTTTCTTCATGCACACATGCGTCCTAACTGGTCATACATATAAAAACAAAACTAAAAGGCAAAACGATACGGAGCTAGAAGGCAAAACAAGAAGGGCATACCTACATAAATATAGTTCTATAGTAAGGGCTTAAAAAATTCAGGATGGGTCTATACTTCATGAATATCATCCATGACATGTATTTTTAGTGAACCATTTAAAGCACATCTTAAGTTTTTTATTGAAATCATGAGTTGATCTGTACACCATGCTCCACTGATTCAAACCATGATCTAATGAAACATAAAAACTCTATAAACTGATGGGAATCTCCTTGTACTATTGACTCAAATTATTGTACAAGAAATCAATATTAGTGTTTGGATAAAACAATTTCGAAAATTCTTTTACCGGTTATTGATAGTAAGATTCGAACTACAACCTCATTATCCGGGCAAAAAAACTTTTTGCACGAGCCAAGTGTAGGCTCAGCCAATTCAAAGTGGATAACTATTTTGTGGAAAATACAAATAAGAGGAGTGTTGGGTTTGTATCTCGTATCCATTGAGTATTCAGATGTGATCAAGAATCACAAGGAGTCCCAGTTGGACTTGGATTAGAAAACTAGAGTTCTAATTGGATTGAAATACCAATTAGATGGTGATAGTGCTATTCTAATGGGATTAGAATATGAACACTACATATATCTCTTTGTATGTGATGCGAGAGAGGAGAGCAATTGATGAGAGAGATACTTTTATTATTATGAGAGATGTGAGAGGTAGAGAGAAACTTGGATCTCTTCTTGTAACATATTTTTTTCATAGTGTATATTTCTCTCGTTGTTCCAGTGGACGTAGGTCGAACTTGGTTGGCCGAACCACGTTAATTCTTGTGTTCTTCTTGTGTTGTATTATTTTTTTCGTCTCTACGATCTCGATTGGGGATTTGATTCCCAACAAGGAGCACTAAACCTATGTTTTGTCAAGACGATCTAGCCTGCCAAGCCAATAAGGTGAGGTTAAGAAAGGAAACCATCGAACCAAGTATTATGTTTGTTGGCGTTAAGTAAGAGAATAAATACTAAGGAAGCCAATTCCATAAAGCCTAAGAAATACCGAAAATATCTCATCCAAAATTGGGCCTGGATAAATTCTCGATTTAGCTTGAGATGATCAAATAAAAAAAATAGAATACATAAGATGAAAAGAAAAATGAAAAATAAATACAAAAAGGAGTTTATCCAACAAACTAAGATAATAAAATCTCAATGTCCATCTAGATCCTAGATATTACAATCTAACGGTTTACATCCCATCTTCCTTCACACTTACACACTATTCATGAGAAATAGCATTACCATAAAAAGTAAGCAATTTCCAGTGTCCGTATTTTGATGTGAAAGCTAATACTGAGTTGTGTGTCTACTCGATGATCCATTGGCAGCCGAGGCATGGTTGGTATTCTGGTCTATGCTTAGTATCAGTTGAAAGATGAGCCTCTGGAACAAATAGTGCTTTGGTGCATGGTCTCTTTGAAGGTTTGTGTTTGGATTGGAAATGAGCTAGAGCTGCTTGCTGCTTGAGTGACATGTAGGGCTGGGTTCTCGCACTTAGGAGTGCTGATACTGGTGCATTTATGCTAAAAAGGTTTATTTAATTTGTCCTCATGCACGCAAACTGAATGATATGGAAGGGAAGAAATGCACTGTTTTTTAGAAGAGTCTTTTTTTGTCTGCTATAGTTGCATGCTGTTGTTCGCAGCAGGATTTTTTTGCTTTCCTTCCATTGAATTAACTTAAATTACAACGAAAGTAAAAAAGAAAAAGAAAGAATAAATGAGAGGATTTTATATTTCAATCGCTCTCTTTTACAATGTAAACGTGGGATCTGTGTGGCGATGGGATCTATTGATGTAGTTCCTTTGGACTACCTGACGACGAACTCTTCTTTTGAAGATGACGGCCGACTGTAGAACTGATCTCCTCTGGTCTTGATTCGTTCAAGGCTCTATGCATAACTTGAACTTCTCCAAAACTTCAGAAAAAGATCCTCCATGGCTTCCTCAAGAGGGTATTTATAGTCTTAGGGTAATATGAGGTTTCTATCTAAATAGAATTTGTACTCATCAAGGATTCCAATCAAATATTTTAGTTTTGATTTTAAATCTCTTGATTTAGAGTTCTGATCGGACTTAATTTGGGTACTTGGATAAGCCCAAATCTTAATCTCAATCAATTTAAGATTCTGATTATCTGCTCACGCGGAGTTAAACTCATCAAAATGCAGAGCTAAGAAACCAGAACGCGGAGTTATTGAATAGCTCCACGTTTTCTTAAACGCGAGGCTAAAGTAGCCAAACGTGGGGCTATAGAGTTAGCTCCGCGTTCTGTTGTGGAAAATTCTTTCTACTTAAAAATTTTCACTGCCAACAGAACCCCCTCCAAAGTTTTTAAAATGGCTTAGAATTTAGCAAATTTTAAAATACTTTGGATCTTTAAATTGAAAACGCGGAGTTAAAATACCAAGTTATCTTCGCGTTTTGCATACTTGCACCTTTTAGTGAGTAAATGCTCAGTAGTTACTCCGATTCTCCCGCTGAATACCAAGAGGCGGCTTCTCATTTAAATAGAGTCTCTAACTCTTCTTTTTTACTCCATTCGAAGAATCCAAGAATCCAGAGTTTAGGCGACCGAGCGACTCATGTGAATGAGCGATTTTCGACCGGACTTGCTTCGATTTTCCATAGATTTTCATCATTAGAATGTCACCTAAGAAGAGTACGGCATCACGCGCCTCCTCACCATCGACGGCCGGCGTTAGCAGCGGCAGCATCGGTCGAGGGAGTGGACACAGCGGCGAACCAGTTCATGCCGCGCCCATTGGAGGTAAAAATCTCAACTTTTGGACTCCTTAGAATAATTTTGGATTGTTTTGGCTCGGTTTTAACCGACCAACCATTTTTGTACCGACGAGATCGTTGTTTCCGGCCGTAAGGCTTGGAGAAGAAAGAGAAGACGGAGAAGACCTCTGGTCTTCTACTACGCGAAGCTATCGCGTCATCCTAGCGTTTGAAATGCGAGGCTATTTTGACTAGCTGTCGCGTTTCAACGCGAGGCTATGAATTTTAGCTTCGCGAGTGAAACGTGAGGCTATCTCCTTAGATGCGCGCGGAGTTATTTTTAGCTCTGCATTTTTATACTTAGAAGATTTTTTGAGTTTTGTAAAACTTTTTCTAACTCTTGATTCTTCTTTTACAGTGGGGTATTTGGACCAAATCCTTTTTAAAGAGGAGTGCATGTGGCTCTACCAATCTGGTGACTTGCTGATATTTCTACCCAGTATGGAGCGTAGTTATTCCCTGATACATCTTCAAAAGCTAGCCATGCACCGATCTTCATCAGCAAAAGTAACTCTAAGGAAGCCAGAAGTATATGCTTTACAACATAGTTGCAGGTTTCAAGCTCTGGCTCCAAAAGGCAAACTTTTGAAGGAGTTACAAGAACTCTGCGGTAACTCATTAAGTTTTCTTGAGGACCATTTCTGTTAGATGACAATCTCTGTCGCTTTCCAAGGCGATAGAGATGATCATCTAAGAGTTTGTAGCATGTCGAATTCAACTTGTGCATCTTCATTAGGATTCTTGTAGCAGTATCTTCAGATAATCCACTAAGAACTTTAAACAGATCATAGTTGACATTTGCAGAGGAGATGTTTTGCATATGAACCAGGGAATTGAGCTGGAAAAGAATCTCACCAGCGGTTGGCCCAACAATTCGCATTAAATGACGATGAATTGCGCCGGCAAGCTCAACACTCCGTGGAGGAGACTCTTTGTCGAGTTATTGATGAGTCGACGAATAGGTTTAAAACTTTTGGGAGAGTTATAACTCCCTCTACTTTTGTAACATTTTGCTTTATGAATAAAGACAACTCTTTTGACTCTTTTATTTGTTGGCTTCAAGAATTTTGCTTGCTCAACAAATAGATGGTTCATAGTTTTGGTAAAACAATCCAAGGCTCATTTGCGTAACTTAGATTGTTAATACCGACCGGGTTATAATTATTAATCTCGATAAAGCCCATTAAATAGATCTAAATGGTAGTTTGGTGAAGATGTTTAACTACTTACACCAGGATGATTGGGTAAGGATCATTTAACTTAGACAGAGGCGCCTAATTGCACATGCCTTAGTTTGATAGAGGCAGTTCAAGACTCTTATGCGTAACTAGAACTGCACATGTGAAGATGATCGTTGTTATAACCATTAGATTTCGGCAGAGGCGTCTGATCACACATGCCAAGTCGAGGCCTCTCACAGAAACGCGTAGCAAAAATACCAAGTTATCTTCGCGTTTTGCATAGTTGTGCGGAGCTAATAGCTTCACGTTTCCCATCACCACGCGAAGCTAATAGCTTCGCGTTTTAGAGAGAAACTAATCAGTAATCACTCTGATTCTTGCGCCGAATACCAAGAGGCGGGTTTTTCTCATTTAAATAGAGTTCCAACTCTTCTTCTTCCTCACTCTTTCAAGAATTTCCAAGAACTCCAGAGCTCAGGTGATCAGAGTCCAAGCGACCCGAGTGTTTTTCTGACCGGATTTTTCCCATTTCCGTCAATTTTCTCCGAAATTTCGAGATCAATGGCACCCAAGACTCGCGCTTCTTCCCATGCATCCTCGCCGTCGGCGACTGGCGCAAGCAGCGGCGGCAGCGGCCGTGGAAGTGGCCACAGCAGCGAGCCAGTCCATGCTGCGCCTATTGGTGGTAAGATTTTTCACTTTTGGACTTTTTAGAACAATTTAGGAGTGATTTGGCTCGGTTTTACCGGCTAATCATCTCTTTTACCGGCGAGATCACCGTACTTTGGCCAAATGGCTTGGAGAAAAAGGAGAAGATCTCTGGTCTTCCTCCACGCGAAGCTGTCGCGTTATCTTCGCATTTTAAATGCGAAGTTATTTTTGCTAACTGTCGCGTTCTGACGCGAGGTTACAATTTTAGCTTCGCGTTCTTCAAATGCGAAGTTATCAACCTTAGCTTCGCATGTGTAAATGCAAAGTTATTTCACTTAACTTCGCGCGGAGTTACCTCTAGTTCTACGTTTTCATACTTAGAAAAATTTACTAATTTGTAGAAACTTTTCTAACCCTTGATTCTTCTTTTGCAGTTGGCTACTCAGTGGATCCGATCTCCCAAGGGCATCACTTCGGTTATGGCGGGGGTGCAGACTCAATCACCCAGTTTTGTTTTACCACAATTTTCGCCGCATACAAGCCGGACTTGAGGGAGCGCAGGGAGAAACTAATCAGATACAGTCCTGCTACTGCATGGGAGATCGTTACTGATGCTCCTTTCGAGGCCATGAACCGAGAGATACTTGAGAAGCCCGCTTTCTTCTTTGGAGATGCGTTGGAGCACTCGGATGAGATCCTCTTTGAAGAAGAGAGTAAGTGGTTGTACCAGGCCAGGGATCGGCTCATGTTTCTGCCTGACATGGAGCGTAGCTACCCTTTGGTGTATCTCCAGAGGCTATCTTCCCACCGCGAGTTAGAATTTGAGCTAACTCGTGAGTATGATGGTGTTGCGACCGGTAAGTTCGGCGCGAATGGGGCTTTTCGAGACGGTCCCCCCCAGATGTATTACGGGGCTCCTCCCAGGCAGAGTCACCAAAGAGCACCCTGTTGGTGAAGTTCCCATTCGTACTAAGACCTTCCTTAGCGAATTCTTGGTCAAGGGTGGACAGTACCCCGCCAAAGATTTCAGAATGTCCGGATGGGTCCATTCCTCGGGTAACATGTGGTGGTTCAGGCTTGTCAAACACATACTGGAAACCCATGAATAGACCCTGAAGGAAATTGACTTATACAAAGCCATTAGAAACGTCCAGTTTGGTTTGCCCCAAAGTTCATACCACTTGTTCAGCCTGCTAGAGATATATAACCCCGAAACCGACACCTTCTTTACACCAGTGGGTGAGCTGGGATTCGCTCTCCACGAGATATTCGAAGTGTCGGGATTATCAATGGGCGAAGTCCCTTACGAAGAATATATCCCCACCGCTGAAGAATTGAATATGCTAAAAGCGGGGGATGGGCACATCTACCAAACCTATTGGAAAATGATGTGCCACTATCACATTTGCGCCGACTTAGCTGGGGTGAGGAACCAGGGAGTTGGCTATAACAAGTGGGCTGACTACCTCTTTATTAATTTGAAGGAGAGTCTCCCAATAGTTCGAGGATGCCCACCTGTCAGTGTTGAAGAAATAAAGGTGCGCATCTCCAAGCTGGAAGTTACAACTTATACAACTGACTCCAATGAAGGAGGATTCAGTCCTGATACTATTTTCCAAAGCTTCCATTACCAAGCACAGTTCCCAATTTCAGATAGAGGTCTGTTTGCGGGATTCCTGATGCTTTGGTTAAATTGATGCGTTGTTCCTTCACTACCCAAGGAGGCCATCGCAAAGAACTTCGTCTATCCTTCCATTTTATTGGCTTACGGGCGACCGTTTGGGCTATTACCAGTAATGGTTGCCAACCTTCAAAGTGGGCTCCGGGCCCTCTGCAACAGCCTTATGCCAGCAGAGAAGAACAAAAGCAAAGCTGGAAAGGGTAAAGCGGCCAAAGAAGCTGCTACGGTGAAGACACCGAACTCAAGAGTAGATATGCCCTATACATACTTAATGGCGTGGCTAGTCATGCACTGCTCGTTTTTGATGAGTGTCACGGATTACAACCCAACTGACAAGCTGTTCTTCATAGAGAAGTACGCGCGCTCTGTCTGGAAGAGCAATTATATGTCTCAAATCCGCAGGACACTCCGTCATCATCAAAACTACGTGATCTTCCGTTGTTTCCCAGACTTCCCTGGGGGAGAGTATGGATCTAAATTTAAAGATATTTTGAGAGCAAACAAGTTCACCAACTTATCTTCAGGGGCCTTCTGGTGGTTGTTGAACATTCGCCCTGGACACTTGGTGTACAGGCAAGACACCATGTGCTATATAGAGTCGTACATCCCAAGTAGATTTGCTCGTCAATTTGGATATACGCAGCTTTACGTAGGAAATGCAAATAAAGGGTAGGCATACGAGGGGAATCTGTACGCAGGGCACGGGGCTGGTTCCATTTTGTTGCTGGAGGAACCGGAGCAGAATTTATGCTACCCCTGAAATCGCCAGAGCTAAGCATGGTTTTAAACTTCTGCACCTGGTACAACATTGCTAATGCTGATGTGCCCCATTTCTTTATCAACCATAGTTGCTGCAAGGAGATAGAGGTCTTCTACTCTAGCCGCAAAGGGGCTAAAAGAGTGAGGGTAAAAGGGATTGATAAATTCCTTGGTGCGGCGGCCGATCCGTCAGATGTTGGCAACTCTGACGGAGATGACGATGATGGTAATGACGATACTGGTGATGCTCCTCAAGACTCGGTTCCCCGCTTCCGGAGTCCAGCCATCAAACATCGCGGATCTGTGAGAGGCGAACCGGCAAAGAAGAAGCATAAATTAGCCCCGGGGACCCTATTAGTCTCTCAAGAGGCGGTGGTCAAGTTTGCTTCAGACTTGCTGGCCACAACTCTGCCTCCGGCGCCGGCAGAGGAGAGTAGACCTGCTGAAACTCCAGGTGCTACTAAGGTCCCGGCTCTCCCAACTGCAGAATCTGTCGAACACTTCGCAACACAACCTCTGGGTATCGAAACTGGTGCGCTTCTGGAAACAGCGACGGCTCCTCCTTCAAGTTCGACCACTGGACTTGTATCTCCTCGTATGGTTTTATATTCTATCTTCTGTTCATTATTCATTTCATTATTATATGTAACACTTTTTGTTTGCTTTTCTGAAATGCAGGTAGTCAACTCCACTCGCCGATGCATTCGACTACCAGGGGAAGTCTGAGGAACTGGTGGATTACTCTGGCACAACTGGGTCTGTGGGTGGATTGGGTAGTTCTGCGAACGAGTTTGACGCAGACTACTTCACGCCGGCCCCATGCTCAGTTCCTTCATCGACTCCTCCTATTGATAAACTAGGGAGTGATAATAGGACAGAGGTTGTCGTTGCGGCCGTAGCAAGAGAGGCTCCCCCATCCCCAAGTCTGCCATCTCCGACACCAATGGTCTGCTACGAGGAAACTTTTCAAGTAGTAGTTGGTGTGCCCTCTACTCCTCAGCCAGCGATTTTAATATCGTCGACAATAATGGTTGTTGAGACATTGGTGACTCCTCCAGTCCCAAGTCATCCGCCAACAGGGATGAGGAGAATTTGAAGTTCTCATTTGAAGCCACTTCTGTCGCAGGAGGAGCTTCGGGTGAAAACACTCCATCGTCTACTCCTGCTGGTGGTGCTGCTCAAGTGATCTATACTAGTGATAATTCGCCTCGGGTTCCCAGTCCTGCCAAGTCTTTATTGGCTTTACTGGCCCCGCATGTAATGAGTCTGGTACAGGGATGGGCTTCTTCTTCCTCGACTCCAACAGATGCCACTCTTTCCCTGGCAACATCTTCCTTAGCGCTGCCTGCTTTAAACACAGACACTGTGGACCCTCTCGAAGAATTCTTCAACCACAGTATAAATGACTTTTTGCGACTACTAAGGGGGTGTATTGGAATGATCCTAGATGGAAGAGATTTCTTTAGTCTTGGACGTCCAATGTTGTCCAGCTATCTGGATAATGTTGAAAGGATTGGGGGACGTGACCGAGCAGCTCCCTACCGGGCCCGCCTTGAAGCTTTGGAAGATCAGGTGAACACGCTAAACACGGTTCGCCAAGCAGATGTGGAAGCGATCACTGAGATCGAGTCAGCGCGGCTACGGGCAGAGTTGGTGGCTCGTCAAGAGGAACTGAGGTGCCAAGAGGAAGTCTGGTCTCGGGAGTTGGCAGAACTACGAGCCAGTCAGGAATCAATCCTCAGAGGGTTAGAGATAGTGGATTTCGAGATTGAGGGGAGTCAGACCATCATTCTTAGAGCCAGAGAGACTATCGCTAAGGCTCGAACTATTTTAGAAGCCAGCGAGTCTCGGTTAGGGGAATCCGTTAAGAAACGGGAAGAGCTAATCCTTCAATAAGGACAGCTCGAACAAGAAGGCATAATAAGGAGCCGTACTATTGAAGAATCTCGCCAGCAGTTGGCCCAGCAACTGGCAATAAACGACGATGATTCACGCCGGTAGGCTCAACACTCCGTGGAGGAGACTCGTCATTGAGTAATTGACGAGACGACGAATAAGTTGAGACTTCTAGGAGATCCATAAATTTCTTTCATTCTATTTTTTTATTCTTTTTGTAATAAGAACTTGTAATAGAAGAAAGAACTTTACTGATTCTTTGAATTCTTTTGTAACCTCATTCTTTTTTATCGATGAATAAAGGAAATCATTTGATTCTCTTGTCATCAAAATAGTTCATTTGTTTGGGTAAAATAATCCAAGGCTCATCTGCGTAACTTAGATTGCTAATACCGAGATGATCGGGTCAGGATCACCAGATTTCGACAGAGACGCCTAATTGCACGTGCCTAGAGTTTGATTGGAGGCGGTTCAAGGCTCTCATGCGTAACTTGAACTGCACATACCAAGATGATCGGGTCAGGATCACCAGATTTCGACAGAGGTGCCTAATTGCACATGCCTAGAGTTTGATTGGAGGCGGTTCAAGGTTCTCATGCGTAACTTGAACTGCACATACCAAGATGATCGGGTCAGGATCACCAGATTTCGGCAGAGGAGCCTAATTGCACATGCCTAGAGTTTGATTGGAGGCGGTTCAAGGCTCTCATGTGTAACTTGAACTGCATATACCAAGATAATTGTAACACCCCAAAATTATCATGTTTATTAAATTATAAATTATCAAGTTAAAAATTTCTTTCTATACACCTTCAAATTTAATTAAGTTTCCAAGGGCACCCCTTTGGCATTTTGTGGGGATGAGTTGTTAGAAGAGAGTGAGAGATGGCACTCTAGTTGACATTTGTCATGCATGCAAGAAGGCTTAGGACTAGGATAGAGGACAAGGTGACCAAAATGCCCTTAGGTATATATATAACTTTATTCTCTCAAAGAGAATTCTTATCAACAGAACAAAATAAAAATCACTCTTTACTCTTAATTCTTCTAGTTCGTTGAGTAAAGGAAATAGAAGGGAGACTTTGCTAAAACAAAGGAGGAGATTAAAGGGAATAGAGGCAAGTATCACCTTATTCTTGTTCTCTCTTTGAATCGTATTTAAGTGCAAGTAGCAAGTATGATCTTTCTTGGAAATTATTTGATTTGTATTATGAGTACATGATTCCTTTTTCTTTATGGATAATTATACATCATTTCGGATCTGCATACTTAGCCTGATTTAAGGATGTTGGCAGTGGAAAATTTCTAAGTAAATAGGATTTTCCACAACAGAATGCGGAGCTAACCTTTCAGCTTCGCGTTTGGCTATTTTCACCTTCGCATTTGACAATTTTTAGCTTCTCGTTTAGCAATTTTTAGCTTCGCGTTTGGTTATTTTTAGCTTCGCATTTGGCTATTTTCAGCTTCGCGTTTGGCAATTTTTAGCTTCGCGTTTGGCAATTTTTAGCTTCGCATTTGGCAATTTTTAGCTTCGCGTTTGGTTATTTTTAGCTTCGCGTTTGGCTATTTTCAACTTCGCGTTTGGCAATTTTTAGCCTCGCGTTTGGCTATTTTCTGCTTCCCGTTTGGCTATTTTTTTAGCCTCGCGTTTGGCAATTTTTAGCCTCGCGTTTGGCTATTTTCTGCTTCCTGTTTGGCTATTTTTTTTAGCTTTGCGTTTGCTATTTTTAGCTTCGTATTTGGCGATTTTTAACCTCGCGTAAAAACTCCGCATTCAAGAGAAACACGGATTTACACACTTGGCATGATTCGCGGATTTATGATGACATGACATATGAATATCAACATGATATATGCAGGCAAGATTGTTCATGAAAACAAGTTCTAGTATCTTTATTACACGACATGATAACAAGTTCTAGTATCTTATTACACGACATGATAATAAGTTCTAGTATCTTTATTATACGACATGATAACAAGTTCTAGTATCTTTATTACACGACATGATAACAAGTTCTAGTATCTTATTTACACGACATGATAACAAGTTCTAGTATCCTTATTACATGACATGAAGTACTCTTATGATACATGTGTACATGATTCCAAATTTTGATTCCTGAACTCTTGATTCTTGTGAAATGATATGTATACAATTTGACATGAAAGTCCACGTGTTTCCTTTAATTCACGTATATCATATGCATTACTAACATGGGAAAAACTACATGATGGACAGATAAGTACTGTATTGTACAAGGATCTTGTTGGTCAACTTCTTGATTAGGTGCTGAGGGCCTTTTTACTAGCAGCACTGGGTGGTACTGAGCTACCGTCTGATACATGAGTCACCATATGGGTGATGCCCGTTACTTGTTTCATTTAACGGGATCTGGCTTGTAGCACCTAGCGGTGTGTCATGATTCAGCGCCATGAATTAGAGGCCGGGTCCCGGGTATGTACTGGCACTTGTACAATATGAGAAACTGCGTGCTATCTTATCCATCATTGAGTTTCAATTCCAACACTAACATGATATAGACCTTTTAAATTTTACACGAAGCTTGTGAATGACTTACATAGTTCTGGTTACATGCAACATGATTGATATTTACTTCGCTTACACTTATCACTTTTACATGATTTGTTTATGCTATTTGAATGAATAGTCTTACTCAATTCATTTTCAGTATTCTTAAGATACGTTTGTACCAACGCAATTTATTTATTCTTTTATTTATTTGTACTGTGATAGTACACGTGTTTCTTTTTTTTTGTGTTACTTGCTGGGTTTAATCCCCTGGGTTTTCTTAAGCCCATATCACGAAAGTAGAGAAGGGAAGATTGCTCCAGACAACGATCCTTACTTCACCAACCAGGTCGAGTAGAGGATACTAGCACAATACTATTTGGGTACTTCGCACTTCTTGTTCTTGTTTCCTTTTTCTGGGCACTGCTTTAACTTGAAGTATTTAACTCCTTTATGTAAATATTTAGAATAGTGTGCCATTTTATGTAATCAACTCTCTGTATAAATGAAATCCTTTCAGTTTCAGACATGGTTATTCATCTTGACATGACAGTAGTTACGGTTATTCCAAAATCATGGGACTGTTGGGTTATTTATAGTATTTAAGCAATGTCGCCCACTTAGGAAAAAAAAAAACAAAAAGGTAGAGCCGAAGTGGGGGCGTTACAATAATCAGGTCAGAATCACCAGATTTCGACAGGGGCGCCTAATTGCACATGCCTAGGTTTGATTGGAGGCGGTTTAAAGCTCTCATGCGTAACTTGAACTGCACATACCAAGATGATCGTCAGGATCACCAGATTTCGGCAGAGGCGCCTAATTGCACATGCCTAGAGTTTGATTGGAGGCGGTTCAAGGCTCTCATGCGTAATTAGAACTGCACATACCAAGATGATCGGGTCAGGATCACCAGATTTCGGCAGAGGCGCCTAATTGCACATGCTTAGAGTTTGATTGGAGGCGGTTCAAGGCTCTCATGCATAACTTGAACTGCACATACCAAGATGATCGGGTCAGGATCACTAGATTTCGGCAGAGGCGCCTAATTGCACATGCCTAGAGTTTGATTGGAGGCAGTTCAAGGCTCTCATGCGTAACTTGAACTACACATACCAAAATGATCGGGTCAGGATCACCAGATTTCGACAGAGGCGCCTAATTGCATATGCCTTAACTTAATAATAGAAGCTCAGGTGCTCACTTGCGTAACTTGAACAAGTGGATAGTTATACTTCCAGGGATTATGAACCAGATGTGACAGTTACTCTGTCATCATTCTGGTTTATTTTAGGCATAGTATTTCTTCAGAAATTTGCCGTTGATCGGCATCATCATCCTATCGCCATTCTGATTCATTAAGCGATAGGCTCCACTAGAGTATACCGTCTCCATAATAAATGGTCCTTCCCACTTGGGTTCAAATTTACCCTTAGTCTTGTGGGTTAGAATCATTGGCCTTTTAATAGCCAAAACCAAGTCTCCTTATTTAAAGGTCCTTGGCTTAACGCTCTTATTGAACGTTTGCGAGATCCGGGCTTGATACAACTCAATTTGTTATTGAGCCCTGAGACGTTTTTCATCCAACGCTTCTAGTTCTCGCAATCTTTGTTGATGGCGTTCTTCTATCGTCATCTTTGTGGCTAAGGCCACTCTTAATGATGGTATCTGGACTTCAAGAGGCAAGACGGCCTCACTTCCATAAACTAAGGAGAACGGGGTAGTTTTTGTTGGGGTGCAAACGGTGGTGCGATAAGCCCACAAGCACTCTCCTAGCTTTTCATCCCAGTCTCGTTTATTGGAAGAGACGAACTTCTGAAGGAGTTTAATAATAGTCTTATTGAAGGCTTCGGCTAACCCATTTGCCGCGGGGTTATATGGCGTTGAAGCAATATTTTTTATTCTGAACTTATCACAGAATCTTGAGAATCCCTGGCGATGAATTGCCGTCCATTATCATGAATGATCCTTCGGGGGACGCCAAAACGGTAAATAACATGATGCTTAGTGAACTTAATCACATCTGTCATTTCACCTCTCTCATGGGCACGGCTTCGGCCCATCTTGAAAAATAATTGGTTATTGTAAGAATAAACCGATGTCCTCTGGATGACGGGGGAGTTATTGGCCCCACAATATCCATTCCCCATGCCTCAAATAGCCAACTAGCAACGGTATTGTGCAAGTATTCTGGGGGTTGATGAATAAAGTTAGCATGTACCTGACATGCATGGTATCGTTTAGCGTATGCCATTGCCTCTGTAATCATCTTCGGCCAGTAGTATCTCAGTCTTCTTATGCGGTCTCCGAGTTTTGGACCGGGCTGATGAGCCCCACACACTCCATCATGTGTTTCTCTCAGCACTTTATCTGCTTCTGCTTTTGATATGCAGCGTAGCAGCAGACCATCATTTGACTTTCTGTATAAAATTTGAAGTGTACGATCATAATAAAATCTCGGGGCCTTCCTCCTTATCGAGGCGGCTTCCTTTGGATTCTCTGGTAGTATCCCATATAGGGCGTAATTGTAGATACCAAAAAAAAAAATGAAATTTGCTAAGTGGGCACACCCACGGGTTGCACCCGCGGGTTGCAACCCGCGGGAACACCCGCGGGTGCGCCCGCGGGTTGCAACCCGCGGGAACCCCTGCGGGATGCAACCCACGGGTGTGCCCGTGGGTTGCAACCCACGGGAGCCCCCGCGGGTTGCCACCCGCGGGAGGATTCCCGCGGGTTGCAGCCCGCGGGGGCGATCCCGCGGGTTGCCACCCGCGGGTTGTTTTCCGTTGTTTTCCATTGATTTGTTTCCTATTTTTGGACTGATAATCCGTGATCCGATTTTTCAGGAGAGAATTGAGCCGGATTTGGAGCTTCTTCGGTTTATAAAATATAGGAATTTAACGGGAGAAGGGTCTTTTGACTTTTAGATTGGGGGGGAGATCTTTTCGGGAAGAGTCCAATTTTCCAGAGAGGAGTTCCTCAATTCAGAGAGATCGAATCGTCAACGGAGTACAGAAACAAAGCTCCACCGCTGCCAGACCTACAAAAATAAAGGGGAATCGAAATCAATCGATCCCCATTCTTGTAATCTCGATTTTCTATTTTGTAATTTTTTTTTATTGCTGTAATTCAAAATTAAATTGGCATATAAAGGAAGATTCAATTTTTCGGGCAAACAAGAATTGGCGACCACAGTGGGAGTTTAGGCAGCGCAATCCAATCTTTAAATTTTTTTTTCGGAGCCTAGGCGTCATCGCCGGGTAACGATAAATAAATGTGAGGCGTCATCGCCCACCAAAATTGACAAGACGTCATCGTCTGTCAAAAAAAAAAATTATGAGGCGTCATCGCCCAAAAAAAAAAATTTGACAAGACGTCATCGTCTGTCAAAAATAAAAATAAGGCATCATCGCCCATGAAAAAAAAAATTATGAGGCGTCATCGCCCATAAAAAAAAAAAAAATGAGGCGTCATCGCCCAAAAAAAAATGACAAGACGTCATCGTCTGTCAAAAAAAAAAAATATTTTGAGGCGTCATCGCCCAAAAAAAAAATGACAAGACGTCATCGTCTGTCAAAAACAAAAAATTTTTTTGAGGCGTTATCGCCCAAAAAAAAAATTAACAAGACTAGATACAACTCCAGGATGCAACCCGCAGATGGAATCTTGGGACCCGCGTGGACGCAACCCGCATATGGAAGCACGGAATGCAACCCGCAGATGGAATCTTGGGACCCGCGTGACGCAATCCGCATATGGAAGCGCGGGATGCAACCCGTAGATGGAATCTTGGGACCCGCGTGGACGCAACCCGCATATGGAAGCGCGGGATGCAACCCGCAGATGGAATCTTGGGACCCGCGTGGACGCAACCCGCATGTGGAAGCGCGGGATGCAACCCGCAGATGGAATCTTGGGACCCGCGTGGACGCAACCCGCATATGGAAGCGCGGGATGCAACCCGCAGATGGAATCTTGGGACCCGCGTGGACGCAACCCGCATATGGAAGCGCGGGATGCAACCCGCAGATGGAATCTTGGGACCCGCGTGGACGCAACCCGCATATGGAAGCGCGGGATGCAACCCGCAGATGGAATCTTGGGACCCACATGGACGCAACCCACATATGGAAGCGCGGGACGCAACCCGCAGATGGAAGTGCGGGCGCGGGATGCAACCCACAGATGGGTGGGACCCATCTCGGTCACCCGCACTTTTCTCCCTCTCTCCCGCACAAAAAAAAATAAAGAATAAAAATAATATTAATAAAAAAGCAAAAAATAAAAAAAAAAGAAGGAAAAAAAAAGGAAAGGGTGTTATCGCCCACAAAAAATTGATAAAGTTAAAAAAATAATAAATATTAAAAAAAAGAGAAAAAAACATGCAGTATGAGTGCTCTACCCATGGGTTGTATCCCACGGATGCACCCGCGGATGCAAAAAATAAATAAATAAATAAATAAATAATTTATTAAAATAAAAAATAAAAAAATATTAAAAAAATATAAAAATATAAACAAAATAAATAAATAAATAAAAATAAGCAAAAAATAATAATAAATAAAAATATATTTGCAAGGCCTCATCGTTTACCAAAATAAATAAAAAAATAAATAATAAAAAAAATAAAATGCTAGGCGTCATCACCTAAAACAAAAAAGGACATCATTGCAAAAAAAAAAAAAGAGAGAGATAAAGAAATAAAAATGTATATATAAAATAAAATAAAATAAAATAAATGATGAATTACCCAACGCCGCCAAGGTTACGGGAAGAGAATAGATTTCTCGCCAACCCCATTATACTGGGGGTAAAAAAGTATGAATCGCCCAACGCCGATAAAGTTACGGGAAGAGAATAAATTTCTCGCCAACCCTACCATGCTGGGGGTAATAAGTATGAATCGCCCAACGCCGATAAGGTTACGGGAAGAGAATAAATTTCTCGCCAACCCTACCATGCTGGGGGTAATAAGTATGAACCGCCCAACGCCGACAAGGCTACGGGAAGAGAATAGATTTCTCGCCAACCCCACCATACTGGGGGTAATAAGTATGAACCGCCCAACGCCGACAAGGCTACGGGAAGAGAATAAAATTCTCGCCAACCCCACCATGCTGGGGGTAAAAAGCATGAATTCCCAACGCTGACAAGGCTACGGGAAGAGAATAAAATTCTGGCCAACCCCACCATGCTGGGGGTAAAAAAAAATGAATCACCCAACGCCGATAAGGCTACGGGAAGAGAATAAATTTATCGCCAACCCTACCATGCTGGGGGTAATAAGTATGAACCACCCAACACCGCTAAGGCTACGGGAAGAGAATAAATTTCTCGCCAACCCTACCATACTGGGGGTAATAAGTATGAACCACCCAACGCCGCTAAAGCTACGGGAAGAGAATAAATTTCTCGCCAACCCCATCATACTGGGGGTAATAAGTATGAACCACCTAACGCCGCTAAAGCTACGGGAAGAGAATAGATTTCTCGCCAACCCCACCATACTGGGGGTAAAAAGTATGAATTGCCCAACGCCGCTAAAGCTACGGGAAGAGAATAAATTTCTCGCCAATCCCACCATACTGGGGGTAAAAAATATGAATTGCCCAACGCCGCTAAAGCTACGGGAAGGGAATAAATTTCTCGCCAACCCCATCATACTGGGGGTAATAAGTATGAACCACCCAACGCCGACAAGGTTACGGGGAGAGAATAAATTTCTCGCCAACCCCATCATACTGGGGGTAAAAAAAAAAATGAATCACCCAACGCCGACAAGGCTACGGGAAGAGAATAAATTTCTCGCCAACCCCACCGTACTGGGGGTAATAAGTATGAATTACCCAACGCCGACAAGGCTACGGGAAGAGAATAAAATTCTTGCCAACCCCACCATGCTGGGGGTAAAAGGCATGAATCACCCTAAGCTGCTAAGGCAAAGGGAAGAGGAAAAGTTTGGCATTTAAGCCCAAATAAAATTCTTGACAACTCACCATGCTGAGGGGAATAGCATGGCTAGCCCAACTCAAACAGTAGTTGGTAAAGGCAAAATCAAACCCGTTGATAGCTGGGGGTTTGCTAAAAATCCCACGACAAATCTGTCACAACAGTATTCTTATCTGAATATAAGAATACATCACTGCCCTAAGCTGCTAAGGCAAAGGGAAGAGGAAAAGTTTGGTATCTAAACCCAAACGAAATCCTTGACAACTCACCATGCTGAGGGGAATAGCATGGCTAGCTCGACTCAAACGGTAGTTGGTAAAGGCAAATCAAACCCGTTGATAGCTGGGGGTTTGCTAAAAATCCTAATCAGATAAATCTCCTGTCACGTTAAGATTTTACCTCTGACAGAAAAGAAAATTCACACTTCATCAAGTCTAACATTACAACCTCTGATGAACGTGCTTTTGATATCGTTAAGTTGAAAATCACCTCTGAAGAAAATCATCTCCCTATCAAGTTAATAGTTACCTCTGATAGTCGGATTCCAAAACTAAACACGTTAACTATCACCTCTGTTTAGTCAGCTTGTCCCTATCACGACCAGATCCTCTGAATAGGTTAAGCTCCAAGACACGTTTAATGTCACTTCTGTCTTTTCCTGATTCGTCATACTAGATGTCACTGAACGGTTAGGATTAAAATAAGCACGTTAATATTATACCTCTGCTTGACCTAAAATAAGCACGTTAACATTATACCTCTGCTTGTCCTCTAATGAGTACGTTAAAATCATACCTCTGCTTGTTATGGAATAAATAAATATATTAACAGTTATCTCTATCGACCAAATCTTTTAAAAGGTTTATAACCAAAATTAAAGAATCCAAAGTATTTCGAAATTCAGTACGGTTCAATACAGAACTTCGAAAACTTTGGAGGGGGTTATGTAGATACCAAAAAATAAAAAATAAAAAAATTTGCTAAGTGGGCACACCCGCTGGTTGCAACCCGCGGGGGCGATCCCGCGGGTTGTTTTCCGTTGTTTCCCATTGATTTGTTTCCTATTTTTGGACTGATAATCCGTGATCCGATTTTTCAGGAGAGAATTGAGCCGGATTTGGAGCTTCTTCGGTTTATAAAATATAGGAATTTAACGGGAGAAGGGACTTTTGACTTTTAGATTGGGGGGGAGATCCTTTCGGGAAGAGTCCAATTTTCCAGAGTCTAAATATCCAGAGAGGAGTTCCTCAATTCAGAGAGATCGGATCGTCAACGGAGTACAGAAACAAAACTCCACCGCTGCCAGACCCACAAAAATAAAGGGGAATCGAAATCAATCGATCCCCATTCTTGTAATCTCGATTTTCTATTTTGTAATTTTTCTTTTATTGCTGTAATTCAAAATTAAATTGGCATATAAAGGAAGATTCAATTTTTCGGGCAAACAGTAATCTATAAATGAAAATCGCCAATCACGGGATTCCAGTATTAAGCCTGTCTAGCACACCTCTTTGGTTTGGAATACCGTATCTGGATGGAGTTCTCTGCTACCAATAGTGAAGTTTTTAGCCTCACCCGGCAGGATTGCCAATGTTGCAGCTAGTGCAGCAAGAGCATCTGCATAGACGTTCTCATTCCGAGACATATGATAGATATAAAACTGTTCAAAATATCCTGCTAGCTCAATGGCTAGCTGCTGATAAGGGATGAGGGCGTCATGTCTGACTTCATACTCACCCGTCATCTGGTTGACGATGAGCTTAGAGTCTCTATATGCCTCTAGATAGTTCACCCCCAGTTATAAAGCCATTTTTAAGCCGATAATGAGTGCGTTGTATTCTGCCACATTATTCGTACACGGTTATGTTAATGAGTAACCGTTAGGCAGTATGTGTTTATGTGGGGATATCAGCACAACCCCCACTCCAGCAGCGGACCGTCTGGCAGCACCATCAAAAAATATCTGCCATGGTTGTTCTTTGTTAGTTGTGTTAACCTCTGACGTCTGTTTAGAGTTAGACCAAATCGGATGGTCTGCAAGGAAATCGGCGATTGCCTGTCCCTTCACGGCTTTTTGAGGGACGAAGTGTATATCATATGGCGATAGCAATAATGCCCATTTCGCCTATCGGCCATTTAAGGATTTTGGTTTTGTCATCAGGATTTTCAAGGGATTAACCCGTGATATGACATGAATCGTTTGCCCTGAAAGATAGTGTTGCATTTTCTGAACAACGAACACTAGGGCTAAACATTCTTTTTCGATCGGGGTATACCGATGCTCAGTCCCGATCATTGTTCTGCTTAAGTAGTAAAGGGCGTGTTCATGGCCATGCTCATTTTATTGAGCAAGTAATGCTCCTAAAGCATCATCTATGGCCCTCACATATATAAGGAATGGCTGCCCAGGGACTGGTGCCATAAGAACAGGAGGTTTCGTGAGATATTCTTTGAGATCGTCAAATGCCTATTGACATGCCTCATTCCATACGAAAGAAACCCCCTTTTTCATGAGTTTGGAGAATGGCTGGCATCGTCCAGATAGGTTAGAAATAAAGTGCCGGATATAGGCGAGTTTTCCTTATAACCCCCTTAACTCTTTAAGATTGCTGGGAGGCGGCATCTCGTTGATCGCTTTTACTTTCTCAGAATCAAGGAAAATTCCCTTTGAGGTAACTATGAACCCAAGGAATTTCCCGTTGCACACCCCATGAAAGACTAAGCAGGATTCATCTTCAAGTGATGTTTCTGCATAAGATCGAAAACCGTTCTTAAATTATGAAGATGATCCTCTTTGTTCTTTCTTTTGACCGCCAAATCATCTACGTAACACTCTACCGTTTTGCGCAGGTGCTCTTTGAATATGACGCTCATCGCTCGTTGGTAAGTGGCACCGGCGTTCTTTAATCTGAAAGGTATTACCGTATAACAGTATACCCCCAGCGGCGTTCTGAAAGTTGTATGCTTTTCATCATCCGGGTACATTTTAATCTGGTTATAGCCTGAGAAGCCATCCATAAAGGACATCCTCTCATAACCGCAGGTGTTATCAATCATCACATCAGTGATTGAGCGTGGAAATTCATCCTTAGGGCATGCAGCATTTAGATCACGAAAGTTGATGCATATCCTGATTTTGCCGTTCTTCTTACGAATCGGCACTATGTTACCCACCCAATCAGGATGCTGTTCTTCTCGGATAAATCCCAATTTTATGAGTTTATTGATCTCAGCGACTATCGCCTCCATCAACTCTGGTCGAAAACGCCTTTGCTATTGCTTTATTGGCTTGGCATCTTCTTTGATATTTAGCCGGTGTGTGGCAATCCGAGGATCAAGACCGGGCATGTCTTCATAGCTCCATGCAAACACATCTATATACTCCTTGATAAGAGATATAAGTTCCTCCTTTTCTAAGGGAGTTAGCGTATCGCTTATGAAGATGGGTTTCGGATTCTCGTCCGTTCCCATGTTGACTTGTACCGGTTTATCTTCTGTGGGTGGGTCACACTGTTCAAAGCGGACATCCCAAAGAGTGTCCATGTGTTTAGCCCAGGAATCATCTTGAACGTCAATTGGTTCCTCGTTGCTTTCTGGTGCGGCTGAAACCATATTTACTGTTAAAAATTGAAACCAAGCTCCGGAGGTCGGTAACTTTAGTCATGGAGTTGTGGGGCCCACTCATCTGCTGAGAGGGTCCAGGAGCCCACTGAAACTTCTTGAGATTACTGGAGTCTAGTTCTAGTCCATTAGTGCAACGATCAGCCTTGATTTGGTATTTGGGTTGATTTTCGCGAAGCTGAGAGATAGCTTTGCGTTTTGGAATGCGGAGCTGAGAATTAGCTTCGCGTTTTGTGTCGCGGGGCTGAGAAATAGCTCCGTGTTTTGCTACGCTAGCCTCGCGTTTTACGCTGGCTTGGCGTTCCTTCAGAAGTTTATCTTCTGAAACCTTAGCCCCGCATGGAAGAAAATTCTTGCACGCTGACTTACGCTTGTGATTAACGCAAGTCACAACTTCGCGTGTAGTGCGATTTTTGCAATTAATTACAATTTGCCGACTATCTTCACGATTTACGTGGAGCTGAGAAATCTTGTGTTTATCGCAAGTACTACTGGCTTCGCGTTTATCGCTTAGCTCAGTATTAGCCTCGTGTGGAGAATCGCACGCTGGCTTTAAGGAAATTTTATCCTCGCGTTTATCGCAAGTGTCAAAAATCTTGCATTTATCGCAAGTTAAACTGGCTTCGCGTTTATCGCTAAGTTCAGTAATAGCCTCGCGTGCAGAATCCCACGCTGACTTTAAGGAATTTTTATTCTCGCGTTTATCGCGAGTGTCAAAAATCTTGTGTTTATCGCAAGTTGAACTGGTTTCGCATTTATCGCTAAGTCCAGTAATAGCCTCGCGTGGAGAATCACACGCTGGCTTTAAGGAAATTTTATTCTCGCATTTATTGCGAGTGTCAAAAATTTTGCGATTAATGCAAATCTTACTGGCTTCGCATTTATCGCTATGCCCAGTAATAGCTTCGCGTGGAGAATCACACGCTGGCTTGTCCTTGCGATTAACGCAAGTTGAATCTTCGCATTTAACGTGATACTGACTGGTCTTGCGATTAACGCGAGCCAGTTTGCAAAGGATCATAGCCTCGTGTTCAATGAAGTTAGCCTCGCGTTCAATGCAGGCTTTGAGGGCCTTTCGCCTAGCTCTCCGATTTCTATTTCGGAGTTGGGTTCTGGTCAATCCAGTTCCCATGCCTTTTTCGGCAGTAGAGAGGCCATCCTCTGTTAGGATTTCCTGCCCAAACAACGACTCTATGGTCGCGATCTCCAAGGATCCCCGTTCATCGGTGGATATCTTTTTACCCGTTCCTCGGGTATTGGAGCGCACGCGACGATAGTGTCGCGTTTCGTTCAGATTACCTGATTCAGAGGAGAGATACTCCTCATACTTCTGCTGGTCGATTTCCACGACCAGCATATCTACGTCGGATCCGATCCTATCGATGTCAGATTGCGCCACGATCTCTTCTCTGATGAAAGAGACTTCTCCCACTGTGGTCGCCAGTTTGTTCGCAGCAGGATTTCTTTGCTTTCCTTCCATTGAATTAACTTAAATTACAACGAAAGTGAACAAGAAAAAGAAAGAACAAACGAGAGGATTTTATATTTCAATCGCTCTCTTTTACAATGTAAACGTGGGATCTTTGTGGCGATGGGATCTATCGATGTAGTTCTTTTGGACTATCTGACGACAAACTCTTCTCTTGAAGATGGCGGCCGACTATAGAACTGATCTCCTCTAGTCTTGATTCGTTCAAGGCTCTATGCGTAACTCGAACTTCTCCAAAATTTCAGAAAAAGATCCTCCAAGGCTTCCTCAAGAGGGTATTTATAGCCTTGGGGGTAATATGAGAGTTTCTATCTAAATAGAATTTGTACTCATCAAGGATTCTAATCAAATATTTTAGTTTTGATTTTAAATCTCTTGATTTAAAGTTCTGATCGGACTTAATTTGGGTACTTGGATAAACTCAAATCTTAATCTCAATCAATTTAAGATTCTGGTTATCTGCTCACGCGGAGTTAAACTCATCAAAATGCAAAGCTAAGAAACCAGAATGCGGAGCTATTGAATAGCTCTGCGTTTTTTTAAACAAGAGGCTAAAGTAGCCAAACGCGGGGCTATAGAGTTAGCTCCTCGTTTTGTTGTGGAAAATTCTTTTTACTTAAAAATTTTCACTGCTAACAGCTGTGCTGTTGTAGCTGCTAAGGAAATATGAGTCTCGAAGGATGGACTTATTATAATGCCACCTATTGCAAATCTTTGTAACCGATATGATCTTTTTGGGTTGGTTCAATATCTATATATATTAAGGTGGGCTTCCCGGGAACTCTTGCTTAGGAATTGATATAAACTCAATTTTAATAGCTTAGTGCAAGGTGTTAAGATAGGAGCAACAAATCCGGAAAGATATGGGTGTGTTGGTGATGGATGTATTCTTATTGTTTTTAGATTTGTATTTAAAACTAAAATTAGATAATTATGAGAGTCTCTTATTATTTTCGGTAGAAACAGAGTTGGATCTTTCTATTGTCATTGATAGAGAAAAATTACAGATTATCAAAATTTTCTCTTTTTCAAACGACAATGAAAAGAAAATAAAAAACAGACAGAGAGGACTTATAGATCGTCGCTCTCTTTTTACAGAAGATGTGGGATTCGAGCCAGCTGTGGGGATTGATCATTTCCTCGTTGACGATCTGACGTCGATGGTTTGGAGGTGATGGAGAATTCTTAAGCGTCTCTTCTAATTCTTGGAGGAAGCTCGAACAAGAAAAATCTGGCCAAAGGTCTTCTCTTTTTTTATTGCAAGACTTTGAGGCTCTCGCTCGTAGCCAAAGGTCCTTTTTGAATTCTCTTGGAGGGTATTATAGGCCTCCGGTTGTTGAAGAGATTTTCTTATAGATAAGAATAAGATCTGATTTCCTTTTAGATAGAATCGAAATCTCTTTGTGATCTCGATGAGATATTCGAATATTTTCTTGATTTGATTTTCTCCAGATTCATTGAATTGGGTCATATTTCTGCACCCAAAATCAATTAAACTCAAATTAGAATTTAATTAGAATTTGTATGATTATCAAACTCTAATGAGATTAATTTAGAATTTTTTATCCAATAATTAATTTGGGTTTGATTTAGAATTGTAGAATTATCCAAACTCCAATGAAATTAATTTTAAATTTTTTTATCCAAAATTAATTTGATTCTAATTAAAATTTGGATAGTATTAGAAATTGCAAAATAATTAGAGACGGGGCAAAAATATCATACGTGCATGAAGTTGGGATTGTAGATTGCATTATTTGTGATTATTCAAATCTCACTATCAGAGGTAATATTTTAAAGTGACAGGTTCACGGGATTTTTAGCAAACCCTCAGCTATTAACGGATTTGATATGTTTTTACCAATCGCCTTTCGCGTTGGGCTAACCATACTATTCTCCTCAGTATGATGAGTTATCGAAGGTCATGTTTGGCCTTAAATGCCAAACGTTCCTTCTCCCTTTTGCTTTTGGAGCATTGGATAATTCATGCTTTTACCTTAGCATGAGGAGTTGTCCAGAATTTGAATTCCTCTCCCCTTTGCTTTTGGATCATCGGATCATGAGTTTCCTTATAGGATAATGTTATGACAAATTTGTCATGGAATTTTTAGCAAATTTCCAGTTATGAACGGATTTGATGCGCCTTTACCAATCGCTGTTTGCGTTGGGCTAGCCATGCTTTTCCCCTCAGCATGATGAGTTGTCGAGAGTTTTGTTTGAGCTTAAATGTCAAACGTTCCCTCTTCCCTTTACCTTTTTAGTATTGGACAATTGGTTTCATACTCTTACCCCAGTATGATAGGTTTGGCGAGAAATTTTTGATTTCTCTTCCCGTTGCTTCTAACAGCATTAGGCAGTTGATTCATTAGCTTTCCCTTCTCTTTTTTTTTTTAAGGTGGCTAGATGTAGTATTTCTTCAAGAGTTTGCCATTGATCAGCATCATTATCTTATCGTCGTCTTGATTGATCAGGTGATAGGTTTGCACACAATATCGATTGGTGTGGGTCCCACCCCTTGTGTGGGCCTCATTTGAATAGTCATTGTAATTCAATTGACCGCCTTCTTCTTCTTTGAAGGTTGTGTGATGTTGAAAATTAGCTTTGCATTTTGGCTTTTTTTCGTGCGTTAGATCTGTCTCACGCGCTATGTCTATAGCACGCGGGCTTATCTTTGCATATTAAAATTTTTATGCCCGGCTGCAATATTGCTTTGTATTATGAAATTATCAAGACCGAGGCTAGGCTCGTCGCACAAGGTGAAGGCTGAACTCGCCGCACGATGTGGTCTATAGCACGCGGGCTTATCTTTGCATATTAAAATATTTATGCCCGGCTGCAATATTGCTTTGTATTATGAAATTATCAAGACCGAGGCTAGGCTCGTCACACACGGTGAAGGCTGAACTCGCCGCACGATGTGGAGGCTGGGCTCGTCGCGCAAAATGAAGGCTGGGCTCGCCTCGTGTATATGTTATCATCGCGTTTCAACTGTTTTACACATGATTGCAAATTAGCCTCGTGTTTTGGAGATTTTGCACTTTTGAATGAGTCATACATATTGGCTTTACTTTGCATAGTCTTGCATTGCTCGCAGGTATTAGCCTCGTGCTCTTCGCGCTGGCTTCATAAGTATCTTTGTTTGGTTGGATATGGGTCCCACCCCCTGCATGTGGTAATAGACTGATTTCTCTTCTTTGAAACAGAGTATGTGGGGCTGAAACTTATCCTTGTATTTCTGTTCACTTTTGTACTCTGGTGAATTATGTGCGTTGGCTTAGCCTCGCACACTGGATGACTTTATGCTGGCTTAGTCCCGAGTTAGTATCATGCCTTGAACGATTTTACGCTGCCTTAGCCTCACGTTGTACGCGGGTATAGCCTCACGTTTTTACTTTGGGTTGTTTGATTTCATACTATTACCCCCAGTATGATAGGGTTAGCGAGAGTTTTACTCTCTTCCTGTTGCCTTGGCGGCATTAGGCAACAAAAACTCATACACTTTTCTTCTTTTTTTTTTTTTTTTGAATTTTTACCTTTTTTATTTTTTGATTTTTTGATTTTTTTTTCTTCTGATTTTTTTTTGATTTTTTTTCTCTTTATTTTTTTTACAGGCATTTTGCCATCAAATTTTGTAGATTGCATTCGTGGACACCTTCTTCTGTTCACGTCTCAACTGGATCACGTTTGTATCGATGAGTGCCTGAATTTTATCTTCAGCTCATAACAATTCTTAGTTGGGTGCCCGATTTTTGATAGAAGAGACAATACTTGGGATCATCTGTTCTTCCAGCTTCCTTTGGCCTCTGATTTTCGGATATTCTGAACATCCCCTTTTTATTGAGTAAATTAAATAAGATCACTATTTGCTCATCTTTGAAAGCGTATGTTCATTGCGATCTAAAAGAATCTTGATTATTTGGTGATTTTTTGTTGGCAACAGATTTGGTGGTCATTGCCTCATTTCCCTTATGATGGGATGATTGTGGCTGCGGCCGATTCATTGTCATTCTTCTTGGGACATGGTATTCATTAATACAGCGGATTATGTCCTCCGCCTGCTGCCCTTATTTGACTAGATCCTTCCAGATTTTTGACTCTACTGCTCCTATTTTGACCAATATCCTGGTCTATAGATTGTGTTTGCAAGTCTCCACCAATGTTTCTTGCGGCATGCCATGCTTGCATCACACTGACATTTCATGGAAATGCTCAACGAAACTTTTAACTGTCTCGTCTTTTTTTTGCTTGATTACCAGAAGAGAGTGAACAGATACTTCGGTATCGTCTTCGATGAAGCGAGCTAGGAACTCCCTCTCCACGTCAGACCATGCATTGATGGTTTCTGGAGCAACTGCATAAACCAAATGAATGCAGGCCCTCGCAGAGTACTTGCGAAAATTCTTGTCATCACTGGGTCATTGCCTATGAGATGACCGGTCTGCGAAAGAAAGTAGTACATATGTTGGTTCGGAGATCCCTTTCCATCATATGTCTCTAATTCGAGAGGTTTGTATTTTGCCGGAAAAGGTACGGACTCCCACTCTATTGGGTAGGGTGTCATAATTCTCGCCTCCTGCAAACCTTTTCGGCACATTAAGGTTTCTATCTGGCTTTAAAACTTCTCCATTCTTTCGGCATGATGATCAACATAATATTTGTCCTAATTGCCTTTTACTTCAGTATCTGGGTTGGATTTAGTCTCCTTCTTCTTAGCCTCATCAGAAGAGGAAGAAACCCCTGCTCCATTTTCGGTGCTCTTTTGAGTATTCTCCAAGACCTTCGCAATCATTGTTTTGAGGTCCTCGATGCTCCGTTGCTGCTCTTGGATGAGGCGTTCTTGCGCCTTAATCTTTTGACTCATCTCGGCCGACCGTTCAACCATGTGGACGGTCGTTCTATCGAACCAAGAGGAAGCATGCGATTGCGGCGCTGCTATGGCTGAATGCTCGTTAAACTCTTCATATTCTTCATCAGAGCCCCTGCCAATTTTTTGCAACCACGGGGAGATGTCACGTCTGACCTGATGCGGGTATGATGATAGGTTTCCTCTGTTCCAGTATCAGAGGCATACATTTTGACAACTGGTTTCTTACCTTTATTCACCACATTCGACGTGAAAGCAGGTAAGTTTTGATCTGAGTTGGAGTTTTGTTTTTGCAGCCATCTTCTTTTTTGAATATTAGATTCCGGTACTGACAACTGGTTAAATGCAGATGGTTTTGGGACTTGACAGCGACAGTGAGTCAAAACTGTCGCGATCAACTCCTCACAATAGAAGAATTGATGGGGTTATGTCACCCTTATTTTATTTATGAGATACCTCTGCAAGTCCAGAATTTCTTCATACGGTGCTGATATAACCATCTTTTGCAGACGGGACCAGCTTCTTGTGCGAGGTCTGTTTGTCCAGACAGGTGTCTCTGAGAAGTCATAAAAGTTACATTTGTCAACCCCCAGTTTGGTTCGATGTTCATCATTAGTTTTGATATGTCTTGTACAAATTTGCTGGGTAGCTTGGTATGCTGATCTGGCCTCACACGAACTAGTCTTGCGTGCTGACTTAGACTCAGTTTGGTATTTAAATTTACTCATGCCATGCTGGCGTCTGGTCTTATTCATGCCAGATTGATATGTGCTACGCTGAGCTTTGCTAGGTTGAGAAGTGCTAGGCTGAGCTTTGTCAGGCTGAGAGGTGCTAGGCTGAGCTCTGCCAAGATGTGAGGTGTTAGGCTGATTTTTACTAGGATGAGAGGTGCTAGACTGGCCTTTGCCAAGTTGATGGGTGCAAGGCTGGCCTTTGTCAGGTTGATGGGTGCAAGGCTGGATTTTGCCAAGCTGATGGGTGCAAGGCTGGATTTTGCCAAGCTGATGGGTGCAAGGCTGGATTTTGCCAAGCTGATGGTACAAGGCTGGCCTTCGCCAGGCTGATAGATGCAAGGTTGGTATTAGCCAAGCTGTTGGGTGCAAGGCTGGCCTTTGCCAAGCTGATGGGTGTAAGGCTGGCCTTCGCCAAGCTGATGGGTGCAAAGATGGCCTTCGCCAAACTGTTGAGTGCTAGGCTGGCATTCACCAAGCTGATGAGTGCAAGGCTGGCCTTCGCCAAGCTGATGGGTGTAAGGCTGGCCTTCGCCAAACTGATAGGTGTAAGGCTGGCCTTCGCTAAGCTGTTGGGTGTTAGACTCGCCTTCATCAAGCTGATAGATGTAAGGCTGGCCTTCGCCAAGCTGATAGGTGCAAGCCTATTTTTGAGCCTGGCATCCTCCTTACTTCATACTAGGCTGATTTTGAACCTGACATCCTTCTTGACTTATGCCACGCTGATTTTGAGCCTAGCATACAAAACGAGTTTTGAGTGCTATGCGGTGCGCCCTTCGATTTTGGTTGCAGATTTGAGTCCGCTTTCGTGCCGCAATAGGTTTTCCTTTGGCGTCATATGCAGCTAGTTCTGATGGACCAGAGTTTGAAAATCCAAGTGGCTGTTGAGAGATCAATACCTCCTTATTATCCAAAACTATTAGGTCATATTTTTGTGATTTTGAATATTTTGAGCTGATCTCGACCTCGATCACCAATTTCTCCATCATCTCTCCAATTCTTTTGACGTCAGATTGGACCGCCATCTCCTCTTCAGTACAGGAAATTGCTCCCACTGTGATCGCCAGTCTGTTTTCGATAGAAACAGGGTTGGATTTTTCTATTGTCATTGATAGAGAAAAATTACAAATTATCAAAATTCTCTTTTTCAAATTACAATGAAAAGAAAATAAAAAACAAACAGAGAGGACTTATAAATCGTCGCTCTCTTTTTAAGATGTGGGATTCGAGAGAGCTATGGGGATTGATTTTTTCTCCTTTGACGATCTGACGTCGATGGTTTGGAGGCGATGGAGAATTCTTGAGCTTCTCTTCTAATTCTTGGAGGAAACTCGAACAAGAAAGATCTGGCCGAAGGTCTTCTCTTTTTTGTTGCAAGGCTTTGAGGCTCTCGCGTGTAGATCGATTTGCCAAATGTCCTTTTTGAATTCTCTTGGAGGGTATTATAGGTCTCCGGTTGTTAAAGAAATTTCCTTGTAGATAAGAATAAGATCTGATTTTCTTTTAGATAGAATCAAAATCTCTTTGTGGTCTCAATGAGATATTCGAATATTTTCTTGATTTGATTTTCTCCAAATTCATGGAATCGGGTTCTGTTTCTGTACCCAAAATCAATTAAACTCAAATTAGAATTTAATTAGAATTTGTATGATTATCAAAACTCTAAGGAGATTAATTTAGAATTTTTCATCCAATAATTAATTTGGGTTTGATTTAGAATTGTAGAATTATCCAAACTCCAATGAAATTAATTTTAAAATTTTTTATCCAAAATTAATTTGATTCTAATTAAAATTTGGATAGTATTAGAAATTGCAAAATAATTGGAGACGGGACAAAAATATCTTACGTGCATAAAGTCGGGAGCTTATTGTGCAAAATCGGGCGACCGAACGGTACAAGCGAGCGACCGAACGAGGCCGATGAAAGAGAGATTTAATTTATTTTTTTATTTTTTGCTTATTGAGCACTCTCTTTACTTTTTGCTCACTGTGCACACAGGAAGCCTCGCGTTCACGTGAGGCCGGGAGCCTTGTGTGAGCGCCGGGAGCCTTCTGTGAGCGCGAGGCTCCCTCTTCTTCTTTTTTTTTTTATTTTTTATTTTTTATATTTGGGCATTTCTCCTTTTGAGCCTCGCATCCACGCGAGGCTGCCTCGCGTGGGTGCCAGGCTCGCTGCCCCCCGTTTTTTTTTTCTAATAAGAATTGCATGGGAGCCTCGCATAGATGCGAGGCTCCCCCTTTAATTTTTTTTTTAATTTGCATGGTTCTCCTCTTAGCCTCGCGCGGAAGCGAGGCTCTCAGTCTCGCATGGGTGCGAGACTAATATTTATTATTTTATTTTTTTAAATTAATTAATTATTTATTATTATTATTATATTATTATTATTATTTGAATTCGAACTTGGATTCAAACTCGAATTTTAGATTTGGACTCGGATTTTGGATCCGGATTCGGACTTGGACTCGGATTTTGAATCCGGACTCAGACTCGGACTCGAATTTTGGATCCGGACTCAGATTTTGGACCCGGACTCAGACTCGAACTCGAATTTTAGATTCTGATTATTTTTATTGTTCTACACTTATATGGGCATATGCTGAAATTTCGAATCAATATATTATAGTGGAAGGAAATGCTCAGGGAGTTTACACATTAAAGAAGAAACTAAAATGGATTTAAAAGTTATTCTGCGAAATTCTTTTCCCAGTTGTATAACCTTGGGCCACGAAATATCTCTAATAAGAGGCATGACATGTAGCCCTTAATATTCCATCTTAGAAAAAAAAAAAAGAAGAGAGAATACTTAATTTTTTTTTTTTCTTCCTCCAATTCCAATCCTATCCGTCGAAATTCGTTACTATTCACTATTTATTTCCATCCCATTAACCGTCCCCGACAAAAAAAAAAAAAAGAAAAAAAGAAGACCCTAAAATCATTCCGATAAATAAAAACCCCACTCGCAGGCTCGCAGCGCAAAGCCCTCTGAAGACTTAACCAAATCGGCAAACCAAAGAACCAGAAATTGAATCGGAATCAAAATGGTTTCGGATGACGAGCTCGTGGAGCGGCTGCGGGCGTTCCTCCGAACTTCTGACCTCAACACCACCACCACCGGCGCCGTCCGCCGCCAGCTGGAGGCGGACTTCGATGTCGATCTCGGCGACAAGAAGGCCTTCATCAGAGAGCAGGTCGATCTCTTCTTGAGCGAGCTCGAGAACGAGAAGAAAGAGGAGGAAGCAGAGGCAGAGGCCGATGCTGAGGAGAATGACGTGAAAGAGGAGGAAGATGAGGAGGAGAAAAATGAGGAGAGCGAGGTGGAGGAAAAAGAAGAGGAGGAGGAGGAGGAAGAGCGAACCAACAGAAAGCGAGGGTAAGTTTTAAGTTTGGTTCTGGTTCGGTTTTCAATTTGGCTAATTAGGGTTTGTTTAACCCTAATCTGGGAGTTTAGGTGATTTATGCATGTTAGTTTGTTTTGCATTGCATGCTGCTATTTTGTGCATTTGGAGTTGAGATTAGTTTCTGACAGTATATATTCGATTGAATGTTCTGAGGGGGGAAGAAACATGTCTTGTCTGGGTGAACAGTAACGTGCATATTTTTCCTTTCATTCTTTTTTTCTCTAAAGAAGTCCTGGGTAAAATTAAGTGCATTTGTCTAATTAGAGTTAGTTCCAATAGTGCAAGTTACATGTTGCAGTGTTTTAAATAGTATCAGATATAGGTGATATAACAGTCGGTGAAAATTTTATGCCGGTTATCAAATATCGAGTAATATATCGCGATATTTATTGGCAGTATTTTAAATATTGGTCGATATACCGGTATACTGGTCAATATACCGGTTTCAGGACTAAATCGTTATGCTAAGGCCAATTTTTTCACGGTGCTTGTTTTTAGCCGTTATCAGGTGATCACTCAGTAAACGAGATGGAAAATATTAGCGACATTAACATATAACTGGTTTTCTTTTCTTTTTTTTTATTTAAATCCATTAACCATAACTTTTTAATATCTGAACTCATTTATATAAAAATCATTGAATCCCCAGTTTCTCATTCTTTCCTAAATCTAATTGAGCAACGATTCGATGGGTCGCTTCTTCCTCTTTCCCTTTCTCTTTGCTCTCTCACACTTGATCAAGCGATCGTATTGAAGAGGCTACAACAGAGCCCTGCATTTGTCTCTCTCCACTCCTAGCATTGACTACTGAGAGCCCCGACGACCCCTCCGAGTCCCATGACGATCCCGACAACGTATGAGCCAATTGAAGATTTGATGACTCGTTTCTTCCTCTTCCTCTCTGCTCTCTCTTGAGCGATGGCATCAAACATGCCATGACAGAGTGTTCTGAACCTCTCTCTTCACTCCCAACACTGACTATCGATAGTCCTGATTCTAACAACCAATAAGTCCGACAGTGTCTCTTCTCTCACTCTTTATCACTAATAGTTTAGCTTCCCATCCATCTCTCAAGCAAATCGCTCATTCTCTTTCTTGAACAAACCCATATTCACTCTTGACTCTCGAGCAAATCGCCTCGCTCAAGCAAATTGGTCATGGTAAATATATTCTAAAATTCTAAACTTGCTTCAAATATTTTAATATGTTTTGTATATGTAATAACATTTATATATTTTTTTTACCAGTATGACACCGATATGATATCTGATATGTAGTGCCATATCGTAATATATCGCCTGATATCCAGTATCAGGTATATAATTTTGCTAGCTAGTATATTGCTGATATCCGATATTTAAAATACTGTTTACTGCATATCGAATATCGTATCAGATATATTCTTGGATGATATACATGTTATGCTTACATAAATTATAAAAATCTATTTGAAACAATTTAGGATTTTAACGGATACCTGTCTTAACTATTTGCATTGGACCTATAAATGTCTTGACATTTGTAGATTTTTTTCAAATGTGTCAAAATATATACCAACTAAATCCTAACTTAACTTAGAAATCAATACATAATGTAATTATTGGCTGCTATCGCTAATAACCACTACTGAGTATTTCTTGTCGCAGTCGTCTATCATGATGGAGAAACGGTTGAGAAAAGGCCACGGGTCTACTAATCAAGTCTTGTATATAGATCATTATATTCTGGAGCTAACTAGTTGGCTTAGGTTTATCGTAATTGAAAGAAAAACCTAATATTACTACTCACCAGGTGATATTTCAATCCTACGATATCTCGCCTTTGAGCCGATATATCCGCCCACTTCGATCCAAAACAGAAATTGGTATATAAACACATATCATACAAGGGCAGAAACCGGGATATCGGCTGATGTACCGGTATTTTAGCTTGATATTTAAAAAACTGTGTTGTTACATTTATTTGTGCGGAATCTTTAGTTTTTAAACTTTTCTTTTCAGGGGAGTTTTAGTTTTTGAACATTATAAGAGGTTGCCCAAAAAATTCTTTTATCACTGTGTGGATACAGATATAATCCAAATCCAGGTAATATCCACCAGATTAAGGATATCATGTTATTAATTGTATGTAAGCTCTGGTTACATTTCTATTTAAGATATTATCTTGAAATGCATTCTGTTGAACTTTCTTTTGTTCTCATGGACTGTTTCTAATATGTTTCTGTGCTCATATTGGGGAATATATTAGCTTGAGTTACTTCCAAAGTTGGGTTGTTGGATTGTGATGATTGATAGTGTTACTTACTTTCAGATCTCTTAGGTTTCTAAATTCAGACGAAACATCAAATTGTCCAAAAGATAGTTTCTGACATCAAATGGATTCCATAATCACACAGTATCCCTGTAGCCAGGTATTATGGCAAATGAAAAGATGACACTAGTTTTTGACACACTTCTCTTGTATTATTTTTGTTTTGGTTCTTTAGTTTTATAATGCTATGATCTGTTTCTGTTGTCACATTGATGGACTGGGTTCCTTAATATTTCCCCTGGTTTGGTTTATACTTGGAGATTGGAAATAGTAATAATAATTTACGTTCTTTAGTTCTAAAAATTTGGACAGGATATGAGCTGCCAAGCATTTAGGTGTCACATTAGACTGTACTTGTTGGTTCTGATGCTGTCATGTTGAGGGATTTCGGATCATTATAGTTAGTTATTTGTAATTAAATCTATATGCTTATGGTACCCATTTCATATAGTAGTAGTTACATTTACTTTTGAAGCTCCACCGCCTTTTTCATTTGGATGACATATGACATTTCTCAAATTATCAATTTAAAGTTTCAAGTTATTAGTTTAGATTTTAAAAGTTTACTTCATAACATGTGTCATATGTTTGGGCTGACTGAGTGTTTCCGATGTACTCATAATTAGCAAGTAGACATGATACATTATACTTTCTATTGGTGTTTGATGAATAACAAGAATCACATAAAAATAGTATCTTGGAAACAATACAATAATCTTGGATTAAAATGGATAAAAAAGAATGCTTTGTTGATGTTTCCCTTTTCTTTTTATATGGTGACATGGGTGGACCCATGTTGAGCTTTTGGGGGCAATTTTTTTTAAAACTTAGTATGTTTTTATTTTAGAAATTTTTTAAAAGATTGCCCACCTTAAATATTCAATTTTATAATTTCACCTCTTCTAAATTTTAATTATGAAGATCGTGATTATTATAGATGAATGACTCAATGATTGAGTAAAGATGATCTCGTTTTTTATTGATTTTTTTAATTTTAAACTTTAAAATCAATAATAAAAATCTCTCAAGATGTTAGATATACTTTGTAATGTCTTAAATTTGCTTAGAAATTATATAATATAAACATTTATATTAATATTGCAATACCATAAATTTATGTGTTATATACAATCGAAACATGATATATTTTTGGGCGGGGGCTCCCCACAACACGCCCCCACCCCTCGATAACCCTGGAAGGGGTGCTTCGCCACCTAAACCCCAATGAGATGTCCAGACAGATCGACCCCGAATAACTCTGCCTCCTCTAGTTCAAATGTCTAGGTCCGCCCTTGGATGGAGATGTGGCATAAGAGAGGATAGATGTGTGATCAATTCAAATTGATTTAACATTCGGTTGCAAGGATAAAATGGGAATATAGATAGGGCTCATAGAAGTTAGGTTAAATTTTTTATATAACATACATTTGTAGTCAAGATACTTTAGTTAACCAGAAATTTATTCTTAGGATTTGTTTTGTACTTGCATGTCATGGCAAATTGAGCATTTTGCCCTAATTATATTATGTCTTGGTTAGTCCATGGTGATTTCAATTGAATCAAATATATAAAAGTTACTTCAAATATTCCACTTAATCAAAAAAGATCTTCAAATTCTAACTTCATGATAAAGTCCCTTCAAGATTAGAAGTTCTCAAAGATATGAAATGTCCTAACTAAAATTGATACATAAACAACTCCTAAGATTGCATTAACCCTAAACTTTCTTGGTTCACTCATGCTGCTCAAATCTCATCTTTGAGATCACAGCATTTTCAAAGTCCCTTCAGCGAGCTCGAGAATGAGAAGAAGGAAGAAGAAGAGGCCGCGGCCAACGAAAATGAAGTGAAAGAGGAGGAGGAAGAAGAGAACGAGATGGATGAAGATGAGGAAGAAGAGAGGAGTAATGATGTCTTTAAAATTGTGTCATTGCAAGTGTCCCATTTATGTTGTAACAAATGGTTGGTCGTTCTATAGGGAAGAAGGTATTTCTAAATTTCAGTTGTATTTAAGCAAATTAAATAGATCGAATGGTACGATAATTGATTATCTAATCCAAAGATAAACGAATGAAGAATCGAATAAAAAAAGGTTTTTACTAAACAAATATCCTTAAATCACAACTTTTATAAATTAATTAATTCCTAAAAAACATAAGATATATGATAAACGTATATAACTTGTCAATCTAAGTTTTTAATTAATAAATACCTGAATAAGAAAAATCTTCAATAATTAGAACAAACAAAATCAATAGTCCTAGCCAGGTCCTACTTCCCAAATATAGAGTATTATGGATTATATAGTATAAACATAATATATTTAAGTACAATGTTTCCCTATGAACCGTTTATTTGATTGATTTTAGTTAGTCTTGATTTCAATATGAAGAGCATGAGAGATGGTTTATTTAAGCTTATTATTATCATAGCTTCATCTATGTCTAGGCATAACAAAAGAAACAAAATAAGAAAAGAAAATGATCAATATAGGAGAATTTCTACTAAAAACAAATTAATACCTTTAAAAGCTCTTGGACAACTACGAACTCTAAAAGAACTCAACTAATGGTGGAAAAAAAATAAGCGAGTTAAAATCTTTTGCCTGAACTCCACATGTACCCATGAGAATTTTCCCTCCTTTTATAGTCAAAGGAGATGGATACTATTGTTATAAGATACTAAAATCACAAAAAAGATAGGAGAAACTGAAAAATATTGAATTGTTGGACCAAATCTCAGTTGTAACCGCTTGATTCTCCTTGATATTAGAATGATTGTTTTTAAGTACTTGATTCTCCTTGATTTTGGATTTAATTGCTCATTGTTTTTTGGCCCATACAGATCTAGTTCTTAAATGATTTAGTTGGATGGGCTTGCAGAAATCATCTTATGAATTTCTTTTCTTTATTCTTTATTCCAAACATATTTTTCTGTAAAAACACTAAGAATATCCAAATAACATTTGTTTATTCACAAAACTTAGTAACAATGAAACATAAATAATACATAAAACCATACTCATCAAGCAATAGAAGCGTGGGTGAGTTTTGAGTTTGGTTTTGTTTCATGTTCCTCTTTTTTGCAGTTTTGAGTAATGGGTAGGTTATAAATTTGCCTAATTATGGTTAGTAGGCTTAATTTTGGAGGTTTTGGTGATTGTGCAAGTTATTTTATCTATATTGCATGTTGAGTTTTGGGCATTTGGATGGAATTTGAGATTGTATCTGATTAGTTTCTGATGGTATTATTCAATTGCATGTTCTCACTTGCAGTTTGTTTTATGGGAGAAAGAAAGATTTTGTCTGCATGAACAGTAAATTTGCATCCTTTTCTTTTTTCTTTTTAAAGAAAAATGGAGTCCTATGTAAAGTTAAATACATTTTTCTAATTAGGGTTAGTTCCATTTTGTATACAGGTATTATCGAAATCCGAGCAATATCCAGCAGATAAGGATATCATGATATTCATTATATATCAGCTCTTTTAACATCTCTACTTTCTAAAGATCCGACTTGAATCTGTTAAGACTATTTTTTGTTCTCATGTACTGGTTGTTTCTCGCATGTTTATGTGCTCATGTTGAGGGAAACAGTTAGCACTTGATTTACTTCCTATGTTGGTTGTGGTGATTTTTATTATACTTGTTTCATATATTTTAGGTTTTTAAATTCAGCGTAAACATCAATATTCTAAATGATTAGTTTTGGCATCAAATGGATTACATAATCACTCGGTACCCCTGCAGCCGAGTATAGTTATAACAAATGAAAGGATGACATTACTTTTTTAGCATATTTGTTTTTACTACTATTACTATTATTATTTTGCACCGTCTAATTCTATACATTTGCATGGGGTGTCAGCTGTCAAGTGTTTAGGTATCACATTAAACTGTACATGTTGGTTTGATGATGTCAGGTTGAGGGATTTGGGATCAATGGAATTAGTTATCTTTAAGTAGATCAATATGATAATGGCTTCCATTTCATATCATAGAGTTATATTTGGATGATACATGACATTCTCAAATTATTAGTTTAAAGTTACTTTGTAAGATGTGTTTTATGTTGACGGATGAATGGGTGTTCCGATTAGGCATGAATAGCAAGAAGAGATGATATATGAGACTTCCCATTGGAGTTTGATGGATAGCTGGAATGGCACAAAGAATAGTAGCTTGGAAAAAGTAGTATGAGATTTGGCTGGAAAAGGATAAAAAAGAATGCTGTGATGACGTTTTCCTTTTTCAAAAAAAGAACAAAAAAAAAGAAGAGATGGCAGAAGATAGGATATTTTCTATCAAAGGGTTCAATTCAAATTGATGTAATTTTGGGTTGCAAGGTTCAAATAGGAATATAGGTAGGGTGAACGTAGGTTAAATTTTTTTACATAACCTAGGCTTAAGGTCATGATAATTTAGTTAACCTGAAAGTTATTCTTAGAGTTTGGTTTGCACTTGCAGATCATGGTAAATTGGGCATTTTGTCCTTTCCTATAGAATCACCCTAGCATCACTCCTGTTGGCTACAAACTTTGCATTACGAAATTTGATAGGTAAGACAAGTTCTTCTACATATAAGACTATATAATTTAGAAACATATTTTCATCCCAAAGATACGTTTCAAAGACTATTCCATTTCGTCCTAGACGAATCATATGTCTTGCAGGATGAGATTTAACCAAGTGGATTAGGACATCAGCATAAGCTAGTGATGGTTTAGAATGAGGAAGCTAAGGTGCCAGAGGGTTCTTAATTGAAATAATGTGTCTCTGCACTAGAAATTTAAGAAAAAGTTATATTGGTATCTGGCCAATGTAGAATGGGGAAGGCTTGATAGCCTCCTCTAGTAAGAGTTATAATGAAGTTACGAATAAAAAGCGAGTCTCTGGTGATTCCTTTCCTTCCTACTTAGTGCTTGCACTATTATTAGTATTAGAGTGGGGCTTTTATTGAGTGCTACGAGTAAAAACCCTCCATTTCTCAGATCCATATTTTTGTTGTCTTTAACTATATTTCCACTATTCTATGTGACCATCAGCTTACGGAACTCAGTGTGTTGAAGTTATGATAGCGAAGGGTTTTTGAACATTTTAGTGGAGAAAACAGAAAAGATTTAATTATGGTTGCCCAACTGAATGGAAAAGAAAATAAGAATACAACAACAAGATTCTGCAAGAACAAGGGGAAGTTATAATTGTTTTCATAATCTCAAGATGATTTCAACAACTTCACTGATCTGGTAACGTGGAGGTCATAAAGCCTTATGTTTACTAGGTAACTCGATAAGCTTGAAAGAAATAAAAATATGATATTCCTAGTTAATCTTGTTCTAGTCTAGAATGATTTCAAATTGAATCAAATATATAAAGATTACTTCTAATATTCTACTTAATCTAAAATAATCTTCAATTCTGAACTTTACTATAAAGTCCCTTCAAGATTAGAAGTTCCTGAAGACAAGGAATCCTCCAAATTAAAAATGATATAAAAACAACTCCTAGGATTGCACTAAACCTCTAAATTAAACCATCTCATTCGTTCCTGCTGTTCAAATCTTATCTTTGAGATCCCAATATAGCAATCTTCGTTTTTGTTCATGCTATTTGACAATTTGATCATTAAGATGAATGGAGGTTCCGCGGACGATTATGTAGTCAAGTTTCACCTTATCAGTTACAAGCTTAAATTATTGATCTTCCAACTCGTCTTAATGATCTTGACTTTGATGGTTCAGAGTGCGAAAAAAAGTGATTAATGGTTTTGAAGTAGCAGTAATGGAAATAAGTGTCGAATGTCTTTGCTGAAAAAGCAATGATGAAGTCTGATTATGTGTCATGCTCATTGTTTTCGGAGAAATTTCATTTTTTTTTCATTGCCATTGAAATAAATTACAATGATTTAATTGATTACAATGAAAGAGAAAAATATGAACAAACAATATGAGAGATTTGCTGAAGAAGCAATGATGAAGTCTGATTATGTGTCATGCTCATTGTTTTCAGAGAAATTTCGTTCTCTTTTCATTGTCATTAAAATAAATTACAATGATTTAATTGATTACAATAAAAAAGAAAAATATGAACAAACAATATGAGAGAACTTATAGATCGTCGCTCTCTTTTACAGAAAATTGTGGGATCTTTCGGTAGTTATGAAGTTGCTTCAATCTTTGTTGATAATCCGATGTCGAAAAAAGATGAAGGTGGAGATTCTCTTAGGGCCGGCCTCTTTCTGTTTGCTGCTGGTTGAAGGAGCACCACAAGCTCTTGCACGAGATTTTCGATTGCCAAAGGGTCTTTTTTTTGAGTCTCTTGTATAGGTATTTATAGGCTTCAAGTTGTTGTAGTTGTTTCCTTGTAGATAAAGATTGAATTTAATCAAATATTTGCTCTTCTGGTTGTTGGATTTGAGTCTTCTATTATTAATTGAATCTGGTCTCGATTTTGTATTTAAATCTCAACTAGAATCTTGTTGGAATCCAACCTGCCCCAAATAGCTCAAGGCGCACGCGAGGCTAGATAGCCTCGCGGCGTGCGAGGCTAAATTGAGAAATTTTCTCATTGTACATGACCCCCTCCAAAATCTTCGAAATGTTACTTCCCTAAGTGGAATTTCAAAATACTTTGGACTTCTCCTTTTAACATCCAGTTTTCTTACTTTTATCCTCGCGTTTGCATTTTCTTTTGTTTCTCACGAGGCTAGCTAGCCTCACGTTCATCTGAATATCTGCGAGGCTAGTAGCCTCGCGTGGTAACCGCCTCTTGAGCTCTCCTCGTGATCTGAGCCTTTTAATTTGGGTCGTTCATTTATAACATGCGCCTCCTTTAAGGCTCCTTTCATCTTTTCTCATCTTCTTCCTCTCTAAGTATTCAGAGAACTCAAAGATTTTCTGAAAACTTTCTTGATCTTTTGTTTGATTTCACTCTAATTTCTTTGAGCAATGATATCCAGGTGCTCTTCCTCGAGTTGTGGGTAAGGGTGAGCAAATTTTCAAAAAAATCGATCCGAACTGCTAAACCGAACTGAACCGATCTAGTTCGGTTTTCGGTTCGGGTCGGGTGTAAAACCGAAAATTTATTCGAATATCAGGTCGAATTTCGATGGCTTGAGCACTAACTGAAACCGACCGAAAAAACCGAATTTATATAAATATCCGACCCGTGAACCCTACTCGACCCGTATCCCTAATCTAAAACCGAAAATTCTCTCAACTCTCTCCCGAGCCCTAATAAACCTTCCCCAGTACTAAAAAATTCCTTCCTCCTCTTGGCCATCCAAGCCTCTCTCCTCCGCCGCTCCCTCTTCTCCAACCTCCACGTCCTCACCCTCATCTCTCTCTCCAACCTCCCTGCCGCCCGCTACCTCTTCGCCCTCCGCACCTCCCAAGCTTTCCTTTGTAACTCCATGACCCACTCCCTCTCCTGCTCAAGTCTTGTGGTGCTTTGGTTGTTGGAGAGAAGCCCAACAGCTGCACACTCACATCGTCCAAATAGGTTTGTATGGAGACCCCTTCTGTGCAACTGGGTTGGTTGACATGTACTCTAAGGTCGGAGACATGAGCTCTACTTGCAAGGTGTTTGATAAAATGTTTGATAGAAGCCTGGCTTCTTGGAACTCAGAAATCGAATTTCCGCCCGAACCGAACTGAATTTTTGGTTTCAATTTCGGTTCTTAATAGAGTTCGGTCGGTTTCGGTTTTGAAAATTTGATTCGGTTTTTAGTGAAGATTTTTCTATCCAAACCCAAACCGAACCGACTGATGCTCAGTCCTAGGTAGCAGATTGGCCGCTCCAGAGCCATCGGCGGTGGCCTTTGCTCGTCCCATAGGAGGTAACTCCACCAAACTTGGCTGGCGACCACCTTCTTTGGTGACTTCAGCCGGTTGAAATTCTATACTATGCAAAGCTAGAATAGCCTCGCATCCAATTGAAAGATTTTAAGAATTAAACCCCCAAACGCGAAGTTATGAGAATTTTGAACTTAGTCCAAAACTGGCCATTTTCTGCCACGCGAGGCTAGAATAACCTCTCGTCATAAATGGTTGCGCAGGGCTATTTGCCTTAGACTCGCGTCATTCGTGAAATTACTTCTTATTTTGTCAATGCGCGAGGCTATTTTAGCCTTTTGCGCCTTTATTGCTCACGCAAGGCTCTCTTACCCTTGTATGCATTTATTGTTTACGTGAGGCTATTTTAGTCTCGCGTGTTTCATGACTTAGAAAATTTTTATTGACTCTTGCTTTCTTTTTTTAGCAGTCAACTACTCCAATGATGCACTTCCTAAGCGCAATTATTTTGGATATCGAGGAGGGCCAGATGGTACTATGCCCTTCCGCTTCAGAGAGCCTGTGCCCACCTTCACTCCAGAAAGTAATAAGGATCGTGTTAAAAAACTCTCTCAAGGCAACCACACAACATTTAGGAAACTAATAACTGAAGCTCTCCTAGAAGGGTTGAGTCAACGCCCTTTAGAGAAATCTGCCTTTCTATTTGGGGATCGAGTTACAACTCCAGACAAGACTTTGTATATAGATGAACACAAGTGGCTTCGGGAAGTAGAGGGCGTTAAGATGTTCCTACCTTATATGGCGAGAAGCTACTCCTTGGCATCTCTTCAGAAGCTATCGATTCCCTGTCACATGAACTGGAATGTGGCTAAAGAGCAAGATGGAGTAGGAGTCGGTAACTTTGGTACTATAAGTGCCTATTAGGATGTTTTTAGCAGATCTATTACTGGGCTTCTTCCTGGCAGATTCAATAAAGACTATCCTGTTGGTGAAGTCCCTTGAGGAGCCAACACTTTTTTAAAACAAATTTTTGTCCAAGAAATGGCAGTACCCGGCTTATAATTTCAGAACTCTTGGTTGGATTCACTCGACTGAGAACATGTGGCGGAGCAGAATGGTAGATTTTGTATTGACCACTTTCGGGGACACTTTGCGGATTTTGGTCTTTAAAGTGCCATCAGGAATGTCCAGTTTGGCCTCTCACACAATGCTTATCATCTGTACAACTTTCTTGAAATGTTCAAGTACCTTTACTCCAATAGGGGAGCTTAGTTTCGCTCTTCATGAGATGTTCGAGGTCTCATTATTATCTATGGGGGAACTGCTGTCGTATGAGGAATATGTGCTAACCGTTGAAGAGTTAGACCAGTTGAGGGAGGACTTGTGTGCATATGTGACATATTAGATGTTATGCCATTTCAGAATCTGCACTGAGATTTTCGAAATGAGAGGCTAAGGAGTTGGACAAAAAACTTGGGCTTTTTACTTGTTCCATAATTTGGATCAAGCCCGTGTCAAAGCGGCGAGAAATGAGGGATTGAGCAATGAAACTATCTAGTAGAGAATTTCGGATCTGGGAGCTACGTCTTATGTTGTCGAATCTGATAAAGATGGATTCAAGGTGGGCACGCAGTTCGAGTGTTTTCATTATCAAGCCAAATATCGGGTCTCTGATAGGGGACTCCTTGCCGGCAGCAACACATCTTCTATTTCCTCTCACAGACAGGACATCTCATGGGGAATGATCCAACTATGACTAGGATATTTGTGAGCACTTTACGGGGGCCCGCATTTACCTGGTTTATGCAACTTCCCCAGGGAACAATTAAATCTTGGGCTGATGTAGAACGTGAGTTCCTAGCCCGATTCTTTGAAGATGATACAGAAGTCTCCATATTATCTTTGCTAGCAGCGAAGCAAGAAGAAGGCGAAACGGTCAAAACTTATGTCGAGCGGTTCCGAGAACTTTCCGTTCGATGCCCACATGGCATGACGCAGGATACGCTTGTGGAAACCTGCAGACATAACTTGTTGACCGATATTTTAGACAAGATGGGTTCGGTCGAATCCAAGTCATGGAAGGATCTGCTTAAGCAGAGCGAACAGGCCGAAGAAATACTTCGACGTCTCGAAATGCAACAGTCTGCAACCGGAGACGGTGCAAACGAATCTTCATTCCATTTTTCCCGTTCAAAAGGGAAAGACATAACGGCAATGGCGGTAGAAAGTACACTCTGTGGCTCAAGAGGTGCGTTGTGCCTTCGTTTCCGAAAGAGGCCATTGCCATCGACGTGGTATATCCTACAGTGCTTCTCGCTCATAGCTGATCTCTTGGACTCCTTCCTGCCATAATTTGCATCCTATTGAATGGTTTGAGAGAGCTACATATTGAATTCAGTAAGGTAGAAACTGTTGTCAATGATGAAGGGGAAACAATATACAAGACTCCAAACCCCCCAAGTCGAACTACCATATAGCTTGTCCTCTGCTGTCCCAGTTTAATGACAACTCTCACTTTCGAAGAAACGACTTGCCTGCCCTTCATAGAGCGATATGAGAAATCTGGCTAGATGAGCTACTACATATCCACCATTCGTAGAATCCTTCGGAGTCACCAAAATTATCAGATCTATCGCAGCTTCTCCGAGTTCTCTAACGACAATTATGGCAATAGCTTTCAAGATATTCGAAGGCCAGATAATTTCACAACCCTGACCTCGGGCTGTTTTTGATGGTTAATCAATATACGCACGGGTTATTTGGTATATCATCAGGGCATGACCTGCCATATGGAGCTTTATCTTTCGAGCATATTTGCCCGTCAGTTCAGATATTCCTAATTGTATGTAGGAAGTCCAAACCAGAATCTCGGCTTCCAAGGCAATCTCTTCGAAGGAGCTCATGCTTAGTATCATTTTTGCATTAGCAGCACTGGTGCTCGATTCACTCCCACATAAAATGCCAACTCTATATCTCTCCTTAGGCTTTTGTATTTGGTATCATGTTGCCAATGCAATCACGGGTTTCCGCATCAACCATGATTGCATGAATGAAGTTGAAACCTTCTATTCCAGAAAGAAAGGTGTATAAATAACTCGTCTTAGAGGCATGGATGAATTCCTTAGCTTAAAAGATGATGATGAGGCCGAGGACAAGGAGGGAGCTGCCAGAATTAGAAATGAGGCAGCAGTCAGAGAGGGTGAAGGAGCAGAAGCAAGGGAGGCAGAAGCTGTAGATCATGGAGCAAGAACTCAGAGTGAAGAAGTTATTGACAACACTGCTTGTGGTGTCACCTATCAGAGACCTTGAACAACTGAGCCTGGTTCTTTAAGAGGCCGCAAGAAGTCTCGCCCAGTTTCCAATACTGCGACTGTTGCTGCCGCAGAAGTCGTGCAAACACTCGAGGAAATGGCATCGACTCAGGAAACTGTGTTCCAAACAGGAGTGATAACAGTTCATGCACCGGAGATTACTGATGAAGCTCCGGGGTAATTGTACTGGAGTCAGATACAATCCCACCAACTATTGCGCTCCTGAGAGCTTTACACGTTTTTCAGGCGACTGATGCTCATTCTCTACCAGCTCTGATGCTTTCTATCTCAGCGCCACCTCGTAGTCCAACTACTGGACTAGTTTATCTAGATAATGAAGTATACTGACTCTTTTGCTTTAACAATCATTACCTTGCGATCTGACCTTATCTTCTTTTCTTGGTGTCTTAGGGCCAACTCTTCTAGGGTGTGCTTGTCTTCAATTCGATCAGATTCACTTGACCTAGTAGATTACTCTGGGTCCAGCGGTCCGGTCGAGAATGTTGGCAGTGATCATGACGATATCAACGCGTACAACGCTCTTTATTTCTAAGCTAAACATAGCCATCTCCGCCTCGAGGAGAGAGTCAGCCGGTTCTGAAGGCACCATACCCCCAAGTGCTCCTACTACATGTACTTTTTTTAATTCTTGTGGTATTTCAATCAAAGTATTGGCCTCACGAGTGAATTGGTTGTCAATATAGGTCTAGCAGCCATTAGCCTACCCTCACCGACACCTGCCACTTCTGTTGAAGCATGTGATTCTTCGGCAACGACTCCCGTTTCTACTCGGGCTTCTCCATCTGCTGCAGTCGCCACTCCATCTACAGCCGTAAGTATCACTATGGTAGTACTAATGTAGCAGAGCCAAGAGCGATGCCTGCGTATTTCAACGCATCCCTCGTGTTTTCCTTTGAGGGTGCATCTATTACGGGAAATGTGTTGGAGGGGAGCCTACCATCTGAGTCAGCACAAGCTGGAACTAGTGTTGTTGCTGTTGATGAAGCCACTGCATCTATTATCAACCGTTTGTCAGTTAGCATCCTTCTGCAGACATTAGCCCCTCATCTGGTCGGGTTCCTTCCTCAGTCCACTGTGCCCCTGTCGTCTTCAATCGTGCCTTCTTTCATTGCAACAACGACGTCTTCCTTGCCTCTGGCTCGCCCGGATGACCTTACGGAGGACTTCTTGCAACACTTTATCGGCAGATTTCACCAGCTGTTCAGTCGTTGCATATCGCTAATTTTGGTTGGGCGAGGCTCCTTCGACCTAGGCCGTCCAATGCTGCTAACTATATTGAAAATATCGAGAAAATCGGTGGTCTTGATCGAGCTTTCTCTTATCGAGCGTGTCTTCAAGCACTGGATCAAGATCTCGACACTTTGAACAATTTACGTCACAACGAACATATTCGCTATTGTAGACATTGAGCTGGCCCGGGCTCGTGCTGAACTGCATCTTCTCCAAAAGGAACTGAAGAGGAAGGAAGAGATATGTGCTCGAGAGCTCTAAGACTTGGCCAATGTTTAGAGTGGAATAGGCAATGAGCTTGAGCGAGTTGAGTTTGAAATGGAGGCCACACAGAACAATATCTCTTGCACTCTTGAGGCCATTGCCATTACCCAGGCTGTCTTTTAAGCCGAAGAGTTGAAATTTAATGAGATCGTGAAGCGTCGTGAGGCGTTAAATCACCAGCAAGCGCAGATTTAGCAGGAAGTGGCCATGCAGAATCAGCCACTGGATGACATCCGTGCTGAAGCGGCACATCTCATTATTGATGAAGATGAACTACGCCGTCAAATCACTGCTGTTGCTGAGGAAGCTCGTTCAAAGAACTTGAGGGAAATGGAAAAGAAGCTAAAAGCTCTTGGAGAACACTGAAAGACTCTCCCTCTTGTATCTTTTTTTTAACACATTTTGTACTTCTCCTTTTCTTTCTCATACATAAAGAAATATCTTATTTTACTTTTCAACTTGTTGCATTTTTTCCTTCTTGACATACATAACAGAATGATAGAGTGGATAAATGTTGGCGATGTCTTGATGGCAATGTTATTACAATTGAAGTTGGCAAATGATTTTTTTTAAAGGGTTGGTGAATGGAACTGATGAAAATAACTTACCAAGGGTGTGGAAACACTTTAGTAAGCTGAGTGTTTTGGTTGCAATGATCGTATTCTGGACAGAAGTGTATGAATACCCATGCTGATATGATAGAGTTTAGCCCAAAGGGTGGTCCGTTTAGTTGATAGACAGAGTCAGGATGATCGGGTTAGGATCTTAGAGTGACTCATCTGGTTGACAGACAGAGCCAGGATGATCGGGTTATGATCACAAAAGAGTGACTTGTTTGGCTGACAGACAGAGCTGGAATGATCGGGTTAGAATCAAAGAGTGACTTGTCTGGCTGATAGACAGAGCCAGGATGATCGGATTAGGATCACAAAAGAGTGATTCATCTGGCTCACAGACAGAGTCGGGATGATTAGGTTAGGATCAAAGAGTGACTTATCTGACTGACAGATGGAGCTGGTAATCGGGTTATGATCACAAAAGAGTGACTCAATTAGCTGACAGACAAAACCGGGATGATCGGGTTAGGATCAAAGAGTGATTTATCTAGCTAATAGACAAAACCGGTGATCAAGTTAGGATCATAAAAAGTGACTCGTCTGGGTGATAGACAGAGCTAGAATGATCAGGTTAGGATCAAAAGTGAATTGTCTGGCTGACAGATAGAGCCTGTGATCAGGTTAGGATCACAAAAGTGTGACTCGTCTGGCTGACAGATATAGCCGAAATGATCGGATTAAGATTAAAGAGTGACTCGTCTGGCTGACAGACAGAGCTGGGATGATCGAGTGAGGATTAAAGAGTGACTCGTTTGGTTGATAGACAGAGCCGGTGATCGGTTTAGGATCACAAAAGAGTTAATCGTTTGGCTGACGGACAAAGTCAGGGATGATCGGGTTATGATCAAAGAGTGATTGTTTGTTGTAGTGTATGAGATGATTCAAATTTTACTGTCAGAGGTAAGAGACTAACATGATAGGTCTCTTGAAATTTTAGCAAATCCCAGCTATCAATGGATTTGATGTGTTTTTCCCAATCGCCGTTTGCATTGGACTACCTATGTTATTCCCCTCAACATGATCAGTTTGGCAAGAGTTTTGTTTGGACTTAAATGCCAAATGTTTTCTCTTCCCTTTGCCTTTTGCGGTTGAGGGCGATTGATTTATCCTTACAATTCAATAAGGATGTTGCGACAGGTTTGTCATGGGATTTCTAGCAAACTCCAGCTATCAACGGATTTGATATGTCTCTACCAATCGCCGTTTGCATTGGACTAGCTATATTATTCCCTTTAGCATGATGAGCTTGGCGAGGGTTTTGTTTGGGCTTAAATGCCAAACGTTCCCTCTTCTCTTTGCCTTTCATTTTCGGTTACGGGCGATTGATTTCATTATCCCTAGTATGATAGGGTTGGCAAAGATTTTGATTTTCTCTCCCTTTTACAGATTTTTGATATTTAATTATTTATAATATTTCTTCATAAACTTGCCATTTATGAGCATCATCATTCTATCACTGTCTTGATTAATTAAACGGTAGACTCCATTTGAGTATACTGTTTCCACTACAAAGGCCCTTCCTATTTAGGTTTAAATTTTCCTTTCGTTTTATGGGTTATAATCATTGGTCTTTTGACGGCTAAGACCAATTCTCTCTCTTTGAAAGTCTTCTATTTAACTTTCTTGTTGAACGCCTTTGAGATGCGTGCTTGATATAATTCGATTTATTGTTGTGTGTTAAGCACTTTTCGTCTAGAACTTCCAACTCTTGAAGCCATTGTCGATATTTTCTTCGGTCGTCATTCTTATAGCTAATGCAACACGCAAGGATGAGATTTAGATTTCAAGCAATAAAACAGCCTCGCAACTGTACACCAAAGAGAAGGGTGTTGTTTTGGTCGGGGTTCGTACCGTGGTATGGTACGCCCATAGGCACATACCTAACTTTTCATCCCAATCGCGTCAACTCGAAGAAATAAACTTTTGGAGAAGTTTCACAATAGTCTTGTTAAAAGCTTCAGCTAATTTGTTGGCTGCCAGATTATAGGGCGTTGAAACTATATCTTGAATCCTGAATTTTTTACAGAATCACACAGTTTTAACTAACGAATTGTGGTCCGTTGTCAGGGACAATCTATCGGGGCACATCGAAGCGGTTGATTACATGATGTTTGATGAATTTAACTACATTCGCCCGTCTATACTTCTTTCATGGGGACGACTTCTGTCCATTTGGAGAAATAGTCAGTTATTTCCAGTATGAACTGATATCGTTTGGAGGATGGTAGAGTGATTTGCCCGACAACATCCGTGCCCTATGTCTCAAACGACCAATTTGAAGTCGAGGTAAGCAAGTACTCTGGCGATTGGTGTATGAAATTTGCATGTACCTGACAGGCATGACAATGCTTTGCATATGCTACTGTGTTTATAACCATCTTGGGTCTGAAATACCCATCTCCTAATGCGAACCCAAAGTTTTGGTTCTGGCTGATGAGCCCCACAAGTCCTGTCATGAGTTTTCTTAACTACTTCTTGAGCCTCCCTTTTTGACAAGCAGCAGAGTAGAATACCGTCAGGAGACTTTCGATATAGAGTTTGCAACACAACTTTATAATAGAATTTGGTTGCTTTGTTTCTTATCAAAGTAGCTTCTTTAGGGTCCTTTGGAAGAATGCCATATAACGCGTAGTTTATAAGCGGGAAGCGCCAATCCCGATGTTCAAATTTTATTCCAACTTGGCATGCTTCACTTCCATAATTGTCTTTGGATGTAGAAGTTCGCAGCTTCCGATGGCAACATGCCTGGTTGACCCACTAGGCAATGGCAGAGTTATAGCTAATAATGCAAGGGCATCAGCGTATGTATTCTCGTGTCTTGGCATATGATCAATATAAAACTCTTCAAACTTATTGGTTAGTTGTATTGCTATTCGATGATATGGTATAAGGATTTCATGTTTTACTTTATATTCCCTGGTCATCTGATTAACAACTAGTTTTGAGTCACCGTATCCTTCGAGATGTCTTATCCCCAATTGTCAAGATATTTGAAGACCAACTATAAGTGCATTATATTCTGCCACATTATTCTACATGGCTCTGTTAGTGAGTATCCCTGAGGCATCACGTGCTTATGAGGAGATACTAGTACAACCCCACAGCAGCTACATCTCTTCTTGCTCCCCTATCGAAAAACAATTGTTACATCTGTCCTTCTGAGACCACGTTGACCTCTGCAACTTCATCTGGAATATCTTTGTGGAGTTTGGAATATTCCGAAATAGGATGTTCCGCGAGAAAATCTACTATGACTTAACCTTTTGTTGCCTTTTGCGGTATGAAATACATATCATAGGGTGATAGACGCGATGTCCAGTTTGCAAGCCTACCATTTAATGAGCCTGGCTTGGTCATAAGTACTTTGAGTGGGTTTATCTGGGAAATGACATGTATTATCTGACCAGCTAAATAGTATCACATTTTTTGAACTGCGAATACCAATGCTAAACATTCCTTCTCGATTAGGCTGTACTGATGTTCTGCAACGATCATCGTTCGACTCAAGTAATAAATTGCCTGCTCTTGGCCCTGCTCGTTATGTTGAGCCAATAGAGCACCCGGAGTGTAATCCATTGCTCGTACATAAATAAGGAAAGGTTTTCCTGAGCGGGTGCTATCAATACGGGTGACTTTATGAGGTAATCTTTAATGTCTTCAAATACTTGTTGGCAGGCTTCATCCCAGATAAATGAGACCCCTTTCTCAGTTAATTTTGTGAACGTTGGCATCTTCGATAGATTTGCTATGAACCGTCGGATATAAGCCAGTTTGCCCTGCAATCCCCTGAGTTCATTCAAGTTCCACGGTGGCTGCATTTCTTCTCTCTTTAATCTTATCAGGATCGAGATGGATTCCTTTCGAGGTTACTACAAATCCTAAAAACTCTTCGTCAGATACTATGAGAAAAGACTTTATAGGGTTCATCTTCAATTAATATTTCCTCATAATGTTGAATATCACCCTCAATCCTGCAGATGATCTTTTCTCTTAACTTTTAATGACGAGGTCATCCAATTAACATTTGATGGTTTTACGCAAATGCTCTTGAAAGATGACACTCATGGCTCATTGGTATGTAGTGCTGGCGTTCTTTAATGCAAAGGACATTACCGTATAGCAATATATCCCGAGCGGTGTTCTAAAAACTGTATGCTTCTCGTCTTCTAGATACATTTTAATCTGGTTGTATTCCCAGAAACCGTCTATAAAGGACATTTGTTCGAACCCACATGTGTTTTCAATCATAACATCCGTGATTGGAAGAGGGAATCATCTTTTGGACATGCAACATTGAGATCTTGGAAATCTATGTATATTCTTATCTTGCTGTTCTTCTTGGACACATGGACAATGTTTGCCACCCAGTCCGGATGTTCCTCTTTGTAGATAAATCCCGAGTATATCAGCTTCTTTACTTCAGACTCTGTTGTCTTTATCAATTCTGGTTTAAAGCACCATTGCTGTTGCTTTACTGGTTTAGCATCCGCCTTAATGTTGAACCAATGCACGGCAACTTGCGGGTCTAAACCCGACATGTCCTCATAGTTTCATGCGAAGACGTCAATGTATTCTCTTATCAAGGTTACCAAGTTCTCTTTCTCTTGAAGAGTTAAACTTTCACATATGAAGATGGACTTCGAGTTTTCTTCAATTCCCATATTAATTTGGGTTACCTTGCCTTCAGTAGGTAGCTCTCGCTGTTCGAATTTGATATCCTGTTGGAGATCCATATGATGAGCCCATGCATCATTTGGTTCTTTGTGGCTTACTGATACCATATTTGCAGCGAGAGTTTGGAATACCGTGCTTGTGATATCAGAATCCCATTCAACTGCTTCTTTAGAATTTTTTGATTCAGTTGATTTTTCGCATTCTCTTTCTGAAGATGTAGGGTAGTAATATACCCCAACCCCTGTGGGTTTTGTAGTAGTAATCAGGGTTCTTTCCTTGCGTGACGAAGGAATGCAAGAGGTCTCTTCATTCTCTTTCAAAATTTAACCCCTGTTTACGGGTCAAGTCATAACCCATTTTCTTCATCATTTAATGTAAAATATGTTCATAATGGCTAGATTGAGGTGTCGCTTGATTGTCACTTTTACTATATGTTTTTAGCTCAGGCCGCATCTCTACTCTTCCGAATATTATCAGTCGTTGGTCTGGCTATCGAGCAAACACCTCAAAAATAGCCTCGTTTACACAATGTATCTCAGTTTGCACGATAAGTGATGACTGTATTGGTAAATGGAAGGTTGCTGGAGTCCCCCATTCAGACATGCTATCTATTTCTGTACTAGTGCAGGATGGTGTAGAGTCTGAAGCAACAATAAAAAAATAAACAAAATCTAGATTTTCATTGATAAACCACTCTTCCGCTTCATTAGCGGCATTGGTTACTTCAAAAACATCACTGCCTATTACAAATAGATTTATATCAAACTCGGAATCTTCTTCATTCATTGGTTCGGGTTCGGCATCCGCTTCATTGCCATTGTCATAATCTCTTCCAGCATCTGTTGGGCCTATAAAACGTCTACAGTGTCCTTATACAACATGATATCCGTAAAGTAGTTCTCTATCCCCTTAAAAGGTTGTTTGTCTGCGATCAGTGTATGAACCATTCTCTGGTCATTGCAATACTTCACGCCCTGGTGGAAAGTTAAGGCCACCACCATATTATTATGAATCCAGGGGTGTTCTAGAAGCATGTTGTATGAAGTATCTGCATCAATAACATAGCATGTAGCTTTCGATTTCAAATTTCCGATCTGACAGTAGAGGCGAATCTTCTCCAGGGAATAACTACCACTAGAGTTGAAGCCGAAGATAGTGGTGTTAGTGGGCGTCAATCGGTTAACTGCGATCTCCAACAACTGCATCAATCTTCGCGGGATAATACTCAGGGCAGAACCCGGGTCTACCTGGATTCGATCCACTTTAAGAGAACCAATATATCCAGTGTAATACAGAGGTCTGTTATGCTTAATGTTATTCACTTGCATATTCTTTGGTGAAAATGTAACACACGAAACTTGCTTCATCACTTGATGGTAACGAGGGTAGGAATCCTCTGTGTCTAAAAACTGAAAGATTTAATAACCTGTCCCCACAAACAAATCGTAAATCACCCGCTAAAGAAAGCACACTGGGTTCCTAGGAAGAGAAGAAAGATGAATAAAATGCGATTTGCCACTAAAAAGAAGCCTAAACCAAAAGCTCTGCGGGCACACATGAGCAGATACCCTCCAATATAACTAAAAGCGCATCGTCGGGTCTCGCTTTGGAACTTTTTTCAATCGAAGTCGAATCCTAGTGGCAATACAAAACATTCATCGGGATTGACTGTATAAAATTAACCCATGGATCATACCAATCAAATTACTTATTTTTCATTTTCATTTCTATGAAAATATATTAGTCAAAGTGAAAAGATCCACGTACAACAACAACAACTAAGCTTTTTATCCCAAGTTCTTGGGGGTAGGCTACATGAACCAAAAGAGAATCATGCCGGATCGATCACGTTGATAATTCTTCTCCATTTTTTTCCTATCAAGTAGTATCTTCTCATTTAAAACTCTAGAATCCATATTTTTTTGTATCACCTCCATTCATGTTTTCTTCGGTTTTCACTTCGCTCTTTTAACTTGTTTTACATTGATAATCTCCTCTCATCGAACTGGTGCATTTGTAGGTCTAAATTGCACATAACCAAACCATTGTAAGCGATTTACTCGCATCTTCTCATCGATGGGGGTTACACTTACCCTAGCACGAATATCTTCATTTCTCTCTTTATCTCTCATAGTGTTGCTGCATATTCAGCGAAACATGCGCATTTCTGTTACACTTATGTTCTATGAATGACCTTTTTTTATAGCCCAGCATTCCGTGCCATATAATATAGCTGACTTAATAGCAGTCCTATAAAATTTTCTCTTTAGTTTTAACGGAATGTTACGGTTGCATAAAATTCCCATTGCACTTCTCCATTTCAACCAGCCAGCACGAAAAGATCCACGCAAATAAAAAAATATTTCTATATTAACTAATCAAAATGAATATCTTGAATTAGAAAATTCCAAAAAAAAAAATAAACAAATAATAAGGTCAAGGAGATTTTGTATCAGATCTACGAAAACAACTATGATTTATGCCAAAAGGTATCAGAGTCGGTCAATGCCTCTCTTAATACGTCTCTGGTTGTTTTAGACAGTCGCAGTAACTCATAAAGTGATGCGGGCTGGGATATTAGCTAACTGGGCAAGCACATCAAATTGGAAGGGTGTACCAGTTGCTTCACTATCTTTCTTTGAGTTCTTTTGGAAGCGTAACTTCTTTTGCTTTGTGGACGAATCCTCATTCGTTGCTGTAGGCTCGTTAGGCCCCACTTTTAAGTAGTCTTTAAGGTAACTTCTATTAGATCGAGTTTCTAATGGGCCTGCCTCATTAGGATGAGTGGCCATGGCTGACGTTTCAGTTTCTAAATCTGTCAACGCATTTGTCTCGACATGGTCTTCATTAATGATCGCGGAAGTCGCATTGCAGATTTTTCTTTTATTCTTCTTCTGTTTATTTGATGGAGACTATTGTTCATCACTCAAAAAATCTGGGTGCACCCACATGTTTTTTCCTTTCTTCATGGTGATTGGAGAAAGTCCTTTTTTCTTTTGACCTTTAGTTTTAAGAGACTTTAAATGGTATTAGATCAATTTTAATGGAGTGGATTACAATAATGGATAGATGTCCTATCATTGCATCATTGAATTTTAATGGAAAGGATTTGACTGCATATCCTTCCAATTGATGTAGTCTGAACTGAGGCCTCTATATGTTTATGTGTGTGTGTGTGTGTCTCTCTCTCTATATATATGGAGAGAGCTCATGAATGGCATGTTCCATTTTTAAAACTCTAATTGATCATTTGTGCATCTGACTTACCAAATAAATTTCATTAGTGTCTTATTTCTTAATCATCTGCCTTGTCCTGGGCTTCTAATGTTAATGCCCTCAATAAACAGTTTGTTTACATGTTGTAGATCAAAAAAACTTAGTAAGGAGGTTAGAAAAAGGGGTGGGGGAGGATTTGCTAAAGTATGCAGGCTTTCTCCACAACTTCATGAGTTCCTTGGTGAAGCTGAGTTAGCCCGAACTGAGGTAAAGCTCTACAATTATATTTTTGACTTTCTATTTATCTAAAGTCACACTGAATTATGGAAAATATGTGTGCCCACTCCTTTTATTCTTATGTCTATTTTTTTTTTTTTTTTTGACAGGTTGTGAAGAGAACCTGGGCTTATATTCGTGAAAACAGTTTGCAAGACCCGAGCAATAAGAAAAAAATATTATGTGACGAGAGAATGCAAAATCTATTCAATGTGAAGTGCATTGACATGTTTCAGATGAACAAAGCTTTGTCAAAGCATATTTGGCCTTTGGATTCAAATGATGGTATTCACTTAGAATTGTCTACTTTCCTTACTAACTGATATGATTCTACTAGGTTGTAGTTCGACCTTTTTTTTTTTGCAAACTTGCAGACTAGGCTCAATGCCACGACCCTACTCCCTCACTCCCTTCCCCCACCCCTCTTTGTGCTATTTGTTCATCAAGATATGAAAAATACAGTTTAAATGATATCAAATTATATTCATTTAGCTTGTGTACAACTATGACTCCATCCATGGTGGAAATTGCTGCAGAAATCTTGATAATAACGTCAGAGAAGGAAAACAAAATTTTTTATTGACATGGAAGAAGATTAGATAGAGAAAAGAAACATTATTGCCAGCCAACTCTACAGAACCACAGATAGAGAGGTTACACGTGTTGGTCTTATTTTTCTATACCTGCTGTTGTGACAATATTACCGGATTTGTAGTACGCCGTGCTTTGTTGTACAGGTGATGTAGGGGTGCAGGGTATGCTACTTTCAGTGACATGTCATACCAAGGACTCAGAGGTTGATGGAGATCAGATTTGATTTGGGAATAGATTTGAATATATTTAATTAGATTTGGATCTTGTTAGGATTTTAGAATATTTAATTGGATTCTGATTTTATTAGAATTCTGATTTATTAGGATTTTGGATTCTATTAGGATTTTATTTGTTAGGGTTTTCTAATATATATGGGTTTTGTATGAAGTATTACAAAAAAAAGATGAATAATATTGGAAAAATTTTGAGAAATTTCTAGTATGGATTTTGCTGAGTAAAATCTTTCCTCATGGATTCGTGAAGAGTGGGCGGGAATTCACCTGGGTGAATTCCCGAACTCCTGTAAGTTCTTCATGTTCTTCCCCAATTTCTCAAAAAACTCTAATTCTGAAACCCTAATCCTAATTTCGCCTTCGTCCTACGTCAAACTCTAACTCTCAAATCCTAACCCTAATTTCGCTTTCGTCTTGCGTCAAACTTGGTATTAGAGCCTAGATTTTTTTCTCCATCACCATTTTCTTCTTCCACATCTCCATTCTCTTTTATTTTTATTTCAGTTTTATTTTATTTTTTTTAAAAAAAGAAAAAAAAAGAGAAAAAGAGAAGAAAAAGAGAGATCTGTTCATATTTTGAAAAAAGAAAAGAAAAAAAAGAGAGAAAAAGAGAGAGATCTGTTCATATTTAAAAAAAAAGAAAAAAAAATCTGAACTTTCAGATCTGGAAAAAATATTCAGATATGAGAGAGAGAAAAAAAAAATTTCTTCTCCCCCTCCCTTTACTTGCCCTGCACCTCTTCTTCCCCTTCATCCCTCTGCCAGCAACCAGCCACCAGCAACAACATCAACAACAACGAGCAACAGCAACAACAATAGCAACCAGCAATAACAGCAGCAGCAGCAGAACAGCGGCAGCAGCAGTAGAGCGGCGGTAACAACAGCAGAATAGCAGAACAACAACAACAACAGTTGAACAGTGCAGCAGTAAGGGGAAAATAGGTGATTCAGAGCCCGTTTCAACTCCGATTCGAGCCGTTTTTAACCCGTCGTGTTCCTTAGGTATTTCCTAAACTTTTGGGCTAAAATTTTGAGTTGATGGAATTCATATTCTACGACCATTATATCAATACAAATACTAAAATATCACGAGTTGAGCGTGATAGGCATGTTACTATACCTATTTTTTATAGTTTTGAAAATCGAAAAAATTATGAAGATTGGAAGAATCATCTTGAAGATTTTTTTAGATATTTTGATCCAACATCAGCACAGAAATATCGTTACGCTCGACAAAAGTTAGGTGGAGAATTTTATAATTGGAGTAAAAATTATAAATTATGCTTGAATTGCGATATCTTGCGGCATCTACTTCATAATCGGTATACTCAATACTGTCGTCCAAATTTATCATCTCATCAGTTTCAATCGTCTAAACCTAAAATATTGACTAATGATGAAAAACTTCAATGCATGATTGATGGGCTTAAAGAGTATAGTCGAATACTTGAGAGTTTTAAAAAAACACTTAAACGTAGAGATGAAAGAAGTCAAACGGTTAACAATGATAGCATCGCTAACAAGATTGAAGCAGATATTCCTATTTTTGGTGAATGTATTTTGCAGCCTACACCGGATATAGAAGTTCATGATGAGCCATTACTAGTACTAGATGGAATTTTCTTTCCATCTACAAAAGTTGAAAACTCAATGGTTCAGATTTCTAAAGATCTTTCAATAGAACCAACTGCGAAATTTCAGCTGCCTGTGAATACTTATGATGATCGTACTTACGAGGAGAAACCAACAGAAAAACCTTTTTCTTTCCTATATGACATGCCCGTAAAACTGACAGTTTCTTTGGAAAATCTCCTCCTAAAGTTTCGTAAGAAACTTCGTTGATAATTCATGTTTACTGATATTATTTGCATATCAGTTACAGATGTACACGGAGTATAAGAACTTCCAATCCAAAGTGAGACTTCACACAAAAAAGAAGTTATTGTTGAGGATGAGGTAAAAGCATCAGTTTCTCTTGAGAGATTCATTACAAGAATTATGAAGAAATTACTGACTCAACATACAGATTCATATGAAGTTTCGAAGAGTTTTGCTTCTACTATTTATAGTCAGAATAATTTGTGGGATCTACAGTCATCTGAAACTGATTCACGAAAGAAGTCAGTTCTACCTCCACCGCCTTGGTTCAGATGTGATGTACTAGATATGGTTTCTCGATCACCACCATGGCCAAATTGAGATACTTCGTAGATGCCAATTAGTTCAACCTAGACACATTTATCATTTCTTATCTCCGCATTTATTGGGGATGAATGGTTTGAAGCCGGGGAGAATTGATGGAGATCAGATTTAATTTGATAATAGATTTGAATAGATTTGATTAGATTTGGATTTTGTTAGGATTTTAGAATATTTAATTGGATAATGATTTTATTAGAATTCTGATTTTATTAAGATTTTGGATTTTATTAGGATTTTGTTTATTAGGGTTTTTTTATATATATGGGATTTTTATGAAGTATTACAAAAAAAAGAGATGAATAATATTGAAAAAATTTTGGCGTGGATTTCACTGAATTAAATCTTTTCTCGTGGATTCGTGAAGAGTGGACGTGGATTCGGCTGGGTAGATTCTCAAATTCTGTAAGGTTTTTCTCAATCTATCTGTTCTTCCCCAATTCCTCTAAAAAAAACACTAATTCTCAAACCCTAACCCTAATTTCGCTTCCGTCCTGCGTCAAACTTGGTATTAGAGCCTAAATTTTCTTCTCCATCACCATCTTCTTCCACATTTCCATCATTTTTTATTTTTATTTCAGTTTTTTTATTTTTATTTTTTTTAGAAAAAAAAAAGAAAAAAAAAGAGAGAAAAAGAGAGAGAGAGAGAGAGAGAAACTACGATCATTTTGATGCTTATGCATGTAGTATCTATATGTCCATTCTGCCAGAGAAGAGACATCCATATACATTTAATTGTATCAATAATCAATATTCAAACTCCAAACTCCCAAAATTTGAACTACTATGAAAACCAAATCTGTCTACCAAGAAAGCATAACACATTAAAAGAAGCTTGTTGGATCAATCAGTCATTACTGCTCCTATTTTATTTCTCAGGTCACTAGTTTTAGCGGTGTAGATTGGGAATGCACCACTAATCATTATGCATGTTGGATTGCAGTTTGAGAAGGAGGGGGGAGGGGGTGGGTATGTTTCCAGTGGTTTGAGCATTGAAAAAGAGATGTTGCAGAACCTAGCAAGGGAAAAAATCACAAGACGTTCATCTAATCTGCTAGATTGTTGTCCAGTTTAGAACCTGTCATTTGTTTTGATCAGAACTGGAAGCTAGTTTGTAAAATATCATCTTATTGTTTAGCCAATTTTTTAGTTCCAATAAACTATGCTCCACTTTTACGACTTTTGTTGTCCACTTAATTAGTAAGGTCCACATAATTGTTTGCTCCCTACTTAATCTATATTTATGCTTGTTTGGATTTCATCTTTAGATATGTGGATAGTTTAGTTCTTGTAATGTCACAAGTTAATTTTCCATATTCATTTGCCTATAGTTGATCCTCTGTGTTGTGTGATATAGCGGGTCATGCTAAGTCAGTATCGAAGGAAAGGAAGCCGAAAAAAGACAGAGAAGGTTAGGAAAATCATGATCCTGCGTATTAGCATCATCATTCATTTTATTAATATATATTTCTTTTGCCTAGAAACTTCAGAAGAATCTCCTCGAAAAGGGAAGAGGCAAAAGGGAAGTGCTGGTTTTCTTGCACCACTCCAGCTTTCAGATGCTCTGGTGAAGTTTATTGGTACTGGTGAAAAAAAACTATCTCGGTCTGATGTCGTGAAGAGAATGTGGGATTACATTAAACGAAACAATCTGCAGGTATCCTTCTTTTTATCTTTCTCATTTTCTATTTTTCCACTCCTTGGTTGGGGAATTATATATAGTCTCTGATTTGGAGGTACTTGCATGAGGAACGCAACAATCAGCAAGAAGTATGACTAGCCATTTGCCTGTCAATTAATCAATAAATGAAGGTGTAATACAAGGTCATATGCAAACCAACCTGATCTTGTTATTTGCATCTTCTTGCTGTTTTTTTTTTCTGTGGGCATGCATGATGAAAATCCTTCCAGTTTCACCACAGATCACGAGTTATCATATAATATTGAGCTTTTCATTTTCTTGATCTTCAGAACTTTAAACGTGTTGAAACATCAAAATCATAGGAAGTGATATAAACTGAACTTTCAATTGATCTCTTTGGGCCTCCCATCTCTGATGAATTTCCATATTTTATGTAATTAAAAAGATACTATACATGCAGCAGTAACAAGTTGGCAATGCATCAACAGGAAAAAAAGACAAGAAAAGAGTTGCGATGTAATGATCTCTGCCATATAAGACCACGACATACTGCAATGTTAGCTATGCCAATAATATAATATTATACATTGGTTTCCTGCTCTAATATTTCAGGAAACACAGGGTGTGGGTGGGTAGGTGCTGCGATTTTCCAAGTGCAGGAGATTGTCAAGCTGTACTCGGGAATTAATGTAAGATCTTTTTTCATAGGGATAATATGCTAGAGCTGTAAACACTCCAATTGCATATTACGGTCGAAAAAAGAGAATTTTTAGTTGAAAACAGTTGGTGTAACAAAGAGGATTAAGTGAAGTAATTAATAAAGAGAGAATCAATGTGGATGAGAGAACTCCTCATAGATCTATTTTGGTTGGTTAAATCCTGATTTTATCTCAACTAGATAGATCACATGGTCAAATCTAGTTGGAAGGTTTTACTTTGAGACTAAACAATATCAAAAAGTTAAGTTTTCTATGAATTTGATTCCAAAGTTAACACTTTTATGAATACTCGAATATTTTAGTCCCAAAAATCTATTAATAATAGTAAATAATTGATTAAAACCTAAGCATGCATCATGCCTCACTCGTCAATATCACATCAAAAGCTAAGTAGCAATTATATCCCCAAAACTTAAAGTATCAAAGAGTCCAAGATCATATTTTTATATTAAGATATATGAAAAACTCGTAGAAGATCGTAAATCAATTAAAGTATAAAAAACTTAGTGTTCATCTCGTCTTGTCAAAACTGATTCAAAAACTTAGGATTCGTCTCGTCACCTGTTGCTGAGAAGAGATTAATTGCGCATCATTTTGAAGAGAATCATAAAAAAATATTGGCCAATTATCTCTCAAGAAGGTTTACAAAGTAGCTCTCACAATCTCTCTAAAATAAAAAAAAAGTAGGGTTTCAGGAGAAATTTTTAGAAAAAGATCCACCCCTCCAAAATAATCGAATTGGAAAATGGAAAGATTTGTACAATTTATACGTTTCATCATCACTTTGTAGAAAATCGTTAGGTATGAATATGTCTGATACCTGTGACTCGATTGGTGAAATAGTCTCTCTCCAAAAAAATATGTTTTTTTTACCGGCATACAAAGAAAATATTTTGTTGCGAATGAACAAGATATTGAGGAATTGTCCATATATATATAAGGGGTATTTTATAACCTTTCTAGGCTGGGAGTTAATATGGAAGTAGTTATTTACAATTAAATCCAAAATTAGGTTTGACAAAATCCTTAAATCCATGCGTGTCAATTATATCTATCACTCAGATCTACTACAACGTCAAAGGCCATAGCAACCACAACATCAACTACGATGTTGCAGGTAATTGAGACTACGACAAACCATCGCGATAACTCTCTGGCAAGCCAACAACCACTATCTGATTTGTTCACATGCACGAAATTTTCGGATGCTGTTTCACCTCGTTTAGGCTCGAAACCCTACATAAACATGTATACACTTATTTAGCATAAATTTCATATCAAGTTGGGAATTTAAAATATTAATGTTATATATCATGAAATCTGTAGAATTAATACATAAAAGTGGATTACGAGTGCATAAAATAACTAAAGAACAAACACTTTTCACTCGTAATCAGTGAGGTGGGGTGGTTTTTTGGGGGGCGGCTTTCAAAGTTTCTAAGAGTAATCAAAATTTGATTAATATGATGATTTTGTATTGTTTCATAGCTAAATTTTTACACCCCTCCGAAATTCAGAAAAGTAACAGGAATCTTATTGATATGAGGATTTTCTGTTGTTACATAGCTAAATTTGTAGACCCCTCCTCTCCCAAATTTGGGAGGGAAACCATAATTTTATTGATACGAGGGCTTTGTATTGTTTTACTTAGCTAAATGTCTAGTAATTTTGTGGATATGACGATTTTGTATTGTTACATAGCTAAATGTCTATCGCCCCCCCTCCCTTCCAAAAAAAAAAAAAAACACACACGCACATTTTAATACCTGAAGTTTTCAAAACAAACTCATGAGTAAATATCACATCAATCAAAACCCTATCCTTTCAAAGCCTAGTTTTCTTAAGGTGCTTTTTCTATTTTTTGTCTCCTTCTGAGTTTCTTCCTCTATCTTCTACTGTGATTCCTCCCATTATGGGTTGACTCTAGCTAATGTTTCAGGAACAGGAATTTTAGATTCTTCTTTCTTGTTGTCTTGTGGGGATCTTTTGCCTCTTTCACTTGTGAGATATATGTCTTGGTATGCTCGAGTTCATGCTCCATTTGCTCGAGAAAGTATCCATTTTGTTGGTTTACTTACTCAGCAGTTCCACCTTTTCATGGATAGAGGTTCCCTCTTTTCCATGTATTTTGTCTGACAATTCCTCTCATTTTCTTTGGCTTCTCTAGGCTTCCATTATATATCATGGAACAATGCTCTTATGCTTGAAAGTAGTACAATTTTATCATCATGGAGGTGTCTGCTAATACTCGACGTTATTTGCAGTGAACTCGCACTCCATCTCCTCAAGATACACAGTTTACTTTTCTTGGTTGGCGGTAGGAACCTCAGTTAAACCCCTGGCATATGCTGATCTTTCTCCGGTAGTTGCCTTGTTCATGAAGGGAGTTTTTCTCACATGACTAGCTAGCACAAAAAAGATTGAAACATGTTGTATAAATTAAAAGCTACATTTCACTAAACTTGAACTTTCACCTATTCCATGCTAACTACCCTGAGCTTTAAAAATTAACAAACAACAACAATGAACTTTCCTGATCCCACTTAACTACACGAACGCCATTAACAACAGCTGCAAAAGTTTACTTTTCATTCGGTTTCTGGTTCCCATCATACGCGTGCATGACACACAATTTGGAAGGAGAGGGAAGGGGGGGGGCGGGGGGGGGGGGGGGGGCGGGGGGGGGGGGGGGGGGGGGTGGGGGCTGGTTCTCAAAAAATTATAACGTGACAGCCACATGACATCATCCTTAACAACCTACTAGGAAGATAGTTCAGTGAGGATTGAAAAGTTCATGATGGTTTTTGGTTATTTTCAAACCTCACGATAGTTTAGTAGGAAATAGGTGAAAAATCAGGGTAGTTTATTAAAATTAGCCTAAATTAAATATAATATCTTGTAGCAAGCGAAGCACTGACATATCCACATTCATATTTTACAAAGTGACATACCATTTTGTGATGCACTATTACTAACAGAATGCTTAATTCCTTAATATCTATTTATGAAGAGGACAATTAACATAAAAAACATCTGTTAAATAAATTGTTAACTTTGAACACCCTAATCACTTAAACAATTTAATTTCTTTAAACTCCAAGTTTGAAACTTACAGATGTAGATACATATATTGATACATCTTGGATCCACCTCAAAATCAGCCTGCTTCAAAATGTTTATCCAATTCGTGTTACCAAGTATTGCAGTATCTGGGTACCCAATGTCATGGGTGTGATTTCTTCTTTGAAGTATATGATGAGTTCATGGGTGTGATTTCTCGTTTGAAGTATATGATGAGTTCCATTGGTTAACAATGTACATAACTGCTACAGCCCTGCATGTGCACATGTTTATAAGTAGATATCTAGAAGGTAATGAAATTTACAACATAAAAGTAGTCTAGGAAAGCTTATAATAAAAATCTTCATGAGTCATGGTCAGTTTTTATAATTCCTCTTCAAGAAGTTTGGATGAATGTTGACAGATGAAAGCTTAGCCAAGCCAGAAGACCAAAGGATTGATTTATGTGATAGATTGGATTCTCGGAACAAAGGGCTTGAAGGCAGCATTGATTAAGAGATATTTCTAAAATCTGAGAATAAATAGACCTCGTTGAAGTGGAGAATATGATAATGAAACAAAATCACCTAGCTTGTAGATAGCCTTAAGTATGGATTTTTCTAGATCCCCAAGTCAAGTAGGGTAGACCTGACCAAGCCAATCTTTAATCTTGATCAAAATAAGACTTTAAAATTGTGTTTGTTTTTGAGATTTTGGTAACCTTAATCATCCAAGGCCACCCTCACAAGCACCACCTAAAGACAATGAAAGTAAGAAAGAAGAAGCTCAAAAGAGCAGGAACGGATGAGGATATATTTTTTTTTTCAAGAATATACCATGTAAAGTGGGAAAGTATACTTCCAGGAGTTGGTGGAAAATAAGAAAAAAAAAAAAAAAAAAACTTTATGAAGTGGTTGCTAATGTACTCATCTTATTGTGTAGGTTTTCTTCTTTTCTCTTCCTTCCCTACATCCTTTATTTTTTTAGCGTCCCCGAAAATCATAAGACGACATTCCTATCAGGCTAATATGCCCTAGCAAGCCATAAAACCTTCAAACAAGCTTATCTAAAGTTTATGATACAGTAAAACTTATAATCATTCTAAAGGCCTCGAACACCTCCTGTGTGGTGGTGCTCTTAAAATTATTAACCTCAGGGGATAAAATCCTCAAGAATCCTCTGCTTGCTCACTTGTTAGTTCTGCAGAGAAATCTTTTTAAGTTTCAATGACTTGTGGGAACGTTCAAGGATTACTATGAATGATTTCTTAATATATGGAGAAACGCAAAATTTTAAAGTTTTCAGCTACTTAGGTTAGTCCATGTGTTCTTGAATTGTGATCCAGGCCAAGAAGGTTGGACATTTGTCCTCGTCAGTGACTAAGAAGTTTGTACCTAGTACAATGCCACTTGGCATGCATTTTTCATGTTGTCTCAATGTTTAGTTGTCTGAAGGCTAAGGTTGCTTGATAGTCAGCAGGTTGGAGGACTGGCAGTTGTTTGGGTGTTTTTCCTTTTTTCTTCTTTGTTAGGAAGGTTTGCTAAATGGTTCTACAGCTTTCTTTTTTTTCCCTTTTTTTTTTTTTTTTTTTTTTTTTTTTTTTTTTTTTTTGTGGTAGGGCAGGGGGTGGGTGGTTGTGTCAATGAATTATATAACATTGGAGATTTAAGGCAAATTTATCTCTCAGGTCTCAGACGTTGAGGTCTTATTAATCCGAATTCTAGGTAATGTACCTTTTACATTGTTTTGAGCAATCATTCTACATTTTTTCATATTGGCTTAACAACAACAACAACTATGCCTTTTTCCCAAGTACTTCGGGTAGGCTATATGAACTAAAAGAGAATCACACTGGATCGATCACACTGATAATCCTCCATTCATTCCTATTAAGTAATGTGTTATCATTTAAACCTCTAGAATCCATATCTTTTTGGATTGGCTTAAGGAGTTGTGAAATCCACGAGATTGTTTTGGGCTTAGGAAGTAATGCTGCTAGGAGCAAAGATATAGCACTCTGATAGCAGGGACTATTGGCTAATACCAAGCATAACGCTTATCATTTAGTGTCCTGTTATTACTAATTGGAGTATGTTAATAAAACAAATATGTGTTCAGGATTATCAAACAAGACCTTGGTGACTGCTAATTTTATTGAAAGGCTAGTAGAAGCAACAACAACCCATGTTGTGAGGACACATCTCTGAGCACATATATGGGTGTGGGATTGAAATAATGGTTCTTTATTGTTCAAAAATTGATATAATTTATGTGCTAAAAGAACCGGTGCTGAAGTCTTAAACATAGGTAGGCAAGAGCATCTTAAAGCTCAAAACTAGGGGCACTAGATATTAATAAGATCATTGTTGATAGTTACCATGAAGTTTATGATTGTGAAAAATCATATGTCTGAGAATGATGCAACTATCTCTATGCTGCAAAATAGCTTCAGTATTTTGTTGGTAAGTAGAAGAAGGATGAAGATTGTCTCCTCTGTTCTTGGTTAACTCTAACTGGGGACAGTTGAACTCACACTGAAGCATCTCCTTGAAAACTAACCATTAAAAAGAAAAAAATAAAAACTAGGGGAGGATCATTAGCAGTTCCTTCCCCTATAAAAGCTCCTCTACACATCCAATCCCTAACATTCAAAATTAAGAAGAGCGATTTTTGGTCTGGAGAGTTTTGCCATTGCCCTATGGATGATTGGATGGGCTTCTATCATGATCAGAATAAAATTATGGGCAGTGATGATGGGGTAATGGAGAACGACCTCCTTTTTTTCTTACTGCAGCTCCTTTCGAGGGTGATTGTATATGTCGAGCGCTCCACTTTGATTAGTTGAGCACAACAGGGTGGGGAGTTGGAGTGGGAGTACCTGTGTTATGGGTGCGTCGGTAGCGAGCAGAGTGAAGCAATTGGAGTCAATGTCGTGGTTGAAGCTAAGGAGACGATGATGGTGGGTGCACCTATGCTGGTGGTAGCGCTTCCAAACACTTTCACGACAGTCGTTTCTGGAGATCACATCGGTGCACTTCAACGACATCGAGGTAATGGAGGAGGGCTCATGTTGAAGTGATGGAGGAGGGGAGATGCGAGAGAGTATTCTATACGGTTCGCTTCAGCCGGCGTCGAGGAGATTGCGGAGCCCTAGCCGATGATTGTAGATCTCGACAAATGGCTTCTGCAGGGAATGAGGCGTGGGTGAACATGTCTGTATAGATTCTTGAGTGATGTGCCTAAGTTTGAACTTCGAATTTCTACTGAGCTTTGAGTGGGTGGTGGGGCAATGACCCATGTAGACTCTGATCCAATGGGTCTATTTGGCACTGTTGACTTATTGAGTTCTGTCGGAGCTGATATCTTATGACATTTGAGGTGATCGATATTATGGATTAACATATTGGAAGGTAATGTGATGGGAGGGAAAGAGATGCAATCGAGCTGCCTATGGAAAAGACTACAGCAGGAGGATCTCTTTGCAAGTTGGAATGGTGGTCTGGGTTGCGACATAGCCCCTGTGGGGGTACCGAAAACTTATTGAGTTTAAGAAAGGAAGTCTGATACTAACCGATTGCTTCACTGAAAGATTAGTTTGTAGTATGTTTAGGGCATTGTTGAAAATAACGCGTTATGAAACCCGTTATTTGCATTACGTAACCTAACGGAATCCCAACGCTACGTAACAACTGGAAATAACTCAGTGCACCGTAACAGTACGTTTTTTACGTTATTTTACGTTATATTACATAACGTTACGTTAAATTACGTTATGCTACGTTATTTACAATTATTTTTTTTTAGTAATTTATATATTGTTGTTGATTATTATTTTGATTATTAGCGAATTGCTGTAATTTTCTTAATTAATTGTTGGCTTGTTTGATTGCTTTTGGAATTTCTAACTTGATAATTTAAGTTTGTTTCTTTATCCACTTGTTGTATTTCTCGTCCGGTTGCTAAAATATTTTACTTGTTGATTTTATTGAATTTTTAATTGAACTGAGATCAACAATCATAAATAAGATAAATTGAACATTACAAAATATAAATTACAACAATGATAATAATTGGAATCAAAATAAAAAATTGGAATCTTACTTTTTTATTTAAATGATGATTGGAATTACGGATGTAGACTTAATATAATTTATGAAGATATATGAAAATTATTATAAAATTTAATATAACATTTGAATAGATTATATATTACAAAATAATTTTATATTTTTTTAGATATTTTAAATTTATTTTTCAATTTATTAAAATTATTTTATATGGTTTTGTATTTATTTTTATTAAATAAATAGAAAATTGCATAACCTACGTTATGCGTTACGCTATTTGCGACATAACCTAACAAAGGCAAAACGTTACGTTACCGTTATCGCTATTTTAAACATTGGTTTAGGGTAAAAAGACAGACGACAAATGGGGATCTCTTTTCATATTCAATGCTGATTGAAAGATTAGTTTGTAGTATGTTTAGGGTAAAAAGACAGACGACAAATGGGGATCTCTTTTCATATTCAATGCTGTCATCCTGGGCAACATGGTAACTATCATATCATTGTAGTGCTTATAGATTCAATATCTCCTTGTTCCTTGTAATCGTTGTAGTGGCTCTTCTTAGATATTGTTGTAATTTTTATTTTATATTATTGTACTGTCTACTCACGAGTGAAGGACTATATATATGTAATTGTACATTGTTTCATTAACACTTGATTAATAGAATGGGAGGGGGGATTACCCATCGTTCATGCTAAAAAAAGTAGAAGGAAGAAGCTCAGCAGTAGGGAGATAGATCCATCGATGTTCAATTAGGGACTGATGTTCAATTACGAGTCCCTGAGGAAAGTTCACTTTACTGTCGTAACAGAACTCACCATGTGATGTAGAACGATATCCGCACGTGGATTTGTTTGAAGTTATCATATGGGGAAAATATCTGGATTACTCTAGCAATATAGTAACCAGGAAAAGGCCAGAAAACAATAAAAGCGCCATATAGCATTAGAATTCTAATTCTCTTTTGGGAAAATTTCTTTTAGCCTTATCTACACAAGGAAAATAATTTTAGATAGGATTAGTTTTATGTATTATTTCTTAAACTCTTTGGTCAATTTTTTAGAAGGATATGGTTGGATTCATTTCTTAGAGTTTCCATATGAAGGATTTGCCTTGTTCATGTAATCCAAAAAAAATGATGTTTTTATAAAAAATGTTTTTTCTTCCCTTGTCTGTGTGAGATTTTCCAATGGTGTGACTGAGTGAGCCCATGTTTCTTTTTTATTCGTTCTTTTTGTTTGCTTCCGCTTTATGCACTCTAATTTCCATTACCATGTAGGTGCCACTAATACCAAAACTGACGTTCTATGAAAAGAACGTGCACACGCCTGGGGGCAGATGCATGTGTGCACAAAAAAAATGTTGTCTGCATCCCAAAGGTTTAGCAGCGGTTAGTGGGAAAAAGATTTTTCCAGATTTTGTTAATCTTTTTGTCATGCTTTCTTTATGAAATTTCATATAGATTATAATTTCTTAAAATCCTATTATCAGTGTTATCACTGGAAATTATGATACCTATGCGAAATTTCACTTCCAACATTTACCTCAATCTTGATTACCTTATTAGCATAAAATAGTCATGGGCAACCCCTCTTTTTTGTGGCAACTCTTTTTATTTTTCAAGAATTCATTTGATAACAGGAAGAGATAATGTAGAAAGTAACTAATGGTAACTATGTAAATCCTAGACAATATGCACGTGCACTTTGCTAAATCATATTTACTCACACCTGTTTTGTATATGTATGTGACTGTGAGTTCTGTTTCATGTTTACTAACACCTATTTTGTGATAGGATCCTTCCAATAAGAAGACCATCATATGCGATGAGAAGCTGAAACAGTTGTTTGAAGTTGATTCCTTCACTGGATTCACTGTTCCAAAGTTGCTGGCGGCTCATTTTATCAAGACAAAATAGTTCTAGATGCCCTACTGGTACTTACATGAAACCCACAGAACTGGGCAATTTTGTTAGCACCTGTAAGTCATATGTTTTACTGTTTGCTGTTTTGATTCTCTCTTTAGTTACATGCCTAAGGGATTGACAAGAATATGGAAATGAAATCATCTGTTCATCTCTTTGTCGACTAGGATTGAAATATTAGACTGTTTTGTTATTATGACTTTTAAGGTCGTTTCACTTTTTTTTTTTTTCTGGACTGATGATGAATATGGTTCTTATTAGTCTTTAGCTTCAGTGCAAATAAACAAGTGTAGCTTAGAATGGTATAAGAATAGAAATAACTAAGTTGGAGTGCAACATATATTTGTTGAAGCTATCTGTTTAGATTTGATGTCTGATCAGCGAAAATTTCTATCTGGATTCAGTTTAAAATCTTAAGGACATAGACAGTGGGATGCATATTGTTGGTATAGTTAAAGGTAATGGATTATGACAGTAGGACTACAGTAACTGATACCTGGTTACTTTCTTATCTCGTGAATCATCTATTGTGGAATATTCAATTTGAAATATATTGTAGATTGCTAGGTATTATAGGAAGTAGCTCCTTCTTTTAGTGCTTATATTGTACTGAAGAAAGTGGTGTTTTAACCTTGAGATGCTGATTAAAGCCAGCAATTTTGGTATTAAGCTGGGATTGATTAGCGCTTCTTTTTGCATTCCTTGATAAAGTAAATATGAATTGCCGATAACACACACAGAAGCCAACAACATTTTCAACTGAAGTTTTTTTTTTTTTTTTTTGTTGTTAAGCACATCCCCACATGGATGAGAAACGGTTTTTAGGAAGACCTGCTTTGGTTTAGGAATCTTCTGACCAGTGACAATCACAAAGATTGATAAAGTAATGCTTCATCTCGCCAACATCCAAGCTAGCTCCATTGCTGTTTGAAGGATTATTTAACATGTCTGCACTACTGGTATTTCATATTTCTTTGTTTCCTTTCATAATTTTTTCATATAAATTTATTAGATGGTTATGCCATCAACACAAAAATTCAGATTTCAGAAAAGACAAAAGGAAGCAACAATCACAAATCTCCATTTTTTTTTGTTTTTTTTAGCAATTTTTTTTTTTCAGGGAGAATGGCCTGTAGGTGTTTTGCTCTCTTTGATTCTTTTGAATATACGAAACCTAAAATTTCATTCTCTGCCTCTGAATTTCACATTTCATCTATTCATCCACTGCCTTATCATATTACCTCTTAATTTAAAGTTTTGATACTTAATATGTTCAAGAACAGTGACAAGTGAATCTTCATTTTCTTTTCAGTCAGCTTATAAACTGACCGAAGGCTCAATATTTAGTATTGACATACCGTATTTCCTACGATGAATTTACCATCCTTTTTATAATCTTGCACACTACATCGTCAGGTCTCTTTCTGGTGTAGAAATTTATCTGTTCTTTATGTTATAAGATCTGTAAAATCGGAAGCAGTTGATTGAGTATTATGGTGGAAAATAATAGTGGATACAACCTAAATCATTGTGTCATCTGTCAAAATTGCACAATCTGTTGCTGCCTTAATTTCACTTATACCAGTGCCTGAAACATGTCTAAGTAGATGATACAACGGTTTTGGAGTTGTATGCCAAAATTGTGCAATTCATTTTTAGTCCACTTATGGGTATATCAAGGAACTTTTTGTAACTAGGTTTTCTTATCTCTTGTCACTGCCACTTTGCTTCTTTCGATTTCATATGCATGTTTTCCTTTAAATCCAAGAGCTCAATTCAGTCTTAAGTTATTCCATAGTCAAGGGAAGAGGTACCTATCCTCTAGTGCAGTATTACAGTCTCTTCCTGTCATTTGCCAGCTGGCAAGAACTCCAGTCTTACCACTTAGGGTGATGCCTAGTTGTGATTTAGACATTGTGGAGATTTCTAGATTTGGCTTTTTAAGCTTTTCCCTTGTACATCACATCCTCACGATATCCAGTATCAGTCTATGATTAGAATCTCCTTAGATCAAGTTTTTTCTATGTCAGATCAGATTTAGCAAAAGTAAAATTTTCATTCATAGAAACATACTTGCTGCCCATCTCTCAAATCTGGATCTGTATTATGTCCCCAAGGCACTGTTTCCTCATTTTCTAGAGACTCAATGGCTTTCTAGTTGGGGATTCTTTCTTTTGACAAATTTGACTGTGATCCCCCTCTTACCTCAGGAATGTACTAGATGTAGAAAATCAAGATCCCTATTCTGTCTCAGTTGTATCCGCTTGTGAATTGTGATATCATAATAGTATACTATGACAAGCATGGTCCTGGGCCTCCTGGCCCTAATCCGAGGCAAGAGACAGCGCATTACATATTGCATCTCTCTTCCTTATACAGAATCTACTATGAGATTATAGTGTTTGGATTGAACAGAGATGAAATACTCGGTATTTGTCACGATTGATTAAGTCATTCGAAATTGATATTTTAACATTATCTATTGTTGTGAGTGATGAGGGGGATATAGAGTCCAAATCAATGTGAAGTGCGACCTTGAAGGTAATGCATCAACATAATTCTGGGAGTGGATGGAGAAATATAATGGTAAACCTCTCAACAAGCCAATAGAAAACAGACTTGTGTAGCTGAAAAAGAGGGCGCTGGGAGGACATCCCTTTCATGCTTTTAAATAGCTTACAGCTGTGGCCTCTGGGAATCCAACTTATGTCATTCACTCAATAGATTCTGCACGTTTTGAACCATTTGTATATAATGAGATCTGGTGAATCATACTGGCCCTGACCTGTTGTTTGATCTTAGCCACTTATGAGAGTACAAATTCTGCCCACTCCATTGTGTTCGTTAAGCTGAGAGTGGTCCCTAGCATTGTGTTAAGTTTTGACCTTTGGTCGGCCATTCCTTTCATGGATCTTCCATTTTTACTGAAATTTGGGTGGTTTTTGGACTTACCATTGCTGCTTATTAGGAATCACAGACACCGCATTCAGCAGTGGTACGTGTCAATATAGTCAAAACTCATCTCAGTTTTCGTCCACCGAGTAACATACTTCAGGTTTCTGAGCTTCATTATTGAATATACAAATCAGAAGCAGCGTGTCTTCATGAAACCATAGCGAAGAGTAATAGTTTCCGGTCTATGTTGGGATCTAAATTTTACAGAATGATACAGCCTACAAAATGCTGTGGGCTTGTTTGTTATATGATTAATTTGACGCATACATTCTGTTTGCTTATACCGCTCTCCTTAGCCAGTCGATAGTTCCTAGCCTCGCTGGAATCCTTCTCAAATATTTCAGATCATCAGATCTTCACAACTTCCTGCAATGTTGATTGGAATTCTTTTCACTTTATTTTTGGAGAAAATATTCATCTTGGTGACATGGTATCTTGCAGTGTGCACATTTCCTCTATGGCATAACGACTCTCATTAATTTTCATGGTATGAATTTTGTTTGCGGGACATCATTTTTAGTTTTAAGCATTATCAAATTTATTTGTTGTGAACATCAAATTTGGATCTAATACTGAGTTCAAGATTAGAAGTGATTTGGCAAGTCTAAACTCATTCGTTGAATATAAGTCACGCCTTGGGACGTAGAAATTTTATAGTTCGATGGCTGAATTTACCCTTTTGTATTCTCTATCTTTTTGGACGAATGCGTTACATATCAATTTAGTTGGAGTCTGATGTGAATAAGCCACATGTTGCCTTTTGTAGGGTGGTTGTATAATTTGTACTTGTACTCGTATTTGTTATAGTCTTGAAACCTGAGCAATCTGTCCATGAACAGCTCTCCTTGATCTGAAAACAATTTTTTAACGTTCGCTAATCTGAATTCAGAATATATACATCATGCTCAAACTTGTTTAAGCTCAATTAAGCTCACATTATATATAAAAACCTAATCATTAAGGATTTTGCATCTTATTTATCTCTCACTTACCTTTTTAGAAATTAGGTTGAATCTATGTGCCCAGATCTCTTTGTAAGTTGATATTCCTTTTGTTTTGATGAATAGAAACTACGATCGATGCTTTGCTTATAAACTTGGTGATTGAATATAGAAGTTGGACTTTAGACGATATTATTATAAATTGATGATATTATGACTTGTTTAAAGCAAGGAAGGTAAGACTGCTGGGATTCACATTCTCTTTGAATATTTTTCTATGAAGGAAACACAGTATGGGCTTAAACCAGATCTGTGCTTGTGTTTTCTGTTTACATTGATTAAGGATATTAGGTTTGCTTGGTTGATCTTATCCAATGTGGGATCAGTGCGAATCTGAATCTTCTTGTGAAGATTTGATATGGACTGCTTGAATACAATATACACAAAAGAGCAGAGGAGTCACTGGCATATGACAATGTCTCCTCAGACTGATTCAATGTAACTTGTCCTAACGTTAAAAACATCCGGATATTGATCTTTTTTTTTTTTTTTTTTTTTGGTGTGTGCAAATTCATGTTGATCTGAGTTTGGACTTTGGGTTTTTTTTTTTTTTTTTTTTTTTTTTTTTGGGGTGGGGGGTGGGGGGGGTTGGGTTTGTTGGGTCTAGGTCTAACTAGGTTGTCTTTAATGGATAGTTATCTTTATTTATCACATGAGTAGTCTTCTATCTCGTCTTGAAGTCCTTAGTCTTGATTTTTGGTTTTCGCATTCGGTTAGTCCTTTAAACGAACGAACATCTCTAGTGTATGTGCTGTAATTAAACTTCTCCACTTGCTCATCAATCAACAATCTATGCTAATAGTAGACTCCAACGCTAAAAGTAATCTCTGATGGACATTAGAGGAGTTAGTATATATAATGCTGTGTTTCGAATATAGTGGACGATTTACTTTTCTGTGTTTTCCACCATGACAAATATTAGAATTTTAAATCTCTCATTATCATATTAAGGAGTTTCAGCCTTTCAGTCAGATAGAGATATTAGCATATAGTTCATTGAATGATGAGTTGGTCTTTGATTTTTTTAGATACTCATAATAAATATGATAATAATGCATTTTTCATTACTGAACCTCTAGATGAAATAGGTTTTGATGATAATATGATAATATAGATTTAGATTGTATTTTCCATATAGTTGTTCATATGTAAATAGATACAGTCTATACATGCTTTAATTTCATCAATTAATGTATTATTTGTTAAATATTCATATGTGAGTATAGTCCCATATCGGATAGGATAAAATTTTTTTATAGGTTTAAATATAAATTTGGGGTCTCTACCTATCTGTTTAAGCTTTTTAATCATATTAGTTTTCAGTTTTGCATTTAGATACATCATGCTCCGGAAGGCCTGACGTTTCTCCCCAACTACTATTAAAGCCTAGGCTCGGGCCAGGCTATTATCGGGTCAAGAGTATTAGAGCTCAGGTTCTGGCGAGGTTGGTTGTCGTTGTTGGGATCTTACGGATGGTGGTACCCGTAAATGATAATCCTACGTATAATCTCATATCGGATATGACAAGGAAGTCTATGTGTTTAAATACAGAGTATTTTTCCCAACACTATTATTAGTTCAATAGTCTATATTTTCATGAATGTTTTAATTAAAAAGTTACACCCTCCCCATTTACTATGAGAATCTATAGTACTTCCAAAATAAAATAGAGAAGGAAATCTTTAAGATACTTATAAATTTAGTTTTAGTAGAAGAATTAATTTCTTGAAGACAATACTGAGCTAATATTATTTAATCCATATAGTGTTAAAGTAGTTCCAGGACAATAGGTACCAATTTTTTTTTTTTTTTTTTTTTTTTTTTGTTGCATTATCAGAAATTGTAAAATTTTCTTTAAAATAGAAGAAAATTTTCATTCTTGTTAAGAAATAGTAATCTTTAGCATTTAAGTTTGGCAGAATATATTTATTGTAACCCGTTAAGAAAGAGATTCACTCAACATGTGATATGTTGAGTTCTAATAAGTTTTACATCCATAGATACTCTAAAGTTTTAGGCCCAAGTTTATATAAATTGCTCTAAAGTTTGCTTTCTTCGGCCCCATCTCATAAAAAATATAATATTTGTTAGTTTTTTGAGATAATTATTAGCTATTCTTGAACCATCCTGTACATACAAGTTAATAATATGACACCCATATCTAACATGAAATGTTTAGTCATCCAAAATAGGTTTAAATAATTTTTAAAATATTCAGTTATTCCATTATTTTCACTAGTATTATTAAATAAAAGAGAAAAAACTTTACTATCAAGTCCAAAAGCCTTAACGACTATAATCATAGATTGTAGACTGACTTAGATAGGAAGCAGTGTGATAAAAATCATATTTTTAGAATTTATGTTTTCGTTTGCAAAACCAAATCAAAATCCTTATAACCACACAGGGAAAATAATTATTGTTAAGACCTTCCTAATAGGGATGAGGATCGATCGGTTTTTGTCAATTTTAGCAAAATCAAAACTAAATCTATTTGGAATGGAAACCAAAATCAAACTGGACTAATTAGGTTTGGTTCGATTAGGTTATTTAGTTCCAACTTTTAAATAAATCTTGTTTAGAAATTATTATTTTAATTTTAAGCAAACATATCTTTTTAAAATACCTAATTCGTGTTGAATATATATATATATAGAGAGAGAGAGGTTTTCAGGTTTCAAAGCCCAAAATTAAAACCGACTAATTACTTCAGTTTGTTTCGATTTTACTAAGTGTACCCCTACTTCCCAATAATAAGACATAGTTGCAACTCTTTTTGGAAGAGAAGTGGGAATAACAATTAAAGTTTGTTTGCTTTCTTTATTTAAAATTGCCTATTGTTCAAGTATTCCTAGGTATTTATTAAAATTATGGATTTTGAGTTGTTTGATGTGCCTTTCAAATACAGGGTCTTAGCAATACTGAAAGACTAGTCTTTAAGAATAATACATAAACGTAAATTATATTTACTTACATTAATATTATATTTAAAAGTAACTAATGTACCACTATATAACTCCTTTAGTTCGTTGTGCTTAAATATTTATTTTTTCACTGTTTATCTCAAAGCAGAATAAAGGAAGAGGATTGTAGTAAGCCAGTAACAACTAGCATAAAATATTGTTATATATTATGACATGAGGCAAAATATGAATTCGTTGGAACGTTAGAAAGACTATCAAAGTAATCAATCCGGCGTGATTCTGTTTTTGTTCATATAGCCTATTCCCAAATGCTTGGGATAAAAGGTTTAATTGTTGTTGTTGTAATATACGACTATTCAGATACATTTATGATTGATAGGGGATGTTTATTCTGAACATGCCTTTTTTGCTGGTCAATCCCACTTTTTTAGAAAAAGAATGTACTGACTGTCATAACTTATATTTAGCCTTCCTAAGTTTGTTTTCAGTTAATCTTTCAAAAATAATTCAGATATTGGATCTGAAACTTCAAAGAAAACCGAAAGGTATGTGAAAATCACTTGTACTAGTCGAGTTTAAGAGATAGGTTGTATTACGATAGATTGTGTATCCTGTTCAAAATGTCATGGTCCATGAGTGGAATATGAAATAGAAGTGTTACTATGCCCTCGTTGTACATCCATTTTAATAGCTAAATACAAAGCTTAAAAGAGAGTAAAGCTTGACATCTCATACTCGCAAGCCGACACAACACATGACCTCAGACGCTATTTAAAGCCGATGAGAGCAGAAAGATAAAGAACCTTGAGAGAGCTGGAGAGTCTTGAGAATCTTGAGAGAGTTGAAGGGAGTTAGAATTATTGTGAAGAAAATGAATTAAAGGGTGCATTTATATAACTCCGGAAGGGTAAGATTGCCAAAAAAAAAAGTGCAAAAAGCCTTACAATGGCTAATTAGCCTTTTTCAGACATCATTTGCAAAAAAAAAAAAGTAAAAATCTCCTCAATTGTTGGTAGGGCTGAGCAGAAAATCGAAAAAACCGAACCGAATCACAAAACCGAAGCGAACCGAACGGTTCGGTTTATTCGGTTTTCGATTTGATTCTGTTTAAAAACCGAAATTAATTTCGGATTTCGGGTCGAGTTTCGGTGGCTTTAGCTCCAACCAAAACCAACCGAAAAAACCAAAATTTTACAATTGTAGTTTTTTTTTTTTTAATTTATTTTCAATATGTTTTTCTTTTAAATTTTTGATGAAAAACATGTTATTGTATTTTAATAGGTAGAAAAAGAAAAAAATAGAAAGAAAAATTATTATTTTTCCTATAAAATACGAGTATTTATTATATATTTAGTTTCAAATCCAAATAATCGAAAACCGACCAAACCGAACCGAAAATTCAGTTTCGGTTTTTTTAAAGTTCGGTCAGTTTCGGTTTCGGTTTCGGTTCTAATAGTTCGGTTCGATTTTCGGTAGGAATTTTTTCCTCCAAAACCGAACCGAACCGAAACCGATCGATACTCACCCTAATAGTTGGTTAGGGGAAATTCTAAGTGCGCACCACTTTCCTCTTAGGGAGCACTACATCCTATAGTAAAGTGATTAGCAAGGGGAAATTCTAAATGCGTACCACTTTCCTCTTAGTGAGCACCACATCCTATAGTAAAGTGATTAGCACCATAGGGGAAGTTGGTGCTCACTAAGAGGAAGGTGGTACGCATTTAGAATTTCCCCTAGTTTAGTCGTTGACAACGGCTATATACATAAAGAGTTTGTGAAAAAACTTCCGAACGACTAACTTTAGCCAGGGGAACAGGCCCAACGGGGGCATGGGCAATGTCCAGGGCTTGGGCATAGGCTCAGCTTAGGCATGTTCCCAGGTCGGCCCGACCCCGCTCGGGCTTGCAAGCCGACGCCTGGGGCTGTCCCAGGTCCACCGTAAGCTGCAGGCCGTGCCAGGCCCGTTTTGTCTCGTGCTGTCATGGGCATGGGCGCGGTCTGTGTCAGTCCACTGGGCCATCCCGGCCCACTTGCCCACCCATAGGGAGGGCATTGATTAAGGATGAGGTGGGGCAGGGTAAGAGGAGATTCTTGAAGCCACACAATGCAAACATACACAATATTATTAAGCAAGAGAAGTCAAAGTAATCTTTAGGTGTGGATAAGGCTGCTGCTTCTGGAGACTTGATGGCCTTCTGCCTCCTCTAAAAGCCATACAGTTGTAAGTAAAGTCAAAAGTTGGAGCCACCACAGTAATTATTTTGTTCAGCAGTACAGAGTAAAGATATCCATTAATCTAGTGGTATTCATCCATTTCTTCAAAAATAAGGTTATGGAGATTACTTCTAACAGAGAAGTTAAAGACAAATTAATGACCTTTGATAAAACCTACATATCTCATTATTGTCGCAAATGATCTTAAATTTGCATCTGAGACAGCTTTGTTAATCCTATGCATAGGATAGACTCACTGGCATAATTTACAGCTGAAAAAGGTTAAAACAAGAAGGGTAAGGAGGTTTGTTGGTTTTCTTTGAATACAATTATGCATCTCCAACTGTTTGACAAAAACAGTTCTTGGTGTTGATGGAAAAAGTTGAAATAGTTGCCTGCAAGCAAAGTAAGATGATGGAGGGTCTGGTGTTGAGATTAAATGGTAATATGTGTTTGTGATGTATGTTTTTTGATTGCAAGAACAGCTTTTGAAGCTGGTTTTGACCATGAGAACTAGGGGAAGCTGACATCTAGGGATTGGAATGAGCAAATCTAAAGACTAACTCTTTGTGGGTTCTATCGAAAATTTTAAATTAAATATGTAAAAATTCTATCTTTTTTTAATTTAAAATTTTGACTAAGACGGTAAGAATTGGTCTTTTGAGTCGCTCGTTCTCATCCCGAACTAACAGCACTAGAAGATAGTGACCTGACTTTTCAAATAAAATATTCCCTCCTTTTGTTTCTTCTTACTTATCTTTCATTGCTGGCGGGAATTTTCAAATGAGCACACCACTAGTTTTAGTGGGCACACCTTTCTAAGCTGAGGATTAGTTTTCGAATGGTTTTGATATCGTTCGGAACTAACCCCGACCAAAACAAAAATAAGCTCACAGCAAGAAATGACAAATTTATAATTTCTAAATTTATAATTTCTAAGGGGTAAGCTCACCATTGGTGTGCCAATTTAGAAATTCCTTTGTTTGCAACCACTGATTGTGGAATCTAAATTACACTCCGGCACAAAATGCCACAAAATTAGGAAGGAGGTGACCCCATCACAGAGAAAAAGTAGGGTTTTGGATTCTTTTTGACTGGGAGTGGGCTGGGGGCACAGGTGTGGGGCTCTCTATCGTACAACACATGATCCTTTTTTGCTACGGCTCACAACAAACTACAAAGAAAATTCTTCTGCACAAAACTTTTAAAGAAAAAAAAAAAAAAAAGAGCAAAAGAGAACCTTTCGATTCCAACCTTCCATGTGAATAAACCAACTACTGCTCACCCACTTCCCTTAAAAGTTTTCCATCACCCTTTTCTCCCCAAAAGCCATTCCCACCCCCCTTGAAATCTTAATCCCTTGGCCCCTTGGATGATTAATTAGTTTAATTCTTGTCCGAGAAGATTATTTATTTAGTTTAGTTGAAGATAAGTTTGTTTAATCCTATGGAATCCTAGCATTAGTAATAATAGTAGCAATAGTTTGTGGACAAAGTCTCCTCTCTCTCTCTCTCTCTCTCTTGGTATGGACAAGATTCCTTAGTCCACATCCCCAAGTACCTCTTGCTTACTTTAGAATCCATCTCCTTTGAGAAGAAAATTGATAGGAAAGCCCCCATGATTCCCTTTTGTTGGAAGGGCACCCATTTAGGCCTAAGGTACCCTCTTGCCTCTTGGGCACGTCCTTATACTAATGGACAGGTTTTATAATATAAATATAAGATTCGATCATCGAAAAACACCATATACAATCAAAGTTTTGCACTACTCAAATAGCTGGAAACACTTCATGTTCTAAACAATTTAGTTAAAGATTACTTCTATGCCATCGAGGCCCGACCATAATTTTCTCTGTATCTATTGATTACAGTGAAAATTACTCTAATATTTGTTGAAGTTTCAAAGTTTTACAATAAATATTACATTAAAAAAAACTTTTCTATTATCTTAATTAGATATACTAGAAAATTTCAACTATAATATAAAATAAGCCTTTGCTATATCTTAAATTGTACGAAGTTATCGTTTGTCTAATACATCATGAGATTCTCTACAGAACCTTGAGTGTTCGTTACCTATTAAATCAAAATCCCATAGAATAAACTATCAAATCTTTAGAGAGTCAAGTTTATTTTATTTTATTTTATTTTTTTGGGTGATATTAACATAATAAGATGTTTTGTTGTCAAGTCTCAGACAGTACAAGGGGGTTTTCTACAATTTGCCCTTTTAACAATATTATTCTCTTTGTGGATAAGAGTAATCAAAATAAGGAATTTTGAGAAATTCTATTTGAGCACACCACTTTGATAGCAGATTCCTGCTTAAGTTATAAAAAATTACAAGTTTAGAGACTAATTTTCAAATGGCTTGAAACTAGAAAAGTTGGTCTCAGTGTGCAAAGTGGTGTGCTCAAATAGAATTTCCCCTCAGTTTTGATATTGTGACATCAAACCTCTCCTTTTTAATTTAAACCTTGTATAATCATATTTCCATAATCTGTGTTTACGAGGATATTAGTAGATTGGAATACTGTCTCCTCGCATGTCATGTCAACTTATCCTCCCAAATCTCTCTCAATATATACTATCATTATACTATTCTCATGGACTTGGTAATAGTTCAGCATACCCATCTAGCTGACCTAACTATTAATTAATTCCCTAAACAATTGCTTAATCAGGTCATTTGTCTGCCGGCACCGCCTTTTCTAACTTGCAAACTCCCAAATAATGGGAGCTAAATTGCAAAACAAGAAGGAAAATTCAAAAAAGATCAAATGATTCCACAATCTTTGTTAGGTTTGCTAATAATGTCTCATCCTTTGGAAGCTATTGTAGCTATATGATTACTTTGCTAAATTGGGATTTCTCCTAACAATTAACATAGCCGAAAATAAATAAATAAAGGAAGAAGAAATAAATGTTGGTAGTTGAATTGGCCTTCAAGTCTTAAATTTGCTTGGTCCACGGCCAACCCTGAGCATATATATTAATGGTGAGATTATGAGCAAAGAATGAGTGATGGTGAGATTATCGAATTCGAGTGAAGCTTAGTTTGTCCATTTGGGTTGGCATAGTTTTTTCTTCTATGGACAAGGTCTCGGATTCAAATCACTTTGGCATTGTTTTGAATATTAACTGATATTTGAATAATATATCTTCTGATATTATTATTTTGAAGAGTTTGTCGATACGATATGAAAGCACATTGGTTCATATCCCATATATCGTTTGATATCTTACAATTCGATATAAAAATCCTTTATTTGATTTTTAGTATTTAGAACCTCGCATTTAGGTATCTATTGGTAATATGATACTGGCTGTTTCCAAGGGCCCGGGGTATTTAGTCAATGCAAAACTTTGTCTTCTTGTGTATATAAATATTGGGTAAAATATATTGCACAAATCGCTTACGATGGTTTGGTCATATGCAATATAGGCTATAAAATGCACTAGTTCGACGAATAGAGTTTATCAACATAGTACAAGTTAAAAGAGCGGAAGACTGAAGAAAATATGGATGGAGGTAATATGAAAAAAATATGGATTATAGAGCTTTAAATGAGGACATATTGCTCAACATGAATGAATGAAGAAGGATTATCAGTGTGATCGGTCCGGTGTGATTCTCTTTTGGCTCATGTAGCCTACCTCAAGTATTTGGGATAAAAGGCTTAGTTGTTGTTGTAAAATATATTGCACCAAAATAATGCATTTTGGCTATGTAAAAATCGGAGCAATTCGAAAGAGAATTACAAATGGTAAAAAGAAATTTAATTTGTTCATTTTCCTAATGAAGTGGTTGGCTTTTAGATCTTGAATATGATTCTTTATTTTCTCTTTCTTCTTGTGATGATTGATTATACAAAAAATGATATTACATATGAAAGAGATTAGACAAGTACTCTATAATGTCTAAACTTTCTTTTGAAAAGAAGCAAATAAATGTGTACGAGTAACTGAGCAATGTATAAAGAAGAGGCAAGGGATAGTGTAACGTGAATCTCGTGTTTGATACAAGAAGTGTATGGGGTATTATTATTATTATTATTTGCTAGATAAGCTCACATACATATTTTTTTTAATATTATCTAAATTAAATTTTTATCGGGAGTCGAATTTGAAACTTTTCTATAAATTGGAAAGTGGTGATACCACCAAATACATGGAGTTTCTAAATGAACACACTGCTTTACTTAGTAAGCACACTTTTCTTAGTGAGTCCACTCTCTTTTTTGAAAGGAGCGCGATTTTTCTAGTGAGCATAGCAAATTTTTCCTCTTTACCTTGTTAAGTTTATGATTTTGCATTACGGCTAGTCGGAATTTAAATCCGGATCAAACAATTAACTGTCTGGGCTTTAACTGTGGACGGATAATCATTGAGTCCGGGTTTATATATATCCCGACCAGTGTGATTTGTCTTTTTCTCCTAATTTCTAATAGATCTTAGTATTGGGACTATACACGCTATGTCCGGGTGCTAATCTTGAATCAATTTGTCCCACCAACTATCCTCCAACTCGAAATTTTTTTATTTTTATTTTGGACCAAATAACACCTTGAGATCTCGTGGAAGAAGCTGCAAATTTAAAGAAAAAATTAGAAGGGAAAAAGAAATTTCCGGTAGGGTTTATAGGATCAAATTTTTTGGGTGAGAGGTTTCTTTGGTGTGATTGAGAGAGAGTTTTGGAGATGAAACTAAGGGCATATTTGTCCCAATAAAATATGACAAACTTGTTTGGGATCATGACCAGTGGTGTGCTCCTTTAGAAATTCCCCCAAATACATTGGTCATTGGCATAGCATGAGTTAGTTGGGAAAAAAGACAAGAAATCTGATAACTCGGATGGAGATTAGGAAGAGGTGGCGGGGAAATTCTAAATCCCCACAACATTGTACTTAGTGAGCACCGTATCCTGTAGTAAAGTGATTTACAACATACGGGAAAATGGTGCTGACAAAGTAAAATGTTGTGCGCATTTGGAATTTCCCGAGGTGATGGCGTGATGAGAGGGCCAGATGGATTTGATTTCTTCCTCTCTTCTCTAGAGAGGAAAGTAACGGGAAGCAGGGCGGGCCCACCGGAAAGAGAGAATCCAGGGGGAGGCGGGGCCCACAAAGATTCAAATGATTATCGTCTTTTAATATTATTAAATGGAGAGGACACGTCACGTCAGCGCGGCGCGCGATGCAGAGCCGTCCGTGATGCGGAGAATGGAACCGATTCCTTTTGTTCCGCGTCACCCTCCACTAGCAGCCGACGCCGCCACGTAAGCTGTCTTTGATTCTTTTGGCTTTTCTTAGCAAAAATTTGTTTCAAATTATTTGCTCTTTTGAATTTTAAGACAATTTTTTCGGATTATATGAGACCAAATCCAATCTTCCACTTTGAACCAACCAACATGTATAATCATGATGAAAATAGGTGGGTTTAATAGTCCGTCATATTTAATATTTAAATTAAAAAAAATAAAACCCTTAGCATCCGATTGGTTCTCATCCCTATTAGTAAGGTGGAAGAGAGACTGTTTATGTTCTATTTTCATTGTTACCATAAAATAAATAGTTACATAAACTATGTGTCAAAGCTGTAATATTACAGCTCAAATAATCTCATATCGAATATGAGATAAGAGTAAGTGTTATTTATAATGATTTCAATTCTTTTTTGAAATTATAATCTCTATCTTTTATATTCTTTAGAATCAAATTTCAATGGAAAACTGTTATGAGAAACCTAGAGAGTTGTGATCATAATTCAAAAGGAAATTTTAGAAAAAATGCAGAGATCATAATTCAAAAGAAAATTGTAGAAAAAAAATATTGGAGATAATGGAAGTGGCCTACAGCTCAGTTAACTTAGCTGAGCTATCTAATGGAAATGAGTCACCATCTCATATAAGTTATCTGAGCTATGGTCCCTTTCCACTATCGCTAATATTTTTTTAACAAAAGTCTTTTGGATTGTGATCTCAATCTCCTAGGGTTCATTTATACCCAATTTCCTAGGCTTTAGCTTTAATTTAGTTTTCTATTAAGTAGATAAAATATTAATAGTTTTTAGTTAATACAACATTTTATATCCTCTTGATCAAGGGACAAATAAGCTTCAAATTTCAAGAAATTTGATTATAAAGAAACTAATTAGATAGATATCATGATCCTAAAAAGAATTTGGAAAAAGAGAATGGAATCATTACTTTTTTACCGTCGACTCACGTAGCTTACTTGAATTGGCGGCTTACTGATAATATATATATATATATATATATATATATATATATATATATATATATATATATATATATATATGATAAACTTTAGATGGCCAATCCTAATTTTAAAGCATTTTGGTTAAATTTCGATGCGTCTCCTCTCGTACAATAGTGAATATAACGCAAAATAAGTAAGATCTCGCGAAACAATAAAATAAAGAATATTAGTTAAAAGGATATATCGTATAATTTTCAGAGTTCAAGTAGAATTACACGGGGATACTGAGAGATGAGATGATAATAAATTAAACTGTTCTCAGTTCGCACATAATGTGTTTAAGTCATAAAAATTCATAAAAAAATCTCTAAACATCTTTTTAATGACAGTAAACATCTCATTCAATGAGCCTTGTATTTAATGTTATCATTTTAATTTGTGAGGGGTTTTGAGTTCGATTTTCGATGGAGATTTAATTTAGATAATATTATAAATATAATAATAATAATAATAATAATAATAATAATAATAGTAATAATAATAATATATTGTATGGGAAAGATATCTGATTTTGTTCATGGGGAAAATCTCCCAAGAAAACAAACAAGTGCGACCGTAGCATTGAAGTCATTTGTTAAAGGAATCTCGTTTACATTTTTATAATTTTTATTCTAGTTTTCAAAATTTTATTATTATTCATTTTCTCTTTTTCTTTTTTGAACTTAAAAAGAGAATGAATGGGAAACCAAAGGCAAGTTATTTAGCTTTTGGGATGGTGTGAAGGCGGAGTCCGGTCACCGCCATTAATTAACAAACTGATTAATTAATTAATTAATTAATTAATTTTTATATTATGCTTCGTGTTGTGTAAGATTCGCATGTTTGATGTGGGGATCTTGGTGAGGGAAAGATTTGGTGATCTTGACTTCGCACCCAAAAACTAGAAGGGCACCCCCACTACTAACTAAGTTTGGGTTTAAGCTGGTCAGGTATTATACTACTAATTTTATCTTATCGCATCATGAACTTAAATAAGCTAGCTTTGTCAACTCGAATATAATAAGTCAGCCAGGACAATGGGAACGAGCTAAATCGTTCAATTCTTTAAACAAACTTAGAATTTTATTAAATTATATTAGTTTATTAAATGAACAAGCTTGAACAATGTCAAACCAAGCATTTTATTCGAGTTTATTAGTCCATGGACAATCAAGTTAAAAAATATATATATAAATTTTTTTTTTTCCTAGTATTTCTCTACCTCTATGAGCTTTTTGAGCTCTTGTATCCTCTTAATTAATATTAAAATAAATAAAGCATTTTTAAATGATTTGAAACTGAAGAGCTACAAATGAACCCAAATGAGCCCCATAAATATAAGCCAAGCTCCACTTGAACCCAACGAGCCTTTGAACAAGCCGAATTCAATTAAGAAAAATTTGACCAAGCTTGTCCATATGTTTCTTAATATTAGTAGGAAGTTCATATATGAGTATAGAGTAAAAAGAGTTCATGAAATATAAATACAAAGTTGAAGTGTCTCTAACTATTATCAGCTTAAGTTTTTTGGTTATATTAGTTTTCGGGTTTGTGCTGAAAACTCATCATGCTCTGCAACCTAGATGAATGACTGTATCGTTCATGGACTACCATTTCGGTTTTCTTGCTTATTTTTCTTTTTCCTCGTGTAACTAGCAAAAATAAATGATTACTATCCATATGTATTACAAATGAATCTCCCATCTCTTAATCTATTAGCAATGTCATCATCATATATAGTATAGTGCATGAGAAATTTGGTGGAAGAGGTTGATAATAATTATCATTCCCTATATATGAAGAGCAAGGTATCTTATCTTTATCCTTGCCCGGCAAAAGCAATACCCACCCTCTTGCAACTGTCTTCAACGTTGATGGTAGGCCAATGGCCAACTTTCTCAAACATGGTAATTTGTTCGCCATCTCCACTTTCTCTACTTTTATTTTAAAAGCCGATCAAGATCGACGTTAAAGTTTGCAAAATGATGAAACACACAAAGATCGGTTGACCTTGCAGTTTCCTTTTTAGGAGTGCGTGCGTGCGTGCATGCATGCGTGAGTGAATGAGATATTATTCCAACAAGATCGAAGGGTTTCATTGTCTTACAAAATGTTGGCGATCATCTTCAAGGTGTCCACATCTCATGTTTAATTTGACTCACCGTGCAATTTAGGGGCAAGGAGCCAAGGAGAGGAGGTTGACACCAACGACAATAGGACAAAATTGCGGCTATTTAATTTATTTATACTCTAGTTTGTACAAATTTTTATTAGCTAAGTTTAGTTTTTATCGCTTGCAATTTTTAGGATACATTAGGATAACATTCCCCATCATCCATTTAGGGGGAGGGGGGTTTGGTTGCTTGCCTTAGTGTGTGAAGTGGTTGTAATTGCAACTATTTTTGTTGTAAGTCGTGTTTTCCACTGTTTTGTTACAATTGTAATTGCAAAACTTTGTAATCATAATTACAATAAATTACACACTTATAGTAATTGCAGTTACGGAAAAAAAAAGTTTTTAAAATAGTTTTCATCTCCCCTTTATTAAAAATGATTGTATTATTGATAAGTGAACTATTTATTTGACCTCTTGAAAATAAAAAATTAACATATATATTTTTTTTAACTTTAGTGACCTACTATTATGTTAATAAGATTAGATTAAAAAAAATAATAAGATTATTAGATTAAAATAAATAATAAGATTTAAATACTGTTATAGGTTAAATCTTATTTTCAACTGCTTAAATGAGAAATGTTGTTAGGTGAATCTAAAAATAGAAATTCTGTATTTTATATATACATGCACACACATAATAGAGATATGAATTTTCTTAATTGATTTAAATAAAATACAATTAGTTTATTATTGTAGAAAAGAAACTAATTATTATAAAATAAGTTTGAATAAAATATAATTAGTTTATTATCAACTAGTTAGTCAGAAGATGTTCGAGGTGCCCGTTCGCCCTCGCGAGGCACGTCAAGTTAAAGCAGCAATCCTGTTGCAATAACTTGAAGTGCCAAGTACGCCACTAAAATGCCAACTTGCCCTCGCACACGCATGTGCAGGCAGTGCGTAGCAATACTCGTGGTGCTCAAGATTTCTCTTCTTATTACATAAGAAATATCATGGAATAAACAATTCTATGTAAACTCACAAACTAACAACTCTGTGGGACTATCTTTTGTTTTATTCCTTCACCATGTATTCTATTTTGAAGCAATTTTCTATTCACCTAATTCCTTATTTTGAACTAGTGAATTGACTCAAAATCTCAATGTTCAAACATGAATTCAATATCACTTACAACTCTTAAGCCAAAAAAAACTATACCTTCAATTGTAGTAATATACATTACAAATTGCATAATAGCATGAGGGAACTTATTTAAGTGAGCTTTATGCTTTTTTAAAAAAAAACCCAATTGAATGGCCTATTTTGAGCAGAAATTTTGGTTTTACGCAGCGAAATAATTTTTTTAAAAACTTGCAATTAAATGCGCGTCCGACAAACTCGCAATTAAATGCACGTTCGATAGGAATTAAATCTGAATTACTCTGATATCATATTAAAAATCTCTTCCACTGCACCAAAATTTTAAAATTATGGTGAGAATTGAGGAGACTTATTTTATATTTTAACATCTAGCTACTTACTCTCAAATTCAGGACATGGTATAATGATCGAGCAATAAAATAAGGCTGGAACAAAATGAAACTAGATGACTTTTGTATTTTAGAATCATATTGCTTGATAGGGAAGAAAACTATTAAACGTGCTTTGATTAAATCCAAGTAGACTAGTCATTTAGTCTTATGATATATATATATATATATATATATATATATATATATATATATATATATATATATATATATATATATATATATATATATATATACACACACTTCTATTGTTTTGACTCTCACAAGCCATATCTTTTCCATTTAGAGAGACAGCACTAAAATGGTGCTTTGATGAATCACATTTTTTATATGTTACTAAGTCTAATTTTTTTTCAAAAAAGAAAGATAATTAGCACACACACGAAAAAAAGTAATTAAAAGCAGTAAATACAATAGTTTATATTAGTCAACAAAGAAAGGTCACTACGCAATACCAATTTATTTATTATTATAAATAAATTATTGTTCAAACCTTAAAGGATAGATTTAATTTGGACGGATTCTCCCCTTTTAATATGTTATTTTGATAGCCCAATTCCTTCAAAAAATTGATAAATACCTTTCTAACTTTACCTGCAATCAAAGCTTCATTTAGGAAAATAAGTATACCAAATGTTTGATCTCTTACAATTTAATTTAATAAAGCGTAAAAGAAAATAATCAAACTGTCAAAGCAACTATTAGTAGTTCACCTGACTTAAAACTTTTTTGGAATCTACAACAAAATAAAGAAATAATGGTTGTTATGAACACGCTCGAGGTGAATCAGAGTTCCTTCATCTTGGTTTCGATTTGTATCATATCATTTGAAAACAACGCAGATATCATTTCCGTTCAGAGTCTCATAAGCTCCATTTTCTATTTCATTTTTTTTTTACGAAACAAATTTACTATTCTATAAATTTTACTGTTTCAAGTGGGCATGCAAGGTGTACGTGTTACCTTGATTTTTTTGTGAAGAAAATAATGATCGAATCACAAAATCAATCTAGTACCAAAAAATAAAAGGGTGCAGAGATTATAAAATGAATATTAACTCATAATGTTACCTATGTTACTTGAGCTTCATTTTCTCTTACTTAAAAAAAAAAAAAAAAAAAAAAAAAAGTAGGATTCTGCATTATTTAAGAAGACCATAGGACTAGTGGACAACTTCAAATTTAATTGCCTGATCCGACCGATCCAAATGTGGGTCACGATGCACATCGTGAGTCACATGGAAGAACAACAAAAAATAATTAAATAAAATTCCAATAAACAAGAAGCAAACAATCTAGCAAGAAAGAATCTTGCAACTTGTTGGTTGGTTGGTTTGGTTGTTTGTTTAATTAGTTTGTACATCTGCTTATTGAATTCTCAACAGGCATCCTGACAATTTCGTTTTTGCTTTGATTGGTTTTGGTGTGGGCCCTCTAAATCTAAGCATCCAATGCTAATTAAGCCAAGATACTTCTCTCTATAATCATCAATGGTGAGAGTGAAGAAGAACCATTATGATGATAATTATCTAGTTTGGAGTTGGAAACTTAGCCCACCTTCCTTTCTATTGATAATTTTAGGGTATCCTGACTAATTGAGGGTCAGTGTAGGGGACGGAGCACTCCTCTTGCGGGACGGATTGGTATTAGATTTGATTTCTGTGATTTGTGTTTTTCTAAATTTGTTAAGACTTATGACTCGAAATGAGAAAAGATGGTCTATACACCTCTCCCGTCATATTCGAGCATTTATGTTACTGATCATATCTAGATTTCATTTTAGGATATGGGACATGTACGAGTCGGCAAAAGCGTAAAGATCATTACTTGTTGCGATGAGAAAACTCAAAAATTTAAATTAAAACTATCATTTTAGAACATTAGACAATAATCTACTATTTTATTAAGAGACATAAAAAAAATATTAATATCATAAATTATTAGTATATTTCTTCGTACTTGCATTCTTGTCTACTTTTGTTCATGATGTGGCTATTTAAATATTCCATATTATTTTTCTTCTAAATTTCATTTTCATGGAATGGACTATATGTACTTGTCGTGTGTTGGCAAATGAAAAAGAGTGATCGATTCGTGAGGATACCAAATGTTTCAATTTCCCCTTTGACACGTCCATTAGTTCCAATGGTTTTCGAGAAATATAATAATAGCCATTAATCTATTATTGGAAATTATGGCACAAGCTAGTAACACTTACAATAGAAATCATTAATCTTAAAAAAGCAAAATTATGACTATTCTAAAAAAAATAATTTGCCAATATATGATATCCAAAAGTGAAATTCAAATTTCGATTTGGAAAGATAAAATCAAATTTCATGATATTTTGATGAAAAATTTTACCTTCCAAATAACTTTTCTTTATTTTCAATTTAAAATATTTAAAAATATCAAATTTTGTGATGATAATCATGATTATTCAATTGAGTCTAAGATTTTTAAAACATTTTTTTTTGACATGGTCTTTTCAAAATTCATGATGCTAGGAGTAAAATCACAAAGAATCACAAGGTGCCACCACTGCATCCAATTTTCTGAGTTGAATCATGTTAAACAATTATACTTTCGAATTCTAAGAAGACAGGCGTAAAGGGGTGAATCAATTTCTTTCGAGTCATCGATTGCACATCAAAATGTTTGATTATTTAGATTCCTTTCTTCTCAGATTTGTATTTTTGCTTCGAAACCATTATTTTTCTCACTAAATTAACTTTTGTAAAGAGAAGTTGCGGTTCCTATGCGGACTCTTTTTATCCCCTTTCATTCTCTCACTTAGAGAGGCTCAGATTCAACGACTTTAAAAAGGAATATTCAAAGAGAATCCATTTTTTGATAAAATAAGGGGATAAAAAGATAAGTGTCCATCTTGGTAGGAGTAGATTTTGGTCAAAATTGACTATAAAATATTTAAGCTATAGATGATTTCTCAATCTATGTGATTTTTTTTTTATGAAAATAGTTAGTGCAATTAAACTTTATAATAAAAAAGGCAATATTATAACTCATAAACATAGTTGATTTGGATGACTTTTTACATCGAACTTCTTGGTGAAGGAAATAAGGTACCAAGATTTTTAGGAATAGTTATAAAGTTTTTTTTTTTTTTGTGAAAATTACTTATCATTAATAAAATATTGTTTTCTCAGATATGTAACAAGCTTCTTTCAAAAAGTTGATTAGCAACACAGAGTCAATGTCACAAGATTAGATTCCTTTGTCTCTGTTTCGAAAATCTATAATCCAACTCACATATTGTCGTTTTGGATTAGACTGCTAAAGATCCAAATCTTTATATTTATAATTTAATCTCCCAAATCCTTTAAGTTACCAAAATTTAGTCCTCCAGCTATAGTTTTTATCCGAATTTTCCGTTATACCTCTAAGTTACTTCACTTTAGTCCTCCCTTCCCTCTTCCTCCTCTCTTCCTTTTCTTATTGGGTTCTCCTTTGCATTCTTCTCCTCTTTCTCTCTATTCTGTCTTCTTATTGGGTTTTCCTGAATTACTTCACTCTAGAAATTAATTGGGAGGGAAGAGAGAAAAGAAGAATATAAAGAAAACCCAATAAGAAGAGAAAGAGAGGAGGAAGAGGAAAAGAAGAACTAAACTGAAGTAACTCAGGAGTATAACGAGAAATTCGGACAAAAAATATGGCTGAGACTAAATTGTGGTAACTTAAAGGATTTGTGAAATTAAATTATAAATATGAAGATTTGGGAGACTAAATTCTAATTTTTACATATTTAAGGGACAGATGTATAAAAACTCCAATATTTTAATTTGGCTACTCATAATTTTTAAATTAAAACCTCGACAGAGCATATATTGATTGTATATCCAAGACTTTAGACAGAGCATATATTGATTGTATATCCAAGACTTTAAATAAGATTACGACTCTAAAATATCTATCTAATTCTTGAAAGCTAAGATTTTAGTTAATCTCATGGTTAAAATTTTGTTGGTAATATTTACAATAAGATAAGTATATTCTATTTTCCAGATATTTATGTGTGCATTAATAATTATTTTTTAATTGACGAGATAAGTCTTGAAATCTGAACAAGTCAGAGTTTTCAAATAAAAAAATTCTAATTCGCAAGCCTAGAAATCGGAACAAGTCAAGTGTGCGAGTTTTCAAATAAAAATTTTTAAATCATGATATGATCGCATGTTAGCCACAAATAATTTTGATTACGAACCTAGATATTATTTCCTCGTGCCACAAATGAAAAGGCCACAAGATATGTGAATCATTCCTAGGCTCCTGGCCGAACTACTAAACATTGAAGAATTCAAAGAATTTTTTGTTTCCTTTTCTAGTTGGGAATCTAGATGGGAAAATTTTCAGAGGTACTTGAGGGAATCTATTGGCTGTGTGAGGGAAACAACTCAGTTGTCCTTTATACAAAATCAAAAGCATCTCTCTCTCTCCTTTCTCTCTCCTCCCTTCTTTCTGCTGTCTATTCAGCAAACCCTAACACCGAAGGATCCTTATCCCCAATCCGAACAACTATATTTATTATTCCTTTTTAAATAAAATTAAAAAAATAATGATAATCCTTCTTAAAGGAAAAAAAAAAAAATGTTAATTGCAGATATATATTTACCATGTGTTTGACAAGTCAACTGAATCAAGAAACTATTTCAAATAAGAATGGGAACGGATAAGTTTAAGTGTCAATTTTTTTGTGCATTCAATTCAAAATTCTAAATTAGAAATGAACTTTTATTTTTTTAATTTAAAATTTTGAATAAGACAGTTGACCCATGAACTCACTCATTCTTATTCATAGTTGCAAACCTTCATTCCTCCTCTCTAGGTGTTAATCAGTTTTTCTTGATTTTCACAAAATCGATATAGAATTTTCGGTTCCAACTTTTTGAAATAATACTTATCTAAAACTTATATTCGTTTTAGCAAGTATATCTAATCAAGATATTTAATTGGTGTTGCATTTATATATATATATATATATATATATATATATATATATATATATATATATATATATATATATATATATATATATATATATATATATATATATATATATATATATATATATATATATATATATATATATATATATATATATATATATATATATATATAATTTTAAATTATTCAACCGGTTCGATTTGGAGCAGGTTTCAGAGTTTGAAACTAAAAACCAGTTTATTATTTCAATTTTAACCAAACTTTCTTCACTGTTATTACTATCATCTTACTCTTTACTAGGATTATTAGATATAAGCCATCAATGCAGAAAACTTACTTGAGTTATCAGCAAAAAAAAATAAATAGTAATTCTATTATTTTTCTTAAATTTTTAGGAATCACAATCGACACATCTTTACATTTTTTTAGAGTAACATTTATGAGTTTGGAATTCATTTGTCCTTTCATCAAGTTGTTATAAAGACGTTGTTTTCACCCAAAAACAGTAATTCTATTTGTGCTTGATGGAAAGTCAAATAAAAAAAACTATGGAAAATAAATATGAGTAAACTCTGAGAATTTAAGATATTAATCCTAAAAGAAATTAGAAGAAAGAAATTGTAGATAATAAAAAAGAGTTGTTAGAATAGGAAAAGTATACACACATATATATGGGATTACTATAGGTGAACCACCTGCTCAGGAAAACTTACATGAGTTAGTGGAAAATATATAGTAATTTAAAGATTTTTTTTTTCAAAATTTTTCTAAAATTAGGATATATACCTCCTTAACTTTTTAAGCTCAAATTTCATGATTTTGGAGTTCATTTACCTTTCATCAAATTGATACAAAATATTTTATTCACTGAAAGCAGTTAATTTTGTGTCAACTTGATAGATGATAAAATAAAAACTAAAACCTAAGAAATTGAGTATGAGTAAACCCTAGGGGTTCGAGATCATAATCCAAAAATAAATTTCAAGGAAAAATTATTGGAGATAGTGGAAATAAACTACAGCTAAAATAACTTGCATGAGCTGTTAACTCATTTCAATTACTACACACACACACACACATATATGTATAGACACACACACACACACACACACACATATATATATATATATATATATATATATAGAGAGAGAGAGAACAGAAAATTCACCGGCTGTAAAGGGAGTTCTTTTACTGCCGCTTAAGTGGCCTAATAAAATTATTACACGTGGCGCCACTCAAGATAACAAATAAAAAAATTCGCTTGATCGCCCTTTGAGTGACGTCACATGTAATAATTTTATTGAGCCACCTAAACGACAGTGAAGGAACTCCCTTCAGCGCTGGTGAATTTCCCGTTTATTCATATATATGTGTGTGTGCTGCCAGCTTAAATTAGTTACGTTAGTTAGCCATAAAAAAAATCCTATTAATACTTTTTCAAATTCATTTTGGAATTATGATCTCCATTTTTTTTATTCTTCAGGTTTAAATTTCATGAATTTTGAAGTTTATTTTCAATTCCATTAAGTGACACAAGATGTTGTATTTGCCGAAAATCGTTAATTATGTTTATACTTGATGAAAGGGAAATTTAAAATTAAAATCTAAGAAATTGAATATAAGTAAGTTCGAACAGTTTGAAATCATAATCGAGGAAAAATTTTGAAAAATATTATTTAAGATGATTGCAAATAGAGTTCAGCTCACTCAATGTATGTAAGTTATCAGCTTATATCTGTGTGACTGTGTATGCGGGTATTTGTTCTGCATGTGTGTTTCTTCTTATAAGTTAGACTACAATTTTTTTTTTTAAATATAGAGAGTTAGATTTAACCTCTTACACTATTCATTTGCATGTTAGTCAAAATTTCAAAATGTGGATAAGAGAATAAATTTAATAATGGACCATTATAAACGTTGTGATTGAAAAAATGTTAAAATTAACGTTTTAAAGTTAATAGAAAGTTTGTAAATCCACCTATAATGCTATGCATTTAAAAATTAATAAAATAATTGTCTATGGAACGATACTGTCAACACGGTTCCATCTGCTTGGAAGTCGATGAGACTGATTGTATGCAGCGGACATTTCTCAGCCATATAGTTTGCAAATCGGGACATAACTTACTAGTACCAAAGGGTATTTCTAAGTGAGCACACCACTAACATAGTAAGCATATTTTTTGTAAGTAGGAATTATTTCTAAGTTGGAGTCTGCGAATGGTCTTCAAAATATTTAGAATTAATTTTCGAATGATTTTAATAAGAGGAAACGGGAAATACACCGGCGGTGAAGGGAGTTCCTTCACCGCCGCTTAGGTGACCCAATAAAATTATTACACGTGGCGCCATTTAAGATAACAAATAAATAAATTTTCTTAATTGCCCTTTAAATGGTGCCACATGTAATAATTTTATTGGACCACCTAAGCAGCGGTGAAGGAACTCCCTTCACCGCCGGTGTATTTCCCGTTTACTCTTTTAATAATGTCTACGGCAAAAAACATATCAATGAACAGTGGTATGCTCATTTATAAATTCTCATCCCAAATCTGCCACCAACAATCACGGAAATTACAGGCGTGCCCTTGTAAAAGAATCAGATGACTCTATTTTAGAGAGCATCTCATGATTCTTGTGGGGGCCAAAAAAAGAAAAATTTTAAGTGTACGGCTAGAAAGAAATGCCACGCTTCGAAGTTGACAAGGTCGCGTCGTTATCGGAATCACCAGCCGTCAAATCACCAGACTTTTCCTTGGATCTGTCGCGGTCCGCTCCTCCTGACCGTTGATTTGATGGATGGGTCTCTGGACTTCGTTTTCAGCTGGCATCTTTTAGTTTAGTAAAAATGAACGGCAACGAGATGGAAAAGCGTGCTTGATGGTAAAAATTAAGGACTTAATTACTACAAGTTTCAGCATTGATTAAGGACTTAATCACTACAATTTTCAGCATTGATATCTCTCTCTATTATATATATTTATATATGGAGCTCACTAGCTTGGAAAAACTTAGTGGGCTAGCTGCAAGAAAAAAGTAATATAATAGATTTTCTTTATATTTTTGCTGGAGTTATGATTTTTAACTCCTTTACTTTTTTAATATCAAACTTCATGAATTTTGAAGTTCATTTATCCTTCCATCAAGTGTATATAAAATGTTTAATTTATCAAAAATAAGTAATTTTATGTAAACTTGATGGAAAACCAAATTAAAATTAAAACTCAAAAAATTGAATATGAGTGAATCCCAATGGGTCAAAATCATAATCCAGAAGAAAATTTTTTAATATTTTTTGGAGATGCAGAAACGAACTATAACTCATGTAATTTGTATGAATTATCAGCTCATTTCATATATATATATATATATATATATATATATATATATATATATATATATATATATATATATATATATATATATAGGAAACAGGAAAAACTATGGCATAGGAGGGGCTCCCTCCTGTTGGCGGAATTTTTTTTTATTGGGATTATCATTCATAAAGAGAGATCCGCTTATATAAACTATAGAGGAAATAAGACATCGTTTTCACAGAGTTGTGCTTTATTTTCCATAAAATCTGAGACGTGGTCTTTGACTCGCGAATGAAATTGAAGTGCGAATCTCTTTTTCTAAATTCGTAGATTTAATAATGAGAATAGGTTCCGCAAGGTCTCATCATCGTGTCTAAGTATATCATACAAGTAGCGAACAAGGCATCAGATTGAAATGCGAATTAAAAAGTTTGATATTCGTGTTCTGATTGTCATTCAGATTGAAACGTGAATTTAAAATCTGAGATTTGCGTTCTGATTGTTATTCAGATTGAAACGCGAATCTAAAGTCTGAGATTCGCATTTCGATTTTCATTCAGAAGAAACATGAATCTAAAGTTTGAGATTCACGTTTCAGTTATAATCTAGATAATAAAAGACGTCGGTTAGAAGTTCTGGAGATTTAATACAAATCCATTAGATCAAAAGGCAAGAAATTAATACTAAGATCATGGAGGCCAACAGTTAGATAGTTACATCAACTCAAGTGTCTCTAAAACTCTATAAATAGTAGAACGTTAGGCAAAAAAAGGGATCGGAGATCAATATTATAGAGAGAGAGACCTTTTCTATATAAGTGCTGGTGCTATTAAAATCTTGAAACTCTTGCTAACCAAAAACTTATATGGAGTGTCAATGGAGAGAAAGATCGTCTTCCATAACTACTCTACAACCCAACTTTAAACAAAAAGGGAATTATATTTTTCTCATGTTATGTAAACGGAAAACTGTTGAAATTATAATATTTTATTGAGAAAAATCCAATTAAAAGAATCAATTATGATTTTATTATGAACAGAAAATTGGCGACTTCGCTGGGGACACCTTTCATTTCTAATGATAAGGTTACAGCTTAATCCGATAAGATATCAGTTGGTAGCATGGTCGAGTCACTCGTCATCGAGTTCAACCAGGAGAAGTATGAAGAATTTCTTTTCTCTGGCTCTAAAACCCTAACTCCTTACGGAAATACCGTAAGGTCTCTAACAGCTCAGCCTCCATAGAGGCTCCAAAGATGATGGTCCCTCAAAGGAGAATTATCTCCTTTACCAGCACAAGACTAAGAGTCTGCTACACTCAAGATCCATGTTGATCTCAAGAGGATGGACCAGGATCCCCATATTAACAAGGAGAAACGACCATTCTCTGACTGTCAAAAAGATGAATCAGAGAACAAGGTTCCTCTCACCTACACAATGAGAAGGAATCTTATAAGAAGTAAGGTTCGCACTCTCCGCAGAGCCATAAATCAAAGAGAATCTATCAAACCACAAGCACGAAGACCTCCAGTTCAAATATGGAGGCCAAAAAGCAAAATAGTGGTTCCAGACAAAAAAGAAAGATCAAGATGCAGATGAGTTTGTTCGTGTCTCTTACAAGAAACGTTGAACACCTACAAGTTCATCTATGATTTCAAACGCGGAGTTTACATCCGTGTCTCGCAAACAAGACGAGGGTCCCACTCTTATGTCCTAAGAATAAGATGCAATTTTCAAGATCATGTTTCCGCAGTTAGATGTGGATCTCAAATTTTCATACCAACAAGAAAACGTGGTTTTCAAAATCGCGTTTCTAAAAAAGAGTCAACCTCTAAGGTCCATGTTCAAACTTTAGCAGAAGCTCATTCATCTGCAACCACAGCTAAAGTGAAATTTGCTCCTGGAATATTTAAGGGAATAGAAAATTCTATTTCAAAGATATCATTTGGAGGTGATGTCGTATCCATTAATAAGATAATGAGTTCCAATACAAGTGACCTCAGGGAACTTCTCAACTAAAAAAGAGAGAAGAATCCTGAGTGTCTCAATGTCATTATGAACGATTAATCAATGCAGTGCTATCGTATTGTTGCTGTGTAGCGACTCCTACTAAACAGTCGGTTTTTAATCGACTTACAACATCTTCACTTTAACCATAAAAAAGGAGGAGACGCAACAAACAAGAATTTTCTAAACCTAAATACCCCGAAATACCATCCAATATGATAAACTTCAAGAGAAAGAAGAAGAAAATAAAGAGTTCTCATAGAACAGATTCTTCTGACTTTGAATGCTCTTCAAGTTTCAAGAGTGTATTCAGTAAGATGCGAGGTGTTTTCAGAATACCCGACTTAAGAAAAGAGTAACAATGTCTGTGAAATGCAGACGAATGGCTGGAGTCTTTTATGATGATAAAGAAAAAACAGTAAATTCAGCTGTGACCGAATCACAGACGTCAGATTCGTTCGTCAAAGATTATGTATTTGCACATGATACAAGGAACTCCAGAAGAGTTCATGAAAAGAATGGATGAACAAGACAAAAACAATTCAACAATAGTAAAATACTATTAATGAAATCAGAGATATGATATATGTCTTACTGGAGTTAGAAAAAGAAATAAGGAAAGAGAAAGGTGAATTTTCTTCTAAAACTCCTCATGATTCGAGGAACGATAGAGTGAAGAATACAGAAAATGAATCTCGCATTCCTCCGAGAAATGATAATAAAAATAATGAAGACCGTCACGAAGAAGAAGATAATTGTTCCGTGCATTCCCATCACCAAGAAGGGAATCCGAATAAGGAAGTAAATGCAAATACTACTTGGTTGGAGAGTTTTCAAAATCAACTGAATATTCTCATGCACAAGAATGATTTGTAAGAGCTGGGGGTTGTGAGGCCATATCCAGTGGAATAGGAAAGTATACCATTCCCGAAGAATTACAAACCACTAAAACTCAAATCATTTGATGGTAAATAATCGCCAAACCAGCACCTTTATTGTTTCAAATCTCAGACGAGACATTTGGTTGGTAATGATTCAATCATTATGCAGTCTTTCTTAGTACCGTAACGGGTCTAGTATTTGAATGGTTCCGGAGATTAGAACCGAAAATCGTCTATTCATGGAATGATGTAGAAAAAGCCTTCTTGATAAGGTTTTATGAAGATGATTTGGAAATCTCAATACCAGCGCTCCTTACTACAAAACAAAAGAAGGGAGAAGAATTTGCTCGAAATTTCATTAAAAGATTCAGAATGATTCTTTAAGATGTCCGCATGTAATGCTAAAGAAAATATTGGTAGAAATTTGCAGACACAATCTCTCCACTAAAGTTCTTACTAGGATCTACAATGTCTTCTACTTGGAAAGATCTTTCATTACGAGTTGAGGAAGCCAAAGAAATTACACAGAGATTTGAAGCTGAAGAAGGAGGGAAACAAAAACAAAATAATTCTAAACAGCATCAGTCTGCTCGACCCAAGGGAAAAGAAACAATGGCGACTGATACTCCGAATCCTGCAAAATCTTCTCCAAAAGCTCCTTCTCAATCACGAATTCCTCAGAAACAATATTCTTTCAAAGATGAGCATACCATTACTACCATTAATTTGCTCATGATAAAGAATATGCTCAAATTGGCATAATCAGAATGACCTGAAGAAATATGAAAGATTAATGATCCTAATTATTGTGTATATCATAGGATCATTAATCATCTTACCAAAAATTATTATATACTCAAAGATAAGATTCAACCTTTACTAGATGCCAAAATTATCAAGTTGTAGAAAGATCAGAAGAAAATAACCACAAACATGGTAACTTTCAAATTTGGGAAAGCTTCAAATTGGATAGAATCAACTGTTCTAGACGAAGTTCAACCCATTCCTAAAGATATAATAAGGATTGTGAATTAGGATCCTCATCAACAATAAAAGAAACGGTTATGTCCTTTTCAAACTTTTAAAGGAGAAACAATGTGTGTACATCCAGATCTCCTTAAAGATGAGCAATGGATTTCAAGTTCATCTAAAAAGAAGTCAAAAGGAAAATGTTTTACTTCTAATATGGTTACTGCAATTCTCGAAGATGATACAAAATTTCTTCCTCTTTCAGATTCAGAAGAAGAAGTTAAAGGTTTTTTGGTAGTTAATATAGATCAACCCAAACCCTTTGGAACTCGTTTAGGAAAAAATTACTTGAAAAATTATGATCAAGTAGTAGAATCTCAGCCGCCTCCACAAAAGAACAAGTAAAAAAGGCTTAAATTTGACAAATCTCTTAAAAACAAAAATAAAGAATCCGTAGAAAGTTCTAAGAAACCATTTCAATTTGACGTATTGGCGCAATTAGCTAATATTCTAGCAAGAATTACTTTGTATGAGCTCCTAAAACTTTCTAAACAAACTAGAGAAGTTTTAAGAGAAGCTCTGCAAGATTCTGAGATTCTTCTGGCACAAATGTCAGAAACAATTAAATAGAAAGAAGAAGCCTGTGCAGTATGTCATCAGGCTTCTAAAAAGATTCCTTACATAACCTTTTCTCCAGAAGATATGCAAGTCAAGAATAATAAACATCATCGTCATTTGTATTACAAAGGATACATATGGTCATCAGAGATCGAACGAATCCAAATTGATCCTGGATCTGCTCTAAGTATAATGCCGAGATGGGTATTACGATATCTTGGTGTCCGTATGAATAGATTAGCAACAACAAATACTATTATTTTTGGATTCAATGCTAATGGTAGTTGACCACTGGGCAAAATAAAGTTGAAATACTATATCTGTGATCTAAAGATGGAGGTCACATGCTATGTAATAAATGCTGACACGTCTTATAATTTTCTTCTTGGAAGGCCATTGATTCATATCAATCTTATTGTTCCGTCTACACTTCATCAATGCATGAAGTATGTGGATAAAGATGAAAATGTGAAGACCTTGATTGCAGAGAAACAACCTTCTAAATGAGTTAAAAACTACTTTACAGATACGTTGTTGTATCAAGACATATTTAAAATAGCTGAACAATCTGCACCAGATGCATCTGATAGCGGCAACGAAACTGACACTGAATTAGCATATGAAAATTCAGAATCCAATAATATAAATTGGGATGGAGAATCCATAGTAATAAACCTTGAAGGCCTTGATGTAAATGACACTGCCAATTCTGATGGCGAGTAGATAATCAATGAAAATATAGAGTTTGTTTATTTTTTTTGTATTGATTCTAAATCCTCAAGTATTAGTACTGATGCAGTCAGTGATCACCTAGATAAAATATATTATTTAGTTTCATTTCAAGCACCCATTCGATCATCTTTTTACATATAAAGTGATGACGATGGAGATGCAAATGAAACTGTTTTTAAAGTTCCTCCTAAAATAAAAATAAAAAACCTATAATATTTAGAAAAGAAAATAATAAGAATAAAGGAGAATATTTAGATTCTGAGGAAGAACAGAAAAATCCAGAGTTCTTTCATTATGATGAAAACTTCTATAAGTTAATGAGAGAAATGTGATATAACTTAGCCAAAGGCAGGGGGTTAAATTTTGAAAAAGGGAGGAAAGCAATCTTTCAACCTTTTGTTCTAAAAAGAAAGATGCCAAATTACTATGGTAAAACTAGCGGGGGGTTGGGATATATTACCACTTCTAAAGATCTTTCGATATGGAATTTGAAGAAGGGTAGCAAACTCATTTGTCAGAATCATCATGTTGAGATTCAGATGTAAGCATTAGTGCCATTTCTTGTGAGGTTTTTGTTAATATGGTTTTTGCAGACCAAGAAAAAAGAAGACATTGATGAAATATCACTAATCAAGGATGATCCTTGGACGAAACACCTCAATACGAAGTGAGAAATTAGTTTGACCAATGAGAACCTCCGACTGAAGATAAAGTGATCCAAATAATTATAGATGACGAAATTAATCCTAAACCCATATTTATAAATGAAAATTTATCTTTAGAGGAAAAAGAAAAAATTATATCTGTCGTTCGAGAGTACATTGATGTTTTTACTTGGAATTATGAAGATATGTCAGGCTTGACCCAAAAGTCACGGTTCATAAATTAAATATTTGACCAGATATAAAGTTAGTAAAGTAACAACAATGACGATTTCGTCATGAAATTATGGAGGCGATCGACGCTAAAATCAAAATGTTAATTGAATCTGGCTTCATTCGTGAAAATCAACATCCAGACTGGGTCACAAATATAGTTCGTATAACTAAAAAGAATGGAAAAATCTGGGTTTGCATTAATTTTAGATATTTAAATGAAGTATGCCCGAAGGAAGAATTTCCTTTACCTATTATAAATGTCATGATAGACAATACTTGTGGTTACAAAAAGATGTCATTTATAGATGGATTTTCAAGATATAATCAAATCAATATGTATCATGATGATGAAAAGCATACATCTTTTAGAACGCTACTTGGAGTATACTGTTATACAGTCATGCCATTTGGTTTAAAAAACACTAGCACCACGTATCAACGCGCTATGAACATGATATTCCAAGAACATTTATGAAAGACAGTAGAATGCCATGTAGATATTCTGGCAATTAAAAGTAAAAATAAGGATGATCATTTTCATGATCTAAAAGCAATGTTTGACCTTATGCGAAAATACCAGTTTAAGATGAATCCTACTAAATTTTTTCTGCGAGTTTCCAATGAAAAATTTCTTGGTTTTGTAGTCACTTTCTGAGAAATTTATCTTGATCCAGACAAAATTAAAGCAATCCAAGATATATCATATCCTAAGAATCTCAAAGAATTGAGAGGACTACATGGTAGGTTGACGTACATTCGCAGGTTCATATCAAATTTATCTAGAAAGTGTCAACATTTTTCAAGAATGATAAAGAAAGGGATATTATTCATTTGGGATGACGCATGTCAGAAAGCTTTCGAAGAAATCAAAGAATATCTTCCCAAACAACTTTTCCTTATAGCTCCAGTTTCAGGAATACCTTTCTGTCGGCGGAAAATTTTGGTATACAAAGCAGATCTGCGAATTTAGAGTTGGATATCCACAACTCAGCGGATCCGCGAACCTAAGGATTGAGGTTCGCGACCCAGTGATGACAGAACAGGTTCGCGAATCTAAAACTGAGATTCGCGATACTACCCATAGATTTCAGGTAGGGATTTAATACAAAGTCACCCGACCCGAACAAGAGAGTTGCCATCTCAGATCGTAGAGCTAACTGCCAAACGAATGTAACGGCACTACTTCTATCGTGGGAGCAACCACCTAACGATATGACGACACTTTTCGAGTAGTGGAAACTAACGGTCAAGCAAATAAGGCGGGACGTTACCCTAGAACCCCTATAAAAGGCGGGGGAGCGAAAGAGAACAGAGCAAGAGACGGAGACGAAGAGACAGATGGATCAATCATCTTCTTCTTGAATTAACCCCTTGTGACCAAGAGTCCAGAGCTTTTCTTTTCCCAGCCAATTGAGAGAGATTGCGCGGAGTGTCAACGGAGAGCAGGATCGTCCTCCACAGCTACCTTAGAACCCAGTTTTAAACAAAAGGAAAATCTATTTTCCTCATCTTCTGTAAACGGAAAACTGTTGAATTATAATCCTTTATTGAAAAAAAAATTTCAATAGAGTTTCATTTGCAATTTTTATGGCGAACAGAAGATTGGCGACTCCGTTGGAATTGCCATCACCTCTGGTGATCTGGTGGTAGCTCAATCCGACAACATTCTAGTTGGCTGGTCAATTCGTTCACCATTTAGGTTGATCAGAAAAGGTACGAAGAATGTCTTTCTTCAGGTTCTAAGAACCCTACTTCCCTACGGGGATGCCGTAAAGTCTCCAAGGGGTCAATCTCCAAGGAGGCTCCAACGGTAATAGTTCAGATGGAGAAGTCGTTGGACCATACTGGTCTGAAACCCTCTTCTTCACCAACATTGGGCTCTAAACCAGTTTCGATTGAAACTCCTGATCTAGCAAACAAAGGAGACCAAGGTCCCCACTTCAACAAGGGGAAGCGATCACTGCCTACTCCGCAAGGCTATGACGCAGAGAAGGTGGTTCCTCTCACTCGTACAATGAGAAGGAATCTAAGAAGAAGTAAAAATCGTGCCTTCCGCAGGACCACGCAGCAAAAGGAAACCGCCAACTCATCACTGCAAAGACCTACAGTACAAGTATGGAGGCCGAAAGGCAAGGTTGATCGAGATGCGGAGAAATTTACTCGCGTTTCCGACAAGAAGCGGAGTAAGTCCACCAAAGTTATCTATGATTACGAACGCGGAGCATACATCCGCGTCCCTCATGTTCCAGGGAGGAAGTATGATCACGTGATTGAAGAAGCTCGCGGAACCTGCGAACCTCAAATTCGCGGAAGACGCATGCCTATCTTTAAGGATAAGACTGTGCCGCTCCTGAAGCTATCAATCACAAAGAATCCCAATGCAGGAGATCTTAGGGAACTTCTAAACAGAAAAAAGGAAGAATCCCATGCATCTCATTGCCACTGTGAACGATTGATCAATGCAGTACTGTCTCACCGTCATTGTTCAGCCCATACTAGATCCTCGGTGTTCCATCGATTGTCGGCTCCATCAACATCTTCATCGGTAAAGAGGAGGCGACGAAACGGGCTTGAGTTTTCTGAGCCCGAGTACCCCGAAGTATCATCCAATATGATAAGTATCGGGGAAAAGAAAAAGAAGGCGAAAAAAGTCTCCGAAGGAGATGTTTCTGATCCAGAGCTCTTTTCAGGTTCAATGGATCTACTCAATGAAGAGAGGGGAATTTTTCAAAATACTCAACCCAAAAGTGGGACGGCAGCCCCCATGAATTATAGGCAAATGGCGGAAATCTCTTCTGATGAAGAAGACATGATCAAATCTATTATGGCCGAGTAGCAAACGTGACTCCTAGAGGACTCCGCCTCTGCGTATATGACTCAAAACAACATCTCAGAGGAGTTCATGCAGAGAATGGATGAATAAGATAAGCATATCCAGCAACAGCATAATGCTATCAGCGAGCTTAAAGATATGCTACATGTTCTGATGGAATTGGAGAAGACTAGATTGAAGGATACGTCTTCGCACTCAATGGCTGACAAGGGAAAGAAGACAGAAGAAGAAAGTCTTCACAATAATGAAAAAGAATCAGAACATCATGAGGATGACGGCAACCGTTCCGTGCATCAGGAAGGGAACACAAATGCTGTTTGGATGGAGAGCTTCCAAAATCAATTGAACGCTTTCATGCATAAGAGCGATTTACAAGAGCTGGGCATGGTAAGACCATACCCCATGGAATGGGAAAGTGTGCCATTCTCGAAAAGTTATAAACCACTGAAGCTCAAATCTTTTGATGGTAAAGGATTACCTAACCAGCACCTCTACTATTTTAAATCGCAGATCAGGCATTCAGTTGGAAATGACCCCATTATTACACGGGTATTCATTAGTACCTTAACGGAACTAGCTTTTGAATGGTTCCGGAGATTAGAGCCAGGTGATAAGTATCATATATTGTATTTTTCATCTCATACTTTATCTATTTTTGTATATAAATAAATGCTGCTCGGGTATTTTTAGTGTCTTTTTCAGGTAATCCGATTCGTACAAAGAAACGACATGAAATCATAATTGGAGTAGGAAATTAAAGTCCGAAAAGTTGCTAAAGTGGGCGAGACTACAAGATTAAATTACTTCAGGGAGTCAAAATAAAATATAGTCAATCAAATAAAGAGTACAAGATAGAAGACTCATGCAGAAGAAACTCCAGAGAAATTTGGCTTGATTTAGCCCCTAATTGGCGGTTTCCACCGCCAAATAGCGGCCCACTGATGGCTGTTCCAGTGGAGATTTCTTCAAGGGCTTTATTGTAATTTTGTAGTTTTTAAGTTCTATTAGAATTAGGGTTTGATTTTCGAGACCTATATATTGGCCGTATCCTTGTATTTTAGGGGGATTCTGGAATTTGGTACTCATTTTCTGATTAATAAAGTTAGGATTTTTTACTGAAGGGTTACGGCCACAATACCGTTCTCCAGAGGTAAGCCATTATTTTGAGATCTTTACTTGTTTTGTAGATAGAGTTAATCGCTTTCTAGTTTAGATTTTACTGCTTTCTAGATTAGGGTTAATGATATTCATGAATAAAAATTTGATTTTGCTTATTAAAAATATGAGTAGTTAATTAGTTTAGCTCTAGCATGTAGATGAAGCTAAGATCCACCATGTAATTGCTTTCTAATATTTTCTTCTTAAATAAAATAATAAAGACATGATTTTTCTTTAAAAAGATTAAAATACAAGAATTCGAAGATTAAAACTTTGATAGGTTATACTTGAATTAGGTTTCTTGATAGCCTATGCTTAGTTAGGCTTTGGGGTTGTTGATTTTATCTTTTTCATTAAATTATCTAAAGATTTAGTTTGTTTTTACGAGAAGTAGTATCTTTGATGAGTTATACTTACACACCACTTGATAACTCATGTTTAGGACACTTTAAATAAAAATTAAACTAAAAAGATCGAATTTTTATGATAGAAGAAACTAATAGAAGAAATAACATGGTTAGAAATTAGTGGATTTTAGATCTTAGGCTATTTAGATAAACTCAACTTCAAACTAGAATCTTTAGTTAGTCCGATAGAACTATAAAAAAGTAAGAATCGCAAAACCACTTTAGATCCCTGTGGGACGACCTGTACAGCGCTACACCGACACTGTGCGCTTGCAGTATATATCACAACAAGTTTTTGGAGCCGTTGCCGGGGATCAACGGTATTTTTCTTGCTTTTTCTTAACGTTTTACGGGTTAACAATGTGTGTTGAGTATTCAAGGAGTAGATATTACAGACACAGGAAGCTAAGAAGAATTGGAGAAGCCTTATAACAGCGTATCAGAAATTTCAGGGTCAAACACCCTTGTTTGACAGCTATTTAGCGGTGGAACCAACCATTTGGCGGCCTTTAAGGTACTTTCCGAACCCAACTTTTCTCCAGTTCTGTAATTTTGTTCTCTGGTTCTGTAAAAAAAATATAAAAAAATAGTAATATTAGGAATCACATTTGTATTTGTTCATATCTATTCCACCGTTTTATCTCTCCACCACACCCCACTTCTTGCATTAGTTTAGGAAATTTACGCATACACTCACGGTCGCTGGTTCATGCCACATTGGACCCGTGATCAATTTGGTCGACTAGTGAGATCAGATTTGCTCATGGATGCCAAGATGGACCAACCGATCCTGATCCTTCAGGATCGATATTACCCGTTGCGCACATCACTGCCATCATGCATAAAACTCCCACACGCAGTGGGTAATCACTATGAATTGAAGCCGCAGTACATCAGTATGCTACCTAAATTCACTAGTTCTGATTCAGAGGATGCATATCTCTTTATCAGTGAATTTCAGGAAGTATGCGTGATGATAAAACTGCAGCATTTATCGGAGGACGCAATTAAGCTCCTCTTCATCCCTTTTGCACTTAAGGATAATGCCAAGAAGTAGTTGTATAGTATGCCTACTGATTCAATCACTAATTGGGATGAATTCGTTATAGTGTTTCTCAAGAAGTATTATCCTACTCACAAGACGGCAAAAATTCGAAATCAAATTAATCAATTCCGTCAAGTACCAGAAGAACCCTTCTGGAAATACTTAGAACGGTTCAAGGATTTATTAGCTCAGTGCCCCCACCATGCGATAGAAAAGTGGCGGTTGTGTCAAATCGTGTACGAAGGACTCGATTACACATCCAAAACTCTTCTGGAGTCCATGTGTCAGGGGGAGTTTATGAGAAAAAACGAGAATGAAGCATGGGACTTTCTTGAGGACTTATCGTGGTAGACTATGCAGTGGGAGAGTCTCACTGAGAAGCCCAGTGTATCAACCTCTACTCATAAGAGTGGGATCCATAGCGTCGACAGCTCTATAGCTGCCGAAACTAAGATTGCAGCCATTATAAGGAGAATTGAGGCACTGGAGACTCCAAGTGCTCCACCAGTGGGTCAAGTGAATCAAATCCAAGGTCCCACATGTTTTAATTGCGGAACTCCCAATCACGTTATGAAGGAGTGTCCATTGTTAGTAAATCCTATGGATCCCACACTTGAGCAGGCTAACGCCATGTATCAAAGACCCGTTAATAATCCATACGCTCCGACAAACAATCCTGGCTGGAGGAACCATCCGAATTTCTCATGGGGTCAAGGACAATATCAGGGAGTCCCAAACCCCAACATGCAGCCCCCAGCCACTGGTCAGTTCCTAAGACCAAATGTGGGTACTTATCAACACCCAAACGCTTCAAATCATGGAAACAACCAGAATATACCACCTGTACAAAACCACTCATATCCACAACATGGCCCTAATAATGATCAAGAAAAGAGACTTCAGTCACTTGAGAAGAACGTTGAAAATCTTCTCAAGTCTCATTCCAAGTTCGACACGCATATGTCCAACCTTAACACACACATGGAAAATCTTATGAAAGTGTCAGCTGATTTTATTCAAAGTACAGGTCAGCAACTGCATGTGAACTCTCAATCTATTAAGAATATAGAGCAACAGGTTGGACAATTAGTGAGTCAAATGAGTGAACGTGGCCAGGGTACCTTTCCAAGTCAACCCATAATAAATCCTAATGCCAGTTCCTCAAATTCTAATCAGTCGCATGTCAACCAAGTTAATGCCATTCACACACTTTGATCTAGCAAGCTGGTTGACAATCACGTCGTCATGCCACCTGATTCCACTCCTATTGCACGGCAGGCTACACTATCTGATACCACAATTCCATCATCACCTCATGATTCATCATTATCATCGTCCCACGATCTACCCACTAGCACGATAGAGGAATCTGACCCTTCTAATTCTGATCCTCCTATTGACCATACTTATAAGCCAAAGGCTCCCTATCCAAATCGATTGAAGAAAAATTCTCCTCAGGTGGAGCACATCCTTGAGTTATTCAAGCAAGTTAAGGTCAATATTCCTCTTCTTGATGCAATCCAACAAGTACCTGCTTATGTAAAATTCTTAAAGGATTTATGCACAAAGAAGAGAACAACAAATGTTCCAAAAAAAGTCATCCTAGCTGCTATTATATCTAGCATCCTCTCTCAGTCAGCACCTGTGAAGTACAAAGACCTTGGAACTCCTACTGTCTCCTGCAATATAGGGACTACAGTGATTGAAAGGGGTTTACTAGATTTAGGAGCAAGTGTCAACTTGCTTTCTTATTCAGTGTACCAGCAGTTAGGACTGGGAGAGTTGAGACCTACAAGGATTACGTTACAGCTAACTGATAGATCTGTAAAGACACCTATGGGAGAGATTGAGGATGCCTTGATTAAGATTGGGGAGTTTATCTTCTCAGTTGATTTCATAGTCCTCAAGACTCAACCTGTGGTGGATCCACACCATTGTATCCCAGTTATTTTGGGACGTCCATTCTTGGCCACTTCTAATACTGTTATTAATTGCCGGAGTGGATTGATGAGACTTTCCTTTGGAAATATGACACTTGACTTGAATATATTTAATCTAGAGCACCAACCAAGTGATCCACATGACGAGCCCCTAGAAGTGAATATGATCCAAGGTTGTCCAGTGAGCACCAAGAGGAGGAATTTTTTGATGAGCTGGATGGTTTAGTTGATGAGAGTGTACTCTTGGAGACGCTCGATGAGTCATCTAACTATGTGTCTTCCACTCAATGGAAACTTCCACCTGAGCCATTGATGACTGAATCACGGGTTCAGTTACGACCATCTATTGAGTGTCCACCCGAGCTTGAGATGAAAACCCTTCCGAGTCATCTCAAGTACGCTTTCTTGGGTGAACACGACACACTACCAGTCATTATCTCTGCTGAATTGACTGACGCTCAGGAGGAAGCACTCATATCAGTGTTAAAAGCACATAGGGAAGCCATAGGTTGGAGTATGGCCGATATTAAGGGGATAAGTCCTTCTATAGTGCAGCATAGAATTCATTTACTAGACAATGCACGACCTACAAGAGATCCTCAGCGTAGGTTGAACCCGATAATGAAAGAAGCTGTGAGGAAGGATACTCTTAAGTGTCTTGATAATGGGATCATCTATCCTATCTCTGATAGTGCATGGGTAAGCCCAGTTCAAGTAGTGCCTAAGAAGTCTGGAATCACTGTAGTCAAGAATGATGAAAATGAGTTTATCCCGATACATTTGCAGATGGGATGGCGAGTCTGCATTGATTATAGAAAGTTTAATGCTGCAACTAGGAAGGACCACTTCCCCTTACCATTTATTGATCAGATGTTGGAACGGTTAGCCGGACATGAGTTCTATTATTTTCTAGATGGATACTCTGGCTACAACTAAATTTTCATCGCTCCGGAGGATTAAGAAAAGACCACGTTCACATGTCCATTCGGCACCTTTGCATACAGACATATACCCTTTGGGTTATGCAATGCACCTGCCACGTTCCAAAGGTGCATGGTAAGTATTTTCTTTGACATGGTTGAACGATTTCTTAAAATTTTTATGGATGATTTCTCTATCTTCGGAGATTCTTTCCAAGAGTGTCTGCATCATTTAGAGTTAGTTCTCACGCGTTGTCACGAGAAGCATTTGACACTCAATTGGGAAAAATGCCATTTTATGGTCAAAAATGGCATAGTGCTAGGGCATGTCATCTCGAAAGATGGTATCGAGGTTGACAAAGCTAAGGTGGACCTCATCATTAATCTTCCACCTCCGCGATCAGTGAAAAATATACGATCCTTTCTTAATCATACTGGTTTTTATAGAAGATTTATCAAAGACTTTAGCAAAATTGCTAGACCTTTGACACATCTACTAGCCAAGGAAGTGCCATTCAATTTCACACCTGATTATCTAAAAGCATTTGAGCAGCTCAAGAAGGCGCTTACTACCACTCTATTATTCATGCGCCAGACTGGAGCTTACCCTTCGAGCTTATGTGTGACGCATCCGATTACGCTATCGGTGCCGTCCTTGGTCAACGTATTAATAAGCAGTCACATGTAATTTACTATGCAAGTAGGACACTCAATGACGCCCAGTTGAATTACTCTACCACAGAGAAAGAGCTTCTGGTAGTCGTCTTTGCACTTGAGAAGTTTCGTTCCTACTTGATTGGATCACGGATTATAGTTTACACTGATTATGCTGCTTTGAAATATTTGTTAACCAAGAAAGACGCAAAAGCAAGGCTCGTTCGATGGATCCTCTTGTTACAAGAGTTTGATCTTGAGATATTAGACAAGAAAGGTGCTGATAATTTAGTAGCTGATTACTTGTCTCTTCTGCCCAACGCTCGAACTAATTCTTGTCCCATAAATGAATCATTTCCTGACGAGCAATTGTTTGCATTGATGCATGAACCATGGTTTGCTGACATTGTGAACTATATTGTGACCAAGAAGATTCCATCCCATTGGTCCAAGTAAGATCGATATAGATTCTTGTCCCAAGTAAATTTTTTTTACTGGGATGAACCATATCTGTTCAAATGTTGTTTAGACCAGATCATGCGTCGGTACATACCTGACGATGAGATACAAACTGTCATCTCTTTTAGTCATGATTTTACTTGTAGAGGACACTTTGGTCCCAGGAAAACGGCTGAAAAGGTATTGCAGAGTGGTTTTTATTGGCCAACGCTTTTCAAAGACGCCGTGGAATATTGCAAAGCATGCACACGATGTCAATTCATAGGCAAAATTTCACGGCGCAATATTATGCCTCTGCAACCCATCCTTGAGGTCGAAATATTTGTTGTATGGGGTATAGATTTTATGGGACCGTTACCCAACTCGTTTGGAAACTAATACATATTAGTCGCTGTTGATTATATTTCCAAACGGGTAGAGGCAATAGCCCAAAATCGAATGACAACAAAGTCGTTGTCAAGTTCTTGAAAGAGAATATCTTTTCTCGATTGGTATTCCTCGAGCTATCATTAGCGATAACGGTACCCATTTTACCAACCGGTCATTTGAGGTGCTTATGCGGAAATATTCCATTACCCACAAGTTAGCTACACCGTATCATCCTCAAACTAGTGGGCAAGTGGAAGTTTCCAATCGCTAAATCAAACTAATTTTGGAGAAGACAGTGAGTCACAACAGAAAAGATTGGTCTTGTAAACTAGCGGATGCATTATGGGCCTACCATACCGCTTACAAGACTAATCAAGGCATGTCTCCCTATCGGTTGATCTTTGGAAAAGCGTGTCATTTACCGGTGGAGCTTGAGCATAAGGCTTTATGGGCAATCAAATTTCTAAATTTTGAGCTCGAAAAAACTGGCGAGCAGCGGGGATTGCAACTTAACGAGCTTGATGAGATTAGACGGGATGCATATAATAGTACTAAGATTTATAAAGAGAAAACTAAAGTGTTTCATGACAAAGCGATCATTTGCAAGATATTTACACCCGGACAAAAAGTTCTCTTATATAATTCGAGGCTATATTTATTCCCGGGAAAATTGAGGTCGAGATGGACTGAACCGTACATAGTAGGACGGTGCACCATCACGGTGCAATTGATCTCGAGAATCCTAAAAATGGTAGTTTATTCAAAGTAAACGGTCACCGATTAAAATCATTTTTAGAACCTCGAGTGAGCGATAATGTGGAGGTCGTGACACTTCACGATCCGATCTATGCGTAAAGGTATGTAGTTATTGTTGGCAGTGAAAGTTTCTAAGTAAATAGGATTTTCCACAACAGAACGCAGAGCTAGCCCAGTAGCTCCGCGTCTGGCTAGTTTTAGCCTCGCGATGAGTAAAACGCGGGGCTATCAATAGCTTCGTGCTAGCTCCGCATTCTGGTTATTTAGCGCCGCGTTTTGATGCGATTAGCTCTGCGTGAGCAGATAACCAAAATCTCAAACTGATTGAGATTAAGATTTGGGCTTATCCAAATACCCAAGTTAAGTCCAATCAGAATTCCAAATCAAGAGATTTAAATCAAAACTAAGATATTTGATTGGAATCTTTGATGAGAGCAAATTCTATTTAGATAGAAACTCTCAAATCATCCCAAGGCTATAAATACCCTCTTGGAGAAGCCCTAGGGGTCTTTTCTTCGGTTCGGCAGAAGTTCTTCTTCTTTTCGGCAATAGATCTTTTCCTCTTAGAGAATTCAAGTTACGCATAGAGTCTTGAGTTCGGAAAAGACTGGAGAATATCGTCTACAGTTGGCCGATATCTTCAAGAGAGAAGAGTTCAATTTTCGATCGTCCAAAGGAACTACTATAGATCCCATCGCCACTGATCCCACAAATATTTTGTAAAAGAGAGAGATTGAAATTATAAAATCCTCTCGTTTGTTCTTCTTTTTATCTTGTTCACTTCTATTGTAATTTAAGTTAATTCAATGGGAGGAAAGCAAAGAATTTCTGATGCGAACAAACTGGCGACCACAGTGGCAGTCGTCTCTTTCACTGATGAAGAGATCGTGGTGCAATCGGACGTTGACATGATCGGATCCGAAGTAGACACGCTGGTTGTTGAAATCGACCAGCAGAAGTACGAGGAGTTCCTCTCCTCTGAATCAGGTGACTTGGGCGAGACACGACACTATCGTCGCATGTACTCCAATACCCGAGCAACGGGTAAAAAGGTATCCACCGAGATACGGGGATCCTTGGAGACTGCGGCTATAGCGCCGATGCTTGAGCAAGGAATCCTAGCAGAGGAAGAGCTTCCTACTGCCGAAGAAGACTTGGGAACTGGATTGACCAGAACCCAACTCCGAAATAGGAATCGGAGACTAAGGCGGAAAGCCCTCAAAACCTGCCTCAGACGCAAGGCTAACAGACGCGAGGCTATGGTCCCTCGCAAACTGGCTCGCGCTAGTTGCGAGACCGGTTATTATCGCGTTAAACGCGAAGTTACAACTTGCCTTAAAAGCAAGGAAAAGCCAGCGTGTGATTTTCCACGCGAGACTATTGCTGAGCCCAGCGAGAAGCGCGAAGCCAGCAGGATTTGCGCTAGTCGCAAAATATCTGACACTTGCGAGAAACGGGAGTATAAAAATTCTTTGAAGCCAGCGTGTGATTTTCCACGCGGGGCTGATACTAAGCCAAGCGAGAAACGCGAGGCTGCTAGTACTTGCAATAAACGCAAGATTCCTGACACTCGCGAGAAACGCGAGTATAAAAATTCAATAAAGCCATCGTGTGATTTTCCACGCGAGGCTGATACTGAGCCAAGTGATAAACGCGAGGCCAGTAATACTTGCGAGAAACGCAAGATTCTCTGCGAGGAACGCGAAGATGATTGGCAATTAGTTGTCAATCGTAAAAATCGTGCTAGGCGCGAAGCTATATTTGCATTAATTGCAAAGATAAGCCAGCGTGTAAGAACTTCCCTTCACGCGAGGCTATTATTCCAGAAGCTAAATTTCTGAAGACAAGCCAAGCCAGCAAAAAACGCGAGGCTAAAATGGCAAGATGCGGAGCTATTCCTCAGCCCCGCGCAATAAGACGCGAAGCCACTTCTAAGCGCCGCGTGGATCAATCCAACCGCAGAATCAGGGCAGATCCTCGCATCAGCGGGCTAGAACTGGATTCCAGTAATCCTGAGAAGTTTCAGTGGGTTCCTAGACCCTCTCAAAAGTTGAATAGGTCCCATGATTCCATAGCTAAAGACGTTGATCTCCGGGAATATCTGTCCAAGAAGAGGGGCATAGAACAACTGCAAGCTGAACCTGTTTGTCACTGCCAGCAGCTTATGACAGCGGTGTCCGCTGTAATGGACAACTGCGGCTGCAGCAAGAGCAGGGTATCTGTGTTCGACCGATTAACTGAGTCGGACAAGAACCCTGCTAAGAAAATAAGAACCGCTTCCCTAAAAGAATGGAGGGCTGTAACTTCCAACATGGTGGGAAAAGGGAAAAAGATTGTAGAGACGGATGATGATTCGGAGTCGATCGATGAAGAACCTCCTCACGTCACTCGACTTAAATCAGGAGCCGTCCCGCCTAGAAATTATAAGAAGCTTGTAAGGGGTTCTCACGACGAGGATAGTGATAATTCAGCTATAGCCTCGCCCCCATCCTCTACGTCATCTCGGCTACAGAAGTCAGCATCGCATATGGCAGATAAGTCTGATGATATCAATCAGAGATTTGAAGCTCAAGAGAGAATGATTCGCGAGCAACAAAAGATGATTGAAGGCCTTAAAGTGATGCTCTCTAAATTCGTTGAAGATAAAAAGGGCAAAGAAACTCTTAATGAAGAAGAACAGGAGGAGAAAGCCCACTCAATGCATGAGGATGACGATAGATTTTCTTTCCATGACCCGCATGGAGAAAAGATAGAAAAACTACAAATTCAACTCGAAGCTTTGATGCACAAAAAGGAGTTGAAAGATTCAGGGGTCTCAAGACCATATCCACCTGAATAGGATGTGGTACCCTACCCCCAGAAGTACAAGCCGCTCAAGTTAGAGCCTTATGACGGGAAGGGATCGCCCAGTCAGCACATTTATTATTTCTTGTCCCAAGCAGGACATCTGATGGGTAATAACCCAATTATGACCAAAGTATTTGCAAGTACTTTGCGAGGGCCTGCTTTTACTTGGTTCATGCAGTTGCCCCCAGGTTCTATTAATACCTGGTTCGATGTTGAGAAATTATTTCTCTCACGTTTTTTTGAGGATGACATCGAGATTACGGTTCATTCTCTCCTTGCAACAACGCAAGGGGAACAAGAAACGGTAAAAGATTTCATAGAAAAGTTCCGGGAGAAGTCCGTGCATTGCAAACACGGAATGGTCCAGGAAACTCTAGTCGAGACTTGTCGACACAATCTTAAGACCAATGTGCTCCTAAAAATGGGAGCCGCAGAGTCTAAGACATGGAGGGATTTGCTCAAACAAGGAGAGTAAGCTGAGGACTTGATTCGGCGAGTTGAAGAATCTCGTGAATCAAGAGGTACTGGGGGTAATAAGCCATATACCCAAAATAGCAGCAATAAGAATAAAGGAAAAGCGGTGATGGTATCAGAAACTGCTCCTCAGAAGACAAACCCTCCACCAAAGCCGAAGCCCCAAAATCAGCAGGGTACAAGGCAAAATAGACCTCAGCAGGAGAGAAATTATACTTTCAAAGCGGAACAGACGCCTATCCTCTTTCACCTCCTCATGAAGAAGGGAATGCTGAAACTTCCGGAGAACAGGAAGCCAGAAGACACTGGCAAGACCAATGACCCTAATTACTGCTTTTATCACCGAAATATTGGGCACCCGACTAGGGATTGTTACCCTCTTAAGAACAGAATCCAAGCACTAATAGAAGCTGGAGTTCTGACGCTTAAAGAAGAGTAGAAAAAGGTCACTGCCAATATGGCAACTATAGTGGTTGGAACCCATGAGTTCCCCGCAAGGGTGACCCCAATCCCAAAAGGTAAGATGGTTACAAAGAACCTCGATCCTCACAACAAAGCCCAAGAAGGACTTGTCTCTGTGACAACCCAAAAGGGGGAAGTTATATGGGTTCACCCCGATTTGTTAGTAGATGCGTAGTGGACTACCGCAGGTCAAGGGAAAAAGCGGACTGTTAATGCTATTTCCGCAGAGATAAGGGAAGAATATATAGTTTCAGGAGCCTTCACAGATTCTGAAGAAGAGCCTAAAACTATGGCCACTCATCAAGATGGGGCAGGCCCTTCCGGTACTCGATCTGGGAAGACATATCTCAAGGACTACACCAGAGTAGATCCGAAAGACATATATGCAGAACTTGCAAAACCGGCGAAGCAGAAAGGACTTCGCTTCCAGAAAAATCCTATTAGAGATGAAGAAGCCAAGGAGACTTCCTTCAAGTTTGACATAATAGCTCAGCTGGCTAACCTCCCAGCACGAGTCACATTATATGAGTTCCTCCAAATATTTGAACCCCAGTTGCTTGGCTATCTTTAAGCCAATTAGGAGGGCATTATACTCTGCGACATTGTTGGAGCACGAGCTTTTTAATGAGTAAGCTCGAGAAATGATGTGGTTGTGAGGTGAGATGAAAACTGCACCTACCCCCGCTGCCATCTTTCCTTCGGATCCCATTCAGGAGGCACCATCGAAGAAAAGTTGTCATACACCTTTCGAGACTGTATTTGCCTCGAGAGGCTTTCGCGAGTCCTCTTTTTCTAGAATCGGGTTCCATTCTTCTAACTCCCCGGGAATTTGTTCGTATAACTTCGAGGATGCCGGGATTGGATGTTCGGCTAGGAAGTCGGCCACGGCCTGCCCTTTAACAGACTTCTGCGGGACAAAGCGCATATCATACTGTGATAGCAAAATAGCCCAATTGGATAGTCTTGAATTTAACTATCCGGATTTAGTCATTAGTATTCTCAGGGGGTTAACTCTCGATACAACGTGGATGGTTTGTCCAACTAAGTAGTGCCGTATTTTCTGTATTGCGAATACTAAAACTAGACATTCCTTTTCCACAGGATTATACCGATATTCTGCCCCGATCATCCTTCTGCTGAGGTAATAAATAGCTTGTTCGTGACCTGACTAATTCTTCTGTACTAACAATACTACCAAAGAATGGTCCATCGCCATATAGGAAGAAAAGTATTCCCGAGACTGGGGATACAAGAACTGGTGGCTTCATGAGATATTGTTTGATTTCTTCAAAAGCTTTTTGGCACGCGTCATCCCAAATAAATGACACTCTTTTCCTCATTAATCTGGTGAAAGGTTGACATTTACCAGACAAATTTGATATGAACCTGCGGATGTACGCCAACCTACCTTGCATTCCCCTCAACTCTGAGGTTACAGGGAGGTGGCATACGTTCATGGCACGTTGATATGTAGCACCTGCATTCTTCAAGCCAAAGGGCATGACTGTGTAGCAATATACTCCGAGCGGTGTTCTGAAGGATGTATGCTTCTCATCATCAAGGTACATTTTTATTTGATTATACTCTGAGAATCCATCCATGAACGTCATACGCTCATACCCGCAAGTGTTATCTATCATAACATCTGTGATGGGCAACGGAATTTGTCCTTAAGGTAGGCCTCGTTCAGATCCCTAAAGTCTATGCTTATTCGGATCTTTCCATTTTTCTTGGAAACTATATTTGCGATCCAATCAGGGTGCTGTTCCTCGGGAATAAAGTTTGACTCAATCAACTTCTTGATTTCAGCTTCAATAGCTTCCATGATCTCTGGGTGGAATCTTCGTTGTTGTTGTTTTACTGGCTTAGCATCTGGCCGGAAATTCAATTTGTGAACCGCTACACTTGGGTCTAATCCTGGCATTTCCTCATAACTCCAGGCGAAAATATCAATATATTCGTGAATGAGGGATATTAAATCCTCCCTTTCCTCCGAGGATAAGTTCTTACTTATGAATATGGGTATAGGATTCCTTTCATCTCCCATATTTATTTGAATCACTTTATCCTTGGTAGGATGCTCGCGTTGTTCAAACTAGACTTCCCACTTCTCATTAAGGTGGTTGGCCCAGGGGTCATCTTTTATTGGCGAGGCTTCCTCTAAATCTTCACCTTTTTGGATCGCAGAAGCCATGTTCACAGATACTTCTTGGAAAATCATGCCTATACTGACATCTGAGTCCCAGCAGGACGATTCTGATGAATGATCACACTTTCTTTCTTCGGTTCCTCTACTTGAAGAATCCTCGGGAGTGGTGACGTATCCTAACCCCCTGCCAGTTTTCTAGTAATAATCTGGCAATTTTCCTTGTGGGACGAAGGGTTGAAGAATTGTCCTTCTACCTTTTTCAAAATTTAACCCCCTGCTTTCGGCCAGATTATATCCCATTTTCTTTATTAATCTATGAGAGTTTTGACCATAATGGAAGAACTCGGGACTTCCATGTTCTTCTTCAGGATTTAAGTATTTCTTTTTCTTTTGGTGGCTTGCCTTTCCAAATTCTATGGCTTTTTGGGTTTCATCATTGGGAGGAACCTCAAAAATGACCTTGTTAGCACTCTCAACATCATTACTTAAATCGTGTAAGGATGATCAGATAGGTGTTTGGAAGGAAGTCAGAGAATATATCTCATTCACACAGTCGCTGAATGCATCTGTGCTAGAGCTTGAGAGTTCAGAATCAACACCAAAAGAATAAGCAAACTCTAAATTCTCATTTATCACCCATTCACCATCAGAGGGAACGGTATTATTTACATCAAGGCCTTCAAGACTTATCACAATGGGCTCACCGTCCCAAGTTATATCTTCGGATTCCGATTCTTCGGATCATGATTCTGTATCAGCCTCTTCACCACTATCAGAGTCATTTGGAATAGGCTGATTTGAAATACTGAATGCATCTTGATACAGCATCGCGTCAGTAAAATAGTTTTCAATTCCTTTAAAGGCTGCTTCTCTACGATCAACGTTCTTACGTTCCCATCTTCGTCCACATATTTCATGCACTGGTGTAACGTGGAGGGTACAATGAGATTGTTATGGATTCAAGGCCTTCCTAATAGCAGATTGTATGACGTGTACGCATCTATCACGTAGCATGTGGCTTCCGTCTTCAAGTCGCCGATCTGACACTTAAACTTTATTTTTCCCAATGGTCTGCTACCGTTAGCATTGAATTCAAAAATGGTAGTATTAGTCTCTGCCAGTCTATTCATTTGGAACCCAAGGTATCGTAGCATCATCCGTGGCATGATGCTTAAGGTTGTGCTTGGATCAACTTGAATACGATCAATCTCCGCAGAGCCTATGTACCCCTTATAATACAAGAGACGGTGATACTTATTGCTCCTGACTTGCATATCTTACGGGGAGAAAGTGATGCAAGGGACGTTCTTACTAAAGACCTGGTGACTCGTCATGCAAGGGGATTCCTCCTCCTCAATTATTTCTGGTATTTGTACCAGGAATACCTCCGAATCTTGGACAACTTCTCTTAAAACTTCTCTAGTAGGTTTAGAGAGTTTCAGAAGTTCGTACAAGGTTATCCTTGCAGGAATATTGGCCAGTTGCGTCAGGATGTCGAACTGAAATGACTTCCGTAAATCCTCAGCAGGCTCTTTTCCTTTCTTCCTTAGTATCTTATCGAACTTGAGTTCTTTCTGTTTGGCTTTCTCTAGAGGCAGTCGGGAATCCGTTGCCTGGCCGTAGTTCTTCAAGTAATCTTTTCCTGAACGAGTCCCCGTGGGAGGAGAATCCGCATCAGCCACCAAACAGTTTCCAATTTCTTCTTCCGAATCGGTTAGGGCAGGAATGACTCCGTTGTCTTCGGGAATCACGGAGACGACATTGGAGGTGAAGGTCTTCCCTTTTCGCTTCCTTTCAGATGAAGTGGAAGTCCATTGTTCATCACTTAGGAGATCTGGATGCACCCACAGTATCTCCCCCCATCAGTTTCGAAGGGGAATAATCCTTTCTTCTGCTGTTGGTGCAGATCAAAATTTACGATCTGCATCGTGCCTCTAGAAATGGGTTGCACTCCATCTTGAACTGTTGACTCTATCCAGTTGGGCGCTTTGCCGAACCTGACGGACACCATGTTCGTGGTTACCTTCTTCTGGTGTTCTTGGAGCTTAATGACGTTAGCATCCACTAAGGCTTGAATTTTATCCTTAAGGATGTAACAGTTTTGGGTAGAGTGGTTAATGATCCTATGGTAGACACAGTAATTAGGATCATTAACTTTCCCTGCTACTTCTGAGCGTTTAGACTCTGACAGTTTTAGCATCTTCTTACTCATGAGGAGCTTGAAGATAGTTTTCGTGTGCTCATCCTTGAAGGAGTATTGCTTTTGCGGCATACGTGTCTGAGGAGGGAGCTTTTGAGAAGGTTTTACAGGTTGCGGGGCATCTGTTACCATTGTCTCCTTCCCCTTATATCCCCGGGATTGGGGCTTATGGTTGTTATCGCCACTCCGCTTCTGTTTTTCCTCGCCTCCTTCTTCTTCGAGCCTTTGTGCGATCTCCTCAGCCTCTTCAGCTTGTAGGGCAAGGTCCTTCCAAGTTGAGGATTTCACTGCTCCCATCATGGTCAGAACTTTAGTCGATAAATTGTGTCGACAGGTTTCCACCAAGGTCTTTTCTGGCATCCCATGTGGGCATCTGAGAGAATCATTCTGAAATTTTTTGATGAAGTCCTGAGCCGACTCTCCTTTTCTTTGTTTAGTTGCTAGAAGCGCCGACACTGACACCTCCATGTCATCTTCGTAGAATCTGGTCAGAAAGGCTTTCTCCATGTCGCTTCATGAATTGATGGTTCCCGGTGATGTGATATTTACTGCAAGCGCACAGTATCGGTGTAGCGCTGTACAGGTCGTCCCACAGGGATCTAAGGTGTTTTTGCGATTCTTACTTTTTTATAGTTCTATCGGACTAACTAAAGATTCTAGTTTGAAGTTGAGTTTATCTAAATAGCCTAGAATCTAGAATCCACTAATTTCTAACCATGTTCTTACTTCTATTAGTTTCTTCTATCATAAAAATTCGATCTTTTTAGTTTAATTTTTATTAAGTGTCCTAAGCATGAGTTATCAAGTGGCGTGCAAGTATAACTCATCAAAAATACTACTTCTCATAAAACCAAACTAAATCTTTAGATAATTCAATGATAAAGATAAAATCAACAACCCCAAATCCTAACTAAGCATAGGCTATCAAGAAACCTAATCAAGTATAACCTATCAAAGTTTTAATCTTTGAGTTCTTGTATTTTAATATTTTTAAAGAAAAATCATGTCTTTATTATTTTATTTAAGAAGAAAATATTAGAAAGCAATTACATGGTGGATTTTAACTTCATCTACATCCTAGAGCCAAACTAATTAGCTACTCATATTTTTAATAAGCAAAATCAAATTTGTATTCATGAATATGATTAACCCTAATCTAGAAAGCAGTAAAACCTAAACTAGAAAGCGATTAACTCTATCTACAAAGCAAGTAAAGATCTCAAAATAATGGCTTACCTTTGAAGAACGGTGTTGTGGCCGTCACCCTTCAGTAAAAAACCTAACTTTATTAATCAGAAAACGAGTACCAAATTCTAGAATCCCCCTAGAATAAAAGGATACGGCCAATATATAGGCCTCGAAAATCAAACCCTAATTCTAACAGAACTCAAAAACTACAAAATTACAATAAAGCTCTTGAAGAAATCTCCACTGGAACGGCCATCAGTGGGCCGCTATTTGGCGGTGGAAACCGCCAATTAGTGGCTAAATCAAGCCAAATTTCTCTGGATTTTCTTCTGCATGAGTCTTCTGTCATGTACTCTTGATTTAATTGACTGTATTTGACTTTAACTCCCTGAAATAATTTAATCTTGTAGTCTCGCCCACTTTAGCAACTTTTCGGACTTTAATTTCCTACTCCAATTATGATTTCATGCCGTTTCCTTGTACGAATCAGATTACCTGAAAAAAACACTAAAAATACCCCAGCAGCATTTATTTATATACAAAAATAGATAAAGTATGAGAGAAAAAATATAATATATGATACTTATCACACCTCTACACCTATCTTTTGTTAGTCCTCGAGCAAAACTTAAACCTAAAAAGAAAAAGAAAAATCCTAACTCACTTTCGCAGGAATCGCGATTGCACTTAGCATGTGCGACAAGCCTTTAAACCCCTAGGTTAGCCTAGTGGACGAGTTGTGTCTCGTGATGGTTTGCAGTGAATATACCCACAAAATTCGTGAAGAAAATAGATTAAGAAATAAAGAAAAGAAAAATAAGGATAACCAAAAATCAAGAAAAAATAAAAAATTTATACAAAAGAAAAGAAAAATCTTTTTTTTTCTTATGATGTTTTCATCAATTAATCTCACAATATACAAACTCAAAAACGCATTTAGATTATCAACTTTCAAATTGAGTGTCATATCAGATACACTTATCATTTTAATCAAAAATTTAAATTCTATCTCTCAATAAACACTAACAGATAATTCATTGACTCCTATACATTTACGTGCACGTGTGGTAGTCTATTTCGGTTTTAGACTCCAACTCTAACTCATGATTCAACTCCTCTCTCCTAACAATTTTTTTTTTCTTTTTTTTTCTTTTTTTTAAGAATATTTCATCTTTCATGCTAATATTCACGCTTACTTAGGCGCAAAATATCCGATTACTCAGATCATACTCTTTTTTTTCTTTTTCTTTTTTTTAGAATATTTCACCTTTCATGCGAATATTCACGCTTACTTAGGCGCAAAATACCTGATTACTTAGATCATACTCTTTTTTCACTCTTGAAACTATTGCTTTAATACTAAGCGCACCCCATTATTTTATCACTTTCGAGACTATTGCCTTAATACCAGGCTCACCCCATTATTTTATTCTCACTTTTTTTTTTCCTTTTTTTTTAAACAGAGAAGACTTACTCAATCGTTATCATCTTTCTCCTTAACCTAATAAACTATTGTGAAGTGAAAAATAGATGTATACTTGTCTCAAAACTACTGTTAGCGGTATTTATTTTTCGGATTTTAATCTTTTTTCATAAAATTCAAAGTATATCGTCCAATTTACTCCTATCCAATTTCAAATCTAAATTTATTCTTTTATCGGTAATTAGTTTGATCTATTGATGAAAACATAATTTTTTTTTAAAATTTTTTTTAGTTTTTTTTCAGTTAGTTACCCTAAAACTACCCAAAGTGTAAAATAAAGAAACCCAAAATCCTAGAAAAATAGAATCCTAAAAATAAAATCTTAAAAAATAAAAATCTTCTAATCCACTCCCCCACACCTAAACTTGTGTATGCCCTCATACACAAATCATTGGTGTTGTCCTCTTTGCCTCCTACTAGACTCACCAGGTGCAGGACGTGCTCGTGTCATAGAAGACTCACCCTTAAAGATTTGTTTCAACCGACGCCAAATTTTTCCAAAACCTTGTCAGACTACATTGATTTGCTTAGTGGGATCAGCTGGCAAGTCTTGGTCAAAGAAGGCATCATCCTCCTCCTCTTGTGTTAGGTCAGTGGCATATACATTTTCGTCATCAACATTTATGTTCCAATCTTCTGGAACAGCAGCGTGATATGTCACTGAAATATGTTCGGCAGCGATAAGCACGCGTGAGAGTGCATATTCGTCAAATTCGGCACTAGACAGAAACTCGCGACATAACTGTGTAATTAAGCACGGTAGAGGCAAACTAGTTCTCGACCGCATCTTAGCATCAATAATAGTATCGAGTAGCTGTGTGCACATATAGAAGTGAGTATCTTGACGCATAATACAATCAACAACATAAAGTGTGGGCGTGTAAAAAGATGACATATGTGTAATACCCATACATTAGTGTTGATCCAGCGACAAGTTGAGTGGATATTGCAATAGAGTGTCTTGCTGCTGATCCCTTTATCAAGTGTTATTTTGCAATTCGGGCCATCCGTGTAAGATAATCCTCAATCCTACTGGGAGTGTGATTCCCCGTGTGAAGGAGGATACCCGTAGAAGCCGAGATGGCCGCTGCGTGCACTTCGTGTATTTGGCCGCGCCAATGGAGGTTTATGGTTTTGCGATCGTCCGTAATATCGGATATTGCAAAACTCGCATAAAATTCCTCCACTAACTCTGGGATATAGAATGTATTAGGTGTATAAATGAGATAATTCCAGCCCAGAGTTTCGATCGCAGCGGCGAAGTAGACACTAAACGCCGCAAAAATTTCGCCGAAAAACTTCTCACAAACAAATCTAGCCATTATCTCTTAAATGTAATTACAAACAATTAATATATAAAATCTATAAACAGATAAAGGAGAGAAAGTACCTGCCCTGAAGTTTCAGGGGGAAGAAGTCCACACAAGCCGCTATTTGGCGGCTTTTGCTACTGATTGGCGGCTTGGAAAGCTCGACTAGTCGAAAGATTCGAGTGGCTAGAGGAGAGTAGTGGTTATGATCTTTTGATTAGCTCTGATCAGAGAAATATTGGTAGATTCTGCACTGTCTTGCAAAGAGAGAAGGAAAAGACAAAGGAGGGAGTGGGGTAAGGGGGGAGGCAGCTAGGGTTTTGGAAGAGGGGATTTGGGGAAGAAGAGAGCTACTTGGGTTTATATAGGGAAGAAAAATTGCAATCAGCTCCTCATCTTTCCCTAATTTTGCTTTTAACCCTGCATCATGTTAGTAACATAATATACATAATCTACATGCTATTATACAAATAACTGTTCGCAGCAGAAATTCTTTGCTTTCCTCCCATTGAATTAACTTAAATTACAATAGAAGTGAATAAGATAAAAGAAGAACAAACGAGAGGATTTTATAATTTCAATCTCTCTCTTTTACAAAATATTTGTGGGATCAGTAGCGATGGGATCTATAGTAGTTCTTTTGGACGATCGAACGTTGAACTCTTCTCTCTTGAAGATATCGGCCAACTGTAGACGATCTTCTCCGGTCTTTCCCGAACTCAAGACTCCATGCGTAACTTGAATTCTCCAAGAGGAAAAGATCTATTGCCGAAAAGAAGAAGAACTTCTGCCGAACTGAAGAAAAGACCCCTAGGGCTTCCCTAAGAGGGTATTTATAGCCTTGGGATGATTTGAGAGTTTCTATCTAAATAGAATTTGCTCTCATCAAGGATTCCAATCAAATATCTTAGTTTTGATTTAAATCTCTTGATTTGGAATTCTGATTGGACTTAACTTGGGTATTTGGATAAGCTCAAATCTTAATCTCAATCAGTTTGAGATTTTGGTTATCTGCTATCGCGGAGCTAATCGTATCAAAACGCGGCGCTAAATAAACAGAATGCGGAGCTAGCACGAAGCTATTGATAGCCCCGCGTTTTACTCATCGCGAGGCTAAAACTAGCCAGACGCGGAGCTACTGAGCTAGCTCTGCGTTCTGTTGTGGAAAATCCTATTTACTTAGAAATTTTCACTGCCAACAGAACCCCCTCCAAAGTTTTCAAAATGGCTTAGAACTTAGCAAATTTTGAAACACTTTGGATCTTCAAACGCAAAGTTAAAATACCAAGTTTATCTCGCGTTTTTGTTCACTTTCGCGGAGCTAATTGCTTCACATTTCAATGAGTAATTGCTCATTAATTACCCTGAACTTCTGTACCAAATACCAAGCGGCGGATCATTTGTTTAAATAGAGTCTTTGACTCATCTTCTTCTTCATTTCATCCGAAGAATCCAAGAGCTTAGAGCTCAGATGACTCAGGCAAATCAGTTTGAAGGAATGATCTTCAACTGAACTTCCTTCGACATTGCAAAGATTTTCCATCACTAGGATGTCATCTAAGAAGCGTACAACATCGCACGTCTCCTCACCATCGGCGGCCGGCGTTAGCAGCGGTGGTAGCGGCCGAGGCAGTAGCCACAATGGCGAGCCAATCCATGCTACACCAATTGGAGGTATAAATTCTGAATTTTTAGACTCCTTAAATCAATTTTGGAGTGTTTTGGCTTGGTTTTAACCGACCAGCCAATTTTGAACCGGCGAGATCGCCGTTCTCCGGCCGTATGGCTTGAAGGAGAAGGAGAAGTCAGAGAGGAACTCTGATCTTTCTCTACGCGGAGTTATCGCGTCATCCTCGTGTTTTGAAACACGGGGCTATTTTAACTAGCAGTCGCTTTTCAATCGCGAGGCTATGTTGATTAGCAGTTGCGTTTAAATCGCGAGGCTATGTTGATTAGCAGTCGTGTTTAAATCGCGAGGCAATTTTGACTAGCAGTCGCGTTTCAATCGCGAGGCTATGTTGACTAGCAGTCGCGTTTCAATCGTGAGGCTATTTCCTCAACTGCGCGCGGAGTTTATCCTTAGCTCCGCGTTTTCATACTTAGAAGATTTTTTGAGTTTTCTCTAACTCTTGATTTCTCTTTTGCAGTGAAGTACTTGGACCAGATCCTTTTTGAAGAGGACTGCATGTGGCTTTACCAGTCTTTATCAGCAAAAGTAACTCTAAGGAAGCCAGAAGCATATGCTTTACAACATAGTTGCAGGTTTCAAGTTCTGATTCCAAAAGATAAACTTTTGAAGGAGTTACAAGAACCCTGCGGCAGCTCATTAAGTTTTCTTGAGAACCATTTCTGTTAGATGACAATCTCTGTCGCTTTCCAAAGCAATAGAGATGATCATCTAAGGACTTGTAGCATGTCGAATCCAACTTGTGCATCTTTATTAGGATTTTTGTAGCAATATCTTCAGATAATCCACTAAGAACTTTAAACAGATCATAGTTGACATTTGCAGAGGAGTTCTCTTGTATGTGAACTTCTGGAATTGAACTTCAACACCCTGTAGAGAAGTCTTGCTGTTAGGTTATTGATGAGTCGATGAATTTGTAGAAGCTTTTGGGAAAGCTATAACTCCCTCTTTGTAATCTCTTCTTATATGAATAAAGAGCAAATTATTTTTCTCTCTATCTGTCGGCTTCAAGAATCTTGCTTGCTCAACAAATAGATGGTTTATAATTTTGGTAAAATAATCTAAGGCTCATTTGCGTTACTTAGATTTATTAATACCCAAATGATCGGATAAGGATCACCTTAACTTAGATGAAGCGCCTAATTGCCTTCGCCAAAAATCCAAGTTCTTCATAGGAACGTGAAGCTAAAGCACCGGGTTATCCTCGCGTTTTGTATAGTTGCGCGAAGTTAATAACTTCGCGTTTTCCATCGTTACGCGAGGCTAATAGCTTCGCGTTTTTGGAGAGTAACCGATCAGTTATTTTCTCCGAAATCCGCACAAAAGTCCAAGAGGCGGTTTCTTTCATTTAAATGAAATCTCTATTCCTTATCCTTCTCACTTTACTCGAGAATTTTCCAGAGACTTAGAGATTCAGGCGATTATAGTTCAGGTGACCCGAGCTTTTTCCGATCGAGTTTCTCTCGATTTCCCGTCGATTTTCCTCAGGTTTTTGAGCAATGGCACCCAAAACCCGTGCTACTTCTCGCGCAGTTCCATCATCGGCGACTGGCGCAAGCAGTGGTGGCAGCGGCCATGGCAGCAGTGCACCAGCCCACGTTTCGCCTATTGGGGGAAGAATCTCTCCATCGAGACTCTTTAAAACATTTCTAGAGTGATTTGGCTTAATTTTAACCGATCGATCAACTCTTTTACCGGCGAGATCGCCGTACTCCTGCTGTAAGGCTTGGAGAAGAAGAAAAGTCTCTGACTTTCTTCTTACGCGAAGTTATCGCGTCATCCTCGTGTTTTGAAGCGCGGGGCTATTTGATTTCGCAGTCGCGTTAAAACGCGAGGCTATTTTGAGTAGCAGTCGCGTTGAAACGCGAGGCTATTTTAAGTAGCAGTCGCGTTGAAACGCGAGGCTATTTTAAGTAGCAGTCGCGTTGAAATGCGAGGCTATCTTTTTGACTTCTGTGCGGTTTAATTTTTAGCTTCGCACGGTCTAATTTTTAGCTTCGCGCGTCCATACTTTGAAAAATTTTCTGTTTTGTAGAAACTTCTCTAACTTTGATTCTCCCTTTTTGCAGTAGGGTATTCGGCGGAAGCCCTTCCCCATAAGCACTACTTTGGCTTTGCTGGTGGTTCTGATCCATCAGCTAAATTTCGCTTCACCATCATCCTGGCCGCATACAAACCTGACTCGAGAGGGCGCATGGAAAAGTTAATCAAATATCATCCCACTACTGCACGTGAGCTCATCACTGATGCAGCCTTCGAAGATGTGAACAGAGAAGCGTTAGAAAAACCCGCATTTCTCTTTGGGGACCAGATGGAGCAATCAGACGAGATCCTCTCTGAACAGGATTGCATGTGGCTCTATAACTCTGGTGAAGCTTTAATGTTTCTTCCTGAAATGGATCATGGTTACCCCCTGATCTACCTTCAGAGGTTGGCGATACCCCGTGAGTTAAAGTGGGGACTATCTCAAGAAAAGGATGGCGTCCCAACAGGCAAATTGGGCGCACAGGGGGCTTATCATGATGGTCCCACTAGATGCATTACTGGTTTGCTTCTAGGCCGTTTTAGCAAGGAGCTCCTAGTAGGAGAGGTTCCAATCCGCGCAAGGACTTTCTTAAGTGAGTTCCTGGCGAAAGAAGGTCAATACCCGGCTAGCGATTTTAGGATGCCTGGCTGGGTTTACTCTTCTGGCAACATGTGGTGGGCCCGCCTTGTCCAGTATATGTTGGATTCCCATGAACCCATTCTGAAGGATATCGGCCTGTACAAGGCCATCAGGAACGTTCAATTCGGATTCCCTCAGAGTGCTTATCATTTCTTCTGCTTTCTCGAGATGTACAACTCCGAGACCTGCACTCTTTTTACGCCAGTGGGTGAGCTAGGGTTTGCTCTCCACGAGATGTTTGAGGTATCTGGGCTCTCAATGGGCGAAGTCCCCTACGAGGAGTATATCCCCACAACCGAGGAATTGAACATGCTATTGGCAAAGGACGAGCGCATTTATGCTACATATTGGAAGATGATGTGCCACTACCGCATCTGTGCTGACTCAGCAGGTGTGCGTAATTAAGGTATCGGCCACAAGAAATGGGCCGATTACCTCTTTGCCAACTTGAACTCTAAGGACAGTTCAACAACTGTTCATGGCCATGCTCCTGTCTATATCACAGAGATTGATAGCCCTATTGCCAAGACCCGGCTAATGTTTTATACCACTGATTCTAATGAAGGTGGATTCGGTCCTGGTATTTCTTTCAAGAGCTACCACTATCAGGCTCAGTCCCCAGTATCTAACAGAGGCCTTATCGCTGGGTTTCTGATGTTGTGGCTGAAGAGATGTGTGGTGCCATCATTACCAAAAGAGGCAATTGCAATGACTGTAGTCTATCCAGCAGTCCTCCTTGCATACGGCCGACCTTTCGGACTTCTTCCCGCCATGGTGTGCAATCTACAACATGGATTGCGAACATTCTGTAATGACTTCATTTCTGCTGATAAAGGCAAGGGGAAAGGGAAAGGAAAGTCGAAAGAGATTGTCTCGGTGAAGACTCCGAATCCTAGGGTAGAGCTTCCTTATACTTATTTGATGGCATGGCTCATTTTGCACTGTCCGTCTCTGATGAGTGCAGCTTCACGCCGTTCTGGTGACAAGTGTTGCTTCGTAGAACTATACGAGCGCTCTTCATGGAAGCACTATTATATGTCCCAAATCCGGAAGACTCTCCGGCACCACCAAAATTACGAGATCTTTCGGTGCTTCCCTGATTTTTCTGGTGGAGGATACGGGCTGAAATTGCGGGATATTGCTGGAGCAGATAATTTTACTGCTTTATCCTCAGGAGCGTTCTGGTGGCTTCTCAATATCCGACCCGGGCATCTGGTATATCGTCAAGATGGAAAATGTCTTATCGAACCATACATCCCGAGTCGTTTTGCTCGCCAATTTGGATATTCCCAACTTTATGTGGGTAATCCAAACAAGAATTTAGCCTATGAGGGAAACTTGTACGAGGGTGCCCGCGGCTGGTTTCATTTTGTGGCTGGTGGAACCGGAGCTGAATTCGCCCTGCCCCAGAAGTTACCAGAATTGGTCATGACTCTCAGTTTGTGCACGTGGTATAGCGTTGCAAATGCTGACGTGCCTCATTTCTCAATCAACCGAAGCTGTTGCAAGGAGATTGAGGCTTTCTACATTAGCCGCCAGGGTGCTTCCAGAGTTAGAGTAAAAGGAATGGATGAATTCCTTGGCACCGCGGCCAAACATCAGATGTCAGCGAGTCTGACGATGATGATGATAATAACGACGATGACAATCCTGATACTGGAGGTGCTCCCCAACCTGTTGTCATTCGTCCCTGGAGCCCGACCCCCAAATGCCGCGGTACCCTAAAGAAGGGATCTGCCAAAAAGAAGCAGAAGTTGGCTCCGGGAACTCTAATAGCCCCCAAGAAGTGGCTATCAAATTTGCCACGGACCTGCTGGCTTCAACTCTACCTCCAGCACCAGCAGGTGGGAGTGGACCCGTTGGAGCTCCAAGTGCTCCTGAGGTTTCGGCTCCTCCAACCGCAGAATCCGTTGAGCATCCTGTTACACAACCACTTGGTAATGAGACGGGTACACTTCTAGAGATGACAGTGGCTCCCCCTTCAAGTCCAACAACTGGACTTGTATCTCCAGGTATGGCTCTTTAGTGTTCTGTCTTTTGTTCATTATTTTACTGTAACACCATTCTTCTTGTTTCTGGAAATACAGGTAGTCAGCTCCTCTCGCCAATGCATTCAACTACCCATGTGGAGTCTGGCGATAGGGTGGATTATTCGGGCACCACCGGCTCAGTGGGTGGTTTGGGTAGCTCTGCAAGCGATTTTGGTGCAGACTATTTTACAACAACTCCTCCCTCTGTTCCTTCTTCGGTTCCCCCAATTGATGAACTTGGGAGTGATGAGAGGACAGAGGTGATTGTCGCAGCCGCGGTAAAAGAAGCCACTCCATCTCCAAGTTTATCGTCTCCAACACCAAATATCTGCTCTGACGAAACTTTTCCTATAGTTGTCGGCGTGCCTGCTGCTCCTCAGCTGGCAATACTAACGCCTTCTACTATAATGGCTGTTGAGACACATGCAACTCCTCCAGCTCCAAGTCTTCCGGCAGGGGACGAGGAAAATCTGAAGTTCTCTTTTGAAGCTTCTTCAGCCATCAGAGGAACTTCTGGTGGAAACACTCCCTCATCATCTCCTGTTGGTGGTACTGCCCGGGTGATTTGTACTAACGACACTCCTCCTCGGGCTCCTAGTTCAGGCAGGTCTGCATTGACTTTACTTACCTCGCATATTATGGACCTAGTACAGGGACGGGCTCCTTCCTCTCTACTTCCCGTAAATGCCACTCCTTCTTCAATGATGCCTTCTTTAGCACTTCCTGCCGTAAATACAGACACCGAAGAGATCTTTAACTACAGTGTTGATGATTTCATGCGGTTGCTAAGAAGATGCATCGAGATGACCCTTGCTGAAAGAGATTTCCTCAGTCTCGGACGTCCGATGCTTTTCAGTTATTTGGATAATATTGAAAGGATCGGGGGACAAGACCGAGCAGCTCCTTACCGGGCCCGCCTTGCAGACTTGGAAGAGCAAGTGCGCACGCTGAACACAATTCGCGAAGCGGACGTGGAAGCGATTACCGCAATAGAGTTAGCGCGGCTTCGGGTGGAACTAGTGGCGCGTCGAGAGGAGTTAATGCGTCAAGAAGAAGGATGGTCTCGGGAACTGGCCAAGCTCCGAGCTAGTCGGGAGTCCATCACTAAAGGTTTGGAGGCGGTAGACTCTGAGATTGGGAGGAGTCAGGCCGCCATCCTTAGCGCCCAGGAAACTATTGCTAAAGCTCGGGCGGTCTTAGTAACCAACGAGCTTCAATTGGGAAAAGCTGTTAAGAAGCGGGAAGCGCTGACCCTTCAACAGGAACAGGTTGAACAGGAGGAGACAATAAGAAGCCATGCTATGGAAGAGTCTCGTCAGCATCTAAACCAGCAATTTGCAATGAATGATGACGACTTACTCCGGCAAGCTCAACATTCTGTGGAAGCAACTCGCCGTCGAGTGGTTAACGAGGCGACGAATAAATTGAAGCTCCTGAGAGATTCATAGTTTTCTTTTATCCTTTTATTCTTCATTCTTCTTTGTAATAAAAGAGAGAACTTTACTGATTCTCTGGCTTCTTTTGTAAATCCATTCCTTTGGAATGATGAATAAAGATAACTGCTTTCTTGATTCTTTTATTTGTTGGCTAGGAAATTTGCTTGCACAACAAATAACTTATCATCAAAAGTAGTTTCATCTGTTTTTAGGCGAAGTGCTCCAAGTCATACTGTCAGAGGTAAGAGTTTAACATGACAGAGTTTATGGGATTTTTAGCAAACCCCCAGCTATTAACGGGTTTGATTAGCCTTTACCAACTACCGTTTGAGTTGGGCTAGCCATGTCATCCCCCTCAACATGGTGAGTTATCGAGAATTTTATCTGGGCTTAAATGCCAAACTTTTCCTCTTTCCTTTGCCTTAACGGCGTTGGGCAATTCATGCTTTTACCCCTAGCATGAAAGGGTTGGCGAGAAACTAGTTCTCTTCCCATTGCCTAATCGGCGCTGAGTAATTCATCAATTTTAGGTCAGAGGCGCTCAATTGCGCATGCCTAAGAAGAAAAAGACTGGAGGCGGTTCAAACTTGAGAACTGAGCACACCAGGTTTAGGTCAGAGGCGCTCCATTGCGCATGCCTAAGAAGAAGATTGGAGGCGGTTTATAACTTGAACTGGGCACATCAAGTTTTAGGTCAGAGGCGCTCAATTGCGCATGCCTAGAAAAAAGAGACTGGAGGCGGTTCAAACTTGAGAACTGTGCACACCAGGTTTAGGTCAGAGGCGCTTAATTGTGCATGCCTAAGAAGAAGATTGGAGGCGGTTCCTAACTTGAACTGGGCACACCAAGTTTTAGGTCAGAGGCGCTCAATTGCGCATGCCTAGAAAAAAGAGACTGGAGGCGGTTCAAACTTGAGAACTGGGCACACCAAGTTTTAGGTCAGAGGCGCTCAATCGCGCATGCCTAGAAAAAAGAGACTGGAGGCGGTTCAAACTTGAGAACTGGGCACACCAAGTTTTAGGCCAGAGGCGCTCAATCGCGCATGCCTAGAAAAAAGAGACTGGAGGCGGTTCAAACTTTAGAACTGGGCACACCAAGTTTTAGGTCAGAGGCGCACAATTGCGCATGCCTAGAAAAAAGGAGACTGGAGGCGGTTCAAACTTGAGAACTGGGCACACTAGGTTTATGTCAGAGGCGCTCAATTGCGCATGCCTAAAAAGAAGATTGGAGGCGGTTCATAACTTGAACTGGGCACACCAAGTTTAAGGTCAGAGGCACTCAATCGCGTATGCCTAGAAAAAAGAGACTGGAGGCGGTTCAAACTTGAGAACTGGGCACACCAGGTTTAGGTCAGAGGCGCTCAATTGCGCATGCCTAGAAAAAGGAGACTGGAGGTGGTTCAAACTTGAGAACTGGGCACACCAGGTTTAGGTCAGAGGCGCTCAATTGCGCATGCCTAAGAAGAAGATTGGAGGCGGTTCATAACTTGAACTGGGCACACCCAGTTTTAGGTCAGAGGCGCTCAATCGCGCATGCCTAGAAAAAGAGACTGGAGGCGGTTCAAACTTGAGAACTGGGCACACCAGGTGTAGATCAGAGGCGCTCAATTGCGCATGCCTAAGAAGAAGTCAATTGCGTAACTTGAACAAGTGGAGTCGCGTACTTTCAGGGATATTAAGCATAGTATTTCTTTAGAAACTTGCCATTGATAGGCATCATCATCCTATCGTCATTCTGATTCATTAAGCGGTAGGCTCCACTAGAGTATACAGTCTCCACGATGAACGGTCCTTCCCACTTGGGTTCAAATTTACCCTTAGTCTTGTGGGTTAGAACCATTGGCCTTTTAACAGCCAAAACCAAGTCTCCTTATTTAAAGGTCCTTGGTTTAACGTTCTTATTGAACATTCGCGAGATTCGGGCTTGATACAACTCAATCCGTTGTTGGGCCATGAGACGCTTTCATTCAACGCCTCTAGTTCTCGCAGTCTTTGTTGATGGCGCTCTTCTGTCGTCATCTTTGTGGCTAAGGCCACTCTTAGTAATGGAATCTGGATTTCGAGAGGCAAGACGGCCTCGCTTCCATAGACCAAAGAGAATGGAGTAGCTTTTGTCGGGGTACGAACGGTGGTGCGATAAGCCCATAGGCACTCTCCTAGCTTTTCATCCCAATCTCGTTTATTGGAAGAGACGAACTTCCGAAGGAGCTTAATAATTGTCTTGTTGAAAGCTTCAGCTAAACCATTAGCCATGGGGTTATATGGTGTTGAAGCGATATCTTTGATTCTGAATTTATCACAGAATCTAGAGAACCTCTCGTTGACGAATTGCGGACCATTATCATGGATGATCCTCCGAGGGACGCCAAAACGGTAAATAACATGATACTTGATGAACTTAATCGCATCTGTCGTTTTCACCTTTCTCATGGGCACAGCTTCGGCCCACCTCGAAAAATAATCAGTTATCGCAAGGATAAACCGATGTCCTCTGGATGACGGGGGAGTTATAGACCCCACGAATCCATTCCCCATGCCTCAAACGGCCAACTAGCAACGGTATTGTGCAAGTATTCTGGGGGTTGATGAATGAAGTTAGCATGTATCTGGCATGCATGACACCGTTTAGCGTATGCCATTGCTTCCGTAATCATGTTCGGCCAATAATATCCCAGCCTTCTTATGCGGTCTCCGAGTTTTGGACCGGGCTGATGAGCTCCACATCTCCATCATGTGTTTCTCTCAGTACTTCTTCTGCTTCTGCTTCTACTTTTGATATGCAGCGTAGGAGCAAACCATCTCTTGACTTTCTATATAAAGTCTGAAGCTTATGGTCATAATAAACTCTCTGGGCCTTCCTCTTTATCGAGGTGGCTTCCTTTGGGTCTTCTGGCAAGATCCCATGTAAAGCATAATCCACGAACGGAAATCGCCAATCACGGGGTTCCAACATTAAGCCTGTCTGGCATACCTCTTCGGCTTGAGACACCGCGTCTGGGTGGAGGAGTTCTCTGCTACCAATGGTGATGCTTTTAGCTTCACCTGGCGGGATTGCCAGTGTTGCGGCTAATGCGGCAAGAGCATCTGCATAAACGTTCTTATTTCGAGATATGTGATATATGTAAACTGTACAAAATATCCTGCTAGCTCAATAGCTAGCTGATGATGGGAGATGAGGGCTTCATGTCTGACTTCATACTCACCTGTCATCTGATTGACAATGAGTTTAGAGTCTCCATATGCCTCTAGATGGTTCACCCCCAGTTGCAGAGCTATTTTCAAGCCGATAATGAGCGCGCTATATTCCGCCATATTATTCGTGCACGGTTCTGTTAATGAGTAACCGTTAGGCAATATATGTTTATGTGGGGATATTAGCACAACCCCCACTCCAGCAGCAGATCGTCTGGCAGCGCCGTCAAAGAACATCTGCCATATTTGTTCTTTGCTAACTGTGTTGACCTCTGACGTCTGTTTGGATTTGGACCAAATTGGATGGTCTGCAAGGAAGTCGGTGATTGCCTGTCCCTTCATGGCCTTTTGTTGGACGAAGTGTATGTCATAGGGCGATAGCAATAATGCCCAATTCGCCAACCGGCTATTTAAGGATCCTGGCTTTGTCATCAGAATTTTCAGGGGATTAACCCGTGATATGACATGGATTGTTTACCCTGAAAGGTAGTGCCGCATTTTCTGAATAGCGAACACTAGGGCTAAACACTCTTTTTCAATCGGGGTATATCACTGTTCGGCCCCAATCATTGTTCTGCTTAAATAGTAGAGGGCATGTTCATGGCCGTGCTCATTATATTGAGCAAGTAACGCTCCTAAAACATTATCCATGGCCCTTACATATATAAGGAAGGGCTGTCCAGGGACTGGTGCCATGAGTACAGGAGGTTTAGTAAGGTACTCCTTAAAGTCATCAAATGCCTGCTGACATGCTTCATCCCATACGAAAGACACCCCCTTTTTCATAAGTTTGGAGAATGGCTAGCATCGTCCAGATAGGTTGGAAATGAAACGTCGAATATAGGCGAGTTTTCCTTGTAACCCCCTTAACTCTTTAAGATTGCGGGGAGGTGGCATTTCGCTAATTGCTTTTACCTTTTCAGGGTCGAGAAAAATTCCTTTTGAAGTTATTATGAATCCAAGAAATTTTCCGCTGGACACCCCCATAAATGATTTAGTGGGATTCATCTTCAGATGATATTTCCGCATAAGATCGAAGACCACTCTTAAATTATGAAGATGATCTTCTTTGTCTTTGCTTTTGACTGCTAAGTCATCCACATAGCATTCCACTGTTTTGCGCAGGTGTTCTTTGAATATGACACTCATTGCGCGTTGGTAGGTGGCACCTGCGTTTTTCAATCCGAACGGCATCACCGTATAACAGTATACTCCCAGCGGCGGGGACTCTCAACTCGTTGTAAATCAAATAAAAGGAGAGTACGAGGTCAAACATGAAGACCTCTTGTTATATTATCGTGCAGTGATCATGATCGCCGATGGTTTTGAAGGTTTCTATATCAGCCATGTAAAGCGTCACCGAAATAGTTATGCAGATTCACTAGCTTCCCTAGCAGCCACGTTAGCCTTGCCCAAGCATGCTAGAAAACAAATTACAGTAGGGAGCAAAGAATTGTTTTGTCCAAAAGACGAACTCAAAGAGGAAACGCGGAAACCACAGGAAGACGAAGCTGAGGTGTTCGAATCAAGCCTAGAACCAAGGAATTGGCGTTTTCCTTATATAGACTAAGTCCTTTATGGTATATTACCTGAAGGTCAAAAAGAAACCAGGGCAATTCAGAGAAGGGCTGTCCGGTTCTACTACAACGCGGAGCTCCAGACATTGTATAGAAAATCTTATGATGGAATTTTACTCCGCTGTCTCTCCAACCGTAAAACTCAAAAAGTACTCGAAGAAGATCATGCTGGCATCTGCAGAGCGCACCAGCCAGGATCAAAACCCTGAGATAGAATCCGAAGGATGGGTTATTACTGGCCTAAAATGATGACAGAAGTGGTTAACTACGCCAAGAAGTGTAGGGCCTGCCAATTATATGCGGATTTTTTACATCAAGCTCCGGAGTATCTCCACCCAACGGCTACGTTGTGGCCATTTGAGCAATGGGGTATGGACATTGTAGGGCCAATTTCTCCGCCATCAATAAGGAGACACCGGTTTATTTTATTTATAACGGATTACTTTTCGAAATGGACTGAGGCCATTTCCCTAACCAAAGTAAAGTCATCAGATATTATCAAATTCATCAAGCACCATGTGCTTTATCGCTTCAGGGTGCCCAGAAGAATAATTCATGACAACGGCCCCAGTTTGTGAGCCAAGTGTATTCCAGATTCTGTAACAAGTACAGGATCGAAGATGTAGCTTCATCACCGTATTACCCTGCAGCCAATCGTCTAGCAGAAACTTTTAATAAGACCATTGTAAAACTTCTCAAAAAGTTCGTAACGTCCAATCAAAAGGACTGGGATGAGAAGCTCGGAGAATGTCTGTGGGCATATTGCACCATAGTCCGAACTCCCACTAATGCCATGCCCTTCTCCTTGAAGCTTTTAATAAGACCATTGTAAAACTTCTCAAAAAGTTCGTAACGTCCAATCAAAAGGACTGGGATGAGATGCTCGGAGAATGTCTGTGGGCATATTGCACCACAGTCCGAACTCCCACTAATGCCATGCCCTTGTCCTTGGTATACGGATAAGAAGCGGTCTTGCCTTTGGAAATCCAAATTCCATCATTGCGAGTCGCATTAACAACTATAATGACAGAAGAAGAAAGACATCAGCAAAGGCTTCAAGAATTAGAAGCCTTGGATGATTAGCACTTAGAAGCTCAACAGAGTATTGAACTATATCAGGCGCGGATCTCCAGAACCTTTAATAAAAAAGCTAAACGAAGAACTTTTAAGAAGAGTGATCTGGTCCTGTCAGTCAGAAGACCAATCATAACTAACAAAAACCCTAGGGAAAAGTTCCAGCCAAAGTGGGAGGGACCTTTTGTCATTGATACTGTCTATTCTAACGGCGCATATCGGTTGACGAAACCGAATGGTGATAAGATTATGATGCCGATTAACGGCAAACTCCTGAAAAAGTATTATTCTTAGTAAAATTGCAGAACACCAGTCGCAATGCAATCTGGGTAGTTCTATGCAAATTATGAATAAAAAGCTTCTCTGTAATAAGAAGTTTATTAATGAAGATTCTTGATTGCGGACTAAAAATCTTTAGGTCGCGAATCACAAATTGTCCTTTTTCCAAAACGTGCCAAGTTAAAAATACCTCTTGCGAATCACATTTTTCCTTCTTCCAAACTCGCTAAGTTAAAAAATACCTCTAGCAAATCACATTTTTCCTTCTTCCAAACTCGCCAAGTTAAAAATACCTCTGGCGAATCACATTTCCAAAATTACCAAGTTAAAAAATACCTCTGGCGAATCACATTTTTCCTTTTTCCAAACTTGCCAAGTTAAAAATATCTCTGGCGAATTACATTTCTAAAATTGCCAAGTTAAAAATATCTCTGGCGAATCACATTTTTTCTTCTTTCTAAATTGCCAAGTTAAAAATACCTCTGGCGAATCAAATTTGTCAACAAGAAGTTCTTTCATTCACGGTAATTTTGGGTACTTGGAAAATTTTGATTGATTTTAAGATTATCAAGTTAACAGTTACCTCTGGTAATTAATATCAGAATCATCCATCAGATACTCTTAGTTATATAAAAAGAAAGAGCTTTTTTATTCATTATCAAATCAAGATTACAGAGAATTAAAACATATATATACAAACTTTTACAGTTCAATTATTCAAGAGGGCTTTTATTTTCTCCTTTGCATCATCAATGTCTTGTTGGAGAGTCTCATAAGCTTTGACAGTAACTTGGCGACGTAATTCCTCGTCACTAGCAACAACATTCTGCGCTGCAGCAGCCTCCTGCATATCCAATTCAGCTTGTATCGCCTGGAGATCTCTGGTTGTATTGTCCCGCTGGCACGATAAGTTGGTGAGATTCCTCATTGACTCATCACGCTCCTTGATGATTTTGGCTAAGAAAGTTTGAGCTTTGGCGATAGTCTCTTGAGTCCTAAAAATAGCCTGGTCGTGATCCTTGACAATTGAAGCGACAGCCTCCACTTGAAGAACTAGAGACTCGCGGTCTGATTGACCCTTTCTAAGGAGGCTTTGCAAGCATTTGCCTTCTCCTGAGTCTCCTTCTGGAACCTAAACTGTTTCTCTTTCAGCTTCTGGAAAATGATTTCCAATGTCTCAGATTTATCAGCACTTCTGGCTTTTGATAGGAATTCAGCATGCTTTTGAAGCTGAGTTATCATAAGCCTAAAGGGAGCAGCTTTATAATCTCTACCAATGCTGACAATACTAGTTAAATAAATGTTGAGAACATTGACGAGTGAAGCAAAATAAGCCTCCTTCAGTATTTTATCAATACAGCGGTCAAGGAAATGAAGGAAAGGCTCCACCATATCCTTCAATAAATCAATCTCAAGCATATCAATCTCCGCATGAGGGGAAGTAACACTGGTTGAGGCAGAGGCGGATTGATCCGTACTCTGTTGTATAGGGGCAACCAGGCTAGTATCAGGAGGAATGGGACTTTTGGAGACTTCAGCAGAGCTAACAACTGCAGCATCTTGAACCAAAATATCGGTTGGAGCAGCTGTGGCTAAAACCATGGACATAGTAGTCTCGGGGATCATTGCTTCCGTGGTATCAACAACAGAAGTGGTAACTGCGGTTGCCCCATCAGTGTCAGCTCCCGCGATGGTGTCATCTGGCGAAGTTACCTTCGCGCCCATACACTCTAAATCTGGAGTCGAAACTGGACCTAGCAAAAAGATAAAGTTAATAGCTAAATGTTACAATATTATTTGATAATAACATAATTGTTAAAGGAAGAAGATGCAGATCTAAAGGTTGGACACTGGATTCTCCAAGTCTGTACATCTCAAGACCAAATACTTCAGGCCCGTATACTTCAGTCTGAACCTCTTCACTCAAATAGACATACTTACCATGTTCTGATGGAGGGGTTGAAGATCGAAAATCATCACTGTCGACATTATAGTCATCTCTCCAATCATCCTGACTTCCTGAAGGAGGTGCTGCTTTTGGGGGATCTGATGCGCGAGTCTCCCCAATGATTTGTACTTCGTCTCTGCAACAGCAGGAGCTGAAGGGTCCTCTTGTATGGCCGGAGAAACACTGACTTCAACAGTGGCCTGACAAGTGGGGGGTAGAACCCTTTTGAGTAACGGGAGTAGGATCACTGCAGAGAACAGGACCTTGACTCCGACGCCTCTTAAGGGAGCGGAGAGTTAAAGATGAGTCATCCTCATCCTCCTCGGGTTCCTTAGCGAGGGACTCAGAAACCAGAGTGGGTGTTACAGTTCCAGTTCTAGATGGGGTGCTCTGCGAATCAATCCCCTGCGGAATGGTAGGCAAGTCACTGAGGCGCCTTAGTCTCTTCCGCTTATGTGAATATTTCTTGGGAGGAGACTGCGGTTGAAGAGAAGTCTTTTTCGATGTCAGGAGAGGAGAAGCATCAAGAGAGGCGGTTTGAGCTGATGCATTATTGACCTCTTCCCTCTGTTGAGTTACTGGTTTTGATTCATTGGATGCGCTGTCTTCCCTGAAGTCTTCCATCCCTACCACTTTCGTACTGCCAGCCTTTTTTTTTTGGGCATATCAAGCTCTGATCTCCCGCAGACTGGAATGATTTATGCTGAAATTATGAGGAGCGGAACTAAAATCCACGAACCACTTACAGAAATAGAAACTTATACTCGAATTTGGGGTCTTGAGCGGAAAATCAAATCTGGCCTGAGTTCCACCTGCGACGAAGTGAAACCAAGCTCGAGCTCCTTCAAGAGCATTCCCAGCAAAACTTATCTCTCTATTGGGATTACCAATATAAAGCTGATCATACCCGAAATGTTGAGCGAAACGACTCGGGTAGTAAGGCTCTATGTAGCAATGGTTCCCCAAACGAAGAACCAGATGTCCTGAGCGGATATTTATCAACCACCAGAAGCACCCCGAGGACAGAGTAGTAAAATTATCGGCGCTGGCAATATCGGCAAATTCCTCCCCGTACCCAGTATTTGGAAAGTACAGAAAACATCTGAATAATTCAAAAGTCAAGAAATGACGGAGGGTCTTGCGGATCGCAGCATGTAGCCCCCTCTCCATTGCGACCTCTTGTAGTGCTGTACTTTGAGAGCACTTAAGTCAATCTGCGAGTCGGCAGGACTCATCAAAGTGGGGCAATGTAGAACCAACCAAGCCATCAAATAAGTATAAGAGAGTTCTATACGCGGATTAGGAGTCTTAATGATCGGATCCCCTTTCTTCCTTTGCTCCTTCTTCACGTTGCAGAATTTATTAGATAATCTCCTCAGTCCGCTTTGAATGCTGCACACCATCGCAGGCAACAGACTGAGTCGCCTACCTAATGCTAGCCGGACGGCTGGGTATACAGCCCTAACGGGTATGTTTTCCTGCGAAGGAATAACACACTTTTTCAACCATACCATCAAATAACCCGCCAAGAAGGCAGGATCAGATAAAAATTGAAGGGCCTGATAATGAAAGCTCTCAAAAGACGTGCCAGTTTTGAAAACGTTCTCATCAGATTCGGTGACATAAGCATCTGTCCCGAAACTTGCGATTCTTCTCTCAACCTCCTTTTCACAAACAGGAGGAAGGCGAGTAAAATTAGGATTACCCTTAGAAAAATTGGGCAGAAAATATTGCAACCACTTCTTTGGCTTCAAACTGCGGGTGCCGGATGTGTGGGTGCAAATATGGTAGTGACAGAGTAATTCCCAGTAAGTATCATAAGCCATAGGGTCCCGGATCTTCAGCAGATGGAGTTGTTCCCCAGTGGGGACATACTCTTCATACGGGATATCTCCCATGTGTAAGCCCGAAATTTCATATATTTCGTGAAGGGCAAAACACAATTCGCCTCGAGGGCAAAAAATTGTACAAGTATCAGGATTGTACAGTTCTAGTAGAGCAAAAAAAAGGAATCTGCTAGCAGGAATACCATGCTGAACAGTCCTGATAGCACGATGTAACCCTGCGTAATGAAGTTGATCTCTGAAAGTTTTCAGGGAAAAGTCAGTCAAGACTGCCCACTCTTCTTTTGAAGAACAGTGAACCCATCCAGGGGGACGAAAATCCTAAATAGGAAACTCCCCTTGTGCATTGGTGAATCAGTATAGAAAAGTTTGTGCGATTATGGGAACCTCACCTCTGGGGAGGTCATGTTTAAGCAGTTCCGGAAGCAATCCACAAGAGTGTTTTCCAGTACTACGAGGAAAAGCACCTTGAGCATTGAAGCCCCCCAATAAAATGCCGTCTTGTGGCATGTTTATGTGCCAGTCCATTCGTGTGGGTACGGAAAGGGATTGAAAGAATAAGAACGGATAAGACCTCTCCATATTGGGGAGAAACAAGTAGCGACCTTCAATTTGACGAAGTAATTTGTAATCTCCATCTTCCAAACTGCTATCGGGCACCGAAACATGGTCCCCAAACAAAAAGGCGGTTTTACGTAGCGGAGACTGATCATCACCTTCAAAAGGTGCATTAGTTATCAGTTCTCGTAATGTTGAGTGAGAAGGATGGAGAATTTTGTCTTCTCTCTCTTGGCTATTTGATACTGTACAATGTGGTAAGACATGACCAAATCTGAACTCTTTCTTCCCATCATAGCCATCCGAGTATCCAAAATAATGATCCTTAGACCAAGGATTCAAGGCATAATCGACTGCAAGAGACAATCAGATTCAAGATAAGAAAATCTCTGAGAAAAGGAGTACCTTTCGAAAGTTATTTGTTATTACCTCCAATCAAGGGCTCCTGCCGAACCACTATTGAACTAGAAGTTGTTTGAGAATCTTGATGACCACTGGCAACCGCATCAGAGGAAGAAACTTTCTTCGACATCTTTTGCAGATTGAGAAAATCCTTCACAAAGAGAATCGAAAGCTAAAGGAAGTTAAAGACGAGAAGTCTGAGAAACTCTAACAAAAAACTCGAATTTCAAATTTCTTGAAATAAGAGTAGCCTCTCTCATAAAGTAAAGATTATATAGCAGATGATTTGACGGCCGAGATCTCTGGATAGATGTGATATCTGGCCCGAATCTCGTGGGTACCTTTTCATTTAATGCGGCTCAGAGAACGTCTCAATTCTTACGTCGTAGAAAGCAACCGCCTTCCGGCATTTCCGCAACCAAAAGTGATAGTTCGCGTCCCTAATACAGAGTCGCGTTCCCTCCGGAATTTCAATTTACGATCCTAACACAGAGTCGTTTTCTGCTATCAAATGAAAGTTCGCGATCCTAATACAGAGTCGTGTTCCTTCCAAAGCGAAAGTTTGCGACCCTAACACAGAGTCGTCTCTTTGCGATCCTAACACAGAATCATATGCAGCAAATTGTGACACTAATACAGAGTCACATTCTCCTTCAAAGGCAGTAAATTGTAATACAGAGTCGCATTTTCCTTCAAATACAGCAAGATCACGGTGCTAACACAGAGTCGTGTTTCTTTCAAAATGAGAGTTCAAGATATTGAGACAGAGTCATGCTGCCCTCAATTGAAGAGAATTCTAATACAGAATTGTACTCTCAGATGGAGATTCTAATACAGAATGTTATATCCAAAGTATTCCAAAACTCCTCAGAGAATCATGAGAGTTTTAAAAACTTTGGAGGGGGTTTTATCGGCGGAAAATTTTGGTATACAAAGCAGATCCGCGAATTTAGAGTTGGATATCCGCAACTCAGCGGATCCGCGAACCTAAGGATTGAGGTTCGCGACCCAGTGATGACAGAACATGTTCGCGAATCTAAAACTGAGATTCGCGATACTACCCATAGCTTTCGGGTAGGGGTTTAATACAAAGTCACCCGACCCGAACAAGAGAGTTGTCATCTCAGATCGTAGAGCTAACTGCCAAACAAATGCAACGACACTATTTCGATCGTGGGAGCAACCACCTAACGAATATGACGGCACTTCTCGAGTAGTGGGAACTAACGGTCTAGCAAATAAGGCGGGACATTACCCTAGAACCCCTATAAAAGGCAGGGGATTGAAAGAGAACAGAGCAAGAGACGGAGACGAAGAGACAGAGGGATCAATCATTTTCTTCTTGAATTACCCCCTTGTGACCAAGAGTCCAGAACCTTTCTTTTCCCAGCCAACTGAGAGAAATTGTGCGGAGTGTCAACGGAGAGCATGATCGTCCTCCACAGCTACCTTAGAACCCAGATTTAAATAAAGGGAAAATCCATTTTCCTCATATTCTGTAAACGGGAAACCGTTGATTGTAATCCTTTATTGTAAAAAAACTTCAATAGAGTTTCATTTGCAAGTTTTATGGAAAACACTTTCCTGTTATATGTGAAAGCTATGAATCATTCTTTAGGATCTTTACTGGCACAAAAGAATGAATTGGGGGCATGAACAAGCCATTTATTATCTCAGCAGAATGATGATTGTGGCTGAACATCGATATAACCTAGTGGAAAAGAATGCCTAGTTTTGTTGCTCACAATACAGAAAATGCGACACTATTTAGTTGGGCAAATAATTAAGAATACTAATAACTAAACCATGTTTATTAGATTCAAGGCTATCCAATTGGATTATTTTGCTATCACAATATGACATGCATTTTATCTCATAAAAATCAATTAAAAGACAAGTTATAGCTGATTTCCTACTTGAACACTCAATTCCAGTGTCTTCAAAATTATATGAAGATATCCCTTGTGAGATAATCGAAGGAAATACAATTTCAAAGCAAGATGTTCCACAAGAAACTGTTATAGTAAATACTGTTACAAAAGATGTGTGACAACTTTTCTCCGATTGTGCCTCTAGAATGGAACTCAAAGAAAGGATGGTAGCGGAAGTGGGAGTTGTTTTTGTTTCTCCTTACAAACACATCATTTCACGAGCATACTCATTGGTAAACTCATGTTCTAATAATGTTGCTTAATACAATGCCCTGATGATTGCTTTGAAAATAACCAAACAGTTAGGAGTGAAATATTTAGAAGCATATGGAGATTCCCAACTCATCATAAATCAAATTAGAGGGGAATATAAAGTCAAAAATGAGGACTTTTTACCATATTACCAAGCAGTTATAAAATTGGCTGATAGTTTTAATGGTTTATATATCAGTTATGTGATGCGCCATCAGAATGGTTATACAGATTCACTAGGTTCCTTAACTGCTACTTTAGCATTACTCAAAAATGCTAGTAAGCGAATAACAGTGGAAAGTAAGTAACTATTTTGTCCAAAAATGAGCTCGAAGTGGGATTAAGTTTAGAAAAGAAACAAGAAGCAAATGAAGTATATGCTCTTGAGTTTAATCTTGAACCAAGAGATTGGCAATTTCCTTACATAAATTATATTTTTTATAGAATATTGCCAGAAGATTCTAAAGAAGCAACAGTAATTCAAAGAAAATCTGTTTGATTCTATTATAATGCCGAGCTTCAGATAATATATAGAAAATCTTATGATGAGATTTTACTTTATTGTCTTTCTAACGAAGAAGCTCAAGAAGCACTTGAAGAAGCTCATAGCAGTATCTGCGGAGCACATCAAGCAGGACCAAAACTCTTAGATAGACTCCGAAGAATGGGTTATTATTGGTTCAAGATGATGACAGACGCAGTTACTTATGCTAAAAACTATAGAGCCTGCAAAATACATGCAGACTTCATACATCAAGCTCCGGAATATCTTCACCCAACGGTTACATCATGACCATTCGAATAATGGAGAATGCATATTATTGGATCAATTTTCCCACCATCAACAATGGGACATCAATTCATATTAGTCATAACAGATTGCTTCTCAAAGTGGACTGAAGTTGTTTTCTTAACTGAAGTTAAGTCGTCAAATATTATTAAGTTCATTAAACATCATGTTATATACCACTTGGAGTGCCTAGGAGAATTATTTATGACAACGTATCTTAGTTTATGAGTCAGTCGTTCTCTAGGTTTTGTAATAAATATAGGATTGAAAGTGTGGTCTCATCTCCATACAATCCTGCAACTAATGGTTTAGCAGAAACTTTCAATAAAATCATTGTTAAGCTTCTTAAAGAGTTCATTTCATCCAATCAACGAGATTGGGACGAAAGACTTGGAGAATGTCTCTGGGTATATCGAACTACTGTCAGAACTCCTACTAAAACTATGCCATTTTCTTTGGTGTATGGGTCTGAAGCAGTGTTACCCTTGGAAATCCAAGTTCCATTATTACGAGTCGCATTAGCAACTAAAATAACGCAAGAAAAAGACATCAACAAAGACTTCTAGAATTGGAAGCTCTTGATGATAAACGTTTTGAAGCCCAACAAGCATTGAACTCTGCCAAGTGTGGATTTCTAAGACTTTTAATAAAAAGATTAAGTAGAGAATTTTCAAGAAAGATGATCTAATTCTTTCAGTAAGAAGATGGATCATAATCAATCAAAAATCCAAAGAAAAGTTCCAGCCAAAATGGGAGGGACCCTTTGTCATTGATGCAGTCTATTCTAATGGCGCATATTGATTGACAAAACAGAATGATGATAAAATAATGATGCCAATTAATGAAAAATTTCTGAAGAAATATTATTTCTAACTGATTGGACCAATTTGTCCACCAATCAAATAGAGCTTATCTACAAGGAAAAACCCATTCTCAATGAGTTTCAGCATGAAATGTCGAATGAATCTTAATTTTCTATGACTAAGGATAGAGAAAAGTTTGGCATTTAAAGTCCAAATAAAATTCTCGACAACTCATCATTCTGAGAAAAATAGCGTGGCTAACCTAATGCAAACGGCGGTTGGTAAAGGCTAATCAAATCGGTTTATAACTGAGGATTTGCTAAAAATCCCATGAACTTATCATGATTAGTTTATGTATTTGACATATTTGAGATTTGCGAATCTGGAATCAAAGGATCCTAAAATGCAAATTTCATAAGGTCGCGTTTTAATACTAAATGAAGTTTAGAAACGCAATCTTGAATTTTAAAAGTGCAAATTTTCGTAAAGTCACATATACTTCTTTTCCTCCAAATTTGCTAAGTTAAAAATTACATTTGGCAAAAAAAATTCCTTAACTCCAAATTTACTAAGTTAAAAATTATCTCTAGTAAAAGCGTAAATTTTTGTAAAATCACGCTCTTCTTCTTTTCCAAATTTGCTAAGTTAAGAATTACCTCTAGCAATTCAGAAGTTGTTATACTATAAGTCACTGAACAGTGCAGATTTTAACTTGTTTAGAAAAGTTAATAGTTACTTCTATCCTGATTCAAAAAACTTATTCATTCACAGCAAATTCCATTTTGGGCTTTTGAATAATGACTTTATATTGTCAAGTTAATAATTACCTCTGAATAGTATTCTGAAGAGTCAAAATAATTATCAAGTTAACAGATACCTCTAATGATCAAAATCAAAATATTCATCAAGTTAATAGTTATCTCTAATGATCAATATCAAAATCATTCATCAAGTTAATAGTTACCTCTGAATAAATGATAACAAAATTCTTGAAGTATAAAAATTTTATTTATTACGAAATCAATATTACAAAGAGTTCCTTGATATCATACAATGAATGGAAATGAGTACAAATCTTTGAGTCAAGAGAACATTAAAATTTTTAATCAACATCTATTATCCCTAATAGGATGGCTTTATCAGTAAAGACAAAAAGCTTATTTTTGTAGCCTCCTCCTATTGATGGTTAAAGAACTTCCAAGTTTGTTCACTCAGCCATGATTAATATTACCAGTGACTTGATTAATACAAAGCTGGGTGTAGCAAATGCATGTTCCCAAGTATATAACTTACGAAACTGCTGAAATTGGGGGTTGCCAACAACCATTTATCATCCTTACTTTAAGTATACTAGGCAGGAAATAGATAATGCTACACACCCGAAATTTTTTATCTCATGAAAAGTAGATGAGATCTTCTGATTTTCCAAGGATATTGGAAAAATTTGAGAACCAGACAGGTGTGGCTGATTGTTAAGGAAAATAACTATAGTTATGTCCTACAACAGATCCAAAATCTTGTTAAGAAATATAAAAAAATACTTGATTTATGTTCATAAAAAGAAAACTTACCAGAGTTAAGAAAAATAATTACAGTCATAAGGATCTTTTCAATAGAATATTCCTTCTTTAACAAACATGGCAGAAGACCTGGCACAACTAGGCCAACATTATTTGGAGGTCTTGTAACATGCCAACCCAATCTGTTGCCTCGATCAAGGAAAAGGAAGAAGAACAGAGCTCCATGATAGAATTGGTTTTGGAGAAGAACTTTAGAAAAGTAGAGAGTTCAGAAGAATTCTCAAGTCATGATGACTTTTGGAAGAAAGGCTGAGCGTTTTATATACAGGATTTCATGATCAAAATCTTCAGCCAAGAGATTTTATAGGCGAAATCTTCAGTTAAGTTTTTTAACTCGAATCTCAATAAGATTTATTATTATTGCATGGGACGCTTAGATATCTGCGCCAAAGGAAACGAGATCTTTGGCTGAGATCTTTGATTAAAATCCTGTCATTAATGGATGCATGCAGCACTTAAATATTTACACCAAAAAGTCAATTAAGTTGATGGAAAGTCATTCTATATATGAAAACACGCGGATTTTAATTCAGGGTTACACTTATATGTAAACCCGTGGATTTTAACGCAAGCTTACACTTACATGTAAACCCACGGATTTTAGGGTTACACTTATATGTAAACTCGTGGATCTTAATGCAGGGTTGCACTTATTACAAATCAGAATTCAGAATCTTATTCGTAGACAAGCTCATAGAGTTGGACCAAAAACTCGCAGATTTGAACTCTGAAGCATAAACGCATAAATCTAAATGCAGGGTTGCGTTTCTTGTACAAACTTGCAGATCCAGATGTAGAGTTACATTTTTGAGTGCAAAGTCAAGTCTGATATGTAAATTTATCAAAATTAAGTTTAGAGATATGCGAAGATTAATTAAGCTCAAAATTTCAATAGGATGACAAATAGAAATTGTTCATTAGACAAAATCAGAAGGAAATATTACATTCCTGAGACTAATTTGAGTTTGCATTGTCAAAATGAGAAGATCACAAAAACTCCTTGGACAATATTAAAATTTTTACAATTTAATGATTCAAGAGAGTCTTGATCTTTTTTTTTTTTTTTTTGCATCACTGATCTCCAATTGAACGGTCTCATAAGCCTAAATAGTAGTCTGCCTACGCAGTTCCTTCACACTGACAGTTATGTTGTCTCCTGAAGCAGATTTTAGAGCTTCCAATTCTGCTTGATCAACCAAAAGAGTTTTGATTATGCTATCCTGTTGTCTTGATAAATCAGTAAAATTTTTCATTGTCTCCTCACATTCTTTAGAGAGTTGTTCAAGAAAAGCTTGAGTTTTGGCAATAGTCTCCTAAGTTCTAACAATGGCTGCATCATGACTTTTAACAGTTATAGCATCATTTTTTATCTGAGCAGATAAAAACTAGTAGGTTAATTGATTTCCGTCAAAGTGGGCTTGGCAAGTATCAGTCTTTTCTTTAATTTCCTTCTAGAGCTTGCATTGTTCTTCCATCAGTTTTTGAAAAGTGGCCTCAACCATTTCTGACTTATCTGCACTGTGGATCTTCAATAAAGATTCAGCATAAGTCTGAATTTGAGTTATCATTAGTTTATACGGAGCTACCTTTTCTTCTCCTCCAATGCTTGATATGCCGGTTGCATAAATATTAAGAACATTGGCAATTAAAGAGAAAGAACTCCATTTCAGAATTTTGTCAATACAGCGGTCCAGAAATTGAAGAAAAACTTTAATAGTATGATTGAGCAAATCTGCTTCAAGAGCATCCACTTATGCACAATTTGTTGATGAAGAAGTAGCTGTAGCGGAAGTACCAACAGCAGTAGATGTAGATGGTACTGCACTCCGAGGTGAGAAAACAACAGTTTCAATGAGTGCAGCAGGTTCAGCAGTTCTGACTTCAGTAGGAGCATCAGTTTCAACAGCTCTAACTTCAACAGAGGCAGTAGCCTCAGTATCCTCAACAGGTGCTGCAAGATCAACAACTTCAACCTCAGTGACATCAGTGACTTCAACAAGGCCAGCAACCACAATAGTTTCTGGTACAACTTCTGGTTGAATTTCAGTATTAGCAAATGACGTATCACCTTCAGATATATACTCCGAAGTTGGAGTAGAAGAAAACATTTCTAAGAAAAAGAGAAAAATGATTAATTGATGATAAAAGAAATAAAAGATTATATAAATGAGAAAGTTTAGAATAGACCTTGAGATTGTGAACTGGACTCTTCAGATCCGTACACCTCAGCTCTCTCTTCTGCCGTTAGAAATGTATTTTTATCATCGTCTAATGGAGGAGTAGAGAAGCGAATAACATCACTATCATCATCATCATCGCTCATAATTTCAACTACAAGGGGAGTAGGAGCAGCAGATTCCTCTTGCACCGATTGAATTGGTCTTTCTGAATGAGACACAGTAACTTGTAATGAAACCAAGCTCTGGCTCTCTCAAATAGGAATGGATAGCAGAATACCATTTGCCAAAGCCAAAACTCATAAACGAATTTGGAGTCTTTAGTGGAATATTGAAGTTGGCCTTTGTACCACCAGAGATGAAATGAAACCAAGTTCTGGCTCGCTCGAATAGATTCCCAATAAAGCTCATGTCTGTATTGGGATTTTCTATATACAATTGATCATATCCAAATTGTTGAGAAAAACGACTTGGGTAATAGGATTCAATATAACAATGATTCCCTAAGCGGAGAACCAAGTGCCCTGAACGGATGCTTATTAACCACAAAAAATATCCAGGAGATAGAGTCGTGAAGTTATCAGCACCGGCTATATCCGCGAATTCATCCCTATAACCAGCATTTGGAAAATAAGGAAAATATTTATATAAGTCATAGTTAGCATGATATCAAAGTGTTCTGTGGATCGCAGCCATGTGACCTCCTTTTCAGTGTGATTTCTCGTAATGCTGAAATTTGGGAGAACTCAAGTCTATTTGAGTATCAATTGGACTCATCAATGAAGGGCAATGCAAAACTATTCAAGCCATTAAATAAGTGTATGGAAGTTCCACCCGCGGATTTGGAGTCTTGATAATCAATCTTCCCTCATCATCATGCTCCTTCTTAACATTGTAGAATCTATCAACCAATTTTTTCAATCCACTTTGAATTTCACAAACCATTGCTGACAGCAAACTAAGTGGACGGCTAAATGCTAACAAAACTGCTGGATATACCACTCTGATTATGGAATCACATATTTCTTCAACCGTAACATTAAGAAACCTGCCAACAACGTAGGATCTGATAAAGGTTGTAAAGCCTGATAATGAAAACTTTAAAAGGATGTTCCGACCTTGAAGACATCCTCATCTGATTCAGCAATGTATGTATCTGTTCCACAGTGAACAGTCCTTTCTTCAAACTCTTTTCAGAAATTGGAGAAAGACGAGTTAAATCAGAATTGTTCCTCGTAAACTTGGGGAAAAGATACTGTAACTATTTCTTTTGCTTCACATTGTGAGCATTCGACATGTGAGCACAAATGTGATAGTGGCAAAATAATTTCCAGTAAATATCGTAAATCATGGGATCCCGAATTTTCAATAAATAGAAATTTTCTCCTGTGGGGATATATTCTTCATAAGGAATATCTCATATGTAACCCTGAAATCTCATGCATCTTATGGAGGGAAAGCTCTAGTTCACTACGATGCATAAAGAAAGTATAAGTATCAGGATTATACATTTCCAGTAAAGAAAAGAAATGGAATCAACTAGGAGGAATTTCATGTTGAGTTGCCCTTATACCATGATAAAGATTTATATGCTTTAGTTAGACCGCAAAAACTCTTAAGAAAAATTTGATTAAAATAGCCCATTCTCCTTTAGGAGAACAATAGATTTATCCAGTAGGATCAAAATTTTAAATTAAAAATTCTCCTTGTGCATAAACAAAACGGTGTAAGAAAATTTGGACAACCACTGGTGTTTCACCCAAAGGGAGATCTTACTTAAAACATTCTGAAAATAATCCATAAAAATATTTTCCAATAGAATGAGCAAATGCCCCTTGTGCATTGAATCCACCCAGCAAAACACCTTCTTGCAGTTTGTTTAATGTCAATCCATGGTTCTTGGAATAGAATGGGATTGGAGATACAAAAATTAATAAGACCTCTCCATGTCAGGAAGAAACAAGTCACGTCCATTAATTTGATGGAGCCACTTATAAATCATATCATCTAAGCAGTAATTGGAGATTGGGACATGATCACCAAAAAGACAAGGAGGCTTGTTTAATAAAGTCCTATTCTTTCCCTCAAAAGGAGCAGTAGTCATGAATTCTCGCAATGTAGGGCAAGCAGGGTTCAAAATTTTACTTTTCCTCTCTTGGCCATCAGATGCTGCATAAGCTGGAAAGACTTGACCAAATCTAAACTGTTTTTTACTATTGTATCCTCCTGTATGGCCAAAATAATGATCTTTCGGTTAAGAGTTTAAGGCATAATTCACTGTATGAAGAGAAGAAAGAATTAAAACAAAATTGTGAAAAGGAAGATGCTCCATTAGGATCAGAGTATAAATTGCAAATATGATATGAAGTAAGATAATCACCTCCGACCAAAGACTCCTGCCGGACCACTATGGAGCTAGAAATAGCCTAAGGATTCTGAAAATCACTGCCAGATGGATCAGAAGATTTAGCCCTCCTCGTCATTCTCTAAAATTCTTAAGAAAAATTTGGCGTAAAAAAAGTTTGAAGAAAATTGAGGATAAAAGGAGCTTGAAAACGAAGAGTCTTGAAAATTGAAGGAAAATTTGGAGTTCAATTTTTTTTTTAGAAAGTATTAAAATACCCTAAAAGATGAGTTTGAAATTTTATACCAGATGATTTGATAGACGAGATCTCTGGCCCAAATCTCATGAGAATCCTCTCATTAATGAAGCTCAGAAAATGTCTCGATCTTTACGCCAGAAAAGTGATAAAATTCTAGATATACCGCATAAAGTGAGAGATCTGCGGCTCTAATATAGAGTCATGCCTTTCAAAAGCATGGAATTCGCGATTCTAATACAGAGTTGTGTTTCCTTTCAAAGTGCAAAAACTGTGAAGATTGCATTCTTGCCAAATTATCCAAAGTATTTTAAAACACCTCCAGAACCATAGAGTTTTGAAAAGTTTGGAGGGGATTTTGTTGGCGGAATTTTCTTTTATTGGGATCATCTTTCATAAAAAGATATCCGCGTATATAAACTATAGAGGAAATAAGACATGGTCTAAACAGAATTGTACTTTATTTTTCATAGAAGCTGAGATACGATCTTTGACTCTCGAATAAAACTGAAGTGTGAATCTCTTTCTCTAGATTCGCAGACTTAATAATGAGAATATGCTCCGAAGGGTCTCATCATCGTGTCTAAGCATATTATTCAAGCAGTGAACATGCCATCAGATTGAAATGCGAATCTAAAAGTTTAAGATTCGTGTTCTGATTGTCATTCAGATTGAAACAGGAATCTAAAATCTGAGATTTGCATTCTGATTGTCATTCAGATTGAAATACGAATCTAAAATCTGAGATTCGCATTTCGATTTTCATTTAGATTGAAATGCAAATTTAAAGTTTGAGATTCGCGTTTCGTTTTCATTCAGAAGAAATATGAATCTAAAACTTGAGGTTTGTGTTTCAGTTACGATCCAGAGGATTAAAAACGTTGGTTACAAATTTTGGAGATTTAATACAAATTCACCAGATCAAAAGACGAAAAGATCGTGGAGACTAATACTTGGATAGTTACATCAACTGAAAAGTTTCTAAAGCTCTATAAATAGCAGAAGATTATGCGAAAAAAGAGACCAGACATCAATATTATAGAGAGAATATTTTTCCATCCAAGTGCTGGTGTGTTGGCAGTGAAAATTTCTAAGTTAAAAGGATTTTCCACAACGGAATGCGGAGCTAATTCAATAGCCCCGCGTTTGGTTACATTAACCCTGCGTTTGAATAAAACGCGGAGATGTTTAATAGCTCCTCGTTGATTCCGCAGTCTGGCTTGTATTAGCCTCGCGTTTGAGTAAAACGCGGAGATGATCAATAGCTCCGCGTTAGCTCCGCGTTTTGGTTATTTAGCGCCGCGTTTTGATGCGATTAAAGCTCCGCGTAAGCAGATAACCAGAATCTCAAATTGATTGAGATTATGATTTTGGGCTTATCCAAATACCCGAACAAGTCTAATCAGAATTCCATCAAAACTAAGATATTTGATTGGAATCCTTGATGAATGCGAGTTCTATTTAGATAGAAACTCTTGCATTAACCTGGGGATATAAATACCTTCCTGGTGAAATCCTAAGGGTCTTCTTTTTGGCATCGGAAGCCTCCTATCGATCCTTTGGCAATTCAAGTACGCGAGAGAGCCTTGAAGCCTTTGCTGATCATCTTCTGAAATCTTGGAGAATTCAAGTTACGCACAGAGCCTTGAGTTCGTGAAGATCAGAGAAAATCATCATCTTCTTTCTGGAATTCTTGAGAAGTTCGAGTTACGCGAGAGAGCTTTGAACAAATCAAAACCAGAGAAGATCGTCTATATTCGGCCGATATCTTTAAAAGAGAAGATTTCAACGTACCGATCGTCCAAAGGAACTACTATAGATCCCATCGCCACAGATCCCACAATATTGTAAAAGAGAGAGATTGAAATATAAAATCCTCTCGTTTGTTCTTTTTATATCTTGTTCACTTCTATTGTAATTCAAGTTAATTCAATGGGAAGAAGCGAAGGAAATTTTGCGACGAGCAAACTGGCGACCACAGTGGGAGCCGTCTCTTTCACTGATGAAGAGATTGTGTCGCAATCGGACGTTGACTTGATCGGATCCGAAGTAGATACGCTGGTCGTTGAAATCGACCAGCAGAAGTACGAGGAGTTCCTCTCCTCCGGATCAGATGACTTGGATGAGACACGGCACTATCGTCGCATGTACTCCAATGCCCGAGTGACGGGTAGAAAGGTATCCACCGAGAGATGGGGATCCTTGGAGACTGCGGCTATAGAGCCGGAGTTCACACAAGAAGTCCTAGCCGAGGATGAGCTTCCGATTGCCGAAGAAGACGTGGGAACTGGACTGACCAGGACCCAACTCCGGAACAGGAACCGGAGAGCGAGGCGTAGAGCCCTCAAAGCCCGCCTTGGACGCGGAACTAACTCTAGAGGACGCGAGGCTATGGTCCCTCGCAAACTGGCTCGGGCTACCCGTGAGACCAGTCTCTACCGCGTTAAACGCGAAGATACAACTTGCCTTAAAAGCAAGGAAAAGCCAGCGTGTGATTTTCCACGCGAAGCTGGTAATACTGGCGGGTTACGCAAGATTCCTGACACTCGCGAGTTACGCGAGTATAAAAATTATTCAAAGCCAGCGTGTGATTCTCCACGCGAGGCTATTACTATGCCTAGCGAGAGACGCGAAGCCAGTAAGGGTTGCGCTAGTCGCAGAATACCCAACACTCGCGAGTTACGCGAGTATAAAAATTATTCAAAGCCAGCGTTTGATTCTCCACGCGAGGCTATTACTGTGCCTAGCGAGAGACGCGAAGCCAGTGATACTTGCAATAAATGCAAGACTTCTGACACCCACAAGGAACGTGAGGATGATTGGCAGATAGTTGTCAGTCGTAAAAACCGCGCTAAGCGCGAAGCTATGATCTGCGTTAATCGCAAAGATAAGCCAGCGTGCAAGAACTTCCCTTCACGCGGGGCTATTATTCCAGAAGCTAAACTTCCAAGAACACACCAAGCCAGCGAGAAACGCGAGGCTAGTGTGGATAAGCGCGGAGCTATTCTTCAGGCCCGCAATGTGAAACGCGAGGCTATTCCTAAGCCACGCGAGGATCGGTCCGACCCCAGAGTCAGGGTTGATCAATCAAAGAAGTTTCAGTGGATTCCTAAACACTCTCAAGAGTTGAATGGACCTCTTGATTCCATGGATAGAGGCACTGACCTCAGGGAGCATCTCTCTAAGAAGAGAGGCATAGACCAACTTCAAGTTGAACATAGTTGCCATTGCCAGCAACTTGTGACAGCGGTATCAGCCGTGATGGATAATTGTGGCTGCAGCAAGAACAGGATATCTGTGTTCGACCGATTAAACGAGTCAAACCAGAATCCTGCTAAGAAGATAAGAACCACTCCCCTGAAACAAGGGAGAGCTGTAACTTCCAACATGGTAGGAAAAGGGAAGAAAATTGCAGAGACGGATGATGATTCAGAATCGAGCGATGATGAACCTCATCGTATTACTCGACTAAGATCAGGAGCCGTTCCGCCCCGAAATTATAAGAAACTCGCAGGGGGTTCTTATGACGAGGACAGCGATAATTCCGCTATAGCCTCGCCTCCATCCTCTACATCGTCTCGACTGCAGAAGTCAGCATCGCATATGGCAGATAAGACTGATGATATCAATCAGAGATTTGAAGCTCAAGAAAAGATGATTCGAGAGCAGCAAAAGATGATTGAAGGTCTTAAGAGCATGCTATCGAGATTCGTGGAAGATAATACCAAAAAGGTCAAAGAAACTCTGAATGAAGAAGAACAGGAAGAGAAAGCCCACTCGATGCATGAGGAAGAGGATAGATTTTCTTTCCATGATCCGCATGGGGAGAAGATAGAAAAGCTCCAGAATCAACTCGAAGTTTTAATGCGTAAAAAGGAGTTAAAAGAAGCAGGGGTCTCAAGACCGTATCCTCCTGAATGGGACATGATACCTTACCCACCGAAGTATAAGCTGCTCAAATTAGAGCCATACGACGGAAAAGGATCGCCCAGCCAGCATATATATTACTTTTTATCCCAAGCAGGACACTTAATGGGTAATGATCCCATCATGACCAAAGTATTTGTAAGTACTTTGCGAGGGCCTGCTTTCACCTGGTTCATGCAGTTGCCCCCAGGTACTATTAATACCTGGTAAGATGTTGAGAAATTATTTCTCTCACGTTTCTTCGAGGATGACACCGAGATTACGGTTCATTCCCTTCTTGCAACTAGGCAAGGAGAACAAGAAACGGTTAAAGATTTCATAGAAAGGTTCCGGGAGAAGTCCGTACATTGTAAACACGGAATGATCCAGGAAACTCTAGTCGAGACATGTCGACACAACCTTAAGACCAATGTGCTCCTCAAAATGGGGGCCGTAGAGTCTAAGACGTGGAGGGACCTGCTCAAACAAGGAGAGCAAGCTGAAGACTTGATTTGCCGAGTCGAGGAATCCCGCGGATCAAGAAACGCTGGGGGTAGTAAGCCATATACCCAAAACAACAGCAATAAGAATAAAGGGAAAGCAGTCATGTCGTCAGAAGCTGCTCCTCAGAAAATCGGTCCTCCGCCAGAGCCAAAACCTCAAAGACAGCGAGGATCAAGGCAAATCAGACCGCAGCAAGAAAGGAATTACACTTTCAAGGTGGAACAGACACATATCCTCTTTCACCTGCTCCAGAAGAAGGGAATGCTAAAATTTCCGGAGAATAAGAAGCCAGAAGATGCGGGTAAGACTAAAGATCCCAATTACTGTCTTTATCACCAGAATGTTGGGCACCCTACCAGGGATTGTTTTCCCCTTAAGAACAGAATCCAAGCACTAATAGAGGCTGGAGTTCTGACGCTTAAGGAAGAACAGAAGAAAGTCACTGCCAATATGGCAACCATAAAGGTTGGAACCCACGAGTTTCCCGCAGGAGTGACCCCAATCCCTAAGGTTAAGATGGTCACGAAGAATCTTGATCCGCACAACAAAGCCCAAGAGGGACTTGTCCCCGTAACAACCCAAAAGGGGGAAGTTATGTGGGTTCACCCCGATTTGTTGAAAGATGAACAATGGACTACTTCAAGAAGTCAAGGGAAGAAGTGGACTGTTAATGCCATTTCTGCAGATATAAAGGAAGAATATATAGTTTCGGGGGCCTTCACAGATTCTGAAGAAGAACCTGAAACTATGGCCACCCATCAAGATGGGGCAGGCCCTTCCGGTACTCGATCTGGAAAGACATATCTTAAGGACTACACTAGAGTGGATCCAAAAGATATCTATGCAGAACTCGCAAAGCCTGCAAAGCAGGAAGGACTTCGTTTCCAGAAGAATCCTACCAGAGATGAAGGAGCCAAAGAAACTCCCTTCGAATTTGATATAATTGCGCAGTTGGCTAACATCCCAGCGCGAGTAACGCTTTACGAATTGTTGAGATTATCAAAATCAACACGTGAAGCTCTAAGAGAGGCCTTGGCAGACTCTGAGTCGTTCCTAGCTCAGATTGTCGAGCCGGCCATCGAAGAGCGGGACTCTTGCCCCCACTGTCATCAAGTGAGAAGGCAAGTCCCACAAATCATTTTCTCTCCAGAAGACATGCAGGTGAGGAATATAAAGCATAATAGGCCTTTATATTTCACTGGATATGTCGGGTCCACAAAAGTGGACCGAATTCAGATTGATCCAGGTTCTGCACTCAGCGTCGTGCCCAGTAGATTGATGCAACTATTGGGGATTTCCCTTCATCGCTTGACACCTACACACACTACCATCTATGGATTCAACGCTAATAATAGCCATCCTCTTGGTAAGATCCGATTGCGGTGTCAAGTTGGAGACTTGAAAACGGAGGTTACATGCTATGTAATTGACGCTAATACCTCCTACAATATTTTATTGGGGCGACCTTGGATCCACTCTCATATGATAGTTCCGTCGACTCTTCACCAGTGCATGAAATATTGCGATGAGGAAGGAGAGGTCCGGACACTAATTGCTGACAAGCAGCCATTCAAAGGGTTAAAAAATTACTTCACAGATGCTACACTCTACAAGCCAGCACATGAAGCCTCCAATGACAGTCTTAGCAAGTTTCCAAAGCCCGACGACAGTGGCAATGAAGCCGACACTGAGTACGAGCTCCTTGGAGAAGATGATGGAGGTGATTACGAAATCAACCCTCACCTGGATCTTAGCTTAGGTCTTGATAATATAGTGGATGTAATAGAAAGTGAATGGGTTATTAATAAAAATGTAAAGTTAGTCTACGAGCATGCTGTAGCTATTGAGTCTGAGCCCTCTTGTACCTCCACCGAAGCGGATGACCTGACCGAACTTGAAGTTCTGGCGGCATACCATTTGCCCCTCAGGTCTTCCCTCCTCTCTCAATTAAAAATAACCGAGGATCAAGGGCACTTCTTTGAAGTGCCTCCCCGACAGAAGTCCCAAAGGCCGATCATGTTCGGCAAAGTGGCCACGTCGCCTCGACAGAGACAAAGTAGTGAAAGTGATGAACAAACATTACCTCAATTTCACTTATATGAGCAAAGGTCCCGACAGATGATGGAGAAAATGGGGTATAATTTTATCCAGAAGCCGGGATTAAACTTTGAAAAAGGGCGGCGGAATCTCATACCCTTGTTTAGACCGAGAGGAAAGAGTCCTGATTATTATCAGAAGACCCGCAGGGGGTTGGGCTATGTATCTACTCCACCCTCATCGCCATCCAAGGATGAAGAGAGTTCTTCGGATAAAGAAGAAACATCTTCACCAGATCATGATTCAGATATAAGCACCGGTGCTTGGTTTCAATCTTTGACAATCAATATGATTTCAGCCGCGCCAGAAAGCGACGAGGAACCAATTGACGTTCAAGATGATGCTTGGGATAGGCATATGGATACTCTCTGGGATGTCCGCTTTGAACAGCGTGACCCGCCCACAGAAGACAAATTAATACAGGTTAACATGGGAACGGAAGAAAATCCGAAACCCATTTTCATAAGCGACACACTAACTCCTTTAGAAAAAGAGGAACTTATATCCCTTATCAAAGAGTATATAGATGTGTTCGCATGGAGTTATGAAGATATGCCTGGGCTTGACCCTCAAATTACCACACACCGGTTAAATATAAAAGAAGATGTCAAATCTGTTAAACAGCAACAGAGGCGTTTTCGACCGGAATTGATGGAGGCAATAGTTGCTGAGGTCAATAAGCATATACAATCCGGGTTCATCCGTGAAGAACAACACCCAGACTGGGTGGCAAACATAGTGCCAGTTCGCAAAAAGAATGGCAAAATCCGGATATGCATTGACTTTCGAGATCTGAACGCTGCATGTCCCAAGGATGAATTTCCACTCCCCATCACCGACGTGATGATCGATAATACTTGCGGTTATGAGAGGATGTCCTTTATGGATGGCTTCTCAGGTTATAACCAAATCAAGATGCACCCGGATGATAAAAAACATACAGCTTTCAGAACGCCACAGGGGGTATACTGTTATACGGTGATGCCATTCGGATTAAAAAATGCAGGTGCCACCTACCAGCGCGCAATGAGCGCCATATTCAAAGAACACCTACGCAGAACAGTGGAGTGCTATGTGGATGACTTAGCAGTTAAAAGCAAAGACAAAGAAGATCATCTTTACGATTTAAGAGTGGTCTTCGATCTTATGCGGAAACATCACTTGAAGATGAATCCTACCAAGTCGTTCATGGGGGTATCCAACGGGAAGTTTCTAGGGTTCGTAATAACTTCAAAAGGAATTTTTCTCGACCCGGAAAAGGTAAAAGCGATTAGCGAAATGCCGCATCTCCGCAATCTTAAGGAATTAAGGGGATTACAAGGAAAGCTCGCTTATATTCGACGCTTCATATCCAATTTATCTGGACGATGCCAACCATTCTCCAAACTTATGAAGAAGGGAGCGTCTTTCATATGGGATGAGGCATGTCAGCAGGCATTTGATGACCTCAAGGAGTACCTTACTAAGCCTCCTGTACTAATGGCACCAGCCCCTGGGCAGCCCTTCCTTATATATGTAAGGGCCATGGATAATGCTTTAGGAGCATTACTTGCTCAATATAATGAGCACGGCCATGAACATGCCCTCTACTATTAAGTAGAACAATGATTGGGGCCGAACAGCGATATACCCCAATTGAAAAGGAATGTTTAGCCCTAGTGTTTGCTGTTCAGAAAATGCGACACTACCTTTCAGGGCAAACAATTCATGTTATATCACGGGTTAACCCCTTGAAGATTCTAATGACCAAACCGAGATCCTTAAATGGCCGATTGGCAAAATGGGCGCTCTTACTATCGCCCTATGACATACATTTTGTCCCTCAAAAGGCCATGAAGGGACAGACAATCGCTGATTTCCTTGCAGACCATCCAATTTGGTCCCAATTAAAGCAGATATCGAAAGTCAACACAGTTACCAAAGAGCAATCTTGGCAAATGTTCTTTGATGGTGCCGCAAGACGATTTGCTGCTGGAGTGGGGGTTGTACTAATATCCCCACATAAACATATATTGCCTAACGGTTACTCATTAACAGAACCGTGCACTAATAATATAGCGGAGTACAATGCGCTTATTATCGGCTTAAAAATAGCTCTGCAACTGGGCGTGAACCATCTAGAGGCATATGGAGATTCTAAGCTCATTGTCAATCAGATGATAGGTGAGTATGAAGTCAGACATGAAGCCCTCATCCCCTATCATCAGCTAGCTATTGAGCTAGCAGGATATTTTGAACAATTCTACATATATCACATATCTCGAAACGAGAACATTTATGCAGATGCTCTTGCCGCATTAGCCGCAACGCTGGCAATCCCGCCAGGTGAAGCTAAAAGCATCACCATTGGTAGTAGAGAACTCCTCCACCCAGACGTGGTATCTCAAGCCGAAGAGGTATGCCAGATCGGCTTAAAGTTAGAACCCCGTGATTGGCAATTTCTATTTGTGGATTATACCTTGCATGGGATATTACCAGAAGATCCTAAGGAAGCCACCTCAATAAAGAGGAAGGCCCAGAGATTTTATTATGACTATAAGCTTCAGACTTTGTATAGAAAGTCAAGAGGTGGTCTATTGCTACGCTGCATATCGAAAGCAGAAGCAGAACAAGTGCTGAGAGAAACACACGATGGAGTATGTGGAGCTCATCAGCCCGGTCCTAAACTTGGAGACCGTATAAGACGGCTAGGGTACTACTGGCCGAGTATGGTTACGGAAGCAATGGCATACGCTAAACGATGTCATGCATGCCAAATACATGCCAATTTTATTCATCAACCCCAAAAATACTTGCACAATACCGTCGCAAGCTGGCCATTTGAAGCCTGGGGAATGGACATTGTAGGGCCAATAACTCCCCCGTCATCCAGAGGACATCGGTTTATTCTTGCAATAACCGATTATTTTTCAAAATGGGCCGAAGCCATGCCCATGAAAGAGGTGAAAACGGCAGATGTGATCAAGTTTATCAAGCATCATGTCATTTACCGGTTTGGTATCCCCCGACGGATTATTCATGATAATGGTCCGCAATTCATTAGTCAGGGATTCTCCAGATTCTGCAACAAGTTCAGAATTAAAGATATCGCTTCTACACCATATAACCCTGCGGCTAATGGGTTAGCTAAAGCTTTTAACAAGATGATCATCAAACTCCTTCGGAAGTTCGTCTCTTCCAATAAATGAGATTGGGATGAAAAGCTAGGAGAATGCCTGTGGGCTTATCGCACCACCGTTCGCACCCCGACTAAAACCACCCCGTTCTCTTTGGTTTACGGAAGTGAGGCTGTCTTGCCTCTTGAAATCCATATACCATCATTAAGAGTGGCTTTAACCACAAAGATGACGACAGAAGAACGTCATCAGCAAAGATTGCAAGAACTAGAGGCGTTAGATGGATGAAAAACGTCTCAGGGCTCAACAACAAATTGAGTTGTATCAAGCCCGAATATCTCAAACGTTCAATAAGAACGTCAAACCAAGGACCTTTAAGTAAGGAGACTTGGTTCTGGCTGTCAAAAGGCCAATGGTGCTAACCCACAAGACTAAGGGTAAATTTGAACCCAAGTGGGAAGGACCGTTTATTGTGGAGACAGTATACTCCAGTGGAGCCTATCGCTTAATGAATCAAGAGGGCGATAGGATGATGATGCCGATCAATGGCAAATTTCTAAAGAAATACTATTCTTAGTACCCCTGGAGATACGCGTCTTCTCTTTTTCTTAGGCATGCGCATTGAGCGCCTCTGACCTAAACCCTGGTGTGTTTGGTTCTCAAGTTTGAACCACCTCCAGTCTTTTCTTAGGCATGCACATTGAGCGCCTCTGATCTAAACCCTGGTGTGTTTGGTTCTCAAGTTTGAACCACCTCCAGTCTTTTCTTAGGCATGCGCATTGAGCGCCTCTGACCTAAACCCTGGTGTGTTTGGTTCTCAAGTTTGAACCACCTCCAGTCTTTTTCTTAGGCATGCGCAGTTTGGCGCCTCTGACCTAAACCCTGGTGTGTTTGGAGTACCCAGTTCAAGTTACGCGAGAGAGCCTTGAATCGCCTCCAGTTTGGTTCTCAAGTTTGAACCACCATCAGTTTTTTCTTGGGCATGCGCAGTTTGGCGCCTATGACCCAAACCTGGTGTGCTTAGTTCTCAAGTTTGAACAGCCCCCAATCTTCTTTTAGGCATGTGTAATTAAGCGCCTCTGACCTAAAAGATATGAATTGCCCAAACGCCTACTAGGCAATGGGAAGAGAACCAGTTTCTCGCCAACCCATCATACCGGGGTAAAAGTATGAATTGCCCAACGCCGACTAGGCAATGGGAAGAGAACCAGTTTCTCGCCAACTCATCATACTGGGATAAAAGTATGAATTGCCCAACGCCGACTAGGCAATAGGAAGAGAACGAGTTTCTCGCCAACCCATCATGCTGGGGGAAAAGTATAAATTGCCCAACGCCAACTAGGCAATGGGAAGAGAACTAGTTTCTCGCCAACCCATCATACTGGGGTAAAAGTATGAATTGCCCAACGCCAACTAGGCAATGGGAAGAGAACTAGTTTCTCGCCAACCCATCATACTGGGGTAAAAGTATGAATTGCCCAACGCCAACTAGGCAATGGGAAGAGAACAAGTTTCTCGCCAACCCATCATACTGGGGTAAAAGTATGAATTGCCCAACGCCAACTAGGCAATGGGAAGAGAACAAGTTTCTCGCCAACCCATCATGCTGGGGTAAAAGTATGAATTGCCCAATGCCAACTAGGCAATGGGAAGAGAACTAGTTTCTCGCCAACCCATCATACTGGGGTAAAAGTATGAATTGCCCAATGCCGACTAGGCAATGGGAAGAGAATCAGTTTCTCGCCAACCCATCATACTGGGGTAAAAGTATGAATTGCCCAACGCCAACTAGGTAATAGGAAGAGAACAAGTTTCTCGCTAACCCATTATGCTGGGGTGAAAGTATGAATCGCCCAATACCGATAAAGTAAAGGGAAGAGGAAAAGTTTGGCATTTAAGCCCAAACGTAGTCCTCGACAACTCACCATGTTGAGGGAAATAACATGGCTAGCCCAACTCAAACGGTAGTTGGTAAAGGCTAATCAAATCCGTTAATAGCTGGGGGTTTGCTAAAAATCCCATATTAAACTTTAATTGTTATTTCGGCTCGAGAAATTGAGCATAAACGATACCGAGATAAATCGTTTTGATGACAGGTTATTTGTTGGGCAGGCAAATCTGTTTTGAAGCCGGCAAATAAAAGAGTCAAAAGAATCATCTTTATTAAAAAGGTGAAAATACAAAAAGAATTTCAAAGAAACATCGTAAGGTTATCTCTCTCCTGTTTACGAAGTTCTTATTACAAGGAAGATAAAAGTGTAAAGAGAGATGAAACTATTGGCCTCCCAGAAGTCTCAATTTGTTTATTGTCTCGTCCAAATTTCTACGATGAGAAGCCTCCACGGTTTGCTGAGCTTGCCTACGCAACTCATCATCACTTATTGTAAGTTGTTGCTGACGAGATTCTTTTATGGCACGATTCCTGGCCATCTCTTCCTGCTGAATCTGCTCCTGCTGGACAAGCAACATCTCCCGTTTCTTGATAGATTCTCCTAATCGGAGTTCATTTTCTATCAAGGTGGCCCGAGCTCTCGCAATCGTCTCCTGGGCTTTAGAGATGGCCGCCTGACCTTCTTCAATTCCAAAGTTTACCCTCTGCAGGTCGCCAAGAACGGATTCCCGACTGGCCTGGAGCTCTGTCAGTTCCTTGTTGGCAGTGAAAATTTCTAAGTTAAAAGGATTTTCCACAACAGAACGCGGAGCTAATTCAATAGCCCCGCGTTTGGTTACATTAACCCTGCGTTTGAATAAAACGCGGAGATGTTTAATAGCTCCGCGTTGATTCCGCAGTCTGGCTTGTATTAGCCTCGCGTTTGAGTAAAACGCGGAGATGATCAATAGCTCCGCGTTAGCTCCGCATTTTGGTTATTTAGTGCCACGTTTTAATGCGATTAAAGCTCCGCGTAAGCAGATAACCAGAATCTCAAATTGATTGAGATTATGATTCTGGGCTTATCCAAATACCCGAATCAAGTCTAATCAGAATTCCATCAAAACTAAGATATTTGATTGGAATCCTGGATGAATGCGAGTTCTATTTAGATAGAAACTCTTGCATTAACCTGGGGCTATAAATACTTTCCTGGTGAAACCCTACGGGGGGCTCTTTTGGATCTTTTGGAAGTTTTGGTAAAATTCAAGTACGCGCGAGAGCCTTGAACTAATCAAAACCAGAGATCAGAGGTCGTCTTCTTCTTCTTTTTGGCATCGGAAGCCTCCTATTGATCCTTTGGCAATTCAAGTACGCGAGAGAGCCTTGAAGCCTTTGCTGATCATCTTCTGAGATCTTGGGGAATTCAAGTTACGCACAGAGCCTTGAGTTCGTGAAGATCAGAGAAAATCACCATCTTCTTTCTGGAGTTCTTGAGAAGTTCGAGTTACGCGAGAGAGCCTTGAACAAATCAAAGCCAGAGAAGATCGTCTATATTCGGCCGATATCTTTAAAAGAGAAGATTTCAACGTACCGATCGTCCAAAGGAACTGCTTGACAGATCCCATCGCCACAGATCCCACAACTATTGTAAAAGAGAGAGATTGAACTATAAAATCCGCTCGTTTGTTCTTTTTTATATCTTGTTCACTTTCATTGTAATTTAAGTTAATTCAATGGGAGGAAGCGAAGCAACTTTTGCGACGAACAAACTGGCGACCACAGTGGGAGCCATCTCTTTCACTGATGAAGAGATTGTGGCGCAATCGAACGTTGACTTGATCGGATCCGAAGTAGACACGCTGGTCGTTGAAATCGACCAGCAGAAGTACGAGGAGTTCCTCTCCTCTGGATCAGGTGACTTGGATGAGACACGGTACTATCGCCGTATGTACTCCAATGCCCGAGTGACGGGTAGAAAGGTATCCACCGAGAGACGGGGATCCTTGGAGACTACGGTTATAACGCTGGAGTCCACACAAGAAATCCTAACCGAGGAAGAGCTTCCGATTGTCGAAGAAGACGTGGGAACTGGACTAATCAGGACCCAACTCCGGAACAGGAACCGGAGAGCGAGGCGTAGAGCCCTCAAAGCCCGCCTTGGATGCGGAGCTAACTCTAGAGGACGCGAGGCTATGGTCCTTCGCAAATTGGCTCGCGCTACCCGCGAGACCAATCTCTACCGCGTTAAACGCGAAGATACAACTTGCCTTAAAAGCAAGGAAAAGCCAGCGTGTGATTTTCCACGCGAGGCTGGTAATACTGGCGAGTTACGCAAAATTCCTGACACTCGCGAGTTACGCGAGTATAAAAATTATTATTCAAAGCCAGCGTGTGATTCTCCACGCAAGGCTATTACTGTGCCTAGCGAGAGACGCAAAGCCAGTAAGGGTTGCGCTAGTCGCAGAATACCCAACACTCGCGAGTTACGCGAGTATAAAAATTATTCAAAGCCAGCGTGTGATTCTCCACGCGGGGCTATTACTGTGCCTAGCGAGAGACGCGAAGCCAGTGATACTTGCAATAAACGCAAGACTTCTGACACCCGCAAGGAACGGGAAGATGATTGGCAGATAGTTGTCAGTCGTAAAAACCGCGCTAAGCGCGAAGCTATGATCTGCGTTAATCGCAAAGATAAGCCAGCGTACAAGAACTTCCCTTCACGCGGGACTATTATTCCAGAAGCTCAACTTCCAAGAACACACCAAGCCAGCGAGAAACGCGAGGCTAGTGTGGATAAGCGCGGAGTTATTCTTCAGGTCCGCAATGTGAAACGCGAGGCTATTCCTAAACCACGCGAGGATCAGTCCGACCCCAGAGCCAGGGTTGATCAATCAAAGAAGCTTCAGTGGATTCCTAAACACTCTCAAGAGTTGAATGGACCTCTTGATTTCATGTCTAGAGGCACTGACCTCAGGGAGCATCTTCATAAGAAGAGAGGCATAGACCAACTTCAAGTTGAACATAGTTGCCATTGCCAGCAACTCATGACGACAGTATCAGCCGTGATGAATAACTGTGGCTGCAGCAAGAACAGGATATCTGTGTTCAACCGATTAAATGAGTCTAACCAGAATCCTGCTAAGAAGACAAGAACCACTCACCTGAAACAAGGGAGAGCCGTAACTTCCAACATGGTAGGAAAAGGGAAGAAAATTGCAGAGACGGATGATGATTCAGAATCGAGCGATGATGAACTTCATCGTATTACTCGACTAAGATCAGGAGTCGTTCCGCCCCGAAATTATAAAAAGCTCGCAGGGGGTTCTTATGACGAGGACAGCGATAATTCCGCTATAGCCTCGCCTCCGTCCTCTACATCATCTCGACTGCAGAAGTCAGCGTCGCACATGGCAGATAAATCTGGTGATATCAATCAGAGATTTGAAGCTCAAGAAAGAATGATTCGAGAGCAACAGAAAACGATTGAAGACCTTAAGATGCTACTTTTAAAAGTTGTTGAAGATAATGCTAAACAGGGCAAGAAGACTCCAAATGAAGAAGAACAGGAGGAGAAAGCCCACTCGATGCATGAGGAAGAAGATAGATTTTCTTTCCATGATCCGCATGAAGAAAAGCTTGAAAAGTTACAGAATCAACTCGAAGCCTTGATGCGTAAAAAAGAGTTGAAGGAGTCAGGAGTCTCTAGACCATATCCAGCAGAATGGGATGTGGTACCCTATCCTCCAAAGTATAAGCCGGTCAAGTTGGAGCCCTATGACGGGAAGGGATCGCCCAGTCAGCACATCTATTATTTCTTGTCCCAAGCAGGACACTTAATGGGTAATGATCCCATCATGACCAAAGTATTTGCAAGTACTTTACGAGGGCCTGCCTTTAATTGGTTCATGCAGCTGCCCCCAGGTACTATTAATACCTGGTTAGATGTTGAGAAATCATTTCTCTCACGTTTCTTCGAGGATTACACCGAGATAACGGTTCATTCCCTCCTTGCAACTAGACAAGGGGAACAAGAAGCGGTTAAAGATTTCATAGAAAGGTTCCGGGAGAAGTCCGTACATTGTAAACATGGAATGATCCAGGAAACTCTAGTCGAGACATGTCGACACAACCTTAAGACCAATGTGCTCCTCAAAATGGGGGCCGTGGAATCTAAGACGTGGAGGGACCTGCTCAAACAAGGAGAGCAAGCTGAAGACTTGATTCGCCGAGTTGAAGAGTCCCGCGGGCCAAGAAGTGCTGGGGGTAGTAAATCATATACCCAAAACAACAGCAACAAGAATAAAGGGAAAGCAGTAATGTCATCAGAAACTGCTCCTCAGAAAACCAGTCCTCTGCCAGAGCCGAAATCTCAAGGTCAACGAGGGTCAAGGCAAATTAGACCACAGCAAGAAAGGAATTACACTTTCAAAGCTGAACAGACACCAGTCCTCTTTCACCTGCTCCAAAAGAAGGGAATGCTAAAACTTCCGGAGAATAAGAAACCAGAAGATGCGGGTAAGACTAAAGACCCAAATTACTGTCTTTATCACTGGAATGTTGGGCACCCTACCAGGGATTGTTTTCCCCTTAAGAACAGAATCCAAGCACTAATAGAGGCTGGAGTTTTGACGCTTAAGGAAGAGCAGAAGAAAGTCACTGCCAATATGGCAACCATAGTGGTTGGAACCCACGAGTTCCCCGCAGGAGTGACCCCAATCCCAAAGGGTGAGGCAGTTAATTATGTGGGTTCACCCTGATTTGCTGGAAGATGAACAATGGACTACTTCAAGAGGTCCAGAGAAGAAGCGGGCTGTCAATGCCATTTCTGCAGATATAAAGGAAGAATATATAGCTTCAGGCGCCTTCACAAGTTCTGAAGAAGAACCCGAAACTATGGCCACCCATCAAGATGGGGCAGGCCCTTCCAGTACTCGATCTGGAAAGACATATCTTAAGGACTACACTAGAGTGGATCCAAAAGATATCTATGCAGAACTTGCAAAGCCTGCGAAGCAGAAAAGACTTCGTTTCCAGAAGAATTCTACCAGAAATGAAGGAGCCAAAGAAACTCCCTTCGAATTTGACATAATCGCGCAGTTGGCTAATATCCCAGCACGAGTGACGCTTTACGAATTGTTGAGATTATCAAAATCAACACGTGAAGCTCTAAGAGAGGCCTTGGCAGACTCTGAGTTGTTCCTAACTCAGATTGTCGAGCCAGCCATCGAAGAGCGGGACTCTTGCCCCCACTGTCATCAAGTGAGGAGGCAGGTCCCACAAATTATCTTCTCTCCAGAAGAATGCAAGTGAGGAATATAAAGCATAATAGGCCTTTATATTTCACTGGATATATCGGGTCCACAAAAGTGGACCGAATTCAGATTGATCCAGGTTCTTGACTCAGCGTCGTGCCCAGTAGACTGATGCAGCTGTTAGGGATTTCCCTTCATCGCTTGACACCTACACACACTACCATCTATGGATTCAACGCTAATAATAGCCATCCTCTTGGTAAGATCCGATTGCGGTGTCAAATTGGAGACTTGAAAACGGAGGTTACATGCTATGTAGTTGATGCTGATGCCTCCTACAATATTTTATTGGGGCGACCTTGGATTCACTCTCATATGATAGTTCCGTCGACTCTTCACCAGTGCATGAAATATTGCGATGAGGAAGGAGAGGTCCGGACACTAATTGCTGACAAGCAGCCATTCAAAGGGTTGAAAAATTACTTCACAGATGCTGCACTCTACAAGCCAGCACATGAAGCCTCCAATGACAGTCTTAGCAAGTCTCCAAAACCCGACGACAGTGGCAATGAAGCCGACACTGAGTACGAGCTCCTTGGAGAAGATTACGGGGGTGATTACGAAATCAACCCTCACCTAGATCTTAGCTTAGGTCTTGATAATATAGTAGATGTAATAGAAAGTGAATGGGTTATTAATGAAAGTGTAAAGTTAGTCTACGAGCATGCAGTAGCTACTAAGTCTGAGCCCTCTTGTACCTCCACCGAAGCGGATGGCCTGACCGAACGTGAAGTTCTGGCGGCATACCATTTGCCCCTTAGGTCTTCCCTCCTCTCTCAATTAAAAATTACCGAGGATCAAGGGCACTTCTTTGAAGTGCCTACCCGACAGAAGTCCCAAAGGCCGATCATGTTCGGCAAAGTGGCCACGTCGCCTCGACAGAGGCAAAGTAGTGAAAGTGATGAACAAACATCACCTCAATTTTACTTATATGAGCAAAGGTCCCGACAGATGATGGAGAAAATGGGATATAATTTTACCCAGAAGCCGGGATTAAACTTCGGAAAAGGGCGGCGGAATCTCATACCCTCGTTTAGACCGAGAGGAAAGAGTCCTGATTATTATCAGAAGACCCGCAGGGGGTTGGGTTATATATCTACCCCACCTTCTTCACCATTAAAAGATGAAGAGAGTTCTTCAGCCAAAGAAGAAACATCTTCACCCGATCATGATTCGGATATAAGTACCGGTGCTTGGTTTCAATCTTTGACAGCCAATATGGTTTCATCCGCGCCAGAAAGCGACGAGGAACCAATTGACGTTCAAGATGATGCTTGGGCTAAGCATATGGACACTCTCTGGGATGTCCTCTTTGAACAGCGTGACCCGCCCACAGAAGACAAATTAATACAGGTTAACATAGGAACGGAAGAAAATCCGAAACCCATTTTCATAAGCGACACACTAACTCCTTTAGAAAAGGAGGAACTTATATCTCTTATCAAAGAGTATATAGATGTGTTCGCATGGAGTTATGAAGATATGCCTGGGCTTGACCCTCAAATTGCCACACACCGGTTAAATATAAAAGAAGATGTCAAACCTGTTAAACAGCAACAGAGACGTTTTCGACCGGAATTGATGGAGGCAATAGTTGCTGAGGTCAACAAGCTTATACAATCCGGGTTCATCCATGAAGAACAACACCCAGACTGGGTGGCAAACATAGTGTCAGTTCGCAAAAAGAATGGCAAAATCCAGATATGCATTGACTTTCGAGATCTGAACGCTGCATGTCCCAAGGATGAATTTCCACTCCCCATCACCGACATAATGAGCGCCATATTTAAAGAACACCTACGCAGAACAGTAGAGTGCTATGTGGATAACTTAGCAGTTAAAAGCAAAGACAAAGAAGATCATCTTCACGATTTAAGAGTGGTCTTCGATCTTATGAGGAAACATCATTTGAAGATGAATCCCACTAAGTCATTCATGGGGGTATCCAGCGGGAAGTTTCTAGGGTTCGTAATAACTTCAAAAGGAATTTTCCTCGACCCTGAAAAGGTAAAAGCGATTAGCGAAATGCCGCCTCCCCGCAACCTTAAAGAACTAAGGGGATTACAAGGAAAGCTCGCTTATATTCGGCGCTTCATATCCAACTTATCTGGACGATGCCAACCATTCTCCAAACTTATGAAAAAGGGAGTGTCTTTCATATGGGATGAGGCATGTCAGCAAGCATTTGATGACCTCAAGGAGTACCTTACTAAGCCTCCTGTACTAATGGCACCAACCCCTGGGCAGCCCTTCCTTATATATGTAAGGGCCATGGATAATGCTTTAGGAGCACTACTTGCTCAATATAATGAGCACGGCCATGAACATGCCCTCTATTATTTAAGTAGAACAATTATTGGGGCAGAACAGTGGTATACCCCAATTGAAAAAGAATGTTTAGCCCTAGTGTTTGCTGTTCAGAAAATGCGACACTACCTTTCGGGGCAAACAATTCATGTCATATCACGGGTTAATCCCTTGAAGATTCTGATGACAAAACCAGGATCCTTGAATGGCCGATTGGCGAAATGGGCGCTCTTACTATCGCCCTATGACATACATTTTGTCCCTCAGAAGGCCATGAAGGGACAGGCAATCGCTGATTTCCTTGCAGACCATCCAATTTGGTCCAAATTAAAGCAGACATCAGAAGTCAACACAGTTACCGGAGAACAACCTTGGCAAATGTTCTTTGATGGTGCCGCGAGACGATCTGCTACTGGAGTGGGGGTTGTGCTAATATCCCCACATAAATATATATTGCCTAACGGTTACTCATTAACAGAACCGTGCACTAATAATGTAGCGGAGTACAACGCGCTCATTATCGGCTTAAAAATAGCCCTGCAACTGGGGGTGAACCATCTAGAGGCATGTGGAGATTCTAAGCTCATTGTCAATCAGATAACAGGTGAGTATGAAGTCAGACATGAAGCCCTCATCCCCTATCATCAGCTAGCTATTGAGCTAGCAGGATATTTTGAACAATTCTACATATATCATGTATCTCGAAACGAGAACATTTATGCAGATGCTCTTGCCGCATTAGCAGCAATGCTGACAATCCCGCCAGGTGAAGCTAAAAGCATCACCATTGGTAGCAGAGAACTCCTCCACCCAGATGTGGTATCTCAAACCGAAGAGGTATGCCAGATTGGCTTAAACTTAGAGCCCCGTGATTGGCGATTTCCGTTTGTAGATTATGCTTTGCATGGGATATTACCAGAAGATCCTAAGGAAGCCACCTCAATAAAGAGGAAGGCCCAAAGATTTTATTATGACCATAAACTTCAGACTTTGTATAGAAAGTCAAGAGATGGTCTATTGCTACGCTGCATATCGAAAGCAGAAGCGGAACAAGTGCTGAAAGAAACACATGATGGAATATGTGGAGCTCATCAGCCCGGTCCCAAACTTGGAGACCGTATAAGAAGGCTGGAGTACTACTGGCCGAGCATGGTTACGGAAGCAATGGCATACGCTAAACGATGTCATGCATGCCAAATACATGCCAATTTTATTCATCAACCCCAAGAATACTTGCACAATACCGTCGCAAGCTGGCCATTTGAAGCCTGGGGAATGGATATTGTGGGGCCAATAACTCCACCGTCATTCAGAGGACATCGGTTTATTCTTGCAATAACCGATTATTTTTCAAAATGGGCCGAAGCCGTGCCCATGAAAGAGGTGAAGACGACAGATGTGATCAAGTTCGTCAAGCATCATGTCGTTTATTGATTTGGCGTCCCCCGACGGATTATTCATGATAATGGTCCGCAATTCATCAGTCAGGGATTCTCCAGATTCTGCAATAAATTCAGAATCAAAGATATCGCTTCTACACCATATAACCCTGCAGCTAATGGGTTGGCCAAAGCTTTCAACAAGACGATCATCAAACTCCTTCGGAAGTTCGTGTCCTCCAATAAACGAGATTGGGATGAAAAGTTGGGAGAATGTTTGTGGGCCTATCGCACCACCATTCGCACCCCGACTAAATCTACCCCGTTTTCTTTGGTTTATGGAAGTGAGGCTGTCTTGCCTCTTGAAATCCAGATACCATCATTAAGAGTGGCTTTAGCCATAAAGATGACGACAGAAGAGCGCCATCAGCAAAGATTGCAAGAACTAGAGGCGTTAGATGAAAAACGTCTCAGGGCTCAACAACAAATTGAGTTGTATCAAGCCCGAATATCTCAAACGTTCAATAAGAACGTTAAACCAAGGACCTTTAAACAAGGAGACTTGGTTCTGGCTGTTAAAAGGCCAATGGTGCTAACCCACAAGACTAAGGGTAAGTTTGAACCCAAGTAGGAAGGACCGTTCATTGTGGAGACAGTCTACTCCAGTGGAGCTTATCGCTTAATGAATCAAGACGGCGATAGGATGATGATGCCGATCAATGGCAAATTTCTAAAGAAATATTATGCTTAATATCTCTGGAAGTATAGGCCTCCAATTTATCCAAGTTACGCATATGAGCACTTGGACTTCTTCTATTCTGGTGATTTTAACCCACTAAACCCTGGTGCGTCTGGTTCTCAAGTTTGAACCACCATCAGTCTTTTCCTAGGCATGCGCATTGTGCGCCTCTGACCTAAACCTGGTGCGTCTGGTTCTCAAGTTTGAACTACCATCAGTCTTTTCTTAGGCATGCGCATTGTGCACCTCTGACCTAAAACCTGGTGCGTTTGGTTCTCAAGTTTGAACCACCTCCAGTCTTTTCCTAGGCATGCGCATTGTGCGCCTCTGACCTAAAACCTGGTGCGTCTGGTTCTCAAGTTTGAACCACCATCAGTCTTTTCTTAGGCATGCGCATTGTGCGCCTCTGACCTAAAACCTGGTGCGTCTGGTTCTCAAGTTTGAACCACCATCAGTCTTTTCTTAGGCATGCGCATTGTGCGCCTCTGACCTAAAACCTGGTGCATTTGGTTCTCAAGTTTGAACCACCTCCAGTCTTTTCTTAGGCATGCGCATTGTGCGCCTCTGACCTAAAACCTGGTGCGTCTGGTTCTCAAGTTTGAACCACCATCAGTCTTTTCTTAGGCATGCGCATTGTGCGCCTCTGACCTAAAACCTGGTGCGTTTGGTTCTCAAGTTTGAACCACCTCCAGTCTTTTCTTAGGCATGCGCATTGTGCGCCTCTGACCTAAAACCTGGTGCGTTTGGTTCTCAAGTTTGAACCACCTCCAGTCTTTTCTTAGGCATGCGCATTGTGTGCCTCTGACCTAAAACCTGGTGCGTTTGGTTCTCAAGTTTGAACCACCTCCAGTCTTTTCCTAGGCATGCGCAATTTGGCGCCTCTGACCTAAACCTGGCGTGTCTGGTTCTCAAGTTTGAACCACCTCCAGTCTTCTCCTAGGCATGCGCATTGTGCGCCTCTGACCTAAACCTGGTGCGTTTGGTTCTCAAGTTTGAACCACCTCCAGTCTTTTCTTAGGCATGCGCATTGTGCGCCTCTGACCTAAAACCTGGTGCGTCTGGTTCTCAAGTTTGAACCACCATCAGTCTTTTCTTAGGCATGCGCATTGTGCGCCTCTGACCTAAAACCTGGTGCGTTTGGTTCTCAAGTTTGAACCACCTCCAGTCTGTTCTTAGGCATGCGCATTGTGCGCCTCTGACCTAAAACCTGGTGCGTTTGGTTCTCAAGTTTGAACCACCTCCAGTCTTTTCTTAGGCATGCGCATTGTGCGCCTCTGACCTAAAACCTGGTGCGTCTGGTTCTCAAGTTTGAACCACCATCAGTCTTTTCTTAGGCATGCGCATTGTGCGCCTCTGACCTAAACCTGGTGTGTTTGGAGTACCCAGTTCGAGTTACGCGAGAGAGCCTTGAACCGCCTCCAGTTTGGTTCTCAAGTTTGAACCACCATCATTTTTTTTTCTTGGGCATGCGCAATTTGGCGCCACTGACCCAAAACCTGGTGTGCTTAGTTCTCAAGTTTGAACAGCCTCCAGTCTTCTTTTAGGCATGTGTAATTAAGCGCCTCTGACCTAAGAGTATGAATTGCCCAACGCCAATTAGGCAATGGGAAGAGAACTAGTTTCTCGCCAACCCATCATGCTGGGGTAAAAGTATGAATTGCCCAACGCCAACTAGGCAATGGGAAGAGAACTAGTTTCTCGCCAACCCATCATACTGGGGTAAAAGTATGAATTGCCCAACGCCAACTAGGCAATGGGAAGAGAACTAGTTTCTCGCCAACCCATAATACTGGGGTAAAAGTATGAATTGCCCAATGCCAACTAGGCAATGGGAAGAGAACTAGTTTCTCGCCAACCTATCATATTGGGGGTAAGAGTATGAAATTAACTACCCGATGCTGATTAAAGGCAAAGGGGAGAGGAAGTGAATTCCTCGACAACTCATCATGTTGAGGGGAATAACATGGCTAGCCCAACTCAAACGGTAGTTGGTAAAGGCTAATCAAATCCGTTAATAGCTGGGGGTTTGCTAAAAATCCCATATTAAACTTTAATTGTTATTTCGGTTCAAGAAATTGAGCATAAAACGGTACCGAGATAAATCATTTTGACGACAGATTATTTGTTGGGCAAGCAAATCTATTTTGAAGCCGGCAAATAAAAGAGTCAAAAGAATCATCTTTACTAAAAAGGTGAAGATACAAAAAGAATTTCAAAGAAACATAGTAAAGTTATCTCTCTCCTGTTTACGAAGTTCTTATCACAAGGAAGATAAAAGTGTAAAGAGAGATGAAACTATTGGCCTCCCAGAAGTCTCAATTGGTTTATTGTCTCGTCCAAATTTCTACGATGAGAAGCCTCCACGGTTTGCTGAGCTTGCCTACGCAACTCATCATCACTTATTGAAAGTTGTTGCTGACGAGATTCTTCTATGGCACGTTTCCTTGCTGTCTCTTCCTGTTGAATCTGCTCCTGCTGGACAAGCAACATCTCCCGTTTCTTGACAGATTCTCCTAATCGGAGTTCATTTTCTATCAAAGTGGCCCGAGCTCTCGCAATCGTCTCCTGGGCTTTAGAGATGGCCGCCTGATTTTCCTCAATTCCGAAGTTTACCCTTTGCAGGTCGCCAATAACGGATTCCCGACTGGCCTGGAGCTCTGTCAGCTCCTGAGACCATCTCTCCTCCTGCTGCCTTAAAATATTTCTTCGAGATAAGGATTCTGCTCGAAGCCGCGCCAGCTCTATCTCAGTGATCGCCTCCACATCCGCCTGACGGAGTGTGTGTAGCGTGGTCACCTGCTCTTCTAAAGCTGCAAGGCGGGCCCGGTATGGAGCTGCTCGATCTTGCCCACCGAATTCTTCGATATTTCCTAAATAGCGGAGTAACAGTGGACGTGCGAAGTTGAAGAAATCATGGCCAGTAAGAACCATCTCAATACATCTTCTTAACAAATGCATAAAATCCTCGACAGTAAAGCCGAAAAGTCTTTCAAGAGGATTTGCAGTGTCGGTAGACAAAGTAGGCAATGCCAAAAGGGGTGTCGTGAGCAAGAAAGCAGTAGTGGCTGGGATTGGAGAAGAGGAAGCCCGTCCCTGCATTAAATTCATGATCTGAGGGACCAGTAGAGCTAGTGCAGATCTGGAAGAACTGGAGACCCCAGACGAAGTACCGTCGGTACAGATCACTTGGGTACCCCCACCAACAGGAAGAGAAGATGGGACCACTTCGCCTGAAGTTCCTCCGGTAGGAGAAGCATCTTCGAATGAGAATTTCAAATTATTTTCCTCCCCTGCTGGAAGGCTTGGAGTTGGAAGAGTTGCAGGTATCTCAGCAGCCACGACAACAGACGACGTTAAAATCGCTGACTGAGAAGGCACGCCAACGACCGTGGGAAATGTCTCAGTAGAGCAAACGGGGGTTGGAGATGGCATGCTAGGAGAAGGTGTAGCCTCATTAGCAGCAGCTGCGATAATGACTTCTGTTCTCTCATCGCTCCCCAGTTCGTCAATTGGGGGAATTAAGGAGGAAACAGATGCAGGAGCCGGTGTGGAATAATCAGCCGCAAACTCACTAGCAAAGCTACCCACACCACCAACGGAGCCAGAATGGTCCATTCTATCGTCAGACTCTACTTGGGTAGTCGAGTGCATTGGCGAAAGAAGTTGATCACCTGCATTTCAGAAGACCAGAAAAGCAGTGTTACGTTAAAATAATAACAGGCAAAAGATAAAATGCTAAAGGCCATACCAGGCGATACAAGTCCAGTTGTCAGACTTGAAGGGGGAGCCATTGTCGTTTCCAGCAATGTACCCGTCTCGCTACCCGTTAGTTGCGCCCCAGGTTCTGCTACAGGCTCTACGGCCGAAGGAGCTGAAATCTCAGCAACACTTGGAGCTTTGGTAGGTTCATCCTCCCTTGCCAACGCTGGGGGTACGGCTGAAGCCAACAAGTCGGAAGCAAGTTTGATAGCCACTTCTTGGGGGGCTATCAAGGTTTCTTGTGTCAGTTTTTGCTTCTTACCCGGCCTTTTCTTTAAAGTGCCACGGCGTTTGAGAGTTGGACTCAGGGAACGACTGACAACAGGTTGAGGAACTCCACCAGCACCAGCATCATCATCATCATCATCACCGGCATCATCGTCTGATTCGCTGATGTCCGATGGCTCAGCCGCAGCGCCAAGGAATTCTTCCATTCCTTTTATCCTTACCCTAGAAGCACCCTGGCGGCTAATATAGAGGGCTTCAATCTCTTTGCAACAACTGCGATTGAGAGAGAAGCCGGGCACGTCAGCATTCGCAATGTTGAACCAATTGCAGAAGCTGAGGGTCATGACCAAGTCTGGCACCTTCTGGGGCAAGGAGAATTCATCTTCGGTCCCGCCCGCTGCAAAATGGAACCAGCCACGAGCACCTTCGTATAAATTCCCCTCGTAAGCAAGATCTTTATTTGGATTGCCCACATAAAGTTGAGAATATCCAAACTGGCGAGCAAAGCGACTCGGAGTATATGGCTCAATCTGACACCTGAGATCTTGACGATACACCAAGTGTCCGGGACGGATGTTGAGAAGCCACCAGAATGCTCCTGCAGATAAAGTAGTGAACTTATCTGCTCCCATGGCATCCTTTAGCCTTGTCCCATATCCTCCACCGGGAAAGTCAGGAAAACACCGGAAGATCTCGTAATTCTGAAAGCTACGAAGAGTCTTCCGAATCTAGGACATATAATTCTGCCTCCATGAAGAACGTTCATACAGTTCTACAAGGAAGCACTTTTCGCCCGAACGACGCTCTGGCGCACTCATTAAAGAGGGACAGTGCAAGACAAGCCACGCCATCAAATAGGTGTAGGGCATCTCCACCCTAGGGTTTGGAGTTTTCGGTTGGGCAGTCTCTTTCGACTTGCCTTTTCCTTTCCCCTTGACCTTAATAGTGGGGAGGAAATCACGACAAAATACCCTCAGTCCATACTGCAAATTGCATACCATAGCGGGAAGGAGTCCAAGGGGTCGGCCGTATGCAAGAAGAACCGCTGGATATACCACGGTCACTGCAATCGCTTCCTTGGGCAATGACGGCACGACGTATCTTTTGAGCCACAGCATCAAAAATCCGGCAATGAGACCTCTGTTGGAGATCGGAAACTGGGCTTGATAGTGATAGCTCTTAAATGAAGTACCAGGACCGTATCCATTCTCATTGGATTCAGTGGTATAATATAATAGATGGCGGCCCTTAGCAATACGGTGATCAATCTCTGAGCCATAGATGGGTGGATGACCATGGATAGTGGCCGAGCTATCCTTAGAATTTAGGTTGGCAAAGAGGTATTCGGCCCACTTCTTGTGGCCAATACCATGATTACGTGCACCTGTCAGGTCAGCGCAAATATGATAATGGCACATCATCTCCCAGTATGTGGCATGGATGCGCTCGTCCCTCGCCAATAGCATGTTCAACTCATCGGTGGTGGGGATATACTCCTCGTAAGGGACTTCGCCCATCGAGAGCCCAGAAACCTCAAACATCTCGTGGAGAGCGAACCCTAGCTCACCCACTGGTGTAAAGAAAGTACAGGTTTCAGGGTTATACATCTCCAAGAGGCAGTAAAAGTGATAAGCACTCTGGGGAAATCCGAATTGGACATTCCTGATGGCTTTATACAAGCCAATATCCTTTAAAATGGGCTCGTGGGAATCCAGCATGTGCTGAACAAGGCGTGCCCACCACATATTGTTAGAAGAATGAACCCAGCCAGGCATCCTGAAGTCGCTAGCCGGGTACTGACCATCCTTCGCCAAGAACTCACTTAAGAAAGTTCGGGCACGAGATGGGACTTCTCCCACTGGAAGCTCCTTGCCAAATCGGCCTGGAAGCAAGCCAGTAATGCATCTGGGGGAACCATCTTGATAAACCCCTTTTGCACCAAATTTGCCTGTTGGGACGCCATCTTGCTCTTGAGTCAGTCCTCATTTTAATTCTCGAGCCGTCGCTAGCCTTTGAAGATAGACCAGAGGATAGCTACGATCCATTCTAGGCAAAAACATCAGTATTTCGCCTGAGTTATATAACCAAACATGCTCCTCTTCAGAAAGGATCTTATCTGAGTGGTCCATCTGGTCTCCAAAGAGGAAGACGGGTTTCTCCATCGCCTTTCTGTTCACATCTTCAAAAGCTGCGTCAATTATGATTTCTCGCGCAGTAGTAGAGTGGTACTTGATCAGCTTCTCCTTGCGTTCCTTCGGGTCTGGTTTGTATGAGGGCAGGATGGTAGTGAAACGGAATTGGCCGGAGGGATCAGAACCCCCAGCAAAGCCGAAGTAGTTCTTGTGGGGAAGAGATTCCATCGAATACCCTACTGCAAAAAGAAAGCAGAGTGAGAGAAGTTTCTATAAGACAGAAAAAATTCTCTAAGTATGGACGCGCGAAGCTAAAAATTAGAACGCGCGAAGCTAAGAATAGCACCGCGCGAAGCTAAAAATTAGACCGCGCAGAACTTAAAATAGCCTCGCGTTTTCAGCGCGACTGCTACTTAAAATAGCCTCGCGCTTTAAACGCGAGGATGACGCGATAACTTCGCGTAAGAAGGCAGTCAGAGACTTTTCTTCTTCTCCAAGCCTTACGGCAGGAGTACGGCGATCTCGCCGGTAAAGGAGTTGATTGATCAGTTAAAATTAAACCAAATCACTCTACAAATGTTCTAAAGAGTCTCGATGGAAAGATTCTTACCCCCGATAGGCGAAATGTGGGCTGGCGCGTCGCTGCCTTGGCCGCCACCACCACTGCTTGCGCCAGTCGCCGAAGATGGAGCCGCTCGAGAAGTAGCACGAGTTTTGGGTGCCATTGCTGAGAAAAATCGACTGAAAATTTGGAGAAACTCGGTCGGAAGAAGATTGGGTCGTCTGAACTCTGATCGCCTGAATCTCTAAGTTTCTGGAAAATTCTCAAATAGAGTGAGAAGGATAAGAAATAGAGATTTCTTTTAAATGGAAGGAACCGCCTCTTGGAATTCGGTGCGAGTTTCGGAGATAGTGACTGGTCAGTTACTCTCTAAAACGCGAAGCTATTAGCCTCGCGCGACTAAGAAAAAGTGAAGTTGATTAACTCCGCGCAACTATACAAAACGCGAGGATAGCCTATGCCTTAGCTTCGCGTTTTCATGGAAAAAAACTTAGATTTTTGATGAGTGCAATTGAGCGCTTCCATCTAAGTTAAAATGATCCTTATCCGATCATTTGGGTATTATCAATCTAAGTCACGAAGAAGAATCTTAGATTATTTTATCAGAATTATTGACCATCTGTTTGTTGTGCAAGCAAGTTTATTGAAGCCAACAGATAGAGAGGAAAATAATTTTATCTTTATTCATGAAGCAAGAGATTACAAAGAGGGAGTTATAGCTCTCCCAAAAGCTTTTACATGATCAACTTATCAAATAACCAAACAGTAAGACTTCTCTACGGGGTGTTGAAGCTCAGTTCCCTGGTTTACATGCAAAAGAATTCAAGATTTCTCTACGGGGTGTTGAAGCTCAGTTCCCTGGTTCGCATGCAAAAGATCTCCTCTGCAAATGTCAATTCGGATCTGTCATCTGAAATGAAGCACGAGAGGAAAGGAAAATGCTGCACTGAAGCGCAATTCTGCACTGCAAGTGCTGCAGCTCCTTATTTACAGCCCCTTCTGGAGTTTTTCTCTCGGAGCCAGAGCTTGAAACCTGCAACTATGTTGTAAAGCATATGCTTCTGACTTCCTTAGAGTTACTTTTTCTGATGAAGATCGATGAACCCACATACATTCCTCTTCAGGAAGGACTGGACTTACTGCAAAAGGAACAGAGTTTCCAAAAGAGTGAAAACGCGGAGCTAAGCTAACTCCGCGCACAGTTAAAGAAATGGCCTCGCGCTTTAAACGCAGAGGGTGATGCGATAACTTCGCGTAAAGGGGGACAAGATTTCTTTCTGCTCTTTCCTTCTCTTTCAAATTCATAGCGACTGCTAATCAAAGATAGCCCCGCAATTCATAGCGACTGCTAATCAAAGATAGCCTCGCAATTCATAGCGACTGCTAATCAAAGATAGCCTCGCAATTCATCGCGACTGCTAATCAAAGATAGCCTCGCGGATTCATTGAGACTTCTAGCAAAGCCCCGCGTTTTAAGCGCAGGGACGACACAGTAAAACGGCGATCTCGCCGACAAGCAAAGCAATCATCCAGGATAAACCAAGCCAAAATGGTTCTTAGAAAACCAAGAGATGAGGTTTTTACCTTCGGAAGATGCTGCATAGACTGGTTCACCATTGCGTTTACCTTCACGGCTGCTGCCATGAACGCCGGCCAACTTGCGAAAAGCCAAACTCCTCTGGAGAGACATCCTAATGATGAAAATCTATGGAGAATTGAACGAAGATCAGTTGAAGATCATTCGTGAGTCACTCGAGTTCTCAGAAATTCTTCAGATGAGATGAAGAAGAAGACGAGCTGGGAGCTCTATTTAAACAGAAATTCCGTCGCTTGGTATTCGGCGTGGAAACTCGGGGTAATTAATGACATAATTACTCATTTCACTGAAGACGAAGTGAAGCTGATTAGCTCCGCGTAAGTGAGCGTAACGCGAGATAGACTTGGTATTCTAACTCCGCGTTTCAGTTTAGATATCCAAAGTATTTCAAAATCTGCTGAAGTCTAAGCCATTTTGAAAACTTTGGAGGGGGTTCTGTTGGCAGTGAAAATTTCTAAGTTAAAAGGATTTTCCACAACAGAACGCGGAGCTAATTCAATAGCCCCGTGTTTGGTTACATTAACCCTGCGTTTGAATAAAACGCAGAGATGTTTAATAGCTCTGCGTTGATTCCGCAGTCTGGCTTGTATTAGCCTCGCGTTTGAGTAAAACGCGGAGATGATCAATAGCTCCGCGTTAGCTCCGCGTTTTGGTTATTTAGTGCCGCGTTTTAATGCGATTAAAGCTCCGCGTAAGCAGATAACTAGAATCTCAAATTGATTGAGATTATGATTCTGGGCTTATCCAAATACCCGAATCAAGTCTAATCAGAATTCCATCAAAACTAAGATATTTGATTGGAATCCTGGATGAATGCGAGTTCTATTTAGATAGAAACTCTTGCATTAACCTGGGGCTATAAATACTTTCCTGGTGAAACCCTACGGGGGGCTCTTTTGGATCTTTTGGAAGTTTTGGTAAAATTCAAGTACGCGCGAGAGCCTTGAACTAATTAAAACCAGAGATCAGAGGTCGTCTTCTTCTTCTTTTTGGCATCGGAAGCCTCCTATTGATCCTTTGGCAATTCAAGTACGCGAGAGAGCCTTGAAGCCTTTGCTGATCATCTTCTGAGATCTTGGGGAATTCAAGTTACGCACAGAGCCTTGAGTTCGTGAAGATCAGAGAAAATCACCATCTTCTTTCTGGAGTTCTTGAGAAGTTCGAGTTACGCGAGAGAGCCTTGAACAAATCAAAGCCAGAGAAGATCGTCTATATTCGGCCGATATCTTTAAAAGAGAAGATTTCAACGTACCGATCGTCCAAAGGAACTGCTTGACAGATCCCATCACCACAGATCCCACAACTATTGTAAAAGAGAGAGATTGAACTATAAAATCCTCTCGTTTGTTCTTTTTTATATCTTATTCACTTTTATTGTAATTTAAGTTAATTCAATGGGAGGAAGCGAAGCAACTTTTGCGACGAACACTCCTGAGACCATCTCTCCTCCTGCTGCCTTAAAATATTTCTTCGAGATAAGGATTCTGCCCGAAGACGCGCCAGCTCTATCTCAGTGATCGCCTCCACATCCGCTTGACGGAGTGTGTGTAGCGTGGTCACCTGCTCTTCTAAGACTGCAAGGCGGGCCCGGTATGGAGCTGCTCGATCTTGTCCACCGAATTCTTCAATATTTCCTAAATAGCGGAGTAACAGTGGACGTGCGAAGTTGAAGAAATCGTGGCCAGTAAGAACCATCACGACACATCTTCTTAACAAATGCATAAAATCCTCGACAGTGAAGCCGAAAAGTTTTTCAAGAGGATTTGCACTGTCGATAGGCAAAGTAAGTAATGCCAAGAAAGGTGTCGTAAGTAAGGGAGCAGTAGTTGCTGGAATTGGAGAAGAAGAAGCCCGTCCCGACATTAAATTCATAATATGGGGGACCAGTAGAGCCAGTGCAGATCTGGAAGAGCTGGAGACCCCAGACGAAGTACCGTCTGTACAGATCACTTGGGTACTCCCACCAACAGGAAGAGAAGATGGGATCACTTCGCCTGAAGCTCCTCCAGTGGGAGAAGCATCTTCGAACGAGAATTTCAAATTATTCTCCTCCCCTGCTGGAAGGCTTGAAGTCGGAAAAGTTGCAGGTATCTCAGCAGCCACGACAACAGACGACGTTAAAATCGCTGACTGAGAAGGCACACCAACGACTGTGGGAAATGTCTCAGTGGAACAGACTGGCGTTGGAGATGGCATGCTAGGAGAAGGTGTAGCCTCATTAGCAGCTGCTGCGATAATAATCTTAGTTCTCTCGTCACTTCCCAATTCGTCAATTGGGGGAATTGAAGAGGAAACAGAGGCAGGAGCCGGTGTGAAATAATCAGCCGCAAATTCACCAGCAGAGCTACCCACACCACCAACGGAGCCGGAATGGTCCATTCTATCGTCAGACTCTACTTGGGTAGTAGAGTGCATTGGCGAAAGAAGTTGATCACCTGCATTTCAGAAAACCAGAAAAGCAGTGTTACGTTAAAATAATAACGGGTAAAAGATAAAATGCTAAAGGCCATACCAGGCGATACAAGTCCAGTTATCGGACTTGAAGGGAGAGCCATTGTCGTTTCCAGCAATGTACCCGTCTCGCTACCCGTTAGTTGCGCCCCAGGTTCTGCCACAGGCTCTACGGCCGAAGGAGCCGAAACCTCAGCAACACTTGGAGCTCTAGCAGGTTCATCCTCCCTTGCCAATGCTGAGGGTAGAGCTAAAGCCAACAAGTCTGAAGCAAGTTTGATAGCCACTTCTTGGGGGGCTATCAAGGTTTCCTGCGCCAATTTTTGCTTCTTACCTGGCCTTTTCTTTAAAGTGCCACGGCGTTTGAGAGTCGGACTCAGGGAACGACTGATAACAGGCTGAGGAACTCCGCCAGCACCAGTATTGTCGTCGTCATCATCGGCATCATCGTCTGATTCGCTGATATCCGAAGGCTCAGCCGCAGCGCCAAGGAATTCTTCCATTCCTTTTATCCTTACCCTAGAAGCACCCTGGCGGCTAATATAGAGAGCTTCAATCTCTTTGCAACAATTGCGATTGAGAGAGAAGCCGGGCACGTCAGCATTCGCAATGTTGAACCAGTTGCAGGAGCTGAGGGTCATGGCCAATTCTGGCACCTTCTGGGGTAAGGAGAATTCAGCTTCGGTCCCGCCTGCTGCAAAATGGAACCAGCCACGAGCGCCTTCGTATAAGTTCCCCTCGTGAGCGAGATCTTTATTTGGATTGCCCACATAGAGTTGAGAATATCCAAACTAGCGAGCAAAGCGACTCGGAGTATATGGCTCGATCTGACACTGGAGATCTTAACGATACACCAAGTGTCCGGGACGGATGTTGAGAAGCCACCAGAACGCTCCTGCAGATAAAGTAGTGAACTTATCTGCTCCCACGGCATCCTTCAGCCTCGTTGTTCATCGCAAAAGTTTCTTCGCTTCCTTCCATAGAATAAGCTTGAATTACAATGAAAGTGAACAAGATAAAAAAGAACAAACGAGAGGATTTTATAGTTCAATCTCTCTCTTTTACAAAATAATCATGGGATCAGTGGCGATGGGATCTATAGTAGTTCCTTTGGACGATCGAACGTCGAACTCTTCTCTCTTGAAGATATCGGCCGATTGTAGACAATCTTCTTGGTCTTTGCTCTTCACGAATCCAAAGCTCTGTGCGTAACTTGAATTCTCTAAGAGGAAGACGATCACAAAAAGGCTTCTAGGCTCTCTCGCATACTTGAATTGTCAAAGGATCACAAAGAAGATAATTGCCGAAAAAAGACCTTCCCTAGGGTTTCACCAAGAAGGTATTTATAACCCCAGGTTAATGCAAGAGTTTCTATCTAAATAGAACTCGCATTCATCAAGGATTCCAATCAAATATCTTAGTTTTGATGGAATTCTGATTAGACTTGATTCGGGTATTTGGATAAGCCCAAAATCATAATCTCAATCAATTTGAGATTCTGGTTATCTGCTTACGCGGAGCTTTAATCGCATCAAAACGCGACGCTAAATAACCAAAATGCGGAGCTAACGCGGAGCTATTGATCATCTCCGCGTTTCACTCAAACGCGAGGCTAATACTAGCCAAACTGCGGGATCAACGCGGAGCTATTAAACATCTCCGCGTTTTATTGAAACGCAGGGTTAATATAACCAATCGCGGGGATACTGAATTGGCTCCATGTTCTGTTGTGGAAAATCCTTTTTTAACTTAGAAATTTTCACTGCCAACAGAACCCCATCCAAAGTTTTCAAAATGGCTTTAGAACTTAGCAGATTTTGAAATACTTTGGATTATTTATACTGAAATGCGGAGTTAGAATACTAAGTCTATCTCGCGTTATGCTCACTTACGCGAAGCTAATCAGCTTCACTTCGTCTTCAGTGAAATGAGTAATTATGTCATTAATTACCCTGAATTTCTACGCCAAATACCAAGCGACGGAAATTCTGTTTAAATAGAGCTCTCGGCTCATCTTCTTCTTCATCCGGAGATTTTTGAAGAGCTCTCAACTCCTGCAACTGAGTGAGCGATGTCAATGAGCGATCTTCAATTGATCTCTCTTTAACTCTTCATAGATTTTCATCATTAGGATGTCACTTCATAAGAGTTTTGCTAGACACACGTTGGCGGCGTTAATGGCAGCAGCCGTGAAAGTAGATGCGAAGGCGAACCAGTCTATGCAGCGTCTTCCGAAGGTAAAAACCTTAACTCTTGGGCTTCTAAGAACCATCTTGAGATGTTTTGGCTTGGTTTAATCTGGCCAATTGTTTATTTTACAGGCGAGATCGCCATTCTCCGGCCGTAAGGCTTAAAGGAGAAGGAGGAGTCATAGAGGATCTCTGTTATTTTTCTACGCGAAGTTATCGCGTCATCCCTGCGCTTACGCGAAGTTATTGCGTCATCCCTGCGCTTGAAACGCGGGGCTTATCTGACTAGTAGTCTCGATGAATCTACGAGGCTATCTTTGATTAGCAGTCGCAATGAATTGCGAGGCTATCTTTGATTAGCAGTCGCGATGAATTACGAGGCTATCTTTGATTAGCAGTCGCGATGAATTGCGAGGCTATCTTTGATTAGCAGTCGCGATGAATTGCGAGGCTATCTTTGATTAGCAGTCGCGATGAATTGCGAGGCTATCTTTGATTAGCAGTCGCTTCATGTCCTGAGGCTATGAAAGAGAAGGAAACAGCAGAGAGAAACTCTATCCTTCATTTACGCGAAATTATCGCGTCATCCTCTGCGTTTAAAGCGCGAGGCTATTTCTTCAACTGTACGCGGAGTTAGCTTAGCTTCGCGTTTTCACACTTTTAGAAACTCTGTTCCTTTTGCAGTAAGTCTAATTCTTTCTGAAGACGAGTGTATGTTGGTCCATCGATCTTCATCAGAAAAAGTAACTCTAAGAAAGTCAGAAGCATATGCTTTACAACATAGTTGCAGGTTTCAAGCTCTGGCTCCGAGAGATAAACTCCTGAAGGGGCTGTAAATAAGGAGTTGCAGCACTTGCAGTGCAGAATTGCAGCACTTGCAGTTCAAAATTGCGCTTCAGTGCAGCACTTTCCTTTCCTCTCGTGCTTCATTTCAGATGACAGATCTGAATTGACATTTGCAGAGGAGATCTTTTGCATGCGAACCAGGGAACTGAGCTTCAACACCCCGTAGAGAAATCTTATTGTTTTTGCATGTGAACCAGGAAACTGAGCTTCAACACCCCGTAGAGAAGTCTTACTGTTTGGTTATTGACAAATTGACCATGTAAAAAGCTTTTGGGAGAGCTATAACTCCCTCTTTGTAATCTTTTGTTTCATGAATAAAGATAAATTATTTTCCTCTCTATCTGTTAGCTTCAAGAATTTTGCTTGCTCAACAAACAGATGGTCAATAATTTTGGTAAAATAGTCTAAGGCACTTCTGCGCGACTTAGATTGATAATACCCAAATGATTGGATAAGAATCGCTTTAACTTAGATGGAAGCGCTTAATTGCACTCGTCAAAAATCTAAGTTTTTCCATGAAAACGCGAAGCTAAGGCACAGGCTATCCTCGCGTTTTGTATAGTTGCGCGGAGTTAATCAACTTCGCTTTTTCTTAGTCGCGCGAGGCTAATAGCTTCGCGTTTTAGAGAGTAACTGACCAGTCATTTTCTCCGAAACTCGCGCCGAATTCCAAGAGGCGGTTCCTTCCATTTAAAAGAAATCTCTATTTCTTATCCTTCTCACTCTATTTGAGAATTTTCCAGAAACTTAGAGATTCAGGCGATCAGAGTTCAGACGACCCAATCTTCTTCCGACCGAGTTTCTCAAAATTTTCAGTCGATTTTTCTCAGCAATGGCACCCAAAACTCGTGCTACTTCTCGAGCGGCTCCATCTTTGGCGACTGGCGCAAGCAGTGGTGGCGGCGGCCAAGTCAGCGACACGCCAGCCCACATTTCGCCTATTGGGGGTAAGAATCTCTCCATCGAGGCTCTTTAGAACATTTCTAGAGTGATTTGGCTTAATTTTAACTGATCAATCAACTCCTTTACCGGCGAGATCGCCGTACTCCTGCCGTAAGGCTTGGAGAAGAAGAAAAAGTCTCTAACTTTCTTCTTACGCGAAGTTATCGCGTCATCCTCGCGTTTAAAGCGCGAGGCTATTTTAAGTAGCAGTCGCGCTGAAAACGCGAGGCTATTTTAAGTAGCAATCGCGCTGAAAACGCGAGGCTATTTTAAGTAGCAATCGCGCTGAAAACACGAGGCTATTTTAAGTAGCAATCGCGCTAAAAACGCGAGGCTATTTTAAGTAGCAATCGCGCTGAAAACGCAAGGCTATTTTAAGTAGCAATCGTGCTGAAAACGCGAGGCTATTTTAAGTAGCAATCGCGCTAAAAATGCGAGGCTATTTTAAGTAGCAATCGCGCTAAAAACGCGAGGCTATTTCTGCGCGGTCTAATCTTTAGCTTCGCGCGGCGCTATTCTTAACTTCGCGCGGCGCTATTCTTAACTTCGCGCGTTCCAATTTTTAGCTTCGCGCGTCCATACTTAGAGAAATTTTCTGCCCTAGAGAAACTTCTCTCATTCTGCTTTCTTTTTGCAGTAGGATATTCAATGGAATCTCTTCCCCACAAGAACTACTTCGGCTTTGCTAGGGGTTCTGATCCCTCAGGCCAATTCCGTTTCACTACCATCCTGCCCTCATACAAGCCAGACCCGAAGGAACGCAAGGAGAAGCTGATCAAGTACCACCCCACTACTGCGCGAGAAATCATAACTGACGCGGCTTTTGAAGATGTGAACAGAAGGGCGATGGAGAAACCCGCTTTCCTCTTTGGAGACCAGATGGATCACTCAGATGAGATCCTTTCTGAAGAGGAGCATGTTTGGTTATATAACTCAGGCGAAATGCTGATGTTTCTGCCTAGAATGGATCGTAGCTATCCTCTGGTCTATCTTCAGAGGCTAGCGATGCCTCGAGAATTAAAGTGGGGACTGACTCAGGAGCAAGATGGCATCCCAACAGGAAAATTTGGTGCAAAAGGGGTTTATCAAGACGGTTCCCCCAGATGCATTACTGGCTTACTTCCAGGCCGATTTGGCAAGGAGCTTCCAGTGGGAGAAGTCCCATCTCGTGCCCGAACTTTCTTAAGTGAGTTCTTGGCGAAGGATGGTCAGTACCCGGCTAGCGACTTCAGGATGCCTGGCTGGGTTCATTCTTCTAACAATATGTGGTGGGCACGCCTTGTTCAGTACATGCTGGATTCCCACGAGCCCATTTTAAAGGATATTGGCTTGTATAAAGCCATCAGGAATGTCCAATTCGGGTTTCCCCAGAGTGCTTATCACTTTTACTGCCTCTTGGAGATGTATAACCCTGAGACCTGTACTTTCTTTACTCCAGTGGGTGAGCTAGGGTTCGCTCTCCACGAGATGTTTGAGGTTTCTGGGCTCTCGATGGGCGAAGTCCCTTACGAGGAGTATATCCCCACCACTGATGAGTTGAACATGCTATTGGCGAGGGATGAGCGCATTTATGTTACGTACTGGGAGATGATGTGCCATTATCATATCTGCGCTGACCAGACAGGTGCACGTAATCACGGTATTGGCCACAAGAAGTGGGCCGAATACCTTTTTGCCAACCTAAATTCTAAGGATAGCTCGGCCACTATCCATGGTCATTCTCCTGTCCCCATTTCAGAGATCGACCAACGTGTAGCCAGGGGCCATTACCGTTTGTTCTATACTGCGGAATCCAATGAGAATGGATACGGTCCCGGTACTTCATTCAAGAGCTATCACTATCAAGCCCAATTTTCGATCTCCAACAGAGGTCTCATTGCCGGGTTTTTGATGTTGTGGCTCAAAAGATGCGTCGTGTCGTCATTGTCCAAGGAAGCGATTGCAGTGACCGTGGTATACCCAGCAGTTCTTCTTGCATACGGCCGACCGCTTGGACTCCTTCCCGCCATGGTATACAATTTGCAATATGGACTGAGGGTATTCTGTCGTGATTTCCTCCCCACTATTAAGGTCAAGGGGAAAGGAAAGGGCAAGTCGAAAGAGACTGCCCAACCGAAAACTCCAAACCCTAGGGTGGAGATGCCCTACACCTATTTGATGACGTGGCTTGTCTTGCACTGTCCCTCCTTAATGAGTGCACCAGAGCGTCGTTCGGGTGAAAAGTGCTTCCTTGTAGAACTGTATGAACGTTCTTCATGGAGGCAGAATTATATGTCCCAGATTGGGAAGACTCTTCGTAGCTTTCAGAATTACGAGATTTTCCGGTGTTTTCCTGACTTTCCCGGCGGAGGATATGGGACGAGGCTGAAGGATGCCATGGGAGCAGATAAGTTCACTACTTTATCTGCAGGAGCCTTCTGGTGGCTTCTCAACATCCGTCCCGGACACTTGGTGTATCGTCAAGATCTCCAGTGTCAGATTGAGCCATATACTCCGAGTCGCTTTGCTCGCCAGTTTGGATATTCTCAACTTTATGTGGGTAATCCAAATAAAGATCTCGCTTACGAGGGGAATTTATACGAAGGTGCTCGTGGCTGGTTCCATTTTGCAGCGGGCGGGACCGAAGCTGAATTCTCCTTGCCCCAGAAGGTGCCAGAATTGGCCATGACCCTCAGCTCCTGCAATTGGTTCAACATTGCGAATGCTGACATGCCCGGCTTCTCTCTCAATCGCAGTTGTTGCAAAGAGATTGAAGCCCTCTATATTAGCCGTCAGGGTGCTTCTAGGGTAAGGATAAAAGGAATGGAAGAATTCCTTGGCGCTGCGGCTGAGCCTTCGGACATCAGTGAATCAGACGATGATGCCGGTGATGATGATGACAATGCTGGTGCTGGTGGAGTTCCTCAGCCTATTGTCAGTCGTTCCCTGAGTCCAACTCTCAAACGCCGCGGCACTTTAAAGAAAAGGCCTGGTAAGAAGCAAAAATTGGGGCAGGAAACCTTGATAGTCCCCCAAGAAGTGGCTATCAAACTTGCTTCCGACTTGTTGGCTTCAGCTGTACCCCCAGCGTTGGCAAGGGAGGATGAACCTGCCAAAGCTCCAAGTGTTGCTGAGATTTCAGCTCCTTCGGCCGTAGAGCCTGTGGCAGAACCTGGGGTGCAACTAACGGGTAGCGAGACGGGTACACTGCTGGAAACAACAATGGCTCCCCCTTCAAGTCCGACAACTGGACTTGTATCGCCTGGTATGGCCTTTAGCATTTTATCTTTTGCCTGTTATTATTTTAACGTAACACTGCTTTTCTGGTCTTCTGAAATGCAGGTGATCAACTTCTTTCGCCAATGCACTCGACTACCCAAGTAGAGTCTGACGATAGAATGGACCATTCTGGCTCTGTTGGTGGTGTGGGTAGCTTTGTTGGTGAGTTTACGGCTGATTATTCCACACCGGCTCCTGCCTTTGTTTCCTCTTCAATTCCCCCAATTGACGAATTGGGGAGCGATGAGAGAACAGAAGTCATTATCGCAGCTGCTGCTAATGAGGCTTCACCTTCTCCTAGCATGCCGTCTCCAACACCCGTTTGCTCTACTGAGACATTTCCCACGGTCGTTGGCGTGCCTTCTCAGTCAGCGATTTTAACATCGTCTGTTGTCGTGGCTGCTGAGATACCTGCAACTCTTCCGACTCCAAGCCTTCCAGCAAGGGAGGAGAATAATTTGAAATTCTCGTTCGAAGATGCTTCTCCCACCGAAGGAGTTTCAGGCGAAGTGGTCCCATCTTCTCTTCCTGTTGGTGGGGGTACCCAAGTGATCTGTACCGACGGTACTTCGTCTAGGGTCTCCAGTTCTTCCAGATCTGCACTGGCTCTACTGGTCTCTCAGATCATGAATTTAATGCAGGGACGGGCTTCTTCTTCTCCAATCCCAGCCACTACTGCTCCCTTGCTCATGATACCTCTTTTGGCATTGCCTACTTTGCCTACCGACACTGCAAATCCTCTTGAAAGACTTTTCGGCTTCACTGTCGAGGATTTTATGTATTTGTTAAGAAGATGTGTCGAGATGGTTCTTGCTGGCCACGATTCCTTCAACTTCGCACGTCCACTGTTACTCCGGTATTTAGGAAATATCGAAGAATTCGGTGGACAAGATCGAGCAGCTCCATACCGAGCCCGCCTTATAGCTTTAGAAGAGCAGGTGACCACGCTACACACACTCCGTCAGGCGGATGTGGAGGCGATCACTGAGATAGAGCTGGCGCGGTTTCGGGCAGAATCCTTATCTCGAAGAACTATTTTAAGGCAGCAGGAGGAGAGATGGTCTCAGGAGCTGACAGAGCTCCAGGCCAGTCGGGAATCCATTATTGGCGACCTGCAAAGGGTAAACTTCAGAATTGAGGAAAGTCAGGCGGCCATCTTTAAAGCCCAGGAGACGATTGCCAGAGCTCGGGCCACCTTGATAGAAAATGAACTCCGATTAGGAGAATCTGTCAAGAAACGGGAGATGTTGCTTGTCCAGCAGGAGCAGATTCAGCAGGAAGAGATGGCCAGGAATCGTGCCATAGAAGAATCTCGTCAGCAACAACTTTCAATAAGTGATGATGAGTTGCGTAGGCAAGCTCAGCAAACCGTGGAGGTTTCTCATCGTAGAAATTTGGACGAGACAATAAACCAATTGAGACTTCTGGGAGGCCAATAGTTTCATCTCTCTTTACACTTTTATCTTCCTTGTAATAAGAACTTTATAAACAGGAGAGAGATAACCTTACGATGTTTCTTTGAAATTCTTTTTGTATCTTCACCTTTTTAATAAAGATGATTCTTTTAACTCTTTTATTTGTCGGCTTCAAAACAGATTTGCTTGCCCAACAAATAACCTATCGTCAAAACGAAATTTCTCGAACCGAAGTGAGAATTAAAGTTAAATATGGGATTTTTAGCAAACCCCCAGCTATTAACGGATTTGATTAGCCTTTACCAACTACCGTTTGAGTTGGACTAGCCATGTTATTCCCCTCAACATGATGAGTTGTCGAGGAATTCATTTCCTCTCCCCTTTGCCTTTAATCAGCATCGGGTAGTTAATTTCATACTCTTACCTCCAGTATGATGGGTTGGTGAGAAACTTGTTCTCTTCCCATAGCCTAGTCGGCATTGGGCAATTCATACTTTTATCCCAGTATGATGGGTTGGCGAGAAACTTGTTCTCTTCCCATTGCCTAGTTGGCGTTGGGCAATTCATACTTTTACCCCAGTATGATGGGTTGGCGAGGAATTTAATCTCCTCTTCCCATTGCTATAGAAGCGTTGGGCAATTCATACTTTTACCCCAGTATGATGGGTTGGCGAGAAACTTGTTCTCTTCCCATTGCCTAGTTGGCGTTGGGCAATTCATACTTTTACCCCAGTATGATGGGTTGGCGAGAAACTCGTTCTCTTCCCATTGCCTAGTTGGCGTTGGGCAGTTCATACTTTTACCCCAGTATGATGGGTTGGCGAGAAACTCGTTCTCTTCCCATTGCCTAGTTGGCGTTGGGCAATTCATACTTTTACCCCAGTATGATGGTTTGGCGAGGAATTTAATCTCCTCTTCCCATTGCTATAGAAGCGTTGGGCAATTCATACTTTTACCCCAGTATGATGGGTTGGCGAGAAACTCGTTCTCTTCCCATTGCCTAGTTGGCGTTGGGCAATTCATACTTTTACCCCAGTATGATGGGTTGGCGAGGAATTCAATCTCCTCTTCCCATTGCTATAGAAGCATTGGGCAATTCATACTTTTACCCCAGTATGATGGGTTGGCGAGGAATTTAATCTCCTCTTCCCATTGCCTAGTTGGCGTTGGGCAATTCATACTTTTACCCCAGTATGATGGGTTGGTGAGGAATTTAATCTCCTCTTCCCATTGCCTAGTTGGCGTTGGGCAATTCATACTTTTACCCCAGTATGATGGGTTGGCGAGGAATTTAATCTCCTCTTCCCATTGCTATAGAAGCGTTGGGCAATTCATACTTTTACCCCAGTATGATGGGTTGGCGAGGAATTTAATCTCCTCTTCCCAATGCTATAGAAGCGTTGGGCAATTCATACTTTTACCCCAGTATGATGGGTTGGCGAGGAATTTAATCTCCTCTTCCCATTGCTATAGAAGCGTTGGGCAATTCATACTTTTACCGCAGTATGATGGGTTGGCGAGGAATTTAATCTCCTCTTCACATTGCCTAGTTGGTGTTGGGCAATTCATATCTTTTAGGTCAGAGGCGCTTAATTACACATGCCTAAAAGAAAGATTTGGGGCTGTTCAAACTTGAGAACTGAGCACACCAGGTTTGGGTCAGAGGCGCCAAACTGCCATGCCCAAGAAAAGACTGATGGTGGCTCAAACTTGAGAACCAAACTGGAGGCGGTTCAGGGCTCTCTCGCGTAACTCGAACTGGATACTCCAAACACACCAGGTTTAGGTCAGAGGCGCACAATGCGCATGCCTAGAAAAAGACTGGAGGTGGTTCAAACTTGAGAACCAGACACGCCAGGGTTTAGGTCAGAGGCGCACAATGCGCATGCCTAGGAAAGACTGGAGGTGGTTCAAACTTGAGAACCAGACACGCCAGGGTTTAGGTCAGAGGCGCCAAACTGCGCATGCCTAGGAAAAGACTGGAGGTGGTTCAAACTTGAGAACCAGACACGCCAGGGTTTAGGTCAGAGGCGCCAAACTGCGCATGCCTAGAAAAAGACTGGAGGTGGTTCAAACTTGAGAACCAGACACGCCAGGGTTTAGGTCAGAGGCGCCAAACTGCGCATGCCTAGGAAAAGACTGGAGGTGGTTCAAACTTGAGAACCAGACACGCCAGGGTTTAGTGGGTTAAAATCACCAGAATAGAAGACGTCCAAGTGCTCATCTGCGTAACTTGGATAAATTGGAGGCTTATACTCCCAGAGATATTAAGCATAGTATTTCTTCAGAAATTTACCATTGATCGGCATCATCATCCTATCGCCGTCTTGATTCATTAAGCGATAAGCTCCACTAGAGTAGACTGTCTCCACAATGAACGGTCCTTCCCACTTGGGTTCAAACTTACCCTTAGTCTTGTGGGTTAGCACCATTGGCCTTTTAACAGCCAGAACCAAGTCTCCTTGTTTAAAGGTCCTTGGTTTAACGTTCTTATTGAACGTTTGAGATATTCGGGCTTGATACAACTCAATTTGTTGTTGAGCCCTGAGACGTTTTTCATCTAAGGCCTCTAGTTCTTGCAATCTTTGCTGATGGCGTTCTTCTGTCGTCATCTTTGTGGCTAAAGCCACTCTTAATGATGGTATCTGGATTTCAAGAGGCAGAACAGCCTCACTTCCATAAACCAAAGAGAACGGGGTTGCTTTAGTCGGGGTGCGAACGGTGGTGCGATAAGCCCACAAACATTCTCCCAACTTTTCATCCCAATCTCGTTTATTGGAGGAGACGAACTTCCGAAGGAGTTTGATGATCGTCTTGTTGAAAGCTTCGGCCAACCCATTAGCCGCAGGGTTATATGGTGTAGAAGCGATATCTTTGATTCTGAATTTATTGCAGAATCTGGAGAATCCCTGACTGATGAATTATGGACCATTATCATGAATGATCCGTCGAGGGACGCCAAATCGGTAAATGACATGATGCGTGATAAACTTGATCACATCTACCGTTTTCACCTCTTTCATGGGCACGGCTTCGGCCCATTTTGAAAAATAATCGGTTATTGCAAGAATAAACCGATGTCCTCTGGATGACGGGGGAGTTATTGGCCCCACAATGTCCATTCCCCAGGCTTCAAATGGCCAGCTTGCGACGGTATTGTGCAAGTATTCTTGGGGTTGATGAATAAAATTGGCATGTATTTGGCATGCATGACATCGTTTAGCGTATGCCATTGCTTCTGTAACCATGCTCGGCCAGTAGTACCCCAGCCTTCTTATACGGTCTCCAAGTTTGGGACCGGGCTGATGAGCTCCACATATTCCATCATGTGTTTCTTTCAGCACTTGTTCTGCTTCTGCTTTCGATATGCAGCGTAGCAATAGACCACCTCTTGACTTTCTATACAAAGTCTGAAGTTTATGGTCATAATAAAATCTTTGGGCCTTCCTCTTTATTGAGGTGGCTTCCTTAGGATCTTCTGGTAATATCCCATGCAAAGTATAATCCACAAACGGAAATCGCCAATCACGAGGCTCTAAGTTTAAGCCAATCTGGCATACCTCTTCGGTTTGAGATACCACATCTGGGTGGAGGAGTTCTCTACTACCAATGGTGATACTTTTAGCTTCACCTGGCGGGATTGCCAGCGTTGCGGCTAATGCGGCAAGAGCATCTGTATAAATATTCTCGTTTCGAGATACGTGATATATGTAGAATTGTTCAAAATATCCTGCTAGCTCAATAGCTAGCTGATGATAGGGGATGAGGGCTTCATGTCTGACTTCATACTCACCTGTCATCTGATTGACAATGAGCTTAGAATCTCCGTATGCCTCTAGATGGTTCACCCCCAGTTGCAGAGCTATTTTTAAGCCGATAATAAGCGCATTGTACTCCGCTACATTATTAGTGCACGGTTCTGTTAATGAGTATCCGTTAGGCAATATATGTTTATGTGGGGATATTAGTACAACCCCCACTCCAGCAGCAGATCGTCTCGCGGCACCATCAAAGAACATTTGCCAAGGTTGTTCTCTGGTAACTGTGTTGACTTCTGATGTCTGCTTTAATTTGGACCAAATTGGATGATCTGCGAGAAAATCGGCGATTGCCTGTCCCTTCATGGCCTTTTGAGGGACAAAGTGTATGTCATAGGGCGATAGTAAGAGCGCCCATTTTGCCAATCGGCCATTTAAGAATCCTGGTTTGGTCATCAGAATCTTCAAGGGATTAACCCGTGATATGACATGAATTGTTTGCCATGAAAGGTAGTGTCGCATTTTCTGAATAGCAAACACTAGGGCTAAACATTCTTTTTCAATCGGGGTATATCGCTGTTTGGCCCCAATCATTGTTCTACTTAAATAGTAGAGGGCATGTTCATGGCCGTGCTCATTATATTGAGCAAGTAATGCTCCTAAAGCATTATCCATGGCCCTTACATATATAAGGAAGGGCTGCCCAGGGGCTGGTGCCATTAGTACAGGAGGCTTAGTAAGGTACTCCTTGAGGTCATCAAATGCTTGCTGACATGCCTCATCCCATATGAAAGACACTCCCTTTTTCATAAGTTTGGAGAATGGTTGGCATCGTCCAGATAAGTTGGATATGAAGCGCCGAATATAAGCGAGCTTTCCTTGTAATCCCCTTAGTTCCTTAAGATTGCGGGGAGGCGGCATTTCGCTAATCGCTTTTACCTTTTCAGGGTCGAGGAAAATTCCTTTTGAAGTTATTACGAACCCTAGAAACTTCCCGCTGGATACCCCCATGAATGACTTAGTGGGATTCATCTTCAAATGATGTTTCCTCATAAGATCGAAGACCACTCTTAAATCGTGAAGATGATCTTCTTTGTCTTTACTTTTAACTGCTAAGTCATCCACATAGCACTCTACTGTTCTGCGTAGGTGTTCTTTAAATATGGCGCTCATTGCGCGTTGGTAAGTGGCACCTGCATTCTTTAATCCGAATGGCATCACCGTATAACAGTATACTCCCTGTGGCGTTCTGAAAGCTGTATGCTTTTCATCATCCGGGTGCATCTTGATTTGGTTATAACCTGAGAAGCCATCCATAAAAGACATCCTCTCATAACCGCAAGTATTATCGATCATCACGTCGGTGATGGGGAGTGGAAATTCATCCTTGGGACATGCAGCGTTCAGATCTCGAAAGTCAATGCATATCCGGATTTTGCCATTCTTTTTGCGAACTGGCACTATGTTTGCCACCCAGTCAGGATGCTGGTCTTCTCGGATAAACCCGGATTTTATGAGCTTATTGACCTCAACAACTATTGCCTCCATCAATTCCGGTCGAAAACGCCTCTGTTGCTGTTTAACAGGTTTGACATCTTCTTTTATATTTAACCGGTGTGTGGCAATTTGAGGGTCAAGCCCAGGCATATCTTCATAACTCCATGCGAACACATCTATATACTCTTTGATAAGAGATATAAGTTCCTCCTTTTCTAAAAGAGTTAGTGTGTCGCTTATGAAAATGGGTTTTGGATTTTCTTCCGTTCCCATGTTAACCTGTATTAATTTGTCTTCTGTGGGCGGGTCACGCTGTTCAAAGCGGACATCCCAGAGAGTATCCATGTGCTTAGCCCAAGCGTCATCTTGAATGTCAATTGGTTCCTCGTCGCTTTCTGGCGCGGCTGAAACCATATTGATCGTCAAAGATTGAAACCAAGCACCGGTGCTTATATCTGAATCATGATCTGGCGAAGATGTTTCTTCTTTATCCGAAGAACTCTCTTCATCCTTGGATGGCGATGAGGGTGGAGTAGACACATAGCCCAACCCCCTGCGGGTCTTCTGATAATAATCAGGACTCTTTCCTCTCGGTCTAAACGAGGGTATGAGATTCCGCCGCCCTTTTCCAAAGTTTAATCCCGGCTTCTGGGTAAAATTATATCCCATTTTCTCCATCATCTGTCGGGACCTTTGCTCATATAAGTGAAATTGAGGTGATGTTTGTTCATCACTTTCACTACTTTGTCTCTGTCGAGGCGACGTGGCCACTTTGCCGAACATGATCGGCCTTTGGGACTTCTGTCGGGGAGGCACTTCAAAGAAGTGCCCTTGATCCTCGGTAATTTTTAATTGAGAGAGGAGGGAAGACCTGAGGGGCAAATGGTATGCCGCCAGAACTTCAAGTTCGGTCAGGCCATCCGCTTCGGTGGAGGTACAAGAGGGCTCAGACTCAGTAGCTACAGCATGCTCGTAGACTAACTTTACATTTTCATTAATAACCCATTCACTTTCTATTACATCCACTATATTATCAAGACCTAAGCTAAGATCTAGGTGATGGTTGATTTCGTAATCACCCCCGTCATCTTCTCCAAGGAGCTCGTACTCAGTGTCGGCTTCATTGCCACTGTCGTCGGGCCTTGGAGACTTGCTAAGATTGTCATTGAAGGCTTCATGTGCTGGCTTGTAGAGTGCAGCATCTGTGAAGTAATTCTCCAACCCTTTGAATGGCTGCTTGTCAGCAATTAGTGTCCGGACCTCTCCTTCCTCATCGCAATATTTCATGCACTGGTGAAGAGTCGACGGAACTATCATATGAGAGTGGATCCAAGGTCGCCCCAATAACATATTGTAAGAGGTATCAGCATCAATTACGTAGCATGTAACCTCCGTTTTCAAGTCTCCAATCTGACACCGCAATCGGATCTTACCAAGAGGATGGCTATTATTAGCGTTGAATCCATAGATGGTAGTGTGTGTAGGTGTCAAGCGATGAAAGGAAATCCCCAACAACTGCATCAATCTACTGGGTACGACGCTGAGTGCAGAACCTGGATCAATCTGAATTCGGTCCACTTTTGTGGACCCGACATATCCAGTGAAATATAAAGGCCTATTATACTTTATATTCCTCACCTGCATGTCTTCTGGGGAGAAGATGATTTGTGGGACTTGCCTCCTCACTTGATGACAGTGGGGGCAAGAGTCCCGCTCTTCGATGGCCGGCTCGACAATCTGAGCTAGGAACGACTCAGAGTCTGCCAAGGCCTCTCTTAGAGCTTCACGTGTGGATTTTGATAATCTCAACAATTCGTAAAGCGTTACTCGCGCTGGGATGTTAGCCAACTGCGCAATTATGTCAAATTCGAAGGGAGTTTCTTTGGCTCCTTCATCCCTGGTAGAATTCTTCTGGAAACGAAGTCTTTTCTGCTTCGCAGGCTTTGCAAGTTCTGCATAGATATCTTTTGGATCCACTCTAGTGTAGTCCTTAAGATATGTCTTTCCAGATCGAGTACTGGAAGGGCCTGCCCCATCTTGATGGGTAGCCATAGTTTCGGATTCTTCTTCAGAAGTTGTGAAGGCGCCTGAAGCTATATATTCTTCCTTCATATCTGCAGAGATGGCATTGACAGCCCGCTTCTTCTCTGGACCTCTTGAAGTAGTCCATTGTTCATCTTCCAGCAAATCAGGGTGAACCCACATAACTTCCCCTCTTTGGGTTGTTATGGGGACAAGTCCTTCTTGGGCTTTGTTGTAAGGATCAAGATTCTTTGTAACTGCCTCACCCTTTGGGATTGGGGTCACTCCTGCAGGGAACTCGTGGGTTCTAACCACTATGGTTGCCATATTGGCAGTGACCTTCTTCTGCTCTTCCTTAAGCGTCAGAACCCCTGCTTCTATTAGTGCTTGGATCCTGTTCTTAAGGGGAAAACAATCCCGGGTGGGGTGTCCAACATTCCGGTGATAGAGACAGTAGTTGGGATCTTTTGTCTTACCAACATCTTCTGGCTTCTTATTCTCCGGAAGTTTTAGCATTCCCTTCTTTTGGAGCAGGTGAAAGAGGACTGGTGTCTGTTCAGCTTTGAAAGTGTAATTCCTTTCTTGCTGCGGTCTAATTTGCCTTGACCCTCGCTGACCTTGAGATTTCGGCTCTGGCGGAGGACTGGTTTTCTGAGGAGCAGTTTCTGATGACATTACTACTTTCCCTTTATTCTTATTGCTGTTGTTTTGGGTATATGATTTACTACCCCCAGCACTCCTTGGCCCGCGGGACTCTTCAACTCGGCGAATCAAGTTTTCAGCTTGCTCTCCTTGTTTGAGCAGGTCTCTCCACGTCTTAGACTCTACGGCCCCCATTTTGAGGAGCACATTGGTCTTAAGGTTGTGTCGACATGTCTCGACTAGAGTTTCCTGGATCATTCCGTGTTTACAATGTACGGACTTCTCCCGGAACCTTTCTATGGAATCTTTAACCGCTTCTTGTTCCCCCTGCCTAGTTGCAAGGAGGGAATGAACCGTAATCTCGGTGTCATCCTCGAAGAAACGTGAGAGAAATAATTTCTCAACATCTAACCAGGTATTAATAGTACCTGGGGGCAGCTGCATGAACCAAGTAAAGGCAGGCCCTCGCAAAGTACTTGCAAATACTTTGGTCATGATGGGATCATTACCCATTAAGTGTCCTGCTTGGGACAAGAAATAATAGATATGCTGACTGGGCGATCCCTTCCCGTCATAGGGCTCCAACTTGAGCGGCTTATACTTTGGAGGATAGGGTACCACATCCTATTCTGCTGGATATGGTATAGAGACTCCTGACTCTTTCAACTCTTTTTTACGCATCAAGACTTCGAGTTGATTCTGTAATTTTTCAAGCTTTTCTTCATGCGGATCATGGAAAGAAAATCTATCTTCTTCCTCATGCATCGAGTGGGCTTTCTCCTCCTGTTCTTCTTCATTTGGAGTCTTCTTGCCCCGTTTAGCATTATCTTCAACAACTTTTAAAAGTAGCATCTTAAGGTCTTCAATCGTTTTCTGTTGCTCTTGAATCATTCTTTCTTGAGCCTCAAATCTCTGATTGATATCACCAGATTTATCTGCCAAGTGCGACGCTGACTTCTGTAGCCGAGATGATATAGAGGATGGGGGCGAGGCTATAGCGGAATTATCGTTGTTCTCGTCGTAAGAACCCCCTGCAAGCTTCTTATAATTTCGGGGCGGGACGGCTCCTGATCTTAGTCGAGTAATACGATGAAGTTCATCATCGCTCGATTCTGAATCATCATCCGTCTCTGCAATTTTCTTCCCTTTTCCTACCATGTTGGAAGTTACAGCTCTCCCTTGTTTCAGGGGAGTGGTTCTTGTCTTCTTAGCAGGATTCTGTTTTGACTCATTTAATCGGTCGAACACAGATATCATGTTCTTTCTGCAGCCACAGTTATTCATCACGGCTGATACTGTTGTCATAAGTTGCTGGCAATGGCAACTATGTTCAACTTGAAGTTGGTCTATGCCTCTCTTCTTAGAAAGATGCTCCCTGAGGTCAGTGCCTCTAGCCATGAAATCAAGAGGTCCATTCAACTCTTGAGAGTGTTTAGGAATCCACTGAAGCTTCTTTGATTGATCAACCCTGACTCTAGGGTCGGACTGATCCTCGCGTGGCTTAGGAATAGCCTCGCGTTTCACATTGCGGGCCTGAAAAATAGCTCCGCGCTGATCCACACTAGCCTCGCGTTTCTCGCTGGCTTGGTGTGTCCTTGGAAGTTTAGCCTCTGGAATAATAGCCCCGCGTGAAGGAAAGTTCTTGCACGCTGGCTTATCTTCGCGATTGACACAGATCATAGCTTCGCGCTTAGCGCGGTTTTTACGACTGACAACTATCTGCCAATCATCTTCCCGTTCCTTGTGGGTGTCAGAAATCTTGCGTTTATTGCAAGTATCACTGGCTTCGCGTCTCTCGCTAGGCACAGTAATAGCCTCGCATGGAGAATCACACGCTGGTTTTGAATAATTTTTATACTCGCGTAACTCGCGAGTGTTGGGTATTCTGCGACTAGCGCAACCCTTACTGGCTTCGCGTCTCTCGCTAGGCACAGTAATAGCCTCGCGTGGAGAATCACGCTGGCTTTGAATAATTTTTATACTCGCGTAACTCGCGAGTGTTGGGTATTCTGCGACTAGCGCAACCCTTACTGGCTTCGCGTCTCTCGCTAGGCACAGTAATAGCCTCGCGTGGAGAATCACACACTGGCTTTGAATAATTTTTATACTCGCGTATCTCGCGAGTGTTGGGTATTTTGCGACTAGCGCAACCCTTACTGGCTTCGCGTCTCTCGCTAGGCACAGTAATAGCCTCGCGTGGAGAATCACACGCTGGCTTTGAATAATTTTTATACTCGCGTAACTCGCGAGTGTCAGGAATTTTGCGTAACTCGCCAGTATTACCAGCCTCGCGTGGAAAATCACACGCTGGCTTTTCCTTGCTTTTAAGGCAAGTTGTATCTTCGCGTTTAACGCGGTAGAGATTGGTCTCGCGGGTAGCGCGAGCCAATTTGCGAGACCTCTAGAGTTAGCTCCGCGTCCAAGGCGGGCTTTGAGGGCTCTACGCCTCGCTCTCCGGTTCCTGTTCCGGAGTTGGGTCCTGGTCAGTCCAGTTCCCATGTCTTCCTCGGCAATCGGAAGCTCTTCCTCGGTTAGGATTTCTTGTGTGGACTCCGGCGTTATAACCGTAGTCTCCAAGGATCCCCGTCTCTCGGTGGATACCTTTCTACCCGTCACTCGGGCATTGGAGTACATACGGCGATAGTGCCGTGTCTCATCCAAGTCACCTGATCCGGAGGAGAGGAACTCCTCGTACTTCTGCTGGTCGATTTCAACGACCAGCGTGTCTACTTCGGATCCGATCAAGTCAACGTCTGATTGCGCCACAATCTCTTCATCAGTGAAAGAGATGGCTCCCACTATGGTCGCCAGTTTGTTCGTCGCAAAAGTTCCTTCGCTTCCTCTCATTGAATTAACTTAAATTACAATGAAAGTGAACAAGATATAAAAAGAACAAACGAGAGGATTTTATACTTCAATCTCTCTCTTTTACAATATTGTCGTGGGATCAGTGGCGATGGGATCTATAGTAGTTCCTTTGGACGATCGAACGCCGAACTCTTCTCTCTTGAAGATATCGGCCGATTGTAGACAATCTTCTTGGTCTTTGCTCTTCACGAATCCAAGGCTCTGTGCGTAACTTGAATTCTCTAAGAGGAAGACGATCACAAAAAGGCTTCTAGGCTCTCTCGCATACTTGAATTGTCGAAGGATCACAAAGAAGATAATTGCCAAAAAAAGACCTTCCCTAGGGTTTTACCAGGAAGGTATTTATAGCCCCAGGTTAATGCAAGAGTTTCTATCTAAATAGAAATCGCATTCATCAAGGATTCCAATCAAATATCTTAGTTTTGATGGAATTCTGATTAGACTTGATTCGGGTATTTGGATAAGCCCAAAATCATAATCTCAATCAATTTGAGATTCTGGTTATCTGCTTACGCGGAGCTTTAATCGCATCAAAACGCGGCGCTAAATAACCAAAACGCGGAGCTAACGCGGAGCTATTGATCATCTCCGCGTTTCACTCAAACGCGAGGCTAATACTAGCCAAACTGCGGGATCAACGCGGAGCTATTAAACATCTCCGCGTTTTATTGAAATGCAGGGTTAATATAACCAATCGCGGGGATACTGAATTGGCTCCGCGTTCTGTTGTGGAAAATCCTTTTTTAACTTAGAAATTTTCACTGCCAACACTCGTCCCATATCCTCCGCCGGGAAAGTCAGGAAAACACCGGAAGATCTCGTAATTCTGAAAGCTACGAAGAGTCTTCCGAATCTGGGACATATAATTCTGCCTCCATGAAGAACGTTCATACAGTTCTACAAGGAAGCACTTTTCGCCCGAACGACGCTCTGGTGCACTCATTAAGGACGGACAGTGCAAGACAAGCCACGCCATCAAATAGGTGTAGGGCATCTCCACCCTAGGGTTTGGAGTTTTCGGCTGGGCAGTCTCCTTCGACTTGCCCTTTCCTTTCCCCTTGACTTTAATAGTAGGGAGGAAATCACGACAGAGCACCCTCAGTCTATATTGCAAATTGCATACCATGGCGGGAAGGAGTCCAAGGGGTCGGCCGTATGCAAGAAGAACCGCTGGATATACCACGGTCACTGCAATCGCTTCCTTAGGCAACGACGGCACGACGCATCTTTTGAGCCACAGCATCAAAAACCCGGCAATGAGACCTTTGTTGGAGATCAGAAATTGGGCTTGATAGTGATAGCTCTTAAATGAAGTACCGGGACCGTATCCATTCTCATTGGATTCAGTGGTATAATATAATAGATGGCGGCCCTTAGCAATACGGTGATCAATCTCTGAGCCATAGATGGGTGGATGACCATGGATAATGGCCGAGCTATCCTTAGAATTTAAGTTGGCAAAGAGATATTCGGCCCACTTCTTGTGGGGAATACCGTGATTATGCGCACCCGTCAAGTCAGTGCAGATATGATAATGGCACATCATCTCCCAGTATGTGGCATGGATGCGCTCGTCCCTCGCCAGTAGCATGTTCAATTCATCGGTGGTAGGGATGTACTCCTCGTAAGGGACTTCGCCCATCGAGAGCCCAGAAACCTCAAACATCTCGTGGAGAGCGAACCCTAGTTCACCCACTGGTGTAAAGAAAGTACAGGTCTCAGGGTTATACATCTCCAAGAGGCAGTAAAAGTGATAAGCACTCTGGGGAAACCCGAATTGGACATTCCTGATGGCTTTATACAAGCCAATATCCTTTAAAATGGGCTCGTGAGAGTCCAGCATGTACTGAACAAGGCGTGCCCACCACATATTGTTAGAAGAATGAACCCAGCCAGGCATCCTGAAGTCGCTAGCTGGGTACTGACCATCCTTCGCTAAGAACTCACTTAAGAAAGTTCGGGCACGAGATGGGACTTCTCCCACTGGAAGCTCCTTGCCAAATCGGCCTGGAAACAAGCCAGTAATGCATCTGGGGGAACCGTCTTGATAAACCTCTTTTGCACCAAATTTGCCCGTTGGGACGCCATCTTACTCTTGAGTCAGTCCCCACTTTAATTCCCGAGGCATTGCCAGCCTCTGAAGATAGACCAGAGGATAGCTACGATCCATTCTAGGCAAAAACATCAACATTTCGCATGAGTTATATAGCCAAACACGTTCCCCTTCAGAAAGGATCTCATCTGATTGATCCATCTGGTCTCCGAAGAGGAAGGCGGGTTTTTCCATCGCCTCTCTATTCACAGTTTCGAAGGCTGCGTCAGTTATGATTTCTCGCGCAGTGGTGGGATGATATTTGATCAACTTCTCCTTGCGATCCTTCGGGTCTGGTTTGTACGAGGGCAGGATAGTAGTGAAACGGAATTGGCCTGAGAGATCAGAACCCCCAGCAAAGCCGAAGTAGTTCTTGTGGGGAAGAGATTCCATCGAATACCCTACTGCACAAAGAAACACCAGAGTGAGAGAAGTTTCTATAAGACCGAAAAATTCTCTAAGTATGGACGCGCGAAGCTAAAAATTAGAACGCGCGAAGATAAGAATAGCGCCGCGCGAAGCTAAAAATTAGACCGCGCAGAATTTAAAATAGCCTCGCGTTTTTAGCTCGACTGCTACTTAAAATAGCCTCGCGTTTTTAGCGCGACTGCTACTTAAAAGAGCCTCGCGTTTTTAGCGCGACTGCTACTTAAAAGAGCCTCGCGTTTTTAGCGCGACTACTACTTAAAAAGAGCCTTGCGTTTTTAGCGCGACTGCTACTTAAAAGAGCCTCGCGTTTTTAGCGCGACTGCTACTTAAAATAGCCTCGCCTTTTCAGCGCGATTGCTACTTAAAATAGCCTCGCGTTTTCAGCACGATTGCTACTTAAAATAGCCTCGCGTTTTCAGCACGATTGCTACTTAAAATAGCCTCGCGTTTTCAGCGCGATTGCTACTTAAAATAGCCTCGCGCTTTAAACGCGAGGATGACGCGATAACTTCGCGTAAGAAGGCAGTCAGAGACTTTTCTTCCTCTCCAAGCCTTACGGCAGGAGTACGGCGATCTCGCCAGTAAAAGAGTTGATTGATCAGTTAAATTTAAGCCAAATCACTCTAGAAATGTTCTAAAGAGTCTCGATGGAAGGATTCTTACCCCCGATAAGCGAAATGTGGGCTGGCGCGTCGCTGCCTTGGCCGCCGCCACCACTGCTTGCGCCAGTCGCCGATGATGGAGCCGCTCGAGAAGTAGCACGAGTTTTGGGTGCCATTGCTGAAGAAAAATCGACTGAAAATCTGGAGAAACTCGGTCGGAAGAAGATCAGGTAGTCTGAACTCTGATCGCCTGAATCTCTAAGTTTCTGGAAAATTCTCAAATAGAATGAGAAGGATAAGAAATAGAGATTTCTTTTAAATGAAAGGAACCGCCTCTTGGAATTCGGCGCGAATTTCGAAGAAAGTGACTGGTCAGTTACTCTCCAACACGCGAAGCTATTAGCCTCGCGCGACTATGGAAATGCGAAGTTGTTTAACTCCGCGCAACTATACAAAACACGAGAATAGCCTGTGCCTTAGCTTCGCGTTTTCATGGAAAAACTTAGATTTTTTATGAGTGCAATTAGGCGCTTCCATCTAAGTTAAAGCGATCCTTATCCAATCATTTGGGTATTATCAATCTAAGTCACGCAGAAGAGCCTTAGACTATTTTACTAAAATTATTGACCATCTGTTTGTTGAGCAAGCAAGTTTATTGAAGCCAACAGATAGAGAGGAAAATAATAACTATATATTCATAAAAGAAGAGATTACAAAGAAGGAGTTATAGCTCTCCCAGAAGCTTTTACATGATCAACTCATCATATAACCAAACAGTAAGATTTCTCTACGGGGTGTTGAAGCTCAGTTCCCTGGTTCACATGCAAAAGAACAGTAAGATTTCTCTACGGGGTGTTGAAGCTCAGTTCCCTGGTTCACATGCAAAAGAACAGTAAGATTTCTCTACGGGGTGTTGAAGCTCAGTTCCCTGGTTCACATGCAAAAGAACTCAAGATTTCTCTACGGGGTGTTGAAGTTCAGTTCCCTAGTTCACATGTAAAAGATCTCCTCTGCAAATGTCAATTAGGATCTGTCATCCGAAATGAAGCACGAGAGGAAAGGAAAGTGCTGCACTGAAGCGCAATTCTGAACTGCAAGTGCTGCAATTCTGCACTGCAAGTGCTGCAGCTCCTTATTTACAGCCCCTTCAGGAGTTTATCTCTCGGAGCCAGAGCTTGAAACCTGCAACTATGTTGTAAAGCATATGCTTCTGACTTCCTTAGAGTTACTTTTGCTGAGAAAGATCGATGGACCCACATACATTCCTCTTCAGAAAGGATTGGACTTACTGCAAAAGGAACAGAGTTTCCAAAAGAGTGAAAACGCGGAGCTAAGCTAACTCCGCGCACAGTTGAAGAAATAGCCTCGCGCTTTAAACGCAGAGGATGATGCGATAACTTCGCGTAAAGGGGGACAAGATTTCTTTCTGCTTTTTCCTTCTCTTTCAAATTCATAGCGACTGCTAATCAAAGATAGCCTCGCAATTCATCGCGACTGCTAATCAAAGATAGCCTCGCGGATTCATTGGGACTACTAGTAAAGCCCCGCGTTTCAAGCGCAGGGACGACACAATAAAACGGCGATCTCGCCGACAAGACAAAGCAATCGTCCAGATTAAAATCAAGTCAAGACATCTCAGAATGGTTCTTAGAAAACCAGAAGATGAGGTTTTTACCTTCGGAAGACGCTGCATAGACTGGTTCGCCGTCGCGTCTACCTTCACGGCTGCTGCCATTAACGCCAGCCAACTTGCGAAAAGCCAAACTCCTCAGGAGAGACATCCTAATGATGAAAATCTATGGAGAGTTGAACGAAGATCAGTTGAAGATCATTCGTGAGTCACTCGAGTTCTCAGAAATTCTTCGGATGAGATGAAGAAGAAGATGAGCCGGGAGCTCTATTTAAACAGAATTTCCGTCGCTTGGTATTCGAAGTGGAAACTTAGGGTAATTAATGACGTAATCACTGAAGACGAAGTGAAGCTGATTAGCTCCGCGTAAGTGAACATAACGCGAGATAGACTTGGTATTCTAACTCCGCGTTTCAGTTTAGATATCCAAAGTATTTCAAAATCTGCTGAAGTCTAAGCCATTTTGAAAACTTTGGAGGGGGTTCTGTTGGCAGTGAAAATTTCTAAGTTAAAAGGATTTTCCACAACAGAACGCGAAGCTAATTCAATAGCCCCGCGTTTGGTTACATTAACCCTGCGTTTGAATAAAATGCGGAGATGTTTAATAGCTCCGCGTTGATTCCGCAGTCTGGCTTGTATTAGCCTCGCGTTTGAGTAAAACGCGGAGATGATCAATAGCTCCGCGTTAGCTCCACGTTTTGGTTATTTAGCGCCGCGTTTTGATGCGATTAAAACTCCGCGTAAGCAGATAACCAGAATCTCAAATTGATTGAGATTATGATTTTGGGCTTATCCAAATACCCGAATCAAGTCTAATCAGAATTCTATCAAAAGTAAGATATTTGATTGGAATCCTTGATGAATGTGAGTTCTATTTAGATAGAAACTCTTGCATTAACCTGGGGATATAAATACCTTCCTGGTGAAACCCTAAGGGTCTTCTTTTTGGCATCGGAAGCCTCCTATCGATCCTTTGGCAATTCAAGTATGCGAGAGAGCCTTGAAGCCTTTGCTGATCATCTTCTGAAATCTTGGAGAATTCAAGTTACGCACAGAGCTTTGAGTTCGTGAAGATCAGAGAAAATCATCATCTTCTTTCTGGAATTCTTGAGAAGTTCGAGTTACGCGAGAGAGCCTTGAACAAATCAAAACCAGAGAAGATCGTCTATATTCGGCCGATATCTTTAAAAGAGAAGATTTCAACGTACCGATCGTCCAAAGGAACTACTATAGATCCCATCGCCACAGATCCCACAATATTGTAAAAGAGAGAGATTGAAATATAAAATCCTCTCGTTTGTTCTTTTTATATCTTGTTCACTTCTATTGTAATTCAAGTTAATTCAATGGGAGGAAGCGAAGGAACTTTTGCGACGAACATGGTGCTATAAAAAACTTGAAAGTCTTGCTAAATAAAATCTTATACGGAGTGTTAATGGAGAGCAAGATCGTCCTCCATAGCTACTTTAAAACCCAGCTTTAAACATAAAGGGAATTAGATTTTCCTCATTTTCTGTAAATGGAAAACCATTAAAATTGTAATATTTTATTGAGAAAATCTAATTAAAAGAATCATTTATGATTTTATGGCGAACACCTCCTATGACGCTTATATGGTCCAATAACATATTTGCATGTGGAGGGATTTTTTTTGAAAGAAGCATTAGGTGGAGGGATTTTTTAAAAATAGTTCATGTAGTCAATCCACAGGCAAATATACTATTGGTTTATCTAAGCATCATAGAAGGAAGCTCCCTCCTATGACAGAGTTTTTTTTCCATTTTCTCATATATATATATATATATATATATATATATATATATATATATATATATATATATATATATATATATATAGAGTGAGAGAGAGAGAGAGAGAGAATTCTGTAGGTGAGCTGCCAGCTCAAAAAAAACTTACATTAGTAACTGGAAAAATATAGTAATTTAACGATTTTTTTAATTTTTTTTGAAATTAGAATCTATACCTCCTTAACTTTTTTAAAATCAAATTTCATTAATTTTGGAGTTCGTTAACTTTCTTATCAAATAAATACAAAATGTTTTTTTATCCAAAAACCATTGATTTTGTGTTAACTTGATGGATGACCAAATAAAAACTAAAACCCAAGAAATTGGGTACAGGTGAACCCAAGAGGGTTGAGATCATAATCCGAAAAAAAAGTTTTTTAAAATATTATTGGAGAGAGCAGAAATAAACTGCAGCTTAGATAACTTGCATAAGCTGTCAGCGCATTTTTAATACATATATATATATATATATAGAGAGAGAGAGAGAGAGAGAGAGAGAGAAATGGAAATGAGCTACAGTTCATTATCGCTATCTCCAATAATTTTTTTAAAAGATTTCTTTTGGATTATGATCTCGACCCCCTAGAGTTCACTCATACCCAAATTTTAGTTTTGATTTGGTCCTCTATCAAGCTAACACAAAATTAATGGTTTTCAATGAATAAAACATTTTGTATGCACTTGATGAAAGGGTAAATGAAATCCAAAATTTATGAAATTTAATCCGAAATAAGTTAAAGAGGTAGAGATAGTGATTGTTAAAAAAAATTGAAAAAAAATCATTGGATCATTACAGTTTTGCTGCTAGCTCACGTAACTTTTCCTGAGCTGGCAGCTCACCTACAGTAATCTCATATATATATATATATATATATATATATATATATATATATATATATATATATATATATATATATATATATATATATATATATATATATATATATATATATATATATATATATATATGTTCGCAGCAGAAATTCGTTGCCTTCCTTCCATTGAATTAACTTAAATTACAACGAAAGAGAACAAGAAAAGAAAGAACAAACGAGAGGATTTTATATCTCAATCGCTCTCTTTTACAAAATAGTGTGGGATCTGTGTGGCGATGGGATCTGTCAAGCAGCTCCTTTGGACGATCTGACGTCGAACTCTTCTCTTGAAGATGGCGGCCGACTGTAGAATTGATCTCCTCTGGTCTTGATTCGTTCAAGGCTCTATCCGTAACTCTAACTTCTCCAAAACTCCAGAAAAAGATCTCAGATGCCGAAAAGAAGACCCATAAGGCTTCCCCAAGAAGGTATTTATAGCCTTAGGATCATATGAGAGTTTCTATCTAAATAGAATTTGTACTCACCAAGGATTCCAATCAAATATCTTAGTTTTGATTTAAATCTCTTGATTTAGAGTTCTGATCGGATTTAATTTGGGTGTTTAGATAAGCCCAAATCATAATTTCAATTAATTTCAGATTCTGGTTATCTGCTCATGCGGAGCTAATCGCATCAAAATGCGGAGCTAAAGAACCAGAACGCGGAGTTATTGAATAGCTCCTCGTTTTACTCAAACGCGAGGCTAAAATTGCCAAACGCGGAGCTACTGAGTTAGCTCCGCGTTCTGTTGTGGAAAACTCTATTTACTTAGAAATTTTCACTGTCAACAGAACCCCCTCCAAAGTTTTCAAAATGGCTTAGAACTTAGCGAATTTTGAAATACTTTGGATCCTCAAACAGAAAATGCGGAGTTAAAATACCAAGTTTATCTCGCGTTTTGTTACCACGCAAAGTTAAGTAGCTTCGCTTTTCAGTGAGTAATTGCTCATTAACTGTACAATAATTACTCCGAACCTTGCGCCGAATACCAAGAGGCGGGTTCTCTCTTTTAAATAGAGTCTTTAACTCTTTTTCCTTACTTCATTCGAAGAATCCAGGATCTAGAGTTCAGGCGCTGAGCGACTCATGTGAAATGAGTGATCTCCGACCGGACTTCCTTCGATTTTCCATAGATTTTCATCATTAGGATGTCATCTAGGAAGAGCATGGCATCGCGCGCCTCCTCACCATCGGCGGCCGTTGTTAGCAGCGGCGGCAGCGGCCGAGGGAGCGGAAACACAAGCGAACCAGTTCATACCGCGCCCATTGGAGGTAAAAATCTCAACTTTTGGACTCCTTAGAACAATTTTGGAGTATTTTGGCTCGGTTTTAATCGACCAACCATTTTTGAACCGGCGAGATCGTCGTTCTCCGGCCGTAAGGCTTGGAAAGAAAGGAGAAGACGGAGAAGAACTCTGGTCTTCTTCTTACGCGAAGTTATCGCGTCATCCTCGCGTTTGAAACACGGGGCTATTTTACCTAGCAGTCGCGTTTCAACGTGAGGCTATTTTGACTAGCAGTCGCGTTTCAACGCGAGGCTATTTTGACTAGCAGTCGCGTTTCAACGCGAGGCTATGAATTTTAGTTTCGCGAGTGAAATGCGAGGCCATCTCTTCAACTGCGCGCGGAGTTATTTTTTAGCTCCGCATTTTTATACTTTAGAAGATTTTTCGAGTTTTATAAAACTTTTTCTAACTCTTGATTCTTCTTTTGCAGTGAAGTACTTGAAGCAGATCCTTTTTGAAGAGGAGTGCATGTGGCTCTTCCAATCTTCGTCAGCAAAAGTAACTCTAAGGAAGCCAGAAGCATATGCTTTACAACATAGTTGCAGGTTTCAAGCTCTGGCTCCAAAAGATAAACTCTTGAAGGAGTTACAAGAACTCTGCAGCAGCTCATTAAGTTTTCTTGAGGACCATTTCTGTTAGATGACAATCTCTGTCGCTTTCCAAAGCGATAGAGATGATCATCTAGGGCCTGTAGCATGTCGAATTAAACTTGTGCATCTTCATCAGGATTCTTGTAGTAGTATTTTCAGATGATCCACTAAGAACTTTTAAACAGATCATAGTTGACATTTGCAGAGGAGATCTTTTGCATGTGAACCAGGGAATTTCAACACTCCATGGAGGAGACCCGTTGTCGGGTTATTGTCGGGTTATTGATGAGTCGATGAATAGGTTGAACCTTTTTGGGAGAGCTATAACTCCCTCTTCTTCTGTAACCTTTTATTTCATGAATAAAGATAATTCTTTTTCTCTTTATCTGTTGGCTTCAGGAATTTTGCTTTCTCAATAAATAGATGGTTCATAGTTTCGGTAAAACAATCCAAGGCTCATTTGCATAACTTAGACTGCTAATACCGAGGTGATCGGGTCAGGATCACCAGATCTCGACAGAGGCGCCCAATTGCGCATGCCTGGAATTTGATTGGAGGCAGTTCAAGGCTCTCATGCGTAACTTGAACTGCATATACCAAGATGATCGGGTCAGGATAATCAATTTCGGCAGAGACGCCTAATTGCATATGCCTGGAGTTTGGTAGAGACGGTTCAAGGCTCTCTCGCGTAACTTGAACTATATCTCACTGTCAGAGGTAGGAGCTTAACATGACAGGTTTTATGGGATTTTTAGCAAACCCCAGCTATCAACGGATTTGATTAGCTTTTACTAATCGCCGTTTGCGTTGGGCTAGCCATGCTATTCCCCTCAGTATGGTGAGTTGTCGAGGAATTGATTTCCTCTCCCATTTGCCTTTAACAACATTGGATAGTTAATTTCATACTTTTACCCCCAGTATGATAGGGTTGGTGAGGAACTTGATCTCCTCTTCCCGCCGCTTTAACAGTATTGGGCAAAATTTTTTATTTATAGCACTCAATTAGCCATTCTGATGGCTAGTAAAAGTAGCGGAAACAACATGATATTTATCATCATCAATATTTTTGGCACCCCCAGCCAAATCCGGCTGCTAGCCAATGAGAATGACTTTGTCACAGCTGTGGTTCGGCGTACCCAAGGGGCCAGCTTGCAAGTGCGGGCTGCCCGTACTTGGTGTCGATATTGGCTTCCCTACTGGTACAGGGATCGGTCTGGCAGGGAACTCATTGGTTCCTACTACTAAAGTTGTCATATTTGCAGAAACTTTCTTCTGTTCCTCTTTAAGTGTGAGAATCCCGGCTTCTATCAATGCCTGAATTCGGTTCTTAAGAGGATAGCAATCCTTAGTTGGGTGCCCGACATTCCGATGGTACAGGCAATAGTTAGGGTCATTGGTTTTACCAACGTTTTCCGATTTTCCATTTTCCGGAAGTTTCAGCATACCCTTTCTGAGGAGAAGATGGAATAGAGTACCGGTCTGCTCAGCCTTGAATATATAAGTTCTATCTTGTCGGGCCTATTTTGACCTGCACCTCTCGGATTCTGAGGTCTTGGTTTTGGATCTGCAACTGTCGCCATCACAGTCTTCCCTTTATTTTTAGGATTCTGTGGATATGACATGTTATTTGTAGAGTTTCTTGTGCTATGAGATTCCTCAATCCGGCGAATTATATCTTCCGTCTGCTCTCCCTGCTTCAGCATATCTTTCCAAGTTTTGGACTCTACAGCTTCCATTCTTATCAGCACGCCGGTCCTGAAATTATGCTTGCAGGTTTCTACCAGGGTTTCCTGGGTCATACCTTGTCGACAATACACGGATTTTTCTCTGAAACGTTCAATGAAACTCTTGACCGTTTCTTGGTCTCCTTGCTTTGTTGCAAGGAGGGAATGAACCGATATTTCAGTATCATCATCAAAGAAATGTGCGAAAAATTGCTTCTCGACATCATACCAAGTATTTATGGTTCCCGGGGGCAGCTGCATAAACCATGTAAAGGCAGGCCCTCGCATGGTGCTCGCAAATACTTTGGTCATTATAGGATCGTTTCCCATTAGATGACCTGTCTGCGATAAAAAGTAATATAAATGCTGGCTTGGGGACCCCTTCCCGTCACATGGCTCTACTTGAGCGGTTTGTATTTTTCTGGATAAGGGGCGAAGTCCCATTCAAGCAGAAATGGCCTTGAAACTCCCGATTCCTTTAACTCTTTCTTTTGCATTAACGCATCCAGTTACTTTTGTAGGTTTTCCATCTTCTCTTCATGAAGATCATGGAAGGAATATTTGTCATCCTCCTCATACACCGAATAAGCCTTTTCTTCTTTAGTTTCTTCATTTGTCTTAGGTGGCGGTTCCGAAGAAATTTTAGCCTTATCATCGGCTATCTTCCGGGTATTTTCGACCACTTTTAGAAGCATTAATTTGAGGTCATCAATGGCCTTTTGCTGACATAGAATCATTTGTTTCTGAGCTTCCAACCTCTGGTCGACACAATCGGATTTATCCACCATATGTGATGCGAGCCTTCTTGGTCGGGAAGAAATGTATGAATGTGAAGAAACTATGGCTGAATTGTCGGAGTCATCGTCGTAGAAACCTTTTGCAAGTCTCCTATAATCTCGAGGAGCGACAATACCTGACTTGAGTCGTGTAAGATGGCGAGGTTGTTCATCATCTGCATCTGACTCGTGTCTTTTTTCCATGGCCTTCTTACTTTTACCGACTATATTTGAAGTCACCGCCTTTACCTCTTTTTCCCTGATTTGATATCTCAGATTATCCTTCCTCCTTTTCGGAGTATGAGACTCAGTTATTATATTAAATAAAGAAATTTTTTTCTTACCACAGCAGCAACTATTCAGTACAGCTGATATTATTTGCTCGCAATGGCATGCCGAATGTGACTGAGTTTGACTCGTTTTCTTTTTACTCGTCAAATAATTTCTGAGATCAAGTATTTTAGAAAATAGAGAATCTTCAGTTATATTTTTGGACATGGGGCCCACTTGGCTGATGGAGGAGTCCAGGAGCCTGCTGTAACCCCCCATGACTGGTGACGTTATCAGTGCTATACTTATCAACCTTTATTCTATATAATGGCTGATTTACGCGGGGTTGGAACATAACCTCGCTTTTTACGCTAGTCGCACGTTTTACGCTGACTGGGCGTTTTTGCAGAAGTTTAACTTCTGTTTGTTTAGCCTCGTGTAACGGAGTATCCTCACACGCTGGCATTATTTTGCGATTAGCGCAAGAATCCTTGGCTTCGCGTTTAACGCTTGGCTCAAGTTTTTGTTCAAGTTCAATAGCCTCGCATGGGGAGTTTTTACTACATGCTGGCTTATGCTCGCGTTTTACGGGAGTTTTGGCACTTTGGCCAGTTTCATAACTAAATTCAGTAATCTCGCGTGGAGATAATCCATCACACGCTGGCCTGAAGTTAGCTTCGTGATTTACGAGAATTTTGGTACTCTGATTTATTTCAGAGTTAAGTTTAGTAGCCTTGCGTGGAGGAAATCCATCACACACTGGCTTATCCTCGCGATTTACGCGAGTTTCACCGATCTTGCGATTAACGCAAGTCACAACTTCGCATCTAGCACGAATTTTACGATTAATGACAATTTGCCAATCATCTTCGCGATTTACAAGGAGCTGAGGAATCTTGCGTTTATCGCAAGTACTACTGGCTTCGCGCTTATCGCTAAGCTCAGTATTAGCCTCGCTTGGAGAATCGCACGCTGGCTTTAAGGAAATTTTATCCTCGCGTTTATCGCGAGTGTCAAAAATCTTGCGTTTATCGCAAATTGAACTGGCTTGGCGTTTCTCGCTAAGTCCAGTAATAGCCTCGCGTGGAGTATCACACGCTGGCTTTAATGAATCTTTATCCTCGCGTTTATCGCGAGTGTCAAAAATTTTAAGATTAACGCAAATCTTACTGGCTTCGCATTTATCGCTAAGCCCAGTAATAAGCTTACGTGGAGAATCACACGCTGGCTTATCCTTGCGTTTAACGCAAGTTGTAGCTTCGCGTTTAACGCGATACTGACTGGTCTTGCGATTAACGCGAGCCAGTTTGTAAGGGATCATAGCCTCGCATTCAATGAAGTTAGCCTCGCGTTCAATGCGGGCTTTGAGGGCCTTTCGCCTAGCTCTCCGATTTCTATTTCGGAGTTGGGTTCTGGTCAATCCAGTTCCCATGCCTTCTTCGGCAGTAGAGAGGCCATCCTCTGCTAGGATTTCCTACCCAAACAACAGCTTTATGGCCGCGGTCTCCAAGGATCCCCGTTCATCGGTGGATACCTTTTTACCCGTTCCTCGGGTATTGGAGCGCACGCGACGATAGTGTCGCGTTTCGTTCAGGTTACCTGATTCAGAGGAGAGGTACTCCTCGTACTTCTGCTGGTCGATTTCAACGACAAGCATATCTACATCGGATCCGATCCTATCGACGTCCGATTGCGCCACGATCTCTTCTCTGGTGAAAGAGACTTCTCCCACTGTGGTCGCCAGTTTGTTTGCAGCAGAAATTCGTTGCCTTCCTTCCATTGAATTAACTTAAATTACAACGAAAGAGAATAAGAAAAAGAAAGAACAAACGAGAGGATTTTATATCTCAATCGCTCTCTTTTATAAAATAGTGTGGGATCTGTGTGGCGATGGGATCTGTCAAGCAGCTCTTTTGGACAATCTGACGTCGAACTCTTCTCTTGAAGATGGCGGCCGACTGTAGAACTGATCTCCTCTGATCTTGATTCGTTCAAGACTCTATGCGTAACTCGAACTTCTCCAAAACTCCAGAAAAAAATCTCAGATGCCGAAAAGAAGATCCCTAGGGCTTCCCCAAGAGGGTATTTATAGCCTTAGGATCATATGGGAGTTTCTATCTAAATAGAATTTGTACTCACCAAGGATTCCAATCAAATATCTTAGTTTTGATTTAAATCTCTTGATTTAGAGTTCTGATCGGACTTAATTTGGGTGTTTAGATAAGCCCATATCATAATCTCAATCAATTTGAGATTCTGGTTATCTGCTCACGCGGAGCTAATCACATCAAAACGTGGAGCTAAAGAACCAGAACGCGGAGTTATTGAATAGCTCCGCGTTTTACTCAAACGCGAGGCTAAAATTGCCAAACTCGGAGCTACTGAGTTAGCTCCGCGTTCTGTTGTGGAAAACTCTATTTACTTAGAAATTTTTACTGTCAACAATATATATATATATATATATATATATATATATATATATATATATGAGATCCGAGGAAAAATCTAAGGAGTTCAACGTGCAAACACCATAAGGAGGCGGAAGTTGTTCCTTTCGATTGATATGATCTCAGTCAGGTGATTTTTTATTTGTGCAGAATTTGATAGCTTGCATTTGTTATTGTAATTTTTTTAACAATTTGGCATTGTTCTTCAAATGATTTGATCAATGATATCAATTGTCTCATTGGTTTCTCTTAGCATGAATAGTGACGAGTTGAAACAAATTGCTGATGTTAGGATAAATCCTTTTCAATGATAAATTCTCAATTATTACTGATAATTCATCTGCGGCATTGCTTTCTCATAGAGATATTCCGTGCATATGGTTGATCCTTATTGAGGATCAAGCAACTGGCCAGTCAGGCTCTCTTGCACTTAGGGTTTTTTTTTGGTTGTGGAAGCATGTCAGTTGATTCATGTTTTTTTCCCTGTTATCCTCATACGTACACCATAAGCTGCTAGTTGCCGTCGAGCTAGTTGAAGAGAACATTGAGGGAGAAGTTAGGATTGTAGATAGGAGAGGTTATTCTTAGAGAGAAATCTACACACCATTATTTGAAGAGAACATTAAGAGAGAAAGAGAGAATGAAGAGGTGAACACAACCAAGAGGAGAGAAAGAAATGATGAGGGAAAGAAAGAAGAAATGAGGGAATTAACTGTCATTTCCCTTTCTTTTATATTTAGACTCAAGGGTATAATGAGTTTAAAGGGGCAAGTGATCCAGGAGGACTGAACCAGGATAACTTAAATAGTTTGGAGGACTAATATCAAAAAATGAAATTTTTGAGGGATTGATATATAATTATTGAAGAATTACGGGATCGACATACAAAAACCCCTGAAGAAAAATAAAAGGATTATTATTTTTTCACCACTGACTTACATAATTTATCTGAGCTGCCGATCCACATATACTAATATATATATATATATATATATATATATATATATATATATATATATATATATATATATATATATATATATATATATATATATATATATATATATATATATATATATATATATATATATATATATATATATATAAATAAAAATAACCATCATCTCTAGTTAGTTTTCTGAGTTGCGGTGCATTTTCACTATCTCTAATAGTTATTTTTAAAAAAAAAAAAAAATGATTATTATCTCTACACCTTAGGGTTCATTCATACTCAATTTTTTAGGTTTTAGTTTTAATTTAGTCTTCCATTACGTAAATGCAAAATTAACTGCTTTCGATAAATACAACATTTTATATCAATTTGATAAAAGGGCAAATAAATTTTAAAATCAGAACTTGTATTTAAAAACATAATGTTCTGTCTATAATTCAGTAGAGAGGTTTAAAGTCTTAATTTTATCAAGATTGTATTGAGATTTTTCAGTATAGTTAATTAATTAATTAATTACAAATAAGAGTAATAGTACATGATTAGTTTAAAAAAGTTAGGAAAAAAGACCAATTATATAAATAAAAATGTGATTTTCAAGATGATCTGACATTTAACAACTTGAATGAATAATTCCACACCAGAAAACATAAGAATTTATTGATATATAAATATTATGATGTTTGCAATATCAAAAGTTAATCATAACCAAGTATTTTGATTAAAAACTACATCATTCCGAATGCTCAAACAGAACCCAATACGTAAATAGCCTAATTTGGCATAGAATAGGGAAGAAACTAGGTATTACCAATTAGGGTAAGAAATTGTTCTTCATAATAATTAATAAAACATCAAGAATACCTTCTGCTTGAAAACATAACTACATTTAAACAAATAAATTATCCCTGTTCATTTAAAGATCTTTGGAATCTAAATAAAGAAATAAACTCCCATCCCCAAGTCATGTGGAGGCTGTGGCTTGGTAAAAATGGAATCATGAATTAACTAATCCCACACCGTAAAATTAATGCAAATCCATGTACTAATAAATAAAATGAGAATAAAAAAATAATTTTTTTTATGCGGGTACCTACGCCCCACCCGTATGTATTAAGAGCTCTGTCCAGTTATTATGCGGATGCGAAATCGAAAGAATCTGGAGACCCCATGACACGCAACAGAGGAATAGGAAAGGGACAACCGAAATGCAAAAAAGAAGGCAACTGCATTAGATTCTAATCACCCGCCCCCCCTGCCCGAGTCGGGTCACCGCGCAAGGGAGAAGCGGTAACTCGACCGCGAAGATATCGGGATGTTTTCATTACGCGACGAATCGATCCCCGCTACTCTTTTCTCTCCGTCCAATAAATATCAACGTTTTTCTTTTGACGGGATATTTGCATTTTAATTCCATTGTGTTTTACTATTTGCATGGAGAGACCAATGCTACCTTAATAATTCATATTTTTGTATAACATGGCAAAATTTTTGCATGATGATAGGAGTAAGTTTAGTTTATCTCTACTCTCTGAATTTTACTTTGAATGTGAAATAAGATTTGCTTACTTAAATCTTTTTTTTTTATATATAAGGAGAAATAATTATTCTAAACATTTTTCTAGCTCAAGTAATATCATATATTACTGACGCACTTATAAGAATAGTGGAAATGAAGGTTAGTTTGCCAGAGTTAAATCTAAAATATCAGTTTAACATTATAATATTTGAACTTGCAACTCTGCAAATTACATGTACTAACATAATTCTTGTCCAGTCTTGGGGATTAAGTTTATTTGTGAGAGTTTGAAAATGCAAATCCAAATAATAAAAAATTATCGGAATGCAAAAAATCCTGTTATAAAGGACTAAGTTGTATAAAATCACCTCACACCTTTATTATTTGTTTAACTTTTCTGATGTAAATCCCATGCCCACTCCCACTCCCCGTTTTTTTTTCTTCAACCTCTATATATACATTGGACACCTCTCCCTCTTCTCTCTGGTCCTCCGTTTCAATTTTTGCATTAAGAGAGATCTGAAACGGGCTAACAAGACAAACCAAAATCAAAATCCAAATCCATCAGAAAAAAATCAATCGAAAATAGGAGGAAAAAGATCATGGCACCCGACCTGGGCCTTGATCTGAAGCTATCCACCACAAGGATCATCACCAACTTCTCCAAGGAAGCCTCCTCTATTGAAGACGATGGCAAAAGAATCGCCAAACTCGAAGAATACGTCACCAGACTCGAAGAGGAGAGGCGAAAGATCGAGGTCTTCAAGCGCGAGCTCCCCCTCTGCATGTTCCTCCTCAACGACGGTAATCAAAAATCATTTTGTTTTCCATTTTTTTTTTTTTTCCTTTTTAGGTTAAAAGTTTTTATTTTGTTGGTCGCTTGTGATTGATTGTCATTGCAGTGATCGGCGGGATGAAGGATGAATTGGAGCATTGCCGGAGTGAGAATCGTCACGTTCTGGAAGAATTCATGCCCATCAAGAGTAAATTAGAGGAGGAGGGAAGGGTAAAATTGGAAAAGGATTGCAAAGATAAGATGAACTGGATGAGCTCCGCTCAGCTCTGGAGCGATAATTACAGCGATCATAATGACAATAATCTTAACACCAAGAAGAAAAATGACACTGAGGTACACTTCACAAAAATTAAAATTAAAATTTTGGGAACAAAAATATTTTTTTTTTTCCTGAATTTTGGGTCATTATTATTATTATTATTATTAATGATTGTAGAGTGGGGATGAGTCCGATCACCGCCAGGAGGGCGAGACTCCGTCGCTGGAATCGAAGAGCAAGAGCTTGGGTGCTGCATTCGTGCCGTTCAAAGGGATGCCTTCATCGATTTCTTGCAGCTCAAGGAACGAGGATAAGGTCACCGGAGGGTTACCGGATCTCTCCCTCGTCTCTCATCCCGTTTCCGCTGTCCCTGAGGATCACCGCTCCGTCGCCTCCAAGCCAATCGCCAGATGCCAGGTGTCGCCTCCCCTCAGTAGCCACGTCACCCTCCAGCCGCAGCAGTCGCATGCCCCGCGCAAGGCCCGCCGCTGCTGGTCGCCTGAGCTGCACCGCCGGTTCGTCGTCGCCCTTCAGCAGCTCGGTGGCGCACAAGGTAATTATAGCAAAAATATTGCTACAATCAAACATTCCAATTTTAGTAAATTTTATTTTGCATTCCATTACTAATTAAATTGTCGGATTTCTCCGATGCAGTTGCTACTCCGAAACAGATCAGGGAACTGATGAAGGTCGATGGCCTGACCAACGACGAAGTTAAAAGCCATTTACAGGTGAATTAAATTGAATCGGATTGAATTGTTTATGAATTCTTCGTCATTTTCCATGACATAAATAAATTATCGAATTTTATCGTCCGTGATGTCAACAGAAATACAGGCTGCACACACGACGGGTGCCTAACTCATCCTCTTCGGCGAACAGGCCCGTCATGGTGATGGGAGGCCTGTGGGTTCCTGGGGAACAACACTACACGGCCTCCCAGCAGAGCGCTTCGCAGTCTGGATCGCCGCAGGGACCTCTCCAGCTGGTGGGCTCCTCTCGGGCAATCTCCGTGACCGCTGGAGATAGCTTCGAGGAGGATGGCAAGTCCGAGAGCTACAGCTGGAAGTGAAAAATATGAGACTGTAGATAGTTTGCGGGAATGGTAGTATCTGAGATATGGCGAAGATGAGAATGAGACTGACCGCTGGAGTTGGGAGACTGATGTAAAGATAAGTCAAGAGAGATTTTGGTTTGCCGATAATATATACATCATATAGACACCATAGTAAACTGACGGAATGTCGAGTACAATAACTCCAATCATAAGCCGGGAGAGAGAACTCATGGAGGAGTTGGTTAACATGTTCATGGTCCTGGTCTTTGCATTGCTTGTTCCTGTGTGTATTCTGTCATCCTTCACTTATCAATTTTGGCCTTCAAATTTGAGAAGAATCGAGACAACACAAGATTAGGGAAGATATGGCTGTCGCCAAGGCATCAATTTTTTTCTCTGTCCATGTGAGAGAGCCCAGGCTTCAATTATCCTTTTCAGCATTGTTGAGCTTTCCAAAGGAATCAAAGCATTCAATAATTATGCCTTGAATTTGATTGAAGGAGAAGCGCCACTTTCCTGTAGGTTTCAGGATAGATTCCCTTATGGTTTTGGATTTGGTAGGAAGCTTCACTTCTTCCTCATGTTTCTAAATTCGCTCACCTTTTTCTCCTGCATGATTGCTTTTGTTCAACTGTATTAAGAGCAGGAAAACCTTCTATATGCAAACAAAAAATACCAATTATCTCTCATGAATTGGATCTTTAAATTCTTCCATTTTCATCTAAACCTTCTTATTTAGGACTAGAGTTCATATATTGGGAGTTTCCAAAGGAGCACACTATTTTTTCTAATGAGCCCACTTTATAATTATTCGGCTGGACCAAAAAACACAGAGAAGTGAGCTCACTAAGAAAATTGGTGTGCTCTTTTGGAAACTCTCCATATATTTTGTGATTCATTGCCCTTTGTTTAGGAGTATATGTTCACATAAATCTGCTTACTTAAAACTCACTAAGGGGCTTTTAAGATACTTGCAAGTAGTTTAAATTGCAATTTGTATTACTACAAGTGAAATTGCAGTGATCGAAATTGTTGCATCTTATATTATTCTATTTTGATTGGAAGTTACAAGTTGCAATTAGAATGCAAAATTTTTTTAAATTTTACCTTTATTTTCAAGAGTTATGAGAAATACAACAATATAACTATTGTTTCCAAGTGAGTCTTAAGTCTGCAAATACACTTTTTTCGATAACTGTAATTGGTGTAAGTATGTAAGTGTTTGCAATTACAGTTGAAAAATTTTGTAACTAACAACTGTAAGGAGAAAAGCCCCACTTGCAACCAAACAACCCCTACATAGAAAGTCAAATGATGAACTTTGAAACCTATAATTTTGAAGAAACTTGAAAGGGGTAGATGAAGATAATAGTAATTATATTCTTGGAAAATCTTAAAATTTCTATTTCTGCATAGTAGGCATCCTACAAGAATTACTTATGAATTGAGCTCCTGAGTTATATTAAAACGAATTATGCTAATTTCGTAAAACCTAATATTCTTCATTAATTTGTCAAATTTCCCAAGATTTCCTTTTCCACTCCCTTTGTATTCGGGGCATCTCACAGTTGGTCATGTCACAAAGACGTGAACTATCCCAGAGCAAATTGTCAAGAGAATCTATCAAATAAAATTGATTGTTACCGATCAACTGCTCCATTTTATTCCCTGCTTGTAGAATAATCCCATTCTGTACGGTTCTATCCAATAAAATAGACCTCTACAGAGACCCTATTAATTCATTATTGTCGTCCTCTCTAGCATAGAATCATTCAATCTTGTATGTTCTCTGGCATAGAATCATTCAATCATGTATGTTCTGTCAAATATTAAGTAAAATTTTCAGATTGCAAGTATGGACGAGAATTGGCAGATCCAAGTACCAATTTTTAACTCGTCTTATTCAAAATTTTGAATTAAAAATAAAAATTTTATTTTTCTAATTCAAAATTTTGGATAGGACGAGGAAAAAATTTATCCATGAACCCGTATATTCTAATCTCTAGTTGCAAAGAGAGCAAATAAAAAAATTACTTTTTTTCTGAGTTAATAGAAAAGAACATTTACTTATTTATATAATAGATCATTTAGTAGGTCACAAATTGGGAGAATTCACACTTACTCTAACAAAATCAATAATAGATCTCGTCGTTAATTAATTTGGAAAAAAATTAGATACTTATCATCCATTGATGGTAGAGAAATATTAAGATAAAGACGATAAAGAATCCAAATTTGGATAGAGAAGTAAAAGTTTTATCTAAATATATAACTATGCCTGTTTTTAAAGCACGAAAAGTATTTGATCAGATTCGCGGTGGGAAAGAGAGCGGCAATTCCACTTTCTCCCTCAACAAACTAGTATTACTTATTAAAGCACTCTCTTGTAATTTCTAAAAAATAAATGTAAATCTTTATCGAATACTTTTTATTGGATGGGAAAAAAGGGCAATGCTAAATGCGCACCACATTTGACTTGGTGAGTACCGATTTCCCCGTAAATCACTTTACTATAGGATGTGGTGCTCACTACGTAAAATGTGGTGTGCGTTTAGAATTTCCCAAAAGTAACTCGTAGCATAGTCTTGACATTCTATGGTAGTGTATCAGAGTCCAAGGTCACGTAAAGAAGGTCGAAAGTATCACATAGTTTTACTTTTTAAATTTCATTTGACCTATTGAGCATCTTGTACCATATGGGCTGAATCCTGGGCCGTATGACAAAAAAGGCTTGCTGATGCGATCCAGCACAAAAGTAGTAAATAGTCCACAAATTCAAGTTGGGAGGCTTGCACAAAATAGTTTAGGCCACCCGGGTTAAAAAAAAAAAAAAAAAAGTGGCTAAAAATGTAATTTGAGTTAAATTAACTTTATGCACAATTAAGGGGAAATTCTAAACGAGCACACCACTTGACTTAGCAAGCGCCATCTTAGTGAGCACCCATTTTCTTCAAATTTTAACCCTCTCAAACCCATATTCCTTATTTCTCCTCACCTTCATCGTTTTAAACCCATCACCCGTCGCTTTTCCCCGTTTGCTTTTTGCTTACTCTCCCTTGCTCGCTTCCTCCCCTACTCGATCTAGTGGTCGCTCCTTCCCCTTACTCATCCACTCAACAGATTAGTCAGTTCCCCATTTAGATCAGACCCTCACCTAAATCGATCGTTCACATGTCGCCGGTTCCACGCCTTTCTTACCAAGCCCAACCTCTACTCCTCCACGCTACCATTCTCAATACCCTCATCATAATGTATGCTATGTGCGAGAACATCACCAGCATACTCAACATATTCGACAAAATGCCAGAGCAAGACCGCATTTTTTGAACTCTGATATTGCCAATAAAATGTCCAAATGAGATTAGGATGAAAGGTAATTTTGTCAAAAAAAGTGACAAACTTATAACTCTTTACAAATTGGGATGTGGTGCTGACTAAGTCAAGTGGTGTGCTCATTTAGAATTTCCTACAATTTAAGTGTTTGGATAACTATTTTTTCAAAAAATCATTGACACACACACACACACACACACACATATATATATATATATATATATATATATATATATATATATATATATATATATATATATATATATATATATATATGAGAAAACATGAAATTCACCAGCGGTGAAGGGAGTTTCTTCACCGCCGCTTAAGTGACCCAATAAAATTATTACACGTGGCGTCATTTAAGATAATAAATAAAAGAGCTCTCTTAATCACTTTTTGAGTTGTGCCACGTGTAATAATTTTATTGGACAACCTAAACGACGGTGAATTAACTCTTTTCACCTCCGGTGAATTTCCCGTTTGCTCTCTATATATATATATACACGGAGAAAACCAGAGTCATCGTTTAACTTGCCTACATAACCAGGTTAGAGAACTCCTATTTAGTGTGGGTTAATTTTTCTAATTTGTTAACCTGAATTATTTAAACAATTTGGTCACTAAATTGGTTGGCGATCGGGAGTTTTAGACTCTTAATCTTAGAATTAACTCGTTCATAAGTAAGATTCGTTCGAAGTTGTTTAGAAAAATATTGAGATCCACATGACAAATTATGTAGGAGCAAAGAGGTGAAAAATTGACATAAACGTTTATCTATATAAATAAGCTCCGATATATCATGTTTGTTATGCATTTATCAACCTGATAATCGAGCTTTCGTGTGGATTTTCATATGTGAAATTAGAAATGACTCACCAATTTTCTAAATATCCTCACCGAAAAGTTTAATTTCATTATAAGTTTATCATTATAATTTGTTAATTAATTTATCATCATCTTCTTAGTTATGACCTATTCTAAAGAACCCAACGATTAACCCTAATCTAAAAACTTTTCTCTCTATTTCTCTTGCTCTATGTGTAAATTCTCTACCTCAAATCTATTCATTTTTATTTTACCTACTTATTCCCCCCACTTTCCCATATTTCCTTTAACTTTTCCTATTAATCCTCATTAGAATTTTGAATTGAGGATGAAGATTTTGATAAGTTTTTTTTTTAGTTTTTTTTTTCCCCAGTTTTTTAATGTTAATTTTCCTTTTTTTTAATAAATAATTTTTTAACTTCGTTCAGGTTATGATTATTATTCCCAGTTTTTTATGACATTTAGTTAAGTTAAAATATGCACATAAATTTTTTTCCCCCTGATTTTAGAATTCAATATATAATGAATTAAACTTATTGCTTTTCTCCTAAAAATCTTATTTAAAAAAATTATTTTTATAATTTTGAAAATTATACAACGAGAAGTTGATATTATAATTATGATTGTAGGGTTCTTAATTAAAAGTTTTGTGCGCCTATTTTAGGAGTATCCATTGATAATACATTACTCAAATAAGATACATCACCCAAACATTTGAGATGTACTATTTTATTTTTCCTAATTTTAGAATTCAATATCTAATGAATTAAACTTATTGTTTTCTTCCTAAAAATCTTAAAACAAATTTTATTTTTATAATTTGGAAAATTATGCAATGAAAATTTGATATTATAATTATGATAGAATGGTTCTTAATTAAAAGTTTTGTGTACCTATTTTAAAATAGGAGTACCCATTGATAATACATTGTTAATCAAATAATCTTTATTTAGGTCTGATCTTTTTCATACAAGAAATTATTTTGATCCTTTCTCAATAAAATCGAAAAGATATAATGGTGATGCAGATGAAAATTGAAAGTTCTAATTTATTAGCCTCCTCCTAAGTGTGTCAACTCTCAACTGATAAGAAATTTGAAAATAGTTAAAAATACTTTTTCGTTGAAATAGCGAGCCCCTCCAAAATAAGATTTGATTCAAAAAGCTCGTTTGAAGGTCTCAAGAGAGACGAACTAAAGCCGCTTGAGTTTCGCGTCGACACTCACTCCCTCATTCCTTATTGTTTAGGAAATTAGATTGCTGGAAAATGTTGTCCACAGAAACATGAGATGAGGGGAAATTCTAAGTGGGCACCACATTTTACTAGTGAGCACCGCATTCTATTTAGACTATACACTAAAGTGATATACAACATCGGGGCAAATGGTGCTCACTAATAAAATACGGTGCGCATTTAGAGTTTCCCTGAGATGAGTGGATAATAATGTCTTTCTTCCTTTCTTCTTCAGCCATGTTAGACGCCAGCTCCCCTCTCCTCAACTCTTCCTTATCTTCTTCTTGATCATCCCACAAATGTCCATCTCTTCGCCATGGCCGCCATGTTCACCTCACCTCCAACACCCTCTCCTCCCATTGCTTGAGCGCCAAAATACCAACTCCCTCCACCTCAAACAAATCCATGCCAGAGCCCTCAAATCCTCCTCAAACTCGAACCAACAAGACGATAATGCCCTCCTACTCTTCCTCTACTCTCGCCTCATCTACTATTACTCCAATGCCACCTCCAATGCCGGCGGCGGTGGCAGCCTCTCCTACGCCTGTCGCCTCCTCAGCCACCCTCTCACCCCCTCCATCACGCCCAACTCATTCTGCTACAACACTCTTATCCGCGCACATTCTCGCTCCTCGCCTCTCGACGACGAGAAAAAAAAGCGCTTGTCTATCCAACTCTATCGCCGGATGCTCTTGTCGGGAGTTAGCCCCGACAACCACACGTTCCCTTTCGTCCTTCGGGCCTCCGCTTTCCTGTTCGCCTTCTCCGAGGGATCCCAGATACATTCCCACATTTTCAAGCTTGGCTTGTCCTCGGATGTTTATGTAGCTAATAGCCTCGTCCACTTCTACTCCTCCTGTGGCCGCTTGTCCCTCGCCCGCCAGGTATTCGACGATATGCCCGACAGAAATCACGTCTCCTGGAATGCTATCGTAGACGCTTACGCTACAGGCGGAGAGTACGAAACCGCCCTCCATCTGTTCAGGACGATGATGACGAACACTGCAATGATGCCGGACGCTTACACACTCCAGAGCGTGCTCTGCGCGTGCGCTGGCTTGGGCTCCTTGTCCCTCGGCATGTGGGCTCATGCCTTCATGATGAGAAAGTGCGAGGCGAAAATTCTTGATGATATTCTGATTAATAATTCTCTGCTTGATCTCTATTCCAAATGTGGAGCTATTCGGATGGCTCGTCAGGTTTTTCACCGGATGCCGACACGGGACGTGGCGTCTTGGAATGTCATGATCCTCGGATACGCGATGCATGGACGCATACGGGAATCCTTGGAGGCGTTTCAAGACATGCGCACGGTTGGTGGCCTGAAACCGAATTCCATCACGTTTGTTGCGGTTCTGAGCGCGTGCAAGCACGGAGGATTGGTGACGGAGGGAAGAAGATATTTTGATCTTATGACGAACGAGTTCGGGTTACAACCGCAGTTGGAGCACTTCGGTTGCATGGTTGATTTGCTAGCTCGAGCGGGGCTCATAGCCGAAGCGCTTGAGGTAGTAAAGAGCATGCGTTGTAAGCCAGATACAGTTATATGGCGGAGCATTCTTGATGCTTGCTGCAAGCAGAATGCTGGAACCGATATCAGTAGCTTGGTCGCTAAACACGCTCTCGAGTCGGAGGAGCTTGCCACTGGCGGCACGTACGTGCTCCTCTCGAAGGTCTATGCCTTGGCAGAGCGATGGAATGATGTCGGGCTCGTTAGGAGGATAATGACCGAGAAAGGCATCAAGAAGGAGCCAGGATGTAGTTCGATCGAAATGGATGGTTTCGTTCATGAGTTTATGGCTGGGGATACATCACATCCTCAATCGGAGGAGATTTATGAGAAGATAAGCGAAGTAGAGAGCAAGCTTGCGGCAGTTGGATACAAGCCAGATTCATCGCAAGCTCCTATGGTGGCTGGACTTGATGGAGTGAAACTGAGCTCTCTTCGGCTGCATAGCGAGAGGATCGCCATTGCGTTTGGCCTGCTTAATGCGAGCAAGGGGATGCCAATCCGAATACTGAAGAATCTGAGAGTTTGCGGGGATTGCCATGCCGTGACCAAGCTGATTTCTAGTGTGTATGACGTGGAGATTGTTGTGAGGGATAGAACTAGATTTCATCACTTCAGAGATGGATCGTGCTCGTGCATGGACTACTGGTGATACTTGGTTCTGAGAGAAGAAAGTCTAGCTCTGAGTGCTCATTCAAATTTCTCAAATGGCGAAGTCGTACAGTACAGTAGTAACCTTTAATGGATAATGTTTGGCTACTGCAATTGAGCTGCATAAATAGAAGTCCATATATTTTGCTTGCAGCGCATGCATAACCAGCAAGAAAATAGTTGTCGGTTATGTTTTGTGATTAAAGGAAGACTTGAACACAGAAAATTTGTGCACATAGGCTATAAGAGGAGCTGTTGGGATAAGTTATGAATTTGACATTGTTGACGGAAAAGAATAAAATTGATGAGGAGATTCACATCTGTCAATATCTGTCAATATCTCAGAGAATCCAACAAAATCTCAACAAAGATTGAGTTCTCCTATCTAATCAAATCCAAATTAAATCTAATCTAATAAAACTGGAAATCTCAAATATTCTACTAAATCTTCCACTACCAAATTCCTTGATCAAATCGAGACCAGATTCATTGAATCAAATCAGATTAGATTAAATAAATATTTGATTAGATTACAATATAATTCCATCATTATCTACAAGAAAATAGGTAATCGAATCTACGGATTTAATGGATTCCATTACTACTGCAAAAAACCACATTTTATATAAAAAAAAATAGCAATGAAATATAAATCCTCTCGCTTGTTTTATATCTTTAATTGTAGTCTTTGAAAATTATTGTAATATATGGCAATGGAAGAAAGAAAGAATTTTGCGGAAAACAGATATTAGATAAGAAAATGAACGGGCAAGAAGCAAAATGCTGACGAGTTTAGTTCATCGGAGAATTTCATGAAATGTGCCATGAGTTTATGTAGATTTCATTCTTTTAGCTGATCTTACATGACAAACTTTCATATAATATATGATTCACACGAGATAATTCATTGAAATGACATATGCCTCAAGTGATAGCGTGCATTTCGATTATGGTTGCTGTTATGTATTCTGTATCTTTTATGGCTTCAAACTTTTATACGATATGGTCTCTGAGCTTGGGTTTCTACTGAGAGAAAGAATCTAGAAGTACACCATACACCAGAGTTTTGATTTGATAAATTTAGTTTGCCCATCGAGTACAAAACCATAACAGAAATTTCATAGCCTTGGCTCAAGCGGTAGCTCAAGTGGCATTATTCCTCTTCAATTTGTGAAAAGTTCTAAGTTCGACTATAGAAATTTAAATTTGGATAATTTTGTCAAAAAATATTTGTGTGTGTGAGTTTGACTAAAAAAAATAATAATAATATAAAAACAAGAATATTACAATGAAATATTTACAAGCGTTTCAGATGGATAGTTAGGAATTAATGAGAATTGAATAAAATAAATAAATTTAATTAGTTAGCCCATGATTCAAGCAAGCCTTCATGATCATGTGAATAGCTTAAAATGATCGATTTAAAACATTCTCACAAGTTTGTCCACTTAATATATTGGCGTTGACAATAAGAAAAATCCAGAAATATAGATATATTTGTTACACTTTTGTTGAAATGGATAGATTGACAAAGGTTTTATTCTTATATGTTGCCAGACCAAATGAATTTATTCTTCTATACAATGCAATTTATTTTATTATCATTAATTCAACTTTAATATGGATATATAACTTAGCAAAAAAAGACAATTTTTGCAAAACAATTGAAAAATGAAATGTAACAAGACCTATGTGCATGGTAATATTGAGAGGAAATAGATTATATATATATATATATATATATATATATATATATATATATATATATATATATATATATATATATATATATATATATATATATGAGAAAAATGAAAATGAGCTGACAGTTCACGCAAGTTATCTGAGCTGCAGTTCATTTCCACTATCTACAATAATTTTTTTAAAAAAAATTCTTCTGGATTATGATCTCGACCCCCTAGGGTTCACTCATACCCAATCTCTTGGATTTTAGTTTTGATTTGAACCTCCATCAAATTAATACAAAATTAACGGTTTTCAATGAATAAAATATTTTGTATGCACTTGATGAAAGGGTAAATGAACTCTAAAACTTATGAAATTTAATCCGAAAGAAGTTAAGAAGGTAGAGATTGTAATTGTAAAAAAAAATTAAAGAAAAATCATTGGATCATTATAATTTTGCCGTTAGCTCACGTAACTTTTCCTGAGCTGACGGCTCACCTACAGTAATCCCTATATATATATATATATATATATATATATATATATATATATATATATTGGAGAGATGGAGAGAGATGATATCACTTGAGTTAAAACTCATTGGTGATAATATCTTGTTTCTGATACAGCAATGGACTTTGTTCATTTTCTCAATAATGATCTTAGCCAAAAATAAAAAATCTCAGTAATGATATTATTATGTTTCCTTTTGTTATTAATAAAATAAACTCTTCAGTCTTCACCAAGGAAAGTTCGTAAAGCTAAGCTGTGTATGAGAGAATCCAAATTGGTTTAATCTCCTTTTGATCAAAAACTAACCCCAAATTACTTTGCATTTTGAATTTAAAGACAACTGTAATTGAATTTCAAACTAATTTTAACCAATCACAGTATATTCAGATATGATAAAATCCATTAACTTTCCGTTTATGGTTAATTACAGTTAGACCCCCTGTAGTATTAGAGATGTGTCACTTAACACCCTTGAAGTTTAAAACTCTCAAAAAACCCCTTGAACTTAGTTATTTTCACTCTCTTTTTTTACTAAAGTGCACTTTTGTCTCTCAAATTCCTATTCTACCATCATCCTTCCTTTTAACCAGCACACTTATTAAAAGGAGAGATAATGATAGAATACGAATTTGAGGGATAAGAGTGCATTTTAATAAAAAAAGAGAGTGAAAATAACTAAGTTCAGGGGGTTTTTTGAGAGTTTCAAACTTCAGGAGTGTTAAGTGACATATCTCTAATACTACAGGGGGTCTATCTGTAATTAATCCTTCATTTTATTATCAAAGTATCACAACTTTTTTAGTTTTCACCAATTCTAATATAGGCAAATATGGACTTTTAAATTTTAATAATTAATTATCCTTATCGAAATAAGTTTTTCTTATTAAAGCGTATGTAGTAAAAAAATGACCACTGAAACCAGAAGGTAAGAATAATAATATAAAAAGAGCTCCAAGTATTCAACTCCAAAATACTGTAATTCTACTACTGCTCAGAGTATGTCCCTACTTATTTTCATCCTACAGAAGGATCAGATAAGATTGGAAGTGCTTTTGCAACCTCTAATACATTAACAGGATCTTGCAAGCATTATGTAACTGAAGGCTAAAATCCATCAAAGTATATTGCAAGCAGAAGATAATTGAGGGCTAAAATCCATCAAATATGTACCTTTGTAAATAGTCCAGGGAAGAATATTGACTTCAAAGCTTAAGCACTTCAAAAATTGAAGAGTCATCCCAGATAACTAATGATAAAAAGAATAATAAAACGTAGGTCACCTATGAGAATGGACAAGTCCAATAATCAATTTTTGACCTACCTATGCAGAATTTTGTATTAAAAGTAAAAAATTTCAATTTTCAAATAAAATAGATTAAAAATTTATCTTTGGACTCACCCATCCTCATCCATAACTTCCAGTCCAAGATCCTGCAGCCTCTATCCCATATTTAGCACATAACAGCTCGAAATACACAAGCTTAAAGGTATGGCGACTTGCTTATCCTAATGGCAGCACCAGCATGTAGATGACGAGCACTTTCGTACACCAAACATGGGTTCATATTATACATAAACCATCATGATGTTTCATTTTACTGTGAAATTGACATGTCCAAAACTGAATAGGAATACATATTATGCAGTATCGAAAAGGATAACCAAACATAGATTACATATATGTTCTGCAAGCTGCATAGTAAGATAAACACTCCCCCGACATTGATCATGTATGATCTACTCCGACAACAAGGGATTCAGTACATGGCCTGTGAACAACACTACTCCAGTCATATCTTCTCGGATTACAAAAGCAAATGGATGATCAGCCACGAAATCGAAAGGACCTGCAGGCAGTGACCTCAAGGTCACCACGGCTGCACTAGCACCAGCTGCTTCAGTCCCTTCCTCGTTGACTTCAATAAAAGATTTGTGGATAATCGAAGAGACGTGTAGATTATGGCCCACAGGCGAATCTACCATTTCTGTCAGATCACCACCCGCGAAGGGCAACACCAAACCCAAGCCTTTTAAGGCTTCGGATGCTTCAAACCCAAATGAGATTCTGAATTTTGGGATCTTGAACTTTCCTACAGAGGCCTTTTGCCGTGGAAGATGATGGTGCAAGAACCCGGATTCAGAACTCATCTTCTCTAATAAATTCCACAACCCATCCCTTGCGTCTGGTAGAAAAATATACATAGAGAACAGCCTCTTGTCTTCACCTTGCTTGTATGGAAGCTTAAGGACTGAAAAATCATCATAGCAGGATAAATACTGTTTCTCTTTAGTAGTCATGAACTGAGCTTGTACAGAACTCCCATCTAGTAGGAAGAACTCCGAGTCCTTGGTTTCAGACGCATCAAACTTCCTTTCCCAGGCTCCTTTGAAGTATAGTGCATTACCAAATACAAGCCTGGTGTTGCTATCAACTGATCCAGAAGGAAGAAGCTCCTTAATAAGGCCAGCACTAACATTTTCAACCCATGAATTGACCTCTTTTGCTACTTCAACAGCCTACCAAACGACACATGAAACAACAGAATCACTATTCTAGTCATCACTTCTTTCTTACATAATCATTTCACAAATTGAGCTTCAACAAGCCATACTTAGAAGTACATATAATAGCACCATGATGAAAATCCACACTAAATACTAGATAAAGTAACAAAAGTTTCAAGAGACCGGACCTTAAAACAGTGACTTATTTATGCACGTTTCAGGTCAAATTGCAGTTTACTTGTGCACATTCCTTCTCACACGTATAATTCTTGATTAGTAAAGAGCTGCTTGCATTGGTTTCATCCGGTTCAGTACCCCTTATACATTGTAAGATAATCTACTTGCATCATCAGAAAATGAATAGTTCAAAAATGAAATGGACACTACTTCCTTATAACCTTCTTCTTTTTTTTAGCAGGTTGAGAATTGCAAGTTGCACCATGCAAGCTCAATACTTCAAATTAAGGTTGGTGTCTTTAACACTATGAAATTAATGGCATCCCACTAAGGTGGACTTCTGAAACCATGCTGATCATGTAAACTATCTTTGAATCAAGTCTACTCACGTCTGCAGACAATGAGGCAACCGGTTTATTTACTCAGTAGTTACATTTGAGAGTTGACACATCCTTGTGATTTTGCGAGATTTCATTCAGTGAATATAATTTCAGCTTTCTACGTTTACTTTGAGGTTAGACGCCCAAATTTAGAATTTCATTATTTCTATGATTGACTAGATCCAATTGTGAACTCTGAGTTCTCATACAAATATAACTGTCATGCAATATTTTAAATACCGGATACCGGTGATATACCATTCAGCAAACCGGATACCGAGCAATATATCACGATATGACACTAAACACCGGGTGTCATATCAGTGTATACTGGTTTAAAAATATACATGAAACATATTAAACTACTTAAAACAAGTTTAGAATAATAGGGGAAACTTACCTTTGGCCAATTTGCATTGAGTTTATGAATAACAATCGTTTTAGAAATACATCAAGAGACTAAAGACACAAATCAACCGAAGTTCAAACTCAACCTTAAGAACACAAATATCTGCTCGAGAGAGGGATTAAGAACTAAACTATCTGCGAGAGTAAGAGAAGGGGTCATCATCGGAACTCACAAATTATCGAGATAAGGGTTTTCGGTAGTCGGTGCTAGTTATAAAGAAAGTGAGATGTGAGGCTCTCTACTACGGTCTATTTGATGCAATCACTTGATCAAACAAGAACAGAGAGGGAGAGGAAGAAATAAGGTGTTGAATTGTCAATCGCCTTGCAAATGGTTAGAGTCGTCGTCAGGGCTCCAAGGTCAGGACTCTCGATAGTCAGTGTTGGCAATGGAGAAACAATTGCGAAGCCCTGGACAGCCTATTTGATGCGATCGCTCGATCAAGTGAGAGTGGAGAGAATGAGGAAGAAGCAACGTCGAAACATCAATCGATTAAATCTATACTAGAATGAGGAATTAGGGATTCAATAATATTTATATAAATAGGTTTAAGTACTAAAGAGTTCAAGTTAATGGGTTTAAATTCGCAAAGAAAAAGTGAAAAAAATCAGTAATATGTTAATCTTGTCGATATTTTTTATCTCGTTTATCGGACGATATTATCGCCACATAGCCGATATATCATTTGATATTGGTCCAAAATGAGAACCGATAAAAAAATAACCTTACCGTATTGTTTTACTTCCAAAACCGATATATTGACTAGTATACCGGCATATACCGGCCAATATTTAAAATATTGCTGCCATGCACCATAATTGATAATTCAGGTGACATAGCATTCATGCACAACTAAGGGTAATGGTGGGCGATAAATTCTCTGAAACCAAACCCAGCTCCTCAATCCCCCACCCCATAACACACACTAAAGCAGCAAGACCACCAATAATAACCTATGTTGTTCGGAGTTCCACAAAAGAAAAGCTAACACGAAAGGTTTTCTCTGGAAGTTCTAAACAATCTCCAAAATAGAGGCAACATATGAACATAACGCACCAATGCGTAATTGATAAATGTAATTGATATACTAGATAAGCAGATAGGATCACGGACTAAAGTACAAACTTAATGCTTAGGACGAAGATCCCTCGTGTTGTTGTCTGCACACCACAAGATTACACACTTATGCACACAAGGTGAAAATCACAAAGTCCTTAAGACACCAAATAGTTTGGTAGACCATTTCACAACCTCTGCTTCACCATAGCTCTTTTCTCATATCTCTCACTCCAATGGTGAGAAAAATACTATAGCCCAATTTTACGCACCCATAAGAGAATATATATAATGCTGTAACACATACAAGCATTACCCTCGCCTATTGGTAACTCACACAAATAGATGGCCTCACCCAATAATATAACCAGATACGAGCCCTAACCCTATTGTGATTTAAATTCTGCTCCCAAACACCCAGAGATGCACTATAGTTTTTATCAGCCACTTCAGTCACATTGTACATGCACCGTACGCCACATCCCAAAAACAATCCATAAATGTCACCATCTCCAATATCGGATGCAATCAATGCTCGAGATGCACTATAGTCCTCTGCATCCACTTCACAGATACAATGAACATGCACCATGCTCCATATTCCAAGAACCCATACAACATAACCATCTCCATTCTCGGAGCACTCATAATTCTTGAATCATGATCTCCTTTGAGCAATCATGATTAGTACACTGTGCTCAAGAACAATAATGGTCACTATACCATGCTCTTCATCACCCTCATAAGACCACTACAAGCCACTGGACTATCTGAGTTCTCGTGAAGACTCCACCTAACCACATTAGACAAACATGACTAATATATCCATCTTAATTTACTCACCATGACTATCTACAAAGACAAACCCATCAATCGTACAATACCAGACATCACACATTGTGGAAGTGAACAACATCCACCAACCATGAGATGCTACACCACACTCATTCACGCAGCCGGGCTATCAACCAACTATCGACCTCCCACCAACTCGAATACACCAGTCTCCTTGATCATCACTAAGTCTGCAGTGATTGTATATAAATTGATCTAAATATAAAATTTTGCCCAATCTGCATAAATCATTGTACAAAATGCTAAGAAACATAAGGTTTAACTTCTGAATCACCTTAATTTGGGTGTGATTTGCCAATCCATGCTCTCCTCAACCTTAATAATTCATTAAACCATAATCCTCGATTTCAGCCAACTTTCACAAAATTTATCACCTTGAAATCAATAACAAATCACATATCATAAGGCTTATTCGTCAATCTAGTCTCATGATTAATGCACCATACGTCACTTGGTCAAACACTATAAACATTATTCATGATCCCTCCACTTGTCCCCCATCGACAAGCATGATTGTTGCATCGTGGGTTAGGCCATCTATTGATGTGGGGTACCAATAGGTAATGGAAGGGCTAGGATATGTTGTAGCACTGTATACATTCTTTTATGAGTGTGTAAGAGAGTGGGCTTTTGTATCTCTCCTCAAGATGGAGTAAGAGAAATATGAGAAAAGAGCAATGACGAAGGCAAGGTAGAGCGATGGTACACTTGCAACCTTACAAATAATGAAACTCTCATATTGTTAGATGTAGGTCTAACCGTCTAACTAGGCAAACCAAACCATATAATTCTAGGTGCTTCCTTTTAATTGTATGATTTCCGCAAAGTATGCTTAATTATGTGAACTAGCAGTGCCAAAGTGCCAAAAAAACTGGAGTGAGGGATCTTCATCCTCGAAATTTCAGACGGATTTTGGATAGAGAATGTAGCACGATAATATTCAACCCATCTTTAAACTGACTGCCACAGTTTCATCCTCTTTACAATAATATGTGTTTACATTGCACCCAAATGACTATTATTTAAATCTTTTTTTTTCCAACAAAAGGTCATAAATCAAAACTAGATCCACACCAAGCAGGGCTTGATGCAATAGTAAATGGGAGGATCACCCAAGGGAAGACCAAGGATATGTGTACTCAAGATTATGGAAGTGGACCTAGTTTTAAGAGAAAAATCCATGCCCTCAACCTTCTTGAACTTCACCAAACTATGTGATTCATTTGATGCCTCCACTATGTTCCTCATTAATCAAATACCTCTATTTATCATCTACCACATCTGCACGATCCATCGAGGTTTCGGCATATGTCAAAAAGAACTGGTATATTTGGCAAGCGCGGTTATTTGACCTTTTATAAGATAAGAAATGCATTAGTTCTCATCATCCCTTCTTTTCCCATTTTTTCCCCTCCTTTTTATTCACTTTTCCGTTTTTTTTAATCCCCATATGTTTAATATGAGGTATCTTGTAACTCTTGTCAAATATGGTATAATTTGGAAACAAAGATCAACATTAGAGGGTCTGCTAGGAACTGTTCCAGTAATTTTACATCCTAGATCTCCCACCAATACAAGCTCCACTGAATGATCTTACCACTTAAAAAGGGCTATGGATGTTTTCCAGATATCTGAAAATAGATTTTAACATCCAGATATACAGGTTAGACTTGCCATCAAGGCCATCTAAAAGGAAAAAAAAAAAAAAAAAATCAGTTCTTTTTTGAATGGTTGAATCATTGGTCTCAAATCATTATCTCTTGGATACTTGGTGGTACCTTTAGTCCTTGTTTAAGATCCAGTTTTTTCATAGCTCTATTATGATCTTATTACTGCCTCTACTTTTGTTTTTTCGCAAAACTAATAACCATTTTTATATTTTACAATTTAACCAACTCAGGTGTGCTAGCTAATCATGTATGATCTGTCCATACATACCTACGAAATAAGAGTACACTTACATGCCAACTAGAATCTCAACAGCCTGCTTATGATGATTATTTCAGCCCTTGCAACTACAATACCCTACTGCATGAGTAGAGTGACAAGTTTGGAGCTAGGTCTAAAGTCACAATAAGATGAAGCAAGTTACGGATAGCATAACTCTCAAGTTATGTGGCCTGATAAAATCACATCTTTCAAATTAATCATAGTAGTTCTGCAAATTTCCCCCTATATTCCCTCTTCCTTAATGTATGTATATTTGTTTTGAAAGTAATCTTACTGTCCCATGCACTAGGATCCCAGTACATATCCAAAAATGTCACAGTACATATCCAAAAATGTCAAAGAAACTGGACAATAAACCAGTTATAGTGCAATTCTGATCTTTTGGCATGCGGCATACGCTGTTCTGATAGGAGTTTCGCATTCCACATTCCATTTGATGGCTGAGAATCATATTAAGAGACATTCGCAGGAACATATACATGAACACGAGATGACATATAAAAACAACCATTTATGAATAGTATGTGAGACCACAATAACACAGCGAAAAGTGTTGAGAGTTCACTAGTGACATGGGTCATGACACAAATGTGTCCATCAATGTTGACAATAACAATAATGCATAATGTAATGCTCAGCCTAAAAGAAAAAATTATAGCACCTATACGCTAACGTATAAAATAGCTTATGCGTTTTTTCTATTTCTTTTATTCAAAATATGTATAAAATTATCTATAATAACTTCAATATATAGGAAAAATATTTTTTTACAATATTAAAGAAATAATGAAAAAAATTCTAAAATTCTCACAGTTGGGATTGGAAGCTGGAATCTTTTTCTAGGTAAAAGTCAATTCGGAGTTGAAGTTGATAGCAGTTAAGAGTCAAAGGTCGCAAATTGGCATCAGGAGTTGAAGCGGTGTTGAGGCTAAGAATAACATTGGATTCAAATTTAGACTTGAGATTGACAGGCAACACAATGCCATAATTGACAAAGGAGTTCAAGTGGAGAGAGAGAATTAGCAGGACAGTTGAATCTAAAGGGATTAGTGCTCAATTAGGAGAAACGAAAGGGGTCATTATTGAGCTTAATTGGGAGACAAAGAATTATATTGTTAACCAAAATAAAGTGTTATGACCAAAAGGAGTCATTATTGGTTGGGGGGTTCGCGAGATTCATATGCTTCAAAAAACTTTATATCATTACCCAAAAATAACGTGTTATAACAGAAAAATACGAGGTCATGCACCATTTAGGTTATTTGAAGCAGTTATCTAACAGTTTAACGTTTAAAGGTACATAAAGAAGTATAACAAGTTAAATACTCTGTTATTGAAAACTATGCCCATGCTTCATAGCTAATTAACTATGTATCAGTACCTAAGAACTGAATCCATACATTGTCCATTAAGGATACAAAATTCTACTAACTACAGATAAAACTATCTACTTTTACTTATCCAGTAGGTCTATGGTCTCCGTTTTGGTAAATTGATGTTAGAGAAGGCTTAACAATATAGTTATCCTACCTGATGGAACTCGTTTTTGTTTTTTCAACTCAAATCATTGACTCTAGACTCATAGTTTACACTTAAACCATGGCTGTCAAAGTATCCAGGCAACCCTTGGCAGTCTAAATTCCAATATACTCATTATTTATTTAAGAAACAGTTTAAGCCTCAAGCATTGCTAGGTTACATGGACATGGATATGACAAGACGAGTGTGATAGGACCTGACTCACGAACACATAGAAAATCCTGAAAAACACATACAAAATAGCAATGGCACAACAAAAGGTGTTGCATCCGACACAATGCGGCTTGAGAATAGAAGTGTCTATACTTCATAGGAGCATCGTTAAGTAATTCATGTATGACTCACTTCTAAATACTAGGAACAAAAGAAAAGGTCCAAAAAATGCAAAGAATAGTTTAAAGATGATGAAATTTATCATCTATCTATCACTGTACTGTCCATTACAACTTCAAAACATGGATTGAGAAGTCCAAATATACTAATTATATATACTAATTATATAAAAAACAACTGTTTGAGCCACAAATGTAGTCAAATAATTCATGTATACGCTCTTCCAAGTACTAGAGCAAAAAAATTGTCCAGAAAATGGAAAGTATTATCTAAAAATGTTGAAATATAACATCTAACTATTGCTTAACTCTACATTACAACTCAAAACATGGATTGAGAAGTCTAATTTCAAATTCATAATAAAAGTATGAAAAACAAGATTTGAAGGGCCAACATAGTTTGATTAAACAAACATAAGGACCCTGCCTAACACCTAGCTCATGTGTCTAAAATATAGGATTGGAAAGCTCAAGGGCCACATGTTCAAAAAATTAGTTTTTGTTCCAAAAATTTTAAAACAAACCTTTATATAACCTTGAAGGACTAATACAAGTCCTTTAGAATTTTTAAATTATCTTAAATAACAATATAATTGGGTCAGGCTTAACAAAGCCCAACACATCGCCGTCACAGGCTGAACTAATATAAGCTTTCAGGGAGTCCAAATCAGTTTTCATTATGTTTGTATTTTAAAGACTTATGGGCCCAATTATGATAAATTGATATCCCATAAAGTTTGGCTATATAGTCTCGGGCACATACATATGGAAAGAAATACTTCATGATTTACTAATTCCAGTTTTTTAAATCTCGATTAATATCACAATATATCAGTCAGAACTCAAAAAACAAGACTATAAACAAAATTTTGTACTCATTATTTTGGACTGATATCGGGTGATATATCGACCGTGTGGAGATATATCGCCCGATAAGCATCTAAATTTTGGTATATCATTTTTTTTTGGTTTTCTGGATCGACGATTGAATCCGTTAACCAAAAATCTTAATACCCAAACACATTTTTCTAAAATTAATCAAAATATCCAATTTCAATCTAATCGTTCGATCAAGCCCCATAACCTATCCTCTCGCTCTCGAGTCTCCTAATCACGCCTCTATTTGTGAGTCTCTCGATCTCCTCTCTCACAGAAAAGCTCTCAAATCAAACCCCCAACCTCTCGAAAATCCCCGACTTCCCTACTTCCAACCCCGACAACCACTGATAAGTCTTCGACCTCACAAATTTCGCGATCTCCTCTTCTCTCTCTCTCTCTCTCTCTCTCTCTCTCTCTCTCTCTCTAACGTAGAGGATTGGAGGAGCTCTGGAATCTCCCAAATCAAGCCCTTGAACTCTGGAACTCCGGAACCTTTTGATCAATTGCTGACTTCTCTCCTCCATAATCCCGATAGCCAACAAACATCAATCCCCCCTCATGCCTCTCTCTCTCTCTCTCTCCACTCCAATATCTTGAGTCTGGCTTTTGTCCCCACCCCCCCGCCCCCCCAAACCCCTCATCTCGCCGCCTCTCAAGCAAACCGCAGCAACAGTTGGGTCTCCAAGGTGAGGGAAATAATTTTTTATTAAGATTTTTTATTATTGTTATTACTTATTAATTCCACTCCCTCTCTCGATCAAGGTTTTAAATATCGACATCGACTATAGCGGATATCGGATTGAAAAATCTTATAGCAGTCATCATTATTGGAGAAATATAGGGGATATTTTACAAATATCATATATTAATATCGGAATGTATATATGTGTGTGTGTGTGCGCGCGCGCGCATACATTATATAAAATAAATATGAACAATGTAATTCATGCATGTCTCAAAGAAAGCTATATAATGTATCATATATATACAAATTTAAGAAATATTACCTCGAACGTAAACCTAAACATAAAAAGAAAAAAAAAATCTAAACCTAAAACTGCGACGGTTCTTTGACTCGAAAGAGGCATTGCTAAAACAAATAATAATTAAATTAAAAAGAGAAATCAGGAGACTAGGAGCATGTAGAGAGAAGAGAACTTGTTAATTACTTGCTAGCCGCTGGAAACTCAACTTCGCTTCAAATTTCGATTAAACATCAAAATTCGGTCTTCTTCTTTGATCTTTATGTATAATGCTTCGGGTTGGGTTGACAAATGTATAGTTAGGTTTAGATCCATTAATTTCTTAACCAGTATAAGTCATGGGCTGATTTTGGGTGATTTTTTCATCTTAATATTGCACCCACACTATCGTCTCCAACCCAATATTGTGCCGCTATTTATCCAAAAACAATAAAAGATATGAAACATAGTATATCGTTGCAGTGAGTGCTCAAAATACAATATTGGCCACAATATTAATATTGCGGCCGCTATTTAGAACACTGCTCTCAACTACTCTAGCCTGCAATGAATAGGCTTTGCACTCCCCCTTGGCTATTGTAGCAAAATAAATCAACAATATGGTGAATAAATTTAATTTTTTTTAGATGCAATTTTAATTCCTATTTTCTTTATCTCAAACTTAAAGTGAGGAGAATTTTTCTAAGTATGACACATACGAGAAGAATTATGAATATGTGATTCTAAAATTTTATTTAAGATGAGATAGTGCTTCCTGCATAGCATTATCTTGCGTATGGACAAAAGCAATACTCTGATAAGATCATGAAATAAATCAAAAATCTCTAACCAATAACCTGATGAGATCATGAGAGCGAAAAATTTGCTAGAACTTAGAATATAAAGAAACTAAAAATTAGGCAAAATAATATAGCTAGTTAAGTAAAGATTCGAGAACAAGATGCTAGAACTTTATGTAGTGAATTGTATTACTTATTTGTTTTGCTTGCTTAGACTCTTATAAACTTCTTTGGATAGTCACTTTCTTTTTGATTGAGAGTGTTTATATTTGTTGTATGTTCAATTGTTCATCGTGTTGTTTGAATAATATTTTCATATGATATTTGGATAATAACTTATCTCTATAAATGATATTTTGTATGTATTTATTGATTTTATTTTTGTGTTTTGAAAGTTGAACTTGAGCATTTGGTTGATTTATATCTTCAGTCTCTTGACACATTTGAGAAGTTTTCAAAACGGTTACTTATTCGTAAACTATATACAAATTGGCCAAGATAAGTATATCTTAAGACCCTAAACTTATTTTAAATAGTTTTATATTTTTTATTTATATCATGATATGTATATATTTTAACCGGTATGTTGATATAGACATCATGTCGTGAAATATCACCCATACCTGGTAACTGGTATATAATTTTGTTGACCAATATATTACTGGTATCTAATATTTAATACACTACCTTGCCAAGTTGCTTTCATACCAATATAAATTGGAAGCTAGGCTGATAACTATCTATGAAACTCATCTATTAAACTAGCCCTATGATTTCACTAGTAACATATCTCAGATCCGGATCTTTTGTCTACACAGGTATGAGAGGGTTGTCTAAGACCTAATCATAATCATCCCTTACGTTAATGGAAGGTTATGATTCAGTCCAAATATAAAATAAAAACAGATTCAAATGATGGAAGGCAAATGTCTATTATTCATAGGTAATCCGCAAACCGACAAAAAATAGGTGTCAAACGAATTAAAACATATTTCGCATTCCCTGCAATTAACCCATAAAACAAACAATATATCAAAGAACCATCCAAAAACTAAGAGGTACAAAGCATCAATCTCTTCGCACTCACATTATCATGGTCTAGTCAATCTTTTAAGTGTGCCCACTGCTGGCAGCACCTACTAAATTCAACATAAGACCACTATTCATCACGTCACAAGGAACAAGACCAATAAATTGTGCATGTAATCTCAAATTGACCTCTGGCGATGATATGGAATAACCAATTTGGTAAATAGAAGCTACATGAAGTCCCCAACTTTTAAGCTTCTTATTATGAAATAAGGAGCAACAATAGTACAGTTCATATTTCATAATTGGGGTATTTACAAGTTTGTCTCTTAAATCTTTATAAATTATGATTTAGTTCCCCAAATCTTTATATTTAGGATTTAATCCCTCAAATCCTCTAAATTACTACAATTTAGTCTCTCTGTTAGTTTTTCAGTCCAAATAAACGACAGAATTTAATTTTTAATTTTTTAAAATAAGAAAATGACTTAAATACTCTTATGAAGTAAAAGGAGAGAAGAATAGAGAGATAGAAGAGAAGAAGAAGGGGGGAAGCCAATGAACTTAATGAAGAAAAGAAGAAAAAAGGAGGAAGAGAGAAGGAGGAGAGGAGGAAGAGAAAAGGAGAAGAGAGGAGGAAGTATGAAGAAAAGGTCAAGAGAGGAGGAAAAGGGAATGAGAAGATAGGAGAAAGAGGGAAGGAGAAGAGGAGGAAGAGGGTTTAAGAAATTAAGAAGGGGTAAAATGGAAAAATTAGATCAAAAAATAAACTGAGCTAACGTAAGTCAGGAAAGCGGACTAAATTATAGTAATTTAGAGGATTTGGAGAGTAAATCCTAAATATGAAGATTTGGGGACTAAATTATAATTTATAAAGATATAAGGGACAAATCTGTAAATACCCCTTCATAATTAGACATTGATGAAAACAACACCAAAAGCGTCCTACTATAGTTATATGAATTAAAACAAAGATTGGTAACAATATCTTGATATCACTCTCCAAGACATCCTAACTTCTCAATTCTCACAAGCGAACTAATCTGAACTGAACCCATCACTTTAAACTCTAATGTTTACTAAAAACTCACAAGCTTAATTAAAAGTTCCCCCAAAAAAGGGGGAAAAAAAACCCAAATTTTTTTTTCCCAGTTTTATAGGATAATAGAGACTAGTCAACTATACCCTAATTCACAGTACTCGATTTTGTTCAATTATGGGATTTTATTCAAATATGGTAAGAACTCCAAGTTCGTACTAAATAACAACCTCAAAGCCCAAAATAGATATTAATAGAAACCAAGTCAAACAATACTTTACCTAGTTCAGAAGATTAGATTTTTAAACTATTAACCCAAAACAAATGATCTAAAGAAAGCCTCACCTTGGATTGGAAATCGACAGCTTTGGCTTCGGCCTTGAAACTCGATGCCACAACCTCCTTAAAAGATCCCTTGAGCGAAAGCGACGAGTCGACCCACACCCCATTAGCGACGCTGATCCTGGGCCCACCGGCGGCCGATCCGTCGGCGAGCACGAGCTCGACGACTTGGGATGTGAGGGCGTTGAGATCGCCGGCGGTTGTCGAGCGGACGAGGGATAGGATCTGGTCGAGGGTGGGGCCCCTGGACCCGGCGGCGACGAGGGTGAGGATTGCGTATATGGAGACGGGGGAGAGGGCGAGGTTGCCGCCGGCGGCAAGGGTTGACCCCACGTGCTTCGATAGGCAAAGGGCGAAGTCGGTCTGGTTCGCGATTGACGCTCGCAAGTCCATTTTGGGAATTTTTGAGGGAAATTTCTGGGAGTGGAGTGAGAGTTGAAGTGGGAGATGGGTAAATTGTAAACGAGCGAGCCCCTATTTAGGAAGTTCTATCTAGGCACGCCAATTTATTCTTGACGCACATATTAATTTTTAGGGGTATTTACTGGTTTGTCCCTCAAATCTTTATATATTATGATTTTGCCCCCAAATCTTCATATTTAGGATTTTGACCCCAAAATCTTATGAGTTACAGCAATTTTGTCCCCCTCTCTAACACAGTTAAATATTTGACCATTTTACCCCTCTTTTCCACTTCTATTTTCCTCCTCTCTTCTTCTTCTCTCTTCCTCTTCTCTTCTCCTTTTCTTTATTATTTCTCTTCTCTTCTTTCTCCTTAACTTCAATTGGTATCACCTAGGGAGATCATACACACAATCCATAACAAATACCAATTGAAGTTAAGAAGAAAGAAGAGAGGAGAAATAATGAAGAAAATGAGAAGAGAGGAGGAAGAGAGAAGAAGAAGAGAGGAGGAAAATAGAAGTGGAAAAGAGGGGTAAAATGATCAAATATTTAACTGTGTTAGAGAGAGGGACAAAATTGTTGTAACTTATGAGATTTGGGGGGCAAAATCTTAAATATGAAGATTTGGGAGGGAAAATCATAATATATAAAGATTTGAGGGACAAACCAGTAAATACCCCTAATTTTTATTTTGAATCATCGCTAATTTAGGTTAAAAAAATTTTTCCAAATCTAGCCTCCAACCTCATCGGCAACCCCGCTTCCATCATAACCCCCAACTTCATGGCCCTCCCTCATCTCTAATCCCTATTTTCATTTATTATAGTAAATTCAAAAAATTTAGAATTCTTTCTAATTTTTTTAGAAAGATGAATATAAAAATTTTAAACAGTCAGAAAATATATGAGTTTGTAGAATTGTATTTATTTTGAAGATTTAAAAAATACAAAAGAAAAAAAAAATTTGAGGGGAGAGGAAGAATATGATGACAGTGTTATATTAATTTTTGAGAAGTTGAGATTTGAGATTTGAAAGATCAATTTAAAAAAATGGACTTGTTATTATTTACAATATTTAAATGTGTGTTAAGAAAAAATTGGTGTGCATGAATAGATGTTCCCCCTGTTTCTGAGAAATTATATTTAAGCACATCACTGTCCACACTTAGCCCACTTACTTACTTAGCCCACTTTTTAAACTTTAGAGAAATTACAAATTTGCTAGCAAATTATTTTGACTAAGTTGCTATTCTTTTTTCCCAACCCAACACAGCGTTCTCTTCTCTCTCTTCACTGTAAAAGCGCAATTTTACTGTTCTTCCACAAACCAATTAAAACCAATCTCCCCCATTCTCCTTGTCCCTCTAACCCCTTCGATTCCTTATTTTTGATTTTCTCAAAGTCGTTAGTGAGGATCAACTTCTCTTTTGAGTTCATTTGTATTAGGAAAGTTAATGGTGAGAGTTTGAGAAGTTTTGAAGTAGATGGATAAGTCTAACATACAATTGTTGCTATTAGACGAGTCTCATTATCTAGATGTATGAATGGAACTTCTCATGTAGTTGATCCAAACTTTTAAGGATTTTTTTAATGCGTTGATGTAAATTGTGAGTTCGTGGCTCGATCAGGTATAATTACCAGAACGGTATAAGTACAGATAGTAATACCCTCTCGGAGCTCATATCTTTGGGTTTTAATGCACAAACAACTGTTATGACTATTTTTTGAGTAGAGAAGAAAAATTGTTCAGGTATATTAAAACTCAAACCAATATAATTTCGTCCAGGCAGTAGGACTTGGACGAGGTATTATTGGCTCGGATTTTAATACCTGAACGACCACATAAAATTCAAGTGTTATAATCTCAATGAATATAGGTTTGTTAGCACTAATAGTGCAGATATTAAGGAATTTAATTACATTAAAATGGTAGCAAGAATGGGGTGGTCTTTGTCTCTCCTCACAATCATATCATCCCTAAAGCATATTTATTAACAAAATCATACTCCAACAATGTCGCCAAATACAACGCCTTGATGATTGGTTTAAAAATAGCCAAACAATTGGGGTAAAATATTTAGAAGCATGTGGAGACTCTCAGCTCATCATCAATCAAGTCAAAATAGAATATAAAGTCAAGAATGAAGATCTCCTATTTTATTACCAAGCTGTCATGAAAATGGCTGATAGCTTCAACGGCTTCTACATAAGTCATGTGCCGCACTATCAAAATAACTACGCGGACTCACTAGCTTCATTGGCTATCACTTTAGCACTGCCAAAGGATTCTAGCAAACGCATCACGGTGGAAGCAAAGAATTGTTCTGTTCGAAAAATGAACTCAGAGTGGAGTTAAGTTTAGGTAAGAAACAAGAAGCATATGAAGTACATGCTTTTGAATCAGTCTCAAGCCAAGCGATTGGCGATTTTCTTATACAGACTATATTCATTACGGGTTAATACCAAAAGATCCTAAAGAAACAACAGTAATTTAAAAAAAAAACTGTTCGATTCTATTATAATGTCGAAGTTTGGACATTATATAGAAAATCCTATGATGTAATCCTACTTCGTTGCCTTTTAAACAAAGAAGCTCAAAAAATACTTGAAAAAGCTAATAGGGGTATTTGCAGAATACATCAATCAAGACCAAAACTCTGGTATAGACTCCAAAGAATGTAATATTATTGGCTCAAGATGATGATAGATGCAGTTGCTTATACCAGAAAATGCAGAGTCTGTCAAATACATGCATATTCAATACATCAGGCACCAGATACATGCAGATTCAATACATCAGGCACCAGAATACCTCCATCCAACGGCTACGTCATGGCCATTTGAAATGTGGGGAATGGACATTATCGGGTCAATTTCACCACTATCAATAAGAGGTCATTAGTTTATATTGGTTATAACTGATTATTTCTCAAAATAGATAGAAGTTGTTCCCCTAACTGAAGTGAAGACACCAGATATAATCAAATTTATCAAACATCATGTCATATATCGCTTTGAGGTGCCAAAGAGAATTGTTCATGACAACGGAGCTCAATTCGTGAGTCAGTCATTCTCTAGATTTTGCAACAAATATAGGATCGAAAGTGTGGTCTCATCTCCATACTATCCTGCAGCCAATAGTTTAGTAGAAGTCTTCAACAAAATCATTGTGAAGCTCCTTAGAAGTTCGTTTCATCCAACCAACGTGAATGGGATAAAAAGCTTGGAGAATGTATTTGGGCATACCGGACTACTTTCAGGACACCTACAAATGCAACACTTTTTCTTCGGTGTAAGGATCTGAAGTAATACTTCCTTTGGATATTTAGATTCCTCCATTGTGAGTCGCATTAGCAACCAAAATGATGCAAGAAGAAAAGTGTCAGCAAAGACTTCTAGAATTAGAAGCACTCGAGGACAAATGTCTTGAAACTCAATAGACCATTGAGCTTTATCAGGTGCAAATCTCTAAAACCTTTAATAAAAAGGTCAAATAGAGAACTTTCAAGAAGGGTGATCTAGTCCTTTAGTAAAAAGACTGATCATAACTAATCAAAAATCCAAAAAAAAATTTCATCCAAAATGGAAAGGACCTTTCGTCATTGACGTGGTCTATTCAAATGGCGCATATCGGTTGGTGAAACTGAATGACGACAAAATAATAATACCGATTAACAGAAAATTTCCAAAGAAATATTACTTCTAACGTAATATTCAAGAAATCCATCACAGAAGGCCAAGTCAGTTATCTGATCTCTGATGAATGGTTAAGGAGGTTTTTAATGGGTATCAAGAAAAACCCCAAACCTTTTTTTAAAGGCAGAATAGATTGTATATAAATAGCTTATGTAATAGTAAGAAGCAATCAAATCAAAAAAATTGAGTGGTTTGAGATACATATCTTCTTCAATAACCCTTGATTATATCTTCAACTGGTACTTCGGAAAAGAGAGTATAGAAGTATCAAATCATTTGGTACCATATTTTAATTTTCCCTCAACGAAAGAAAAATTCAATACTATGACTTGATCATTGGTCCACTCAAACGCCAAACATACGAAGGCTATAAAGAGACTAATGAATGAGTCTCATTCCTGACACTATTATCTCAAAAACATGACCAATTTGTCCACCAATCAAATGGAGTTCATTTGCAAGAAGAAGTCCATTTCTTACTGAGTTCTACTGGAATTCCTACTATGGAGCAGTCAATATTTTGTGGCCCGTTATTTCACCAATTTTTCCAATGGAGTACAACAAATGAAGATGTGTTAGCTTGCCGCTAACATGCAGCTCCACACACCAACTGAGAGTACTAAACGAAAACTAATCCTATGTTTTTATGACTAAGAATAGAGGAAAATTTGACATTTAAGCCCAAACGAAATCCTCGTCAATCCATCATGCTGGGGATAAAAGTATGAATTGCCCAACGTTGTCAAAGTAATGGAAAGAGAACTAGTTTCTCGTCAATCCACCATACTAAGGGTTAAAAAAAGTATGAATTACCTTAAGGATAAGGAAAGAGGAAAGTTTGGTGTTCGCCATAAAATTGTAAATGATTTTCTATTGAACTTTTTCAATAAAAAGATTACAATTTTAACAGTTTTCCGTTTACAGAAGATGAGGAATATTTAATTCCCTCTTTATTTAAAACTGGGCTCTAGAGTAATTGTGGAGGACGATCTTACTCTCCGTTGATACTTCGTATAATATTTTAGTTGGCAGGAGTTTGGGGCTTTTGATAGCACCGACACTTGGATAGAAAAAACTCTCTATAGTATTGATCTCTCCATCTTTTTCCGTCTAAACTTCTGCTATTTCTAGAGCTTTGGAAACTCTTGAGTTGATATAACTGTCCAGCTGTTGGCTTCCACGATCTGAGAATTAATTTTTCGCCTTTTGGTCTAAAGAATTTGTATTAAATCTCCAAAATTTATAACTGACATATTTAATTTTCTGAATCGTAACCGAAACGTGGATCTCAACTTTTAGATTCGCGTTTTGGTATTTAGTAGCTTGCATCGTATGCTTGGACTCACATTTGAGTGATCCTGAAGATGGTTTTTTGCGCCTTGAGGCTTTAAAGCAGAGTCGCAACCCTTTGAAGTTCGCGTGAGTTATGTTTAGCTCTAGTCATGAGCTAAGAATTTAACTAAAATCGTGGATCTCTCTTTAATTGATAATCCGCATTTTAGTTTATTAGTTGGGTCCGTCCTTCTATTGAAAATGGGTCATCTTTGGTTTTTATGTGCTTTCGTGGGCCATACCATGATCTCTCACTTGAGTCGCGGAATAGATCCGCATGTTAATGCTACTTTAAATATTTATGCAGATCATTCTTTTAAAACGCGACTTTGTGGTGCCACCCTTATTAGCCCAATTCGCGGATATCTCTAGCTGAATATCTGCATTTTTGTTATCTTGAGAGATAAAACGTGACTCTGTGAGGGTCGCATTTTAGTCTTTCTTTGCTTTAGAGACGCGGATCTCTTTATGACAGATAATCTACGTATTAACCATTTTAGCCTTGAAATATGGATCTCTCTTTGATAATCCATGTGTTAGCCATTTTAGACTTAAAATATGGATCTCTCTTTAGTTGATGATCCACATATTATTCATATCCAATGTAGCGGTGGTAGATGATCACGTTTCCTATGGATGATTTTAACACCAACTTTTGGAGTTGAAATAGTTTTGTATGACTTTGGAAATGAAAGAGTAGAACTCTTTAAGAGATAAAAAATTCTAGATTAAGAAAGAGTAGCACTCTTCATAAAATGAGAATTTCTATTCTTCTTGTACTAGAGATGGATTCTCTCATAGAAGTGTGTGGATCATCTCCTCCCTCCCCCCTTTTCTTTTTTAGCCTTCTTGGCTTTTATAGGAGTTTTGGAGATTTAACCCCTCATTAATTTAGAGATAATGGAGGTGTAACTCTCATTTCAAAGGTGTAATCCCATTTTAATTTTTAATTGAATGAGGTGTAACCTCCATTTTAAACCACTAGTTAATGTGATATAACTCTCACTTTAATTGGTATTCATGCATGATGATTTTGATTGATTTTTTGTCAACATTTGGCAATTAAATCTAAACGAAATTCTCGACAGCTCATCATGCTGAGAGGAATAGTATGGCTAGTCCAACGCAAATGACGATTGGTGAAAGACTAATCAAATCTGTTTATAACTGGGAGTTTACTAAAAATCCCGTAAACTTGTCATGTTAAGCTCTTAGCTCTGACAGATCCGAAATTTTGATATCCATTTTTCAAAATCTGTCAAGTTAAAAATTATTTCTGACAAATCTAAACTCCATTTCCACGAAAATTTTCAAGTAAATGATTATCTCTGACAAAACCAAAATCTATTTTTTAAAATTTGTCAAGTTAAAAATTACCTCTAGCAAAGTAAAAAATTCTTTCTTCTAAAATTTGCTAAGTTAAAAATTAACTCTGGCAAAACCAAATTCATTCCACCAAAATTTGTCAAGTTAAAAATTACCTCTGACAAACCAAATTTAATTCCTCCAAAATTTTCTAAGTTAAAAATTAGCTCTAACAAAGCAAAAATTTATTCCACCTAGCAATTCAAAAGCTGTTATAATACAAATTATTGAACAACTAAAATAACAATTTGATTAGAAAAGTTAATGATTACTTCTATCCTGTTCAAGAAAGTTATTCATTCATCGCAAATTTACTTGCACGTTTGAATACAGACTCTATATTGTTAAGTTAATAATTCTTTTGGATAATGTACAAAAGAGTCAATGATGTATCAAATTAATAGTTACCTTTGATCATCAATATAAAATTTATTCATCAAGATTTTCCACAAACATAAAACTTCTATTACCAAAATATTTCCATGCACTATCATAAATTCATTACAAATGTTCCTTGGCATCATACAGTACATGAAAATTATTACAAACTACTGAGTTAAGAGAACCTTATTTTTTTTCTCCAATATCCCTTATCTCTAATTGGATGGCTTTATAAGCTTGGGTAAGAGTTTGGCTCTGCAATACCTTCTTGTCATGGTTAAGAACTATCAATTTTGCTTGCTCAACTATATCAATGTCAATGACGCCAGCGACTTGATTAGTTCAAAACTGGGTATACCAAATGCATATTTTCAATGTACAATACATGGATCCACAAATACTAGGGAACTGTGAAGGGCACTTTGGAGTTACAAAACTGCCTACAACCATTTATCATCCTTACCTTATCTATGAAGGAGGATGAGAGGCGAGAAGATAACAATGCCATAGACCCAAAATATTTTATTTTATATAAAACACATGAGACTTTCTAGTTCCCTAAAGAAATGGAAAAAAGTTGAGAATCAGATAGGTGTAGGAAATGTTTTAGAAATTCTGAAGAGTAATATCCTGTATTAGATCCAAAATTTTGTCAAAATACATATGTGGAAAGAAATATATCCATGGAGACTAATGAAGGAAACTTACCGTAATTAAGGAGGGTAATTACGATTATATGATCTTTCCAATAGAATATTCCTTTTTTAATGAACCTGATGATAGACTAGTCACATGTTTACCAATATCTTCAAGAGGTATACTATCTAGGGGTCTTGTTAAATGCCAATCCCAGTTCACTGTTACAAGCAAAGAAAAGAATAAGAAGGAATTTTGGGCAAAGTCGTATTGTTCGAATTTATAACACGAATCACAAATTCTTGGAGAACCGCATCTCAAATCAGAAAGATCAACTTTCTCAAGTGTTATCTTCCAAATCCAAAACGCGAGACACAAATGTGCATTTTGAAAATTAAAGAAAGCTTTTTTAAGCTCTAAGGGTTGTGAATCTAAGTTTTCAAGGAATTAATTCTTTCAATTCCATGACGACGAATCATCAAAAATCAAGCAATATAAAAACTCATTGACTTACCACAAATCATGGGATTTTTCCGAACCACGGCCAGAGAAGAGCCAGGAGCAATATGAGAATCTTGAGAGCCATTACAACTTGATTAGAGGATGATAATTTCCTCGTCATTTCCTCTATCAGTATAGCCTAAAAGCTAAGGAAAAAGAAACTTGAAGGAGCTTGAAGAAGATTGGAAATGAAGAAAACTCAAGGGGTTCGAAATATTTTTAGAATAACTTTTGAAAGAGACTTAGTGTCTTATATAGAAATTTTGATGGCTGAGATTTTCGGTCAAAAGATTTGATGAGCCAGATTTTCGGTTAAGATTTTCAACCCAAATCTCGCTAAGATTTTATCATTAATTAGTGCATGAGATACTTCGATCTCTACATTAGAAGAGACTGGGTACCTTGAATAGAAGATGAACGAGATCTTCGGCCAGAAAATTTGACAGTTGAGATCTTTGGCCCAAATCTCGTGAAGATTTTATCATTAATGAGTGCATGGGATGCTTTCATCTCTGCGCTAGAAAGGCAGTGAAAAAGGCAACGTTTCAGATATGCCGCCTAAAGTGCAGATCCGCATTTTTAATGCAGAATCGCATTTCTCGCCTCAAGTGCAAACCTGCGTTTTTAATCACAGGGTCACGTTTTGATTTAAAATTATTTAATATCCAAAGTATTTTGATATGAAATATCTACTGCAAGCGCACAGTATTGGTGTAACACTGTACATGTCATTCCCACAGGGATCTAAGGTGTTTTACTATTCTCACTAATTCTTTAGTCCTAACGGATTAACTATGAGTTCTAAGTTGGATTTGAGTTATTCTAATTAGCATAGGATATAGAATCCACTAGTTTCCAATCATGAATTACCTTTATTATCTTCTTCCTATCATAAAAATTGATTTTTAATTTTAATATTTACTTAAAGTATTCTAAGCATGTGTTATCAAGTGGTGTGCAAGTATAACGCATTAAAGATACAACTTTTCATAAAAATAAACTAAATCATTAGATAACTCTATGACAAAATTGAAAAATAACAATTTCAAACCTAATTAAGTATAGACTATCAAGAAATATAATTCAAATATAACCTATCAAAATATTAATCTACGAGTTATTATATTTTAATCTTTTCATTGAAAAATCTTATTTTTATTATTTTATTTAGGAAGAAAATACTAGATAGCAACTATATGGTGGATTACTAGCTCATCTACATCTTAGAACTAAACTAAATTAGCTATTCATAGTTCTAATTAGCAAGATCATATTTTTTTCATGAAATCAAGAAAATCTAATCTAGAAAGCAAGATTAATTTAAACTAAAAACCAATTAAAAGAAAATTACCTAAGAAAAATTGATGAACAGCAAAAGTTACCTCTAGAGTTTGGTATGGCGGCCGTCACCCCTTCGATAAAACTCTAATTTTATTTATAATTACGAGTACAAAATTACATCATATCATAAAACCTAGATTATAAGAATACGACCAATATGTAAAATTCGGAGAATCAAACCCTAATTTGAGTACAAATTAGAAACTACAAAATTACATTAAAACCCCCGCAGAAAATTAACCCAGAGTGAGCCCCATGGAGCCACCAATTGGAGGCTAATGTCGCCAAATGGCGGCAAAAGTAGCTCTTCTGGGCTTCAACTTTCTTCTGCATGAATATTTTGTTCATTTCCTTTGATTGGATTGACTGTATTGATCTTTGACTCTTTGCAGTATCATAGTCTTATAGTTTTGCTCACTTTTAACTATTTTCTGGACTTGACTTCTTAATCTGACTCTGATTTTATGTCATCTCCTTATAGGAATAGATTTATCTGAAAAATACACTAAAAATATCCGAGTAGCATTATTTATATACAAAAATAGATAATATGGAGGCTATAAATATGCAATATATGGTATTCATTATACCCTCACACCTATCTTTTGCTAGTACTCGAGCAAAACCTAGACTTAAAATGAAAAAGAAAAATCCTAACTCACTTTCGCAAGAATCGCGATTACATTTAGCACGTGCAACAAGCCGTTAAATCCTTAGGTTACCCTAGTGGACGAGTTGTGTCTCGTGAGAGTTTGCAGTGAATATACCTACAAACTTCATGAAGAAAATAAATTAAGAAATAAAGAAAAGAAAAATAAGGATAACCGAAAATCAATAAAAATAAAAATTTTATACAAAAGAAAGAAAAATCTTTTTTTATGATATTTTTTTCAATTAATCTCACTAATATACATACTCAAGAACGCATTTAGATTATCAATTTTCAAGTCAAGTGTCATATCAAATACACTTATTATTTTAATCAAAAATTCAAATCTTATCTTTCAATACCACTAATAGATAATTTATTGGCTCATATACATCTACGTGCACGTATGATAGTCTACTTCAGCCTTGGACTCTAACTCTAACTCATGATTCATCTCCTCTCTCATAACATTTTTTTCTTCTTTTAAGAATATTTCATCTTTCATGCGAATATTCACGCTTGTTTAGGCGCAAAGTACCTGATTACTCGATTCATGCTCTTTTTTTTTCTCTCTCTCTCTGAGGCTATTACCTTAATACCAGGCTCACCCCTTTTTTCTTCTCTCTCTCTTTTTTTCATTTCTGAGACTATTGCCTTAATACCAGACTCACCCCTTTTTTTTGTTTAGAGAGAGAAAACTACTCAATAGTTATCATCTTTGTCCTTAACTTAATAAACTATTGTTATGTAAAAAAATATATTTATATTTATATCAAAATTACTATTAGCGGTATTTATTTATTTTAATATTTTTTATAAAATTCTTAGTGTATCATTCAATCTATTATCCTATTAAATTTCAAATCTAAATTTATTCTTTTATTTGTAATTAGATTGATTTATTGAAAAAATATATAATAATTTTTTTTAGTTAGTTAGTTACCCTAAAAACTTTTTTTTATTCAGTTAGTTACCCTAAAAACTATCTAAAGTGTATAATAAAGAAATCTAAAAATAAAATAAAAATTCTAAAAAAACTAAAAATCCTAGAAAAATACGAAGAAAATATCCTAACCAACTTTTCTACATCTAAACTCGTATATGCCCTCATACACGAACCAAGAATGGTAAAATAAATATGAAAACTGTTGTACAATTACTATACAAATAATGAGTCGTAAAATGTTAGGATCTCAATATCGTCACCCTATTAATGCATGGAAAGTGGTTACGACCTCTCGATCACTTCCTACTTTCATAGTGTGTGCGTTTTAAACGTAAAGTTTGTGCATTATTGTATCTCATCATTCTCCTACAAGTCACAAAATTACCTTTTTGTATCTTATGCTACTCTTATTTTTCTTTATCTACATGTAAGTATTAATAATTGGATTAAAAAATTTCTTCATTATAAACCTGCCAATTATCATTAGTAACAAGCACACATGTAGAAATATCGTGAGATGAGAAGAGTGCAATATGATCAAGTGAATGTGGTGGTGGCCCTTCTAACTCACGAAATAATGCGAGCTCCTCTGCAAACAAATCATCAAAAATTTGCTCATAAATCAATGGTATACTTGCACAAGTATCATCATAAATAGAATCAGTATGTGTCAATTCATCTAATAATATGAGCTTATTTTCGAAAATTTACTCAAATGATGGCTCATCATCAGTGCAAGAAGTAGAATGGGAGTGCACACTGTGAATCATGTTTACCTCAATGAGAGAGCTCGTTGTGTGCTCATCTGTATTGAATATGTTCAATACCACAGTCATGTTCTCAAATGATAGCTTCATGAGACAACTCCTGCAATCAATTAATGCATTTGATGTTGTAAGGAATGGTCTATCCAAGATAATGGAAATTTAATTCTGTAGATTGAAAATCAGCTCAGTTTTTAAGATAATGAAGTATACAGGAAAGATGAACTCGCCGACCTTAATGAACACATCTTCAACCATACCAAGTGGTCTCTTGATCGAACGATCAGCTAGCTGTAATGGACCTTGGTAGGTTAAAGTTTTTCTAACTCCAGCTGCTGATAAACAGTGTAAGGAAGTAAGTTGACACTTGCTCTTAGATCAAGCAATGCCCTATCAAATGTAGTGTTCCCAATAGTGCATGAGATTGTGGGAGAACCTGGATTTTTGTATTTGAGAGGTAAAGAGTTAGAGAGGATATGCGATATATTTGCAGTAAGAAAAACTTTCTCGGAAATATTTCTTACTCGTTTCTTAGTACACAAATCTTTGAGAAACTTAGCATAAGTGGAAACCTATTGTATAATATTAAGGAGTTGAATATTAACTTTCACCTGCTGAAATATTTCAAGAATCTTCTCTACTTACAGTGAAGGCTTCCTAAACCGATTGAGATACGGTGTTTTCAGCTTAGTAACATGTTCTTCCAAATGAGCATGTGATGGTAATGGAGATGATAGAGATAAATGTGGAGAAAGAGATGGAAAAAATAGTGTAGCATGTGAAATAGTAGGAGTGAGATCAGAGGGCATAACTATATTATTGTCTACTTGATTTCCAGATATGAGCGTGTGAATGACTTTGCATTGGTGAATATGGGATGAAACAGACTGAGATGAGTTAGAGTTGGGGTTCATTATTGGTTGGCTCGAAAAGGTACTCGGCCCCGCTCACTCAGCTGCGTGGCTAACTATCCAACCTATTGTTCTATATTCTTGATCGACTGAGAACTTGCAAGAAGTTGTTGGTCGGTCCGTTGTATGAAGTTAGTAAACAATTTCACTAAATTTTGCATTTGTGTGTCTAAATTGTACGTCGTCTTGAAAAGTTTCTTCACATTCCTTTCAAGTATCGTTAGCCGTCTATCATAATCATTGTTAGACCCTTGTTATGAATATGACTGATTATGTGCATGTAGTTTATTCTGATTGATCTCTTGATTTGAAGCATTTTGGTTTGATAAGTACCCACATTTGGTTTGGGAACTGACCATTGGCTGGAGGTTGCATGTTAGGGTTCGAAACTCCCTGATATTGTCCCTGACCCCAAGAGAGATTTTGTTGGCTTTCCAGCTAGGGTTGTAAGTAGAAGCGTGTGGATTATTCATGGGTCTTTGATACAAGGTGTTAAGCTGCTCAAGTATGGAAGCTATATGATTCACTAACAGTGGACACTCCTCCATAACGTGATCTGGAGTTCCGCAATTAAAACATGTGGGACTTTGTATTTGATTGACTTGACCCACTAGTGGAGCACTAGAAATCTCCAACGCTTCAATTCTCCACATAAGAACTGTAATTTTAGCTTCATCAGCTATAGAGCTGTCGATACTATGGATCCCACCCTTATGCGCAGAAGTTGTTGCATTGGGTTTATCAGTGGGACTCTCCTACTGCATAGTTTTCCACGATAGGTCCTTAAAAAAATTCCACGTTTCATCATCATTCTTTCTCATGAACTCCCCCTGACACATGGACTCAAGAAGAGTTTTGGATGTGCAATCGAGTCCTTCGTACATGATTTGACACAACTGCTACTTTTCTATCGCATGGTGGGGGCATTGAGCTAACAAATCTTTAAACCGTTCCAAGTATTTTCAGAAGGGTTCTCCCGGCACTTAACGAGATTGGTTAATTTGATTTTAAATTTTTGTTGTCTTGTGCGTGGAATAATACTTCTTAAGAAACACTGTAATGAATTCATCCCAAGTAGTGATTGACTTAGTAGACATACTGTACAATCACTTATTGGCATTATCTTTGAGAGCGAATGTAATCAAACGGAGCTTAATTGCATCCTCCGATAAGTGCTGCAGTTTAATCATCACGCACACTTCCTAAAATTCACTAATAAAGAAATATACATCCTCAGAACCAATGAATTTAGGAAACATGCTAATGTACTGCGGTATCAATTCATAGTGATTACCCACTGCGTGTGGGAGTTTGATGCATGATAGTAGTGATGTGCGCAACGGGTAATATCGATCCTGAAGGATCGAGATCGGTTGGTCCATCTTGTCCTCCATGAATAAATTTGATCTCATTAATTGACCAAATTCATCACGGGTCCAATGTGGTATGAACTAGCGACCGTGGATGCGTGAGTTTCCTAAACTAATGTAAGAAGTGAGGTGTGGTGAAGATAAAACGGTAGAAGAGATATAATAAAAAAAAAGATGTGATTCCTACTATGCCTACATTTTTTATATTTTTTACAAAACCAGAGACCCAAAATACAGAATCAGAGAGAAAAAAGGGGGAGAAACTCACCAACTTTGCCACTTAATGGTGGCACTTGCCGTTGTTTAGCGGCAAAAATAGGGAGTTTAGCTATATAGTTTTGTAGTGTACTTCTAAGACTTTTCTCATCCCTTTTTGCTTCTTATATATAAACTTTCAGATCCTTACACACTCAACACACACTGTTAATCTGTAAAATATTAGAAAAAATAAGAAAAATACCGTCGATCCCCGGCAACAACACCAAAAACTTAATGTGAAATATCTACTACAAGTGCACAGTGTCGATGCAGTACTGTACAGATCGTTCCCACATAGATCTAAAGTGTTTTGCTATTCTTACTAATTCTTTAGTCTTAGTGGATTAACTATGGGTTCTAACTTGGATTTGAGTTATTTTAATTAGCGTAGGATATATTATTCACTAGTTTCCAACCATGAATTACTTCTATTAATTTCTTCCTATTATAAAAATTAATCTTTTAGTTTTAATCTTTACTTAAAATGTTCTAAGCATGTGTTATCAAGTGGTGTGCAAGTATAACGCATCAAAAATACAACTTTTCATAAAAATAAACTAAATTATTAGATAATTGTATTATAAAAATGAAAAGTAACAAACCCAAACCCTAACTAAGTATAGGCTATCAAGAAATCTAATTCAAGTATAATCTATCAAAATAGTAATCTATGAGTTATTATATTTTAATCTTTCATTGAAAAATCTTATCTTTATTATTTTATTTAGGAAGAAAATACTAGAGAGCAATTACATGGTGGATTCCTAGTTTCATCTACATCCTAGAGCTAAACTAAATTAGCAACTAATAGTTCTAATTAGTAAGATCATATTTTTATTCATGAAAATAAGAAAATCTAATCTAGAAAGTTAGATTAATCTAAACTATAAAGTAAAGATTAATCTAAACTATAAAGTAATTTAAAAAATAGTTAAGAAATATTGATGAACGACAAAAGTTACCTCTAGAGTTTGGTGTGGCGGCCATCACCCCTTCAGTAAAATCCTAATTTTATTTATAATTACTAGTTTAAAATTACATCATATCATAAAACCTAGATTACAATGATACGGCCAATATATAGGATTCACAGAATCAAACCCTAATTTGAGTACAAGTGAGAAACTAAAAAATTACTTCAAAATCCTTGCAGAAAATTAACCCAGAGTGGGCCCCATGGAGCCGCCAATTTGCATCTAATGCTGCCAAATGACGGCAAAAGTAATTCTTCTGGACTTCAACTTTCTTCTGCATAATTTTTTTATTCTTTTCTTTTGATTGGATGGACTGTATTGATCTTTGACTCTCTGCAGCATTATAGTCTTATAATTTTACTCACTTTTAACTCTTTTCTAGACTTGATTTTCTAATCCGGCTCTGATTTTATGTCATCTCCTTATAGGAATATGTTTATCTAAAAAATACGCTAAAAATACCCAAGTAGCATTATTTATATAAAAAATAGATAATATGGAGTTTATAAATATGCAATATATGAAACTCATCATATTTCAATACACCTCTAAAGCCATAACGTTTTGAAAACTTTGGAGGGAGTTTTGTTGGCAAAATTTTAGAGAAAAAAATAGAAAAAGGGGATTGAAGACGTTAGTTACAAATCCTGGGGGATTTAATACAAATCCAACGGATTTAAAGACAGAGAATTAATCATCAATCAAGGAGGCTATTAATTGGATCGTTACACCAATTCAAACGTCTCCAAATCTCTATAAATATCCAAAGGCTGGATTGAAACGGAGAGACACACACCAGACATTCCTGATTACTCAATTAATCATCTCCATTTGAGATTTGTGCTAAAATTTAGAGCTCTTGCATCCAAGAGCTTTGCATTTGCTAACTAAAGAACTTTTTCGGAGAGTCAGTGGAGAGCAAGATCATGCTCTATGGCTAACAGAACCCATTATTAAACAAAGAGGAATCATTTTTCTCATCTTATGTAAATGGACAACCATTCTAATTGTAATCTTTTTATTGAAAAGTTGTCAGTAAAAGAAATTCAATTTCATGGCGAACAAAATCGATGCTAATTGAGAAATACAATCGTGTGCAATTGTAGTTTATATGACATACTCAAATTGAAAAAAATTGAGACGGTGTTATGATACACTATACGTAGGTAATTTTTGTAGAGACGACTAGTTTGGAAAACTATGATATGATATTGTACTATTTACTAGATCAGACTTGTGATCTACATTTTAGCCATAGTGATTGTGGAAGTCTCTTTGTTAAGAGGAAGAGTGGACGTAGGGTGATCTTGAACTATTACAAAAATATTTTTATATTCTAATTATGCTTGATACCTTTGGTTGCTTGTATTATTCCGCTGTTTAAGTATGTTAGTTTATTAACTTAGTTAAAATTTGATAACAATTCTATTTACCCCTCCTCTAGGGCTTACATCTATAGTCTATCACAATCCTAACAAAACAGTGGGACTAGACCCTCAATCCCTCTTTCATTAATAGATTAACAAAACAAGTTATTACATCTGCCTCTATGGGCTAAATTAACAAAATACAAATAAAGAGCAAAAAGTAGTGTGGATACAACTCCCTTCTTGTTGTCATGATGATCCTTCTCCTCATCTTTTGCTATGACATCATCATTTGGAGGTTGCTAGGGTAGTATTAGTGGAGAGATCACCGCCTCATCTAGATCCTCTGAGGAATGAAGGCATCCCCCATCTTATAAGAACCCTGACCAAAAGATTGTATCGAAATAAATAGAATCCAAGCACTCATCAAAGGTATATTTTATGTTTCTAAAAGTTTTTATTCCTCTTCTCCTGATGCTCCAATAAATGGAGGCAACTATAAGGAGGTTAATAATAGGTGACGATTCCAAGACTCTAGCCCTAAGTCAAATGTTGTCGATTACCTATATTACAACATTAAAAAAATTAGCACAAGCCAACTACATTTATTGGGCAAAAGAGAAAACCAAGCAAAGATGATATACATTCTTGCCCTTGATCCTACAAAACATATAGAAGTTGGGCCAAACCAATCCCTCTATTGCAGATTTAACCAAGTCAAGATTGCATCTTTGACAATGAGCTAAAGAAAAACCCTAACCTTAAGTGAGCATTTAACATTTTAGATGATATTGAAAAAGACAAGTCTTTTCCCCCATCCCTACAATGAAGTGAAGATACGTTGAACTAACTGAAAAGATTCTATACTTTTTCCATCTCTAAACTTGAAAGTCTGCCTTTAGATGTCTTAGTGAGAGATTTTCCTGCAGGTTTTTAAGATAATCTATCTGTCCACTAGCCTCCATCATTGGGCATGGTCTGAGAGCCATCCTCTAGGTATTGCCGTGCTAGTATTCATTGATGACAACATCTTTATTGATAGCCAAGTCGTAAGCTTTCAAGAAAATCGATCTCGAAGGTATATCTAAGCACCAATAATTATGCTAGAAAGATGTATTAGTCCCCTATCCGATCCTGAAAGAGATACTGGCCATATGTCCTTCCAAAAAATGACGTATTAGTCGAATCATGTGTCTTAGATCATCATGGGTCACTCCTTTTATAGTGTGCCCTGAGGACGAACCACAATATATCACCACCACTTAGCTAGGAAGAAGAATCACATGAAGTATTATGGCATGTCTGAGAGAACCATATCCAAAAGTATGACTCTCCTACCCAAGAACAAGAGTTCACTTCTCCAACCATCCAATATCTTCTCCAACTTATCAAAGTGAGAACCAATCCTTTCTTCTCAATCTTCTTAGTCTAATTGGGATTTCTAAGTATTTGATTAGAAATGATTCCAATTTACATTCCATAATATGAAGGATGAGATTTGCACTTCCGAGAAGGATCATAAAACTCTTGTGAAAAATTAATCCTCAGACCTGATCATGCTTTGAAGTAGCATAGGATCCCTTTTAGGATGATAGCCAATTTGATATTATAGTTATAGAAGATAAGCATGTCCTCGTCATAGTGTAGGTTTTTGAAGGTTAACATATTAGATCCTGTGAACCCCTATATTAGGCTAGCATTTACACACTCATGATCATCCTGTGAGCCCATTCGCAACCAATAGAAAGAGTACTGGGAGAGGGGTCTCCTTGCCTCAGACCTCTCCTACAAATGATCTCCTTTCCCACCTTGCCAATGACTAGTGTTTGGATTTGTGCCGATTTGAGCCATGACTAAATCCATAAAGCTTTAGGTGGCTAAAACCTCTAAGCCTTGATCCTTCCATAAGATAATCCCAGCTCACTACATCATAAATTTTCTCAAAATTTAAATTCAACAAATAACCATTTTGCCTCATTTTCCTGCTGTGGCGGATGACTTTTTGAGCCACCACAACTCTCTATAAAATATTTTTGCCTGCTATAAAACCAATTAGTAGTCATCTTCAAAGTTTGTAGGAGAGTAGAAAGCTGTTCGCCATGAGTTTAGATATAATCTTCAAAATCCAATTAAATGGGGTTATCTGTTTAAAATATGCCACTTTTAGCAGAGTATAGGACTTGGGGATAAGCATAACATGGGAATAATTAACTTTATCAAGTCTAGCATCCCCAGTCGTGAACTGCCTGACCAGTTCAATGAGATCACCTCTCATATCCTCCCAAAAAAATCAATAAAAATAGCTGTAACATGTCAGGTTTGGGGGATTTATCGGGCTCTAGGTCTCAGATAACTTTCCTGATCTCCTCCTTAGTAAACTCAACCTCCAAACTACTAAGGTCTGTCTCGAGATCCTATCAAATCAGCCTGCATCTCTAGTCGAGAGATGTCGACTAAAAACGTTCCTAAAATGCTAAAAAATATCATTCCTAATACCCATATATCCCTGGATTAGGTCCCCCTTTTTCAATAGAGATTCGATCATGCTAGATCGTTTATGCAGACTAACCGTCTTGTGAAATAAAACCATATTAGCATCTCCTACTTTCAACTAGTTTCACTGAGCATGCTACGGCTTGATCTCCTTTCTCTTATAAATCTTTTGAATAGCCTCATGGAAGTCAATTAAAGTGGCCTTCTTAAAGAGATTAGAGACGTAAATTCTTCCATGCATTCTGGTGCTTCATTAATTCTCATAATGGAACCCTTAGAGCACCTAGTAAGTCCGCAATTCACCTACTTGAGTAACACCTTTCCGAGTCATTTGTGCTTCACACACAGGTTTTTGTGGAATCTATGGCATTAGTGCATTGGGCCCAGCCTTGAATGATTAGGGCATGAACCTTTCTCTGTTCCAACTCCCACATCTCAAAGAATAATAGAAATCATAAATGTCAGGCTAAACTTGAGAGTTCCAGAAGTCGGATACAAACACCTTATCCAGTATAACGAAACATAGTACCTCCCTCATGTTAGACAAGGTCAAACGTCTACTGGATAATGGGGCTTCAAGAGTATGGCTCACTAATCATGCTTGAAAGCTATCCTACCTCGGGTATTAAAGTTTCTTCCTTTACGTTTGTTCAAGAAACAGACCATATAAAATTCCCTAACTATAACCTAGGGACAAGCTATATATAAGGCATGATGACGTTGATGCATAAGTTCATAAATTGGAGTACTCCATCCTTGTGGGTCATGCTTTGGTTTAGAGTTAATCATTTATTGCCATCTATGTCTTTTAGATTGCTTGAATTTTTCCTCTAAGGCTATGTTTGGTTTGAGAGAAAACAGAGGAAAGAAAAAGAAAAAGAAAAGGAATGAGAAAATAAAAGAAAAGAAGATGAAAATTGGATTTTCCTTGATGTTTGATTAGTAAGAAAATATTTTCCTTTCTTTTAAATTTTCTCTCAAACGAAATAATAGAAAATATTTTCCGTGTTATTTTTATTTCTTTTTCCTTCATTTTCCCTCAAACCAAGCAGAGCCTAAGAGATGATCCAACCCATTACACATAATTAGTAGACCAAAAAAAGAGGTTACTAGTCTGGCTAGGACGTGCGGGAACGAGAGCATGGTTCGTTCTCAGGCATGCCTCTCCTTTTAGAACCCATGTATAAAAGATTTGAGTAAATGTGGGGCAACATAGCGTACATGTGTGCGTGCGTACGTGTGAAGGAAAGAATTAATTTAAGAAAATACTCGAAAAGGAAACAAAGACTTTCTTAAACGTATTAGATTTAGCCCATACCGACCAAATTGTTTCCTTCAAATTTTGATTGTTTTGTTAGTCGTAAGAGAGTTTAGGAACTATGAACTGGATCCCAATAAGGACATGAGAATCATTTGAATATGTAAATCGAAACTGATCAAATTACCTGAAAATTGTTCTCTTCGAATATCAACCAACTACTGAATCTACTTACTCCACCAACCCCTTTTTGAGTTTACATTTATCTATTATTAATTTAATTAATGGATCATTTTGTCAGCTACGATGATGTAACACATAGCAACGCTCAAGTCTCCATCCTTTCGGAGAGAATATATTCCGAGAATCACATCCTAAGCCTTAAACTTTAATTTGTTTACGGACTTCTATAGACTATAGGAAGATACAGACAGTTGTTTTGGACAGTAAAGATTGTTACTTTAGAAAATAAAGAAAGAGAAAAGAAAATGTAAGTCTTAGAGTTGAAAATTTCATTAAAAATAATAACTAAATATACATAAAACAATATTCAAGTAGGTTGACCCAAGGTTTTTCTTTTCCCAGGAGTAATTTATTCGAAGCCGTCCGTTGAAGTTATGACCTGTTCAGCTCAAAATATTAGTACAATATTGAGCAATCTTTCTCACATTATTGTTGCAACGCGCACATATTTGTTTACTTCATCCAATTGGTAGTTCTAATTTTAACGGCCAATTAGTGGTTCCTCGCTTTGAGATTATTTGTATAAATTTGAACTTTTCCTCTCATTTCAAATTTCTAGTCTATATCTTATTGTAAACATAGTCATTTTTCTATGGGAAAGAAAAATGAATATTGTAAAATATTGACAACTTGCCAATTAAGCTAATTGTTCGCTTCTAGTGTGTGTGTATATATGAGAAAATTGGAAATTTATCAGTGGTAAAGAGAGTTCATTCGCTAGCGCTTAGGTGGCCCAATAAAGTTATTACACGTTGCGCCACTCAAAATAATAAATAAAATATGAAAGTAGTTATGAGGAGAGATAAAATATTTGATTAAGATTTGTTATTTTGAGTGGCGCCATGTATAATTATTTTATTGGACTATCTTGGCACTAGTAAAAAAACTCCCTTCATCACCAATGAATTTCTCATTCTCTCTTTCCACACACACACACACACACACACACACATATATATATAGAGAGAGAAAATGAAAAATTCACCGACAGTGAAGGGAATTCCTTCACCGCCGCTTAGGTAGTCTAATAAAATTATTACACGTGGCGTCATTTAAAGTAACAAATAAAAGAACTCTTTTAACTACTCTTTGAGTAGCGCCACGTGTAATAATTTTATTGGGTCACCTAAGCAGTGGTGAAGGAACTCTCTTCACCGCCGGTGAATTTCTTGTTTCCTCATATATATATATATATATATACACACACACATAGATATACATAGATATATACATACATATACATACATATATATATGTATGTATACACATATATATATGTATGTATACACACATATATATATGTATGTATACACACATATATATCTGTATGTATACACACATATATATATGTGTGTGTATATATATATATATATATATATATATATATATATATATATATATATATATATATATATATATATATATACATATTATGAGAAAACGGGAAATACACCGGCGGTGAAGGAAGTTTCCTTTACCGCTGCTTAGGTGGCCCAATAAAATTATTACACGTGGTGTCATTTAAGAGAATTCATTTATTTGTTACTTTGAATGACGCCCCATGTTATAATTTTATTGGGCCATCTAAGCAGCGGTGAAGGAACTCCCTTCACCGCCGGTGTATTTCCTGTTTCCTCATATATTATATATATATATATATATATATATATATATATATATATATATATATATATATATATAGACACACACACACACATACATATACACACACACATGTGTGTGTATATGAGATTACTGTAGGTGAGCCGCCAGCTCAGGAAAAGTTACGTGAGCTAGCGGCAAAACAATAATGATCCAATAATTTTTCTTCAGTTTTTTTTAACAATTACTATCTCTACCTCCTTAATTTCTTTCGGATTAAATTTAATAAATTTTGGAGTTCGTTTACCTTTTCATGAAATGCATATAAAATGTTTTATTCATTGAAAACCGTTAATTTTAAGTTAACTTGACGGAGAATCAAATCAAAACTAAAACCCAAAAAATTGGGTATGAGTAAACCTTAGGGGATCGAGATCATAATCCAAAAGAAATTTTTAAAAAATATATTATTGGAGATAGTAGAAATGAACTGCAGCTCAGATAACTTGCGTGAGCTGTCAGCTCATATATATGTCTCTCTCTCTCTATATATATATATTAAGCAGCCTGCTGTTATTATTAACTGCTTGCATAATAAGTCAGCAAGCATATACAATTTATAGCTTCAAATTGTATATGCATGCTGACTTCATTCTTCTCCGTAGATTATTGTACGTTGCTCTTCTGATTTTGTTGGTTCTGGCGTTGAAAGATGGCTCAAAGATTCCTAGTCACTGTATATATATCTGATATCTGTCAGTAACTTCTCTTCGTACCATCAACTCGATCTTGAGCAAATCGAAAATGGTATCTCATCTTCGCTTTTTCTTTCATATATTATTCACGTACCCGATAATAATAGCTATTCGTTGTTGCCGTGCTTTGTTCAGGCACTCTTTCAGGATGGGAACAAGCATCAGCAAAAGCTTGGAGGGACTAGAGCTATAGTCTTCGTTTATGGTCATCTCTCGAACTCAAAATTTTTTGTTTATATCAGTACGTAATTTGAGCTCATTTGGTTTAAAGACTAATTGATTTATGTTGCTATTTAGCGACGGAGGCTCTAGAGAACATGGCGTTTGTGTCGAACGCAGTTAGTCTGGTGACATACTTCATGGGCTACATGAACTTTGGGCTGACGGAATCTGCAAACATGCTGACAAACTTCATGGGGGCCTCCTTTTTGTTAGCGTTCCTCGGGGGTTTCATCTCTGATACCTACTTGTCGAGGTTTAGGACGTGTGTTGTTTTTGGATGCGTCGAGCTTGTGGTGAGTAGAGAGCCCATGATTCGTCTTGCAGATTTGCCAAATTCAAATCTGATTTTTTTTTTTACAAGTCAAACTCACGTATAGTTATTTGCAATATTACCCAAATTGAGTCTCACTAAGAGTTAAACTCAAAATCTCTCGTAAATTAAAGAAAATAATGCCACTTTGAGACAAGCCTCATTGACAAATCTAATTCATATTGTTTTATAGTTGAAAACATCGATGATCATTAGAAACATTATTTTAAGTTCGTCAGATAATTTAATTATTTAGCTATGTTGAAAATAATGCATTATAAAACCCGTAATAATGTGCTATGATACCTACCAGAAAACCAACATTATTTAACCATTAAAAATAACTCAATATTTTATAACGGGGCGTTTTTAATATTATTTTATATTACGTTACATTAAATTACATTATATTACGTTATTTACTAAATTTTTTGCTAATTTTTATATTGCTATTGATTATTTATTTTGATTGTTAATTAATTGTACGTTATAGTTTTCTTACTTGATACTTATTGTTTACTTATTTGATTATTTATGAGATTACTAACTTGCTAATTTGTGACTACTTTCTTATTTACTTATTATAATTTCTCTTTAATTACTGAATTTCTTTTACTTGTTTTTTATTCAATTAAATTCTTAGTTGAACTATAGTGAACAATTATAAATATAGATAAATTGAGCACTATAAAATAAAAATTATAATATTAATAATAACTTAAAATAATTTTGAAATCTTATTTATTTTATTTTTTTTGTTTAGATGTTGATTGAAATTATAGGTGCGAACTAAATATAATTTATGAAGATAAATTAAATAATATTATAAAATTTGCCAGAAATTTAAAATTGATTCTGTGTTATAAAATATTTTTTATATTCTTCTTTTAGATTTAAATTTATTTTTTAATTAATAAATATTATTTTATATAATTTTATATATATTTTATTAAATAAATAGAAAATTACGTAACCTAGGTTATGCATTAAGTTATATTCCATATAACTTAATAAAGGCAAAACGTTACATTACCGTTATCGTTATTTTAAATATTGATATATAGTCCATTTTGCATAAAAATTATTATTAATTTTAAATGAATAACTAATAATTTAAATGAATAAGTTAATAATTATTTGCTTCAAAAGAAATACATTCATAATTTGGTATCATATCGTATGCAAGTAAATCATTGTTAGAAGTAGCAACATAACTAAAAAAAAATACAGAATATATCTAAAGGAAATAAACAATTTTTTTTTAAAAATGTCAAAAAAAAAATGTATTTAAAGGAAATAAACATTTTTTTGGGTAAATGTCCAAAAACTTCCGACCTGCCGGATTCGAACCAGCGACCTAAGGATTTATCTGCATACACTACAGTCCTCCGCTCTACCAACTGAGCTAAGGTCGGTTTCTTTTTAAATTCTTAACCAAAATATATAATAATACAATACTATTTCATGTAGACACAACTCACAAGTTTTTGCTAACGTAACTTTTTATAAACTCTGGATTATTTATTTTCCTCAGGGATATGTGATTCTAACCATCCAAGCCTCCTTCCACCCACTTCGACCAGAACCATGCAAAGGTGTGCTCACAGCCTCATGCCATCCCGCAACCAGCGGCCAGGCCGCAATTCTCTACTCTGGCCTCTACCTAATCGCACTCGGTACGGGCGGGGTCAAGGCAGCACTCCCGGCCTTAGGCGCAGACCAATTCGACGAGCGGCCCCTCCTCTCCAGCTTCTTCAATTGGTTCCTCTTCAGCCTCACCATAGGCGCATCCCTAGGAGTCACGGTTGTAGTGTGGGTCAGTTCGAACCAGGGTTGGGACTGGGCATTTGGACTTTGCACCATCTCGGTCCTTTCCGCGGTGATATTTGTTTCAATGGGACGGTCAACTTATCGGAACAATGTACCCGGTGGAAGTTCCATAGCAAGGATTCTTCAGGTATGCCAAAGATATCGAAATCATTTGAAATTTTGTTTATGGATAGTTTGTGACTATGGTCGATCGATCATGTTTCTAAATTTTGAAACGGACAGCCTTTTAGATTAAATATGATGATAGCTATATATCGACGGTACAAGTCTAATTTTCCATTGCATTGCAGGTAATGGTGGCAACAGCCCGTAACTGGAACCTCTCGGTACCATCACCGACGGACAATCTCCACGAAATCTCCAATAAAGAACACGGCACCACCTCCGGCTCCTCCGAAGTCCTCCAACGGACCGACCAGTTCCGCTTCCTCGACCGCGCTGCGATCCCCACTTCGGCCACCACCAGCCCCTGGCGCACGTGCACCGTGACCCAAGTGGAAGAAACCAAGATCCTCATCCGCATGGTCCCCATAATCCTCAGCACTGTCTTCATGAACGTCTGCCTCGCCCAGCTCCAGACCTTCTCCATCCAACAAGCCACCACAATGGACACCCGCCTCACCTCCACCTTCCACATCCCCGCCGCCTCGCTCTCGATCGTGCCGCTGGCCTTCATGGCACTCTTCGTCCCCATCTACGACCGCATATTCGTGCCGCTTGCTCGTAGTATCACCGGCATACCCACAGGCATTCGCCCCCTCCAGCGTGTCGGCATAGGCCTAGTCCTCTCCGCAGTGTCAATGGCCATCGAGGGCCTAGTCGAGACGCGGAGGAAATCCGTCGCGGTGGAGCATGGCATGGTCGACTCGGTGGAGCCGTTGCCGATCACGGTGTTCTGGCTGGGGTTTCAGTACGGGATATTTGGGATGGCCGATATATTTACGTTGGTGGGGCTGTTGGAGTTCTTCTATGTGGAGAGCTCGGCAGGGATGAAGTCGTTTTCGACGGCGATATCGTCGTGCTCGGTGGGGCTCGGGTACTTTGGGAGCTCGGTGGTGGTCGAGGTGGTGAATGGGGTGAGCGGGGGGTGGCTGGGGAGCAACAACTTGAACAGGGATCGGTTGGAGTACTTCTACTGGTTGTTGGCGGGGCTTAGCATGGTGAATTTTGGGGTGTATTTGGTTTGTGCGTGTTTGTATCGGTATAAGAAGATGGAAGTCGGTGGTTTGGAGAAGGCTGAGGAAGAAACAGGGGATCTGTTGCATGAAAATACTGTTTTGTACTAACAATACAGGAAAAATTTCTTCCCTGGCAATAAAATAAATAAATTTACTAGCAAAAATAATATAATAAATTGAACCATTTTTTTTTTTTAAAGCATAAACGGTGAGTAATTCTAATAAATTATATATAGAGTAGCTCATACGTAAAGAGATATTAAAATAAAATAAAAATTACCATATGACTAAGGAGAGTTATTATAATATTTATAGAGAATAAAGAGATATTGTATCTACTAGCACTATAATGATAGTTGTTATAACGTCTAAGATATCAATATAGGATATGAACCGAGATTCTCATTTGTTATCCGTCCTTTTATCCTGAATATTCTATAGACCAATTTATTAATAAAGTAATTGATTAGCATCAAGCTTCATTTTTCAGACTTCTTAAATTTTTGATACCCCTACGAAGTGCGATTGCAATTCAGATCGCCAAACTCGTTTGTGAGTTTTGATGCCCCATGCTAGGGCTTAGGCTCCATCTCCGCTGACTAATCTGACAACCGAGCTTTCTAACTGGCCTTCTCTCACTTTGTGGCCGGCATCATGAATAGTCTTTTCCATAAATAGTTTGATTGCCTCTCTTCATCTCCTAACAGATTACTTTTCGGCATGTCAATAAAAGCAATTACCCTTGGGTCTGAGTCCACATGGATTTTTGCCCCATCACTCACTCAAAGCCCAAGTTGACCTCAAATCTTGGCCCAACCTCAAGACAGGCTCCGTACCCTGCCCAAACCCATTAGGTCCTGCTTTGCTCCTTATGGAGACCGACCCTTGAGCCGGCCGTCAGCGCGAGAGGTGCGCCTCCACAATTCTCGAAACGTAACCATTTCGGAACTCCACCCTCCCCCTGCGAGCTCCGCGGAGATTCCCGTCAATGATTCTATCGGAGGCGAGCGCCACCGCGAGCATGATGCCCTCGTCATGGGCAATCCACTCGAACCCACATCGGCTGGCAAAGGAGATTCCTATGACGACGCTCGAGATTCCCACAAGTCATCATCTCCACGGGCTACACCTTCGCGAACTCCACGCTCCCATCTTCTCTCGCACCACCGCGATCACCACGATGCTGGCGGAGGGGAGTTTCCAAGGGGGCACACCATTTTTCTTGGTGAGCCCAGTTTTCCTGTTAAGTCCAATTTTTTTCTCTTGAAAAGAGAGGGTTTTTCAGTAGGTATACAAAAATTGACCAAATTACTCTTTATTTTCTTCATATTCTCTCTTCTAGTTCCCCTAAAACCCAATTCTCCAACTCTCCCTTCCTAAATTTTTCTCTTTTCTTCTCTACGGTTGACCACTACAGACCTTTTCCCAACACAACGTTTTCTAGATGTCTCCGGTGCCACTCGAGATCCACTCCGGTCACCCACTGTCGCCACTATTATAGGTTGAAGGAGAGAGAGAAGCGCTAAGGTTGAAAAAGAGTGTAAGATGGTCCAAAAATTTTAGGGACAATTTTACAATTTTGTTATAAAATGAAATTTTTAAGTAGCTCACCAAAAATGGTGTGCGCATCTAGAAACTCCCCTAGCGGAGGTGCTTGCCCATCTCCCAGTTTCTTTCGAGATTGAGTGCCCCTCTCAATTGCTGAGGCGGCTCAGCAGGTGCAAAGTCTCCTTTCCCAGTCCTTTTTTCCTCTTTCCCCTTTTTTTTTTTTTTATTTTTTTTTTTCTTTCTGATCATGGGAAAGTGGGGTCAGGATACTGCTTCCAAGACCGTCTCCGGCAAAAGGGAAGGGAGTTGCTAGATGCGCCCCATACTTGTCCTAGTGAGTACAGGACAATGAGTCAAACTATTTACAAATTTGTCATTTATAATTTATGATTAAATTGACTTTATAAATTTCTTAGTGAGTCTCATTGCCTCTTTTCTCTTAAGCTGTTTTTCTTAATGAGTTCCAATTCCTATTCTTCTTATTTTCGATGCATCTCAATGATTCTCTTTCCTGACAATAATTGTTACGTCAAATCTAACTACGCAAATGTAGAACTTATAAATATATGCATTAAGTGAGTAGACGTACATCACTAGTTTCGTGCCAGCTTTCTTCCTCCGATGCGAGACCATCGGTCTAATTCAAGATGACTCAGATTGATTCATCTGCATAAGTTTTGAACATACATTAATCCAAAATTCCAACAATAACTATACAAAATTGGTCCAATATTGTGTTTGGTGACAATACTTTTTCTCTCAATTCCATAAAAATCCTACTAAATATATCCTAACCCTACTAGCACTATTAAACAACATAGGAGATGAAAATGAAATGAGAGAAAGTAGATAGGAATAATATCTTGTCAGCGGGGCTCAACGACGCCGTCTTCGCTGTTTGATTTTCACGACAGAGGATGCGACCAAAATCTAAAGCTCGATTTGGACGGTGGTCGTTGAAGAAAGATGGAGAAATCTGAGTGGAAGAAGAAGAAAGCGAGTGAGAGGAAGAAAAGAGAGAGTGAGGAGGAAGAAGAAGAGAAATGACGTTGAAAAACCTAATCTTCTAGTGAGCCCTATTTTTCCTCTCAAATATTGCATTGATGGTTACAGGGACAAAACTGAAAAATTCATGGGGCTCACTAAGAAAAAAAATGGTTAGTTTCAAACTATCCTAAGAATCACTAAGAAATTGGGCCTCACTTGGACAAGTATGGAGCGCATCTAGCAACTCCCAAAAGGGAAACTCTGATGAGGAAAGAAGGAGAGAGGTCATTCATTACTCCCATCATCACCATCCATAGTCTTGCTTCGATCATGATAGAATCGCATCACTCAACCCACATGACTGGGATAGAGCTCTCAATTCTACAAAAGTTGCTCTCCTTGATTTTGGATGTAAGGGAATATTGAATATTAATTGGAGCTATTTTAAGCGGAGAAAATAGGGTTGCACAGGAAATTGAAAAAACCGAACCGAGCCGTAAAATCAAATTGGACCGAATCGATTGGTTCGGGTTATTCGGTTTTCAGCTCGGTTCGGTTTAAAAACTGAAATTAATTACAGATTTCGAGTCGGATTTTGGTGGTTTTAGCTCCAACCGAAACCGACTGAAAAACTGAATTATTGCAATTGTAGTTTATTTTTTTTCTTTGATTTATTTTCAATGTATTTTTCTTTTAAATATTTAATGAAAAACATGTGATTGTGACGGCGGACGGAAGCGATTTAGGGTTTGTGGTGGGGAATTGGGGAAGAACTTAGGGTTTTTGGATGATAAATTAGGGTTTTGGATCTCACGTCCAGGTAAATCACACGCCCACTCTCTCACGAATCACTTAAGGAAAGATTTGATAAAGCAAATTACATGCTCTCAAAAGAAATAATATTTCACTCTATTTTCAAATTAGAGTTTTACAAGCCATATATATAGAGAATTCTAAAGTAACAAAATACCAAATCTATCCAAATTTCTAATCAAATCTAATCAAATCCTAATGTAACAAGATAATACCAAATCTAACTAAATTCTAATTAAATCATAATCAAATCTCTATCAATTCTCCCGTGCTTGGAAATATTCACCACTTGGTAAATAGTGATAAGAAGAAAGTCAAATGCGATCAATTGAAATTGGTCAATCTTCTCGAGATCTGGCAAACCTTTCCACCGAACTAAATATAAGAAAATCAAACAGTTTAGAAACCAAATGTATGCTATCTGACATTTCCATAGTGGCGACAGTAATAATTGTAGAAGGTCTGGAGAGAATTTAAAATCTTGCGCTTCTATAGAAAATGAAGAATTTGGAAAGAAAACTGAAAAGTCATTGAAAACACGATCCTCATGAACATAGTAAATAAATATTTCTGTAGTTGGTTCTGTAGAAAAATCGAATCATCAAGTTTTGGATCTGTGACAAATTGTATGCTAGACTCGGTCTCATCGCCTAAAATCTCGAAAGTGGATATATCGGTATATGAACTCTTTTTACCTTAATTTTCAAAACCCTAAATCGAACAGTTTGGAAGCCAAATGTATGCTATCTGACATTTCCATAGTAGCAACAGTAACAATTGTAGAAGGTCTTGAGAGAATTCAAAATCTTGCGCTTCTATAGAAAATAAAGAATTTGGAAAGTGAGCTGAAAGTCACTGAAAACACGATCCTCATGAACATGGCAAATAAATATTTCTGTAGTTGGTTCTGGTAGAAAAATCGAATCATCAACTTTTGGATCTGTGACAAATTGTATGCTGGACTCGGTCTCATTGCCTAAAATCTCGAATGCGAATATATCGGTATCTGGACTCTTTTTACGGCACTCATACTCATAATACCAAAATTCTCCACATGCCGAACATTTGATAGAACGACACTGATGAGCAGAGTGTCCATATCCTTCATACTTTGAATATTGTTTAAAGACAAGATGCGGAACATACCATGCACGAAGAAAAAACTGCAAACGATTCTAAGTTGGACGAGATTTATAATTGTTGAGGTACCAATCAGAAGCTTCTCTAACCAACTTTAATTTTGCATAATTATATTTTTGCTCTGAAGTCAATGGAAAATAACGGAAAAATTACTTTAAATTGCTTTCCCAATTATCATAACCATTAGGATCATTATAATCATGAAAATATGGGACTGCATCGTATATATCATACTCTACTTGTTTGAAATCGATATCAATAATGATGTATTTTCCACAAAATATGAATCCCATAAGTTCAGAAAATACCAGAATTGGAATGTGTCGATTATATCTCGAATCCGATGCAAACCGAACTCAAAATGGCCTCAAAATCCCATTTGATCCTTAAAGGGTCTATTTTGTTCTAACGGGTCTGCCTCAAATGAAAACGGGTCGGGTTCGAATTCTGACTTGGTACTGGATCGATCAGCCCCTTGATGCAATTTGGAAGAAGAGGTGGTTGTTGTCGAAAGCGAAGTGGAGATGATCGATGATGAGGGGAGGGGCTCGGTCGGAGGTGAGGTCAAAGAAGCAATGATAGCGACGAGGCGGATGTAGCTCGGCGGGGTCAGACGGGAAGGTCTGCGGTTAGGTCGGTGAATGTTGCTGGTGGTGGCTGATCGGAGAGGTCGCAACGAAGTGGAACCAGAGGAGAGGCAGTTGAAGGGGTTGCTGCTGCGGGGAGAAAGAGAGAGAAAAACTTTTCTTTTATTTTTATTTTTATTTCTTCCTTTCTTCTCCTGCTGCTTCTTCTTCTTCTTCTTCTTTCTTTTCTTTTGTTTTTTTTCTTCTTTTCTTTTCCTGCTGCTCATGCTCGCTTCTTCTTCTTCTTTCTCTCTTTTTTTTTTCCCTTTCCTTTTCCAATAGAAAATTGGTTCTAAGAAAGATAAAGATGTATAGACAAAAATTATAGGATTGGATCAAAAATTTTATTGGAGAGGACTAACTAGCTGTCAGTATGGAAACATATTCTCTTAAGGCAGCGCAGAAGCATTTTCATATATGACATATGAGATGGAGTTATCTGCTTAGTTTGGGTGCCAAATTATGTAAAATTTAACAGAAAATTGGTTTTCTAACTACATTTAACTGGCTACTATCTTATCTAATATATGAGAGACACGGTGGTTGTGCTATTCATATTTATTTCATATTATTTGTGTTGGTTGTGGATGTTCTTTGAGTCTAGTATACTTTTATAGTCATAATTAGTTTAGAATTACTTGATTTGAACTTTATATTGTTGGCTCAAGGAGTTGAAATAATTTCATATTGTTTGGTTGGTTTCAAAGAAATATCAACTTCGGCAGAGGATTGAAAATAAAACTGTGAAAGTTTCTGAGTAGGGTCAAGGGGAGTTTCCAAAGGAGCACACAATTTTTCCAAGTGAGCCCATTTTATATTGTTTTCTTGAAAGTCAGAACATCAATAAAGTGGATTCACTAGGAAAAAAGGTGTGCTCCTTTAGAAACTCCCGTCAAGAGTGTGTTTGCTTGCCCATAACGTCCCCTCAACGTTTAATTATTGTAGATGTCACTCAAAGGCATCTAATTTAGATAATTACTTTAAAAAAAAAAAAAAAAACTATGTTTCATACCATTATAAAAAAGCTATAGCTTTAAGAAAATACAATCTCTTATTGCCATACAATCTTGCAGCAGGCCTCAATCCTAGAACTCTGTCAGGTCCTGCTCAAGAGCCCATTACAACTATCTTCAAATTCAATACCCTAGATATTTCTTTTATTAAATAGCTTATTTAATTCAGATAGCTAATTAACCAAACTTTATATTCTATTAAATTTCGTCTTTGGTTTTTTATCTACCATTTTTTTTTTTTTTTGGTTTTCTTCTACTAGTTCTTACAAAATGATTAATTTCTCTCTTTTTTCTAAGTGAATTTTGTGTTTTTAAAATATTGAGACATTTCGTTACTTCTTGTTTAACTTGTAGATAAAGGCCCAATAGATTGAGCGCAAATGCCTTCCTAATGCCTCACCCTTTTTCCAAATTTTGTAGAGGATTTTATTTCCTCGAAAAAGGATATGATCTCATACATGTATTATGTCGTCCGATCCCAAAGTTTCTCACAATTTTCCGAATCAGATATTAATTTTCAAGCTAAAAATATGTTGGTCGGATATTAATACCCTACTAAAGAATCATTTGGTCGGGTATTAAAATCCGACCAGCATCCGACGTCTCCCTCACAAAAGAATCATAAGTAATAATAAATTGCAAACAAATACACATAAAAAATAAAAATAATTTTAAATTATATCTTAAATTTATCCTCCGACACCAATTGCATGTTGGAATTTTCTATTTGAATAAAAAAAACTAAAACTCTAATTTTACTTGTCACAATGAATTCGAAAAATTTAAAATTCTTCCAAATCATTTTAGGAACGTGAATGTAAGAAATTTAAGAGGTTAAGAAATCAAATCAATGAGTTTGTAGGAAATATATTTTTAAAAAAATCAAATTCTACTAAAAAAATATTTTTTAGAGTTTTAGAGGAAAAATAGATAAGAAATACGATGAGTTGTAATTCTAAATTTTAATAAGTCTTAATTTGGAATTTAAAATGGTAAATTAGTAAAAAAATAAATGACAAACTTTTTATTATAAATTTTAAATTTGTGCGTGAAAAGTAAAATTCTGTGTGTAAATAGAATTTCCCATAAAATGCCCCTTCTACAGCACCAACTGCATGACCCATAAACCAATTTTATTGCCATGTTTCGATAACCCTGTTGTATTACGGCGGTTGACATGAGAAAAAGTATCAAATTCCGCTGGTTAAATTCATGGAGGTTCCCAGAGAGGGGGAAAAAAAAAAAAAGACTGTTTATCGATTGGAGAAGGAATTGGAAGCAAGACAATGGACGTACGAGCTTGCAAAACCGTGAGCACAGTTACAATTTATTTTGGAGAAAAGAAAATATTGGTCGGTAAAATGGTCACACGCAGTTGTGCTTGTTTACGGGGGAATTTCTAAATGAGCACACCACTGGTCATTTTGAGCCCATCTCAAGTTTTTGTGATCTTGTCTTTTTATCTTGGCAGGGGATTAGTCTCCGAATAAGGTTAAAAATGTTCGAAAAATAATCTACGAACAGTTTGAAAACCATCCAGGGAATAATTCTTGGGCTCAAAAAAAGGAAAAAGGTGTGCTCACTAGAACCAATGGCGTGCTCATTTAGAATTTCCCTTGTTTAAAGTACCTTCTCCCATTTCAAGATGACCACAAGTCCTTAGAACAAGTTGGTCAATCCTCAACAGCCAATGTGTGTTTCCAAGATCCAGCCAGACAAGGGAATTTAACAAACAAGTCTAATTTGGAATGCGGGAGACTTTACCCACTGTTTGTGCTTAAAAAAGAACAAATGACTCCGTCCGAGCAGATATATCTCAACCATGATAAATTAGCAAAATACAAATAATTAAATTAGTATAACTCACTACTTTTTTCCCCCCACATTTGAGGTAGGCAGTAGTCCGACCTTTATGAAGCTAGGGCTGAGTAGAAAATCGAAAAAACTGAACCGAATCGTAAAATCAAATCGGACCGAACTGATCGGTTCGGGTTATTCGGTTTTCGGTTCAGTTCAGTTAAAAACGGAAATTAATTATGGATTTCGAGTCAGATTTCCGTGGTTTTAGCTCCAACCGAAACGGACCGAAAAAATCGAATTATTATAATTGTAGTTTTTTTTTTTTGATTTATTTTCAATGTATTTTTTTTAAATCTTTAATGAAAAATATGTAATTGTTATTTTAATAGGTAGAAAAAGAAAAAAATTTTGAAAAAAAATTGTTATCTTTCCTACAAAATACATACGTTTATCACATATTTAGTTTCAAATCCAAATAACCGAAAAACCAACCGAACCGAACCGATAATTTGGTTTCAATTTTTTTGAGGTTCGGTCTGTTTCGGTTCTAGTTTTTCGATTCAGTTTTCAGTAGGGACTTTTTCACTCAAAACGGAACCAAATCGATTGATGCTCACCCATACATATGAAGCTATGGAGTTGCATTTATGAAATTATTAACACTATTGGCATGAGAAATATCTCCATATTGCAAGCCAAGTATTGAAACATTAGTAGCAGTAATCTTTTTTAGCGCAAGAGTTAAATGAATTTAAAATATCTTAAAATATCATGATATTTCATGATAATAATGGTTATCCAAGCAAAGCTTTAAGATTTTTTAACATAACGTTCAATGCATGTTAAGTTGCACTCACTTCTGAGAATTATAAATTTTTCTTTTGGATTTTAGTTTGCTTGGCAATAAGTTCTTAATCCAAAAAATTATAATGCCAAAATTAGCTGAATTCTTTAGACCTACATTTTTTAATCCCAATGATTTCTCTTAAGTAATAACTATTTTTTTGTCAAATTTTAATGGTTTGGGATGAAATATTAAAGTTATACCCGGACAAATTTTTGAATCCTAATAAAGAAAAGTAGATAAAATCAAAAGAATTATTATTCATAAAAAAATTTAAGGAATTGTGTTGGGCTCCATATTCACTCGGATCTAAGATGGACAATCACGGGCGAATCTGCCTAACACCAATAGCGACTAACCTGAGAATACATTAATGAGGTTCTTTCGAGACGGGTTCGAGCCTACATCCTCAAACAAAATATATTGTTTAGTGAATATTTTATTTACAGAGAAATTACAAGCACTCGATCTCTCTTGCCTCACAAAAATATAAGTTGCATATCTCTTTCCGATTGGACTAAGTCTGCGGAAGAATGAGGTATTTATAATAGAGGACTCTTTTAAAGATTGAGATCCTCCAAAATGTTACAGTTAAGACTTGTCTATTAGAGATATAAGATATATTCAATATGGGAATTGATTTGGTAATGTTTTGACCAAGCGAATAATCTGGCAAAGTTTTAAAGTGGAGAAGTCAGATCGAATCCAATTTTCTTATTCGGTTTATCTGAAGTGACACTGAATTATGGAGATTATGGGCTCGAAGGCCTGCTAGTTGGATCTTATAGGATAACAAATTTGGACTAAAAAAATTGTCATCGCAACCTCCATACAGATTCATAGAAAAGTCAATTGACATTTTTCCTATTGTTTCTCAGATTAAAACAAATAATAACAAAGTGTTTTTTTGTTTTTTTCTCCCGTAATTAATCTATTAGTTAAGGCAAGCATGTCAGCTGGTTGTATCAAATTATGCTTCGTGGGCCTTTACTGCCTTATGCCCATTCTGGAGGCCCATTAGTCTTCCTGGGCACCAAGGAACTAAACCAGCGTCCCCGTTAATACTTTTTTTTTTTTTTTTTTTAAATTTTATCTCGAAATATTTTTACACTCATTCATGTACATAAGCATAAATTACACTCATCTAAATGCATAGAACAAAATCTTGTTGGAGGGATTCGTTCATGTGTAAATTTTTGAATTTTGAAATAGAAAATTAAAATTTTTAATTTAAAATTTTGTATTTGATAAATCAAAAATTAAATCATTGGCGTGTCTATTATCATCATATCCCATAATTAGGTGGCTACTAATGGTTCCAAATGATGGCGCATGCAGCCTAAACTATTTATAATGATCATCACACACATTTAGTTTACTTTTTTTTTTTTAGTTTATTTTTACCTTTTAAAAAACAGATGTAATCGCGTGTGAAGATGGACTTATCATTACTAGGGATGAAAATGGATAGCTGTATGGGTCAATTTTTAGTTCGCTCTATTCAGAATTTTGAACTAGAAAAATAAAGATTTTATTTTTAATTTAAAATTTTGAATAGGGTAGGTTGGCACATTATCATCCCGTTTGCTATAAATTTGAATCTTATTTAAACTTCTCAAAAAGAGATTACAATTATAAATAGTTTTCCTTTTACAGAACATGAAGAAAGTCTAATTTCCTCTTTTTTTAATGACGGGTTCTGTTGTAGCCATGAAGAACGATTCTGCTTTCCGTTGACACTCCGAACAAGTTCTTTAGTTAGCAGTTTTTTCAAAGCTCTTAGATGTAAGGGTTTTAGATTTTTAGCACAAATGTTTAAATGGAGATGATTAACTGAATAACCAAGTAACCCATTCTTTAGCCCGGCTTTTGGCTATTTATAGAGATCTGGAGACTTTTGAATTGGTGTAACTATCCAATTAATGACCTCCAAAATTTGTGAATTAATTCTTTGCCTTTTAATCTATTGGATTTGTGTTAATCTCTAGGATTTGTAACTGACGTTTTTAATCCTTTGTATTTGCAACTAGAATGCGGATCTCAGTTTTTATCCACATTTTAGTTTCTGGTAATTCGTATGGCATGCTCAGACCGGCGTTTGAGTGTCAATGAAGATGATTTTCGCCTCTTGAAGTTTTAGAATGAATTCGCGACCCTCTGGGCCTGTGTGTTAGCTGTATTTAGCTCCAAATATGAGCTTATAAGAAATGTCAAACGCGAATTTCATCTATGGTAGATGATTCGCATTTGAACTCCCCACAACGTGTCTTGCTTGATTAGAGTCGCATTTGGATACAAATAAGGATAGTTTTTATCTTTTGAGACTTTGGAGTAAAAATGCGATTATCTGGAGTTCGCGCTTTAATTATCTTTAGCTCTAATCATGAGCTCAAAAGATGGCTAAAAATGCGGATCTCTCTTTAATTGATGATCCACGTATTAGCTTCTCAGTTGGGGCTCGCATTTGTACTGAGTTATCTTTGGTTTTTATAAATCTTTGTGGGTCATAACGCGACCTTGCGTTTGATTCGCGGATTAGATCCGCGTTTGTATAATAACACAACCTTAAGAGTCTACACGGATCTCTCTGGATAAGAATCCACATTTTATTATAAAATGGTACTAGTAACCTTATATTTTTAAGGTTTTAGAGACAATACGTGACCTTGAGGGATCTACGTTTATCAGATTTTACTTAGCCTAATATACGGGTCTATTTGGATAAGAATCCGTATTTTTGGCTAAGGAGAATAAGTAATGCGACTTTTTAAGGGTTGCGTTTTAACTTTTCTTGGCTCTAAATGTGGATCTCTCTTATGTAGATGATCCGTATATTAGTCATTTAAGGCTTTGAAATGTGAATCCTTCCTTTAGTTTTCTTTTCTCCAAACTTTTGCCAACACATCCTTAAATTCATTACCAACCTATCATAATTTGTTCTTGAGACTTGATAACCAATAGTATTATTGCGAGACTATGCTTTTAAAAATAATTTATTGTAACATGATAATATTCTTATTAAAATATAAAATAATTTTGTTCAACCCTCACCACAACTTTGAAATTTTAGTGCAGTGGAAGGGACTTTAATATAATATCAGAGCAATTCAGTTTCAAAATACAAAATAATTTCTCTCAATTCTCATTACAGGTTTGGAGTTTTTGTGCAGTAAAACGGATTTCAACAATCCTAATAGCTCGAAAACTTGCAATACTATTTTCACAAAAAAAAAAAAAAAAAAAAAAACCATGAGAAACACATGGCACTGTTCTAATATATTAGAAGGATAGGCGGAGGGATACATATCTGTACTCGATCTAATATTGTTTCATTATCCTTGCAATATTGTATTGCATCTAATATTGTACTAGTATACTTTCAATACTGTTAATATTGTAACACCAAGAGAGAAAAAGTAATACATGAGGACATTCGGGTTAAGATAGGCGTAACCCGTATAGAAGAGAAGATGTGAGAAAATAGTCAACGATAGTTTGATTATGTGCTACGTAGATCTATAGATGCATTCAACAAGTGGAGCTTGTCAATGTATGATAAATTAAAAAATCACAAGGATGACCAAAGAAAATATGAATGGAGGTGATACAAAAAAATAATGCTACTGGAGGTTTAAATGAAGACATACTACTCAGTAAGAATGAGTGGAGAAGGATCATTTATGTGACCAATTCGGCATAATTATCTTTTGATTCATGTACCTTACTCCCAAGTATCTGGAATAACAGGCTTAGTTGTTATTCTTATCCTTACTATTATGTTGCAATTCGATTTTATGTCGCACATAGAAAATCGAATTGGATCTAGCTCAATTATTAACGCGTGAAAACCTTAAGTCTACTATCTATCTTAAATCTTCTCTTCCTAGTCACGACTTTATTATTTTGCAAATCAAAACTATCGTCCAATGTAGAGGAGATGGAAGATGAAGTATCATTAGAGAGAGAGAGAGAGAATAGACACAATCATTCTCGAAAAATCATTTCGTTCCGCATAGACAAAATGATTTCTTATTTCCAAAACTAAAAAAAAAAAAAAAAAAAAAAATCTTTTATTTAGAGAGTCAAAGTAGTTATTAGTTAACATGATTATTTCACCTAATTGGATAGACATTTATTGAATAATACATATGTAATCAAACAAAATTTTGACATTTCCTAATAATTTATAATTAAATATTTTTAGTAACAATTTATAATAAAATAACTTTTCATAACCTTTTCATCAAAATAAATAATAATAAATATCATAATCAATTTTAATTAGATTTTCATTAGAAAAATGCATGTATCGAAAAATTATATTATTTAATAATTATGTAAGAATTATATACTGTATATTCCTAATAAGAATAATAAATTATTACTTTCTCTCGAAATGAAATCTCAATTTAATAAGCAATAAAAATTTTATTTCAAAAAAAAAATCATGTGTACTATTTTTTTTTGTCAATTTTATAATACCTTTTAATTTTTTATAAATCTAAAATTTTTTAAAAATCATATTTAAAAAAAATTAATTTCTTAAAAAATCAGAGGTATTAGGCTAAACTGGATCTAATGTCCATGCCTAGTCGTCCTTGCCAATTTGAAGTAAAAGTTGTTCAAACTGTCAATTTTAAACTCCGACATAATCGAAATTATCTTACCATATCGGTACCAAGGACCAGAGCCCATGTTATGGGCAGGGGATAAGCATAAAAGAACTAAAAAGCTCCTCGCGAAAACAAATTCATCTCCAACTAGTGCAACAGCTACAGTTGCAATTTCAGCTGCACGAGATAGAAGTGTCCCCAATAAAACCAAAAGCATGACTCGATTCCCACAACAAACGGTGACAACCACCAAACATCACTTATCCTCGTGAGCCCACTTTTCTTCGTGAGCACAACCTCTTTTTTTTAAAAACGAGGATTTTTTTCCAGTGAACCCACCAGATTTTCCCCCACTATCATTTATTCTTTCTACCCCAGTGAGCACACTATGTTCCCAAAACCGTCTTGCTACCGGTCTGTCTCCCCATCTACTCTGTGCCCTAGCCCCCACACCCTAGTCCCATGCCCTAGGCCCACCACCGTACTCTCCAAATCTGATGCCTCGGAGTTCCAACACTCTTCAAGAAATCATTGTTCGGAGTTTCAACCCAAACAAATTATTCACTTTCCTGACTGTCAAAACGGGCAGTGAATAATTGTCCAGGTTGAAACCCCGGGCATTGAGATTTAAAAAGAGTAATTCCCTAAAAAAAACTCACTGTCCAACCTTACAGTCCGAACATTTGAAGGCTACTAACCCGAACAATTCTAATTTTCGACTTTAATGAAAAAAACTCTTGTTTAGGATTTTTGAGTAAACAAAGGATTAATAAAGTCAATTTCCGACTTTAATTTGTCAGAAAATTTAGTAGAAAGAAATTAAAGATGAAGTGGTTATGGATTTATGGATTCAAATTTTTTTTTTAGGGAAAATAACTTTCTTCGCTGGGGGGAGAGAGAGAGAGGGAGAAGTGAGGTTGAAGAGGATTTAAGGATTCAAAGTTTTTTGGAAAAATAACTTTCTTGGCTGGGAGAGAGAGAGAGATAGTAGAGAAGTTGAAAATAAGGATATTAAATATTCCAAAACGGGCGATCGCAAACAACCAGTTTTGAAGCGAGCTCACTGGGAAAATTAGTGTGCTCATTTAGAACTTCCTATCCATTCTCCATTCGCCATTCCCCATTCCCATTCCCATTCCCATTCCCATTCCCACTCCCACTCCCTTCTCGTGAGAACAATCAAGACGCAGGCGTACGGTGGGCCTATAATGATCTTAGCTGTCCAATACTTAATTGCTTGTAAAGTTGGGGCCCGCATTTCCAAAACGTTGACCTCCCCATATTGCATCCGATCCGACGATCACGCCGTTGAGCTTACACGTAAAGAAGAAAAAGGAAGATTTGGTTGCTTCCTCACTCCACGACTTCAAATTGCTAGATTACAGCTCACACCGCTTTTGATTGATCGAATAAATAGAAATTTTCAAACGCGTAACAAATACAACAAACTTACTTTATATCTAGAAGATAATGCACTGTATATTCATTGCTCTGCAACACAGAACCTAAAATACTCGAGAACTAATTATTGATAATAATGTAAATGAATCGACAGTAAGTTATCTGAACTGTATTTTATTTTCACTATTATTCATAATTTTTTTAAAATTTTCGTTTTGGATTGCGATTTCAACGCATCAAAAGTCACTCATTTCTAATTTCTCAAATTTTAATTTTGATTTAATCTTTTATTAATTAGACACAAAATTAATAATTTTCGATAAATACAATATTTTTTTTATTTTATAGAATGATAAATAAATTTCAAAATCCATAAAAATGTATTCATAATAATTTAGGGCTACAAGGATAATGATAAAAAATAATTAGATTACTAATTTCTATTTTTATCGTAATCCCTTGATAATAATAATAATAATTATTCTCTCAGAATTAGACCATAGGAGAGCCTAATGTATTATTAATTAATTGCATGCAATTGAACAACTATATACACGAAAACGCGTGACAAAGAACGCGTTGCTGAATTTTTTTTTTTTTTTTTTTTAGCTGTTTAATGAGAAGAACCTCGTTGCAAATTAGCTGGCATGCGATGGTGCCAAGATCCATCCCTCACAACTAAAAAACCATAAGCACTTGTATAAAAACTTCACCATTCCACTCCAATCCCATTGCAATCACCTCAACTCCTCTCTCTCTCTCTCTCTCCTCTCTCTCATTAGAACTACTTGTTCTTCCTCCCTCTACTGTTTAGAATCATGAGGCTAGTTGCAGTGCTTGTTCTCTTCTTGAGCGCTGCATTGCAAGTGAGCTCAGATGACCCATACAGATACTTCACTTGGACAGTCACCTACGGCAACATTTCCCCCCTTGGTGTCCCTCAGCAGGTGCCCAAATGCCTGCTCTCAATTCTGATTCCTTTAGTTCACTTCCTCTCTCTAATTTCATGGGTAGTTCTTATAATGACGCGTCTTTGTCTCTTGCAGGGTATTCTCGTCAACGGCCAGTTCCCCGGGCCACGACTGGACTGCGTGACCAACGACAACATCATCATCAACGTGATCAACAAGCTCGACGAGCCGTTTCTGATCACTTGGAACGGAATCAAGATGAGAAAGAACTCGTGGCAAGACGGAGTGCTCGGAACGAACTGCCCCATTCCTCCTGGCTCTAACTACACGTACAAGTTTCAGACCAAGGATCAGATCGGGAGCTTTACGTACTTCCCTTCGACGGCGATGCACCGCGCTGCTGGCGGGTTCGGCGCGCTCAATGTCTACTCCAGGCCGCGTATTCCCGTTCCCTACGATCCTCCTGCTGGGGATTTCTCGCTGCTTATTGGTGATTGGTTCAAGTCTGGCCACAAGGTACAAATGAAAATTTTTCATTCACACATTTCGTCAAACAGTTGGATAAAAAAAAAAATTCGTTCGGGCATTTCATCAAACATGATCGAATTGGCATTTATTTGCAGGCATTGAAGCAGTCTTTGGATTCAGGAAAAGCTCTTGGATTCCCTGATGGGCTCCTCATCAATGGAGTTACTCAATATACTTCATTCACTGGTGATCAAGGCAAGACCTACCTTTTCCGCATATCGAACGTTGGCCTATCGCAATCGATCAACTTCAGGATCCAGAACCACCTGCTCAAGCTTGTCGAAGTCGAAGGATCACACACAATTCAAAACGTCTACGACTCACTCGACATCCACGTCGGCCAGTCCATGACCGTGCTCGTCACCCTAGACCAGTCCCCTAGAGACTACTACATCGTCGCCTCCTCTCGCTTCACTAGAAAAGTCCTGACGGCGACTGCAACATTGCGCTACAGCAACTCGAATGCAGGTGTCTTGGGTCCGGTCCCAGCTCCTCCTGCAACCGGACTACACTGGTCGATGCGCCAAGCTAGAACCTTCAGGTAATAATACATCCATATCTACTCTGCCCCCACGAAGTTCTTGAATTTTTGTTCGTGTCGCAATAACCTAATTGGACAATATGCCTTCAGATGGAATTTGACTGCAAGTGCGGCGAGGCCTAACCCTCAGGGATCATACCACTACGGGACTATTCCGAGGACGAGGTCCCTAGTGTTTGCGAGTTCAGCGCCAGTGATCAACGGGAAGCAGCGTTACTCCGTGAACGGTGTGTCTTATGTCGTGCCCGATACTCCTCTGAAGCTTGCTGATAACTTCAACATTGCTGGTGTGTTCACTTGGGATAGTATGCCTACTGATGGGAGAACTTCTCCCATTGTCCTTGGGACCCCTGTTCTCCGATTCAACCTGCACGATTTCATCGAGATTGTGTTTCAGAACACCGAGAACACAATGCAGTCATGGCATCTTGATGGCTATGACTTCTGGGTTGTTGCGTAAGTCTTTATTTGCCTGCAAGATAAGATGTAGATTTCGATGATAAGATCAAAGTCTCTAAACTAAAATTGCCTGTGCAACCATGTTAAATGCAGCTACGGAGCAGGGAAATGGACAGATAAAATGCGAAGAAGGTATAATCTGGTCGATGCTGTAACCAGGCACACAGTTCAAGTAAGCAGTCTTCTATATCTCGTTAATTCGAATAAAACTCCGATAGTTTCCGCATGCAAATGCTTAGTTTCTCGATGCGTGTTCTATATAGGTTTATCCTAATGGCTGGACCGCGATCTTGGTGTCACTGGATAACCAAGGGATGTGGAACGTAAGGTCTGCAATGTGGCCGAGGCAATATCTCGGCCAGCAGTCTTACATGAGAGTTTGGACGCCGGAGCAAAGCTTTGCGAATGAGTACGCTATTCCTCCGAACGCGCTGATGTGCGGGAAGGCTGCGGGTCTCCACCCGTAATCGGATCAATTTCCTGTGTGCTTTTCCTAACTTTATGCCCTGAGAGCGGGTGGGTGGCTGTAAAATGAAAGATATAGTTGAGCAGGAATGTAACAAGTGAAAGTAAATTTAATTTAAGCTTCTGTATTCATAGTTACTGTTTTGAAAAAAAACAGAAAAATGTAATTCGATATTTGTTTATTTTTCATCTTTAACAAAGATTTTTGTGTATTCTTCTTAATGTCGAATTTGTTTCTGAATTAAAGTGCAAATTGTTATGAATTTTATATTGTAGTTTGATCATTTATGACCAAAACAATAATCAAAGTAACATTCTTGATGGTCGTGTTCATTGGAGAGGAGAGGATTCAAAATGGATTCAAGTTAAAAGGACATTGCTGAAACTAAATGTACATGTAGTAATGTGCAGATTCAGTAGTTTCGAACCAAAATTTGACGAGAATAGAGTACAATCCAAAAAAAATTGTGTAGGAGAAAGTTGTATATAATTGAATTCTCTTCCCAATATTAGTTGAAACTTCTCAATTGGTGGTCGGTGTAGAAAATTACGGTTATTTTACTAAAGTGTCAGTAGTTATTGTACTGGGTCATCAGTAATCCTGGATTTTTTAACACCAAAAATGATTTCTTATTTCCAAAACTAAAAAAAAATTAATTCTTTTATTTAGAGAGTCAAAGTAGTTATTAGTTAACATGATTATTTCACCTAATTGGATAGACATTTATATGAATAATACATATGTTATCAAACAAAATTTTGACATTTCCTAACAATTTATAATTAAATATTTTTCTTAACAATTTATAATAAAATAACTTTTCATAACCTTTTCATCAAAATAAATAATAATAAATATCATAATCAATTTTAATTAGGTTTTCATTAGAAAAATGCATGTATCGAAAAATTGTATTTATTAATAATTATGTAAGAATTATATACTGTATATTCCTAATAAGAATAATAAATTATTACTTTCTCTCGAAATGAAATCTCAATTTAATAAGCAATAAAAATTTTATTTCAAAAAAAAGAATCATGTGTACTATTTTTTTGTCAATTTTATAATACTTTTTAATTTTTCATAAATCTAAAATTTTTTAAAAATCATATATTAAAAAAAAAATAATTTCTTAAAAAACCAAAGCGAGGTATCAGGCCAGGCTGGATCTAATGTATGTGCCCACTCGTGGATAGTTCCTTGCCAATTTGTAGTAAAAGTTGTTCAAACTCTCAATTTTAAACTCCGGCATAATCGAAATTATCTGACCATATCGGTACTAAGGACCAGAGTCCATGTTATGGGCAGGGGATAAGCATAAAAGAACTAAAACTCCTCGCGAAAACAAATTCATCTCCAACCAGTGCAGCAGCTACAGCTACAACTACAATTTCAGCAGCACGAGATAAAAGTGTCTCCCAATAAAACCAAACGCATGACTCGATTCCCACACCAAACGGTGACAACCACCTATTTCTTAATCCATTCCGGGTGTTTCTAAAGAAGCACATCACTTATACTAGAAGCACATTCTAGTCCCATGCCGCCCTAGGCCCACCACCGTACTCTCCAAATCCGATGCCTTGTAGTTCCAACACTCTTCAAGAAATCGTTGTTCGGGGTTTCAACCCAAACAAATTATTCACTTTCCTGACTGTCAAAACAGATAGTGAATAATTTGTCCAGGTTGAAACCCCGGACATTGAGATTTAAAAAGGGTAATTCTCTAAAAAAAACTCACTGTCCAACCTTGTAGTCCGGACATTTTAAATACTGTCTAGACTACTAACCCGAACAATTCTAATTTTCGACTTTAATGAAAAGAACTCTCGTTTAGGATTTTTGAGTAAACAAACTAATAAAGTCAATTTTCGACTTTAATTTGTGAGAAAATTTAGTAAAAAGAAATTAAAGATGAAGTGGTTATGGATTTATGGATTTAAATTTTTTTTTAAGGAAAATAACTTTCTTCGCTGGGAGAGAGAGAGAGGGAGAGGGAGAAGTGAGGTTGAAGAGGATTTAAGGATTCAAAATTTGTTGGAAAAATAACTTTCTTTGCTGGGAGAGAGAGAGATCATAGAGAAGTTGAAAACAAGGACATTAAATATTTCAAAACCGCGATGGCAAACAACCAGCTTTGAAGCAAGCTCACTGGAAAAATTGGTGTGCTCATTTAGAACTTCCAATCCATTTTCCATTCTCCATTCCCCGTTCCCATTCCCTTCTCGTGAGAACAATGAAGACGCAGACGTACGGTGATACTTAATTGCTGGTAAAGTTGGGGCCCGCATTTCCAAAACGTTGACCTCCCTATATTGCATCCGACGATCACGCAGTTGAGCTTACACATAAAGAAGAAAAAGAAAGATTTGGTTGCTCCATCACTCCACGACTTCAAATTGCTAGATTACAGCTGCACACCGCTTTTGATTGATCGAATAAATAGAAATTTTCAAATGCATAACAAATACAACAAACTTACTTTATATCTAGAAGATGATGCACTGTATATTCATTGCTTTGCTCCACAGAACCTAAAATACTCGAGAACTAATTATTGATAATAATGTAAATGAGTTGACACTAACTTATCTGAATTGTATTTTATTTTCACTATCATTAATAATTCTTTTAAAATTTTCTTTTTGGATTGCGATTTCAACACATCAGAGTTCGCTCATTCCTAATTTCTCAAATTTTAATTTTGATTTAGTCTTTTATTAATTATACACAAAATTAATAGTTTTCGATAAATACAATATTTTTTTATTTTATAGAATGATAAATAAATTCTAAAATCCATAAAAATGTATTCATAATAATTTAGGGCTACAAGGATAATGATAAAAAATAATTAGATTACTAATTTTTATTTTTATCGTAATCCCTTGATAATAATAATAATTATTATTCTCTCAGAATTAGACCATAGGAGAGCCTAATGTATTATTAATTAATTGCATGCAATTGAACAACTATATACACGAAAACGCGTGACAAAGAATGCGTTGCTGAATTTTTTTTTTTTTTTTTTTTTAGCTGTTTAATGAGAAGAACCTCGTTGCAAATTAGCTGGCATGCGATGGTGCCAAGATCCATCCCTCACAACTAAAAAACCATAAGCACTTGTATAAAAACTTCACCATTCCACTCCAATCCCATTGCAATCACCTCAACTCCTCTCTCTCTCTCTCTCTCTCTCTCTCTCTCTCATTAGAACTACTTGTTCTTCCTCCCTCTACTGTTTAGAATCATGAGGCTAGTTGCAGTGCTTGTTCTCTTCTTGAGCGCTGCATTGCAAGTGAGCTCAGATGACCCATACAGATACTTCACTTGGACAGTCACCTACGGCAACATTTCCCCCCTTGGTGTCCCTCAACAGGTGCCCAAATGCCTGCTCTCAATTCTGATTCCTTTAGTTCACTTCCTCTCTCTAATTTCATGGGTAGTTCTTATAATGACGCGTCTTTGTCTCTTGCAGGGTATTCTCGTCAATGGCCAGTTCCCCGGGCCACGACTGGACTGCGTGACCAACGACAACATCATCATCAACGTGATCAACAAGCTCGACGAGCCGTTTCTGATCACTTGGAACGGAATCAAGATGAGAAAGAACTCGTGGCAAGACGGAGTGCTCGGAACGAACTGCCCCATTCCTCCTGGCTCTAACTACACGTACAAGTTTCAGACCAAGGATCAGATCGGGAGCTTTACGTACTTCCCTTCGACGGCGATGCACCGCGCTGCTGGCGGGTTCGGCGCGCTCAATGTCTACTCCAGGCCGCGTATTCCCGTTCCCTACGATCCTCCTGCTGGGGATTTCTCGCTGCTTATTGGTGATTGGTTCAAGTCTGGCCACAAGGTACAAATGAAAATTTTTCATTCACACATTTCGTCAAACAGTTGGATAAAAAAAAAATTCGTTCCGGCATTTCACCAAACATGATCGAATTGGCATTTGTTTGCAGGCATTGAAGCAGTCTTTGGATTCAGGAAAAGCTCTTGGATTCCCTGATGGGCTCCTCATCAACGGAGTTACTCAATATACTTCATTCACTGGTGATCAAGGCAGGACCTACCTTTTCCGCATATCGAACGTTGGCCTATCGCAATCGATCAACTTCAGGATCCAGAACCACCTGCTCAAGCTTGTCGAAGTCGAAGGATCTCACACAATTCAAAACGTCTACGACTCACTCGACATCCACGTCGGCCAGTCCATGACCGTGCTCGTCACCCTAGACCAGTCCCCTAGAGACTACTACATCGTCGCCTCCTCTCGCTTCACTAGAAAAGTCCTGACCGCGACTGCAACATTGCGCTACAGCAACTCGAATGCAGGTGTCTTGGGTCCGGTCCCAGCTCCTCCTGCAACCGGACTACACTGGTCGATGCGCCAAGCTAGAACCTTCAGGTAATAATGCATCCATATCTACTCTGCCCCCACGAAGTTCTTGAATTTTTGTTCGTGTCGCAATAACCTAATTGGACAATATGCCTTCAGATGGAATTTGACTGCAAGTGCGGCGAGGCCTAACCCTCAGGGATCATACCACTACGGGACTATTCCGAGGACGAGGTCCCTAGTGTTTGCGAATTCAGCGCCAGTGATCAACGGGAAGCAGCGTTACTCCGTGAACGGTGTGTCTTATGTCGTGCCCGATACTCCTCTGAAGCTTGCTGATAACTTCAACATTGCTGGTGTGTTCACTTGGGATAGTATGCCTACTGATGGGAGAACTTCTCCCATTGTCCTTGGGACCCCTGTTCTCCGATTCAACCTGCACGATTTCATCGAGATTGTGTTTCAGAACACCGAGAACACAATGCAGTCATGGCATCTTGATGGCTATGACTTCTGGGTTGTTGCGTAAGTCTTTATTTGCCTGCAAGATAAGATGTAGATTTCGATGATAAGATCAAAGTCTCTAAACTAAAATTGCCTCGTGCAACCATGTTAAATGCAGCTACGGAGCAGGGAAATGGACAGATAAAATGCGAAGAAGGTATAATCTGGTCGATGCTGTAACCAGGCACACAGTTCAAGTAAGCAGTCTTCTATATCTCGTTAATTCGAATAAAACTCCGATAGTTTCCGCATGCAAATGCTTAGTTTCTCGATGCGTGTTCTATATAGGTTTATCCTAATGGCTGGACCGCGATCTTGGTGTCACTGGATAACCAAGGGATGTGGAACATAAGGTCTGCAATGTGGCCGAGGCAATATCTCGGCCAGCAGTCTTACATGAGAGTTTGGACGCCGGAGCAAAGCTTTGCGAATGAGTACGCTATTCCTCCGAACGCGCTGATGTGCGGGAAGGCTGCGGGTCTCCACCCGTAATCGGATCAATTTCCTGTGTGCTTTTCCTAACTTTATGCCCTGATAGCGGGTGGGTGGCTGTAAAATGAAAGATATAGATGAGCAGGAATGTAACAAGTGAAAGTAAATTTAATTTAAGCTTCTGTATTCATAGTTACTGTTTTGAAAAAAAACAGAAAAATGTAATTCGATATTTGTTTATTTTTCATCTTTAACAAAGATTTTGTGTATTCTTCTTAATGTCGAATTTGTTTCTGAATTAAAGTGCAAATTGTTATGAATTTTATATTGTAGTTTGATCATTTATGACCAAAACAATAATCAAAGTAACATTCTTGATGGTCGTGTTCATTGGAGATTGGAGAGGATTCAAAATGGATTCGAGTTAAAAGGACATTGCTGAAACTAAATGTATATAAGTAATGTGCAGATTCGGTAGTTTCGAACCAAAATTTGACGAGAATAGAGTACAATCCAAAAAAAATTGTATAGAAGAAAGTTGTATATAATTGAATTATCTTCCCAATATTAGTTGAAACTTCTCAATTGGTGGTCGGTGTAGAAAATTACGGTTATTTTACTAAAGTGTCAGTAGTTATTGTACTGGGTCATCAGTGATCCTGGATTTTCTAACACCAAAAATTTAATTTCCTGCATGTTACAGGTAATCACAGAGCTTGAGGTCTTTATATAAGTTTGGATTTGACTTTTAAATGGATTTTTTTGGGTCAGATTTGAACTAGAGTTTCTCACTAAGTGATCCTAACTATAAAATCATCTTTTTAGGATTAGTTTGGAGAGGTTTTTGGAAGTCTTGAAGATCTAAAGAAAAAGGAGCCTTCAGATCAAAAGATTTATGAAGAATTTTTTAAGTTTCATGTTAGAGATCGTAGTGTTATATAGTTTTTGTATATGCTAATTTTATGTATTTTCTCCATTCAGTATTGTTGGGCAACAGACCCCACAAGAACTAATAGCCACTACTACAATATAACAAAGATAATAAAGAAAATAACTGAATAAGACAAGAGGCACAGAACTTACGTGGTTCGGTCAATGTGACCTACGTCCACGGCCAGAGAAGAATCAAAAATTTCACTATTTGTGGAGAATACAAATACAAAATACAAAAGTATTTTTTGGGTATTTTGTATAGGTTTTGGTGTGTCTTTAGGATGAGGGGAGAGGGCTCATTTTATAGCCCTCTCTCCCCCCTTCATTTCTTAGTCTCACCGATGTGGGACTAAAGGGGGAGAAGGCCACTTAACAAATCTCCACCTTGGCCTTGACCCGAACAATTTATGGCTTACTCCATTTTCTCCGGCAATGCCCCAACGGGCTGAATCACCACCTTTGAATGCCAATCAAGTCTAAGCACTGCTTGAACTTATAAACAGGAAGAGCCTTTGTAAACATATCGGTAGGATTGTTCTTAGTACTGATTTTCTGAATAAGGACCTTCTTCTCAGCAATGATATCACGAATGAAGTGATACTTCACATCAATATGCTTCGTCATCTCATGATACATCTGATCTTTAGTCAAGTGAATTGCACTTTGACTATCACAGTAAATGGTAATAACCCCTTGCTGTAGAGATAACTCGCCGAACAAACCTCTCAACCACAAAGCTTCTTTAATAGCCTCTGTAACTGCCATATATTCTGCCTCAGTAGTGGACAAAGCCACTACATGTTGTAGAGTGGCTTTCCAGCTGATAGCACAACCTCCAATGCAAAATACATAACCTGTGAGAGACCTTCGTTTGTCGAGATCACCGGCATAGTCTGAATCTACAAAACCAACCAAGATGTTATTAGAACGTCCAAACTCCAAACAATTGCTTGAAATACCCTTCAAGTATCTGAGAATCCACTTCACAGCATGCCAGTGTTCCTTGCCTGGATTTGCCATATACCTGCTAACAACACTAATAGCTTGTGAAATATCTGGACGAGTACAAACCATTGCATACATGATACTTCCAACGGCACTAGAATAAGGAACTCGTGCCATATAATCAATCTCTTCCTTTGACTGTGGTGATTGAGCAGCACATAGTCTAAAATGACTAGCAAGAGTAGTACTTACTGGTTTAGCGTCTCGCATGCCAAACCTTTCCAAAACCTTATTGATATAATTCTTCTGGGTCAGGAATAATTTTTCAACTCTTCTATCACGTCTTATCTCCATTCCAAGAATCTTCTTAGCTGCTCCCAGATCTTTCATTTCAAATTCACCATTTAATAAGGCCTTCAACTGGTGAATTTCTGCAAGATTCTTAGCCGCAATGAGCATGTCATCAACATATAATAGCAAATAAATGAATGAACCATCATTTAACTTCCGGAAGTATACGCAACTATCATACATGCTCCTGGAGAAACCATGACCCAACATAAAAGAATCAAACCTCTTATACCACTGTCTTGGAGACTGCTTCAGTCTGTACAAGGATTTTTTCAACAAACATACATGGTCTGTCTTACCTTCAACATCAAAACCTTCAGGCTGCTTCATATAGATCTGTTCATCTAAATCGCCATGTAGAAAGCTGTCTTGACGTCAAGCTGTTCTAACTCGAAATCAAACATGGCAACCAATGCAAGTAATACACGAATAGAGCTATGTTTTACAACGGGTGAGAAAACATCATTAAAGTCAACACCTTGTACCTGACTGTAGCCCTTTACAACCAATCGTGTCTTATACCTTGCATCTTCAACACCTGAAGTTCCTTCTTTTCTTTTGAAGACCCATTTGCAACCAACTGTTTTCTTTCCCTTCGGCGGCTTCACAAGATCCCAAGTACAATTCTTGTGGAGAGATTCAATTTCTTCATTCATAGCCACCAGCCACTTTTCTGAATCAGCACTCTGAATTGTCTCCAAATATGTGGAAGGTTCACCGTCTCCACCTGTTTCCTGTGCCACTGTTAAAGCATATGCAACAACATCTTCATACGTTTGTGGTGGTCGAATCTCTCTTCTTGGTCTGTCTCTGGCTATGGAATATTCCTCTACTGGTTCATCAAGATCAAGTTCATCAACTTGATCTCTTTAACTCGTAGAGACTCTTTGTGAAGAACTTGCATTTCCAATCTCCAACTCCACCTGCTTCTGAGTACTATCATCATTTTCTGAATTACAAGACTCTTTTCTAGGATACAACATAGATGATTCATCAAATGTAACATCCCTGCTAATTACAAATTTAGGTGATTTGGGATCAAGACACCATAATCTGTATCCTTTCACTCCAGAAGCATAACCGAGGAAAATACATTTCTTAGCCCTAGGCTCTAACTTTCCCTCATTAACATGCATATAAGCAGAACACCCAAAAATTCTTAAATTAGAGTAATCAGCAGGAGTACCTGACCAAACCTCCTCTGGAGTTTTGAAATCAATAGAAGCACTTGGAGCACGGTTGACAATGTAGCACGCCGTAGCAATGGCTTCTGCCCAGAAGTCATTTGTCAACCTAGCATTTGAGATCATACACCGAGCTCGTTCCAAAAGAGTTCGGTTCATGCGCTCGGCCACACCATTCTGTTGAGGCGTCATTCTGACAGTGTAATGCCGAGCAATTCCTTCACTCTTACAAAACTCATTGAAATCTGTACTACAGAATTCCAAGCCATTATCTGTCCGCAGCCGCTTAATGTGTTTTCCTGTCTGCTTTTCAATCAAAACCTTCCATTGTTTAAAGGTCAAGAAAATATCACTTTTATTCTTAACAAAATACACCCAAATCTTCCTTGAATAATCATCAATAAAAGTTAACATATACCTGGCACCACCCTTAAAAGGAACACGAGATGGCCCCCAATCAAACTTAGTCTCACCGATGTGGGACTAAAGGGGGAGAAGGCCACTTAACAAGTATTTTATCTGATTAAATAATATTTTGAATTTGCTATTACATAGTATTTTTACATGGTGATTTTATTCGACAAGTGCCCACCTCGGCTAACTCCCACTTCGGCAAATGCCCACTTCGGCAAATGTCTACTTGGTGAATGCTCAATTCGGCAAAAGTCCAACTCGGTGAATGCCCATTTTGGCGAGAGCTTACATTGGCGAACACCCACTTTGGTGAATGCCCACTTCAACGAACGCTAGGCAAAGCTCAAATTTGACGAGATCCCACTTATTCGGGGACAATCCATAAATTTCCCTGCCATTCAAGCACAAGATCACTCGAGGCACTAGTTCGTTCAAACTGTCTCAGGCTTTGGACTGATCCCAATGGCAAAATTTCGCCAATAGTGGATCTCTGATAGCTCCATGGCACAAGACTGCTAGTTATCTTATGGCACCAGTTCGCTAGCTACTTTATTTTCACAACTCGTCACTAGACTGTAACCCTTGGTGCTTCCTCGAAGGGCTCTCAACTTGCTATCTATAAACTTATTTTGTTTTATCAACGTAGAGAGAAGCACTTTTTGGGATTTCAGGTGCCACAGGTCCGACCATAGAGATACTCGAAGATAAGCTTGGATCTGACAAAATTTGTCAGCCTTTCTCTGCCGCAGTGCGTGTCTGACAAAATTTGGAATATCTTTTTGCAGTATTCCATAATCTGCAACAAATTCATGCTGTTGTATCGAGTGTGCCATTTCAAATAATAAACAATCGTTTGCAAGAAACTAGAGTCTTTTGCGATGATTAATAATCATTTTTGAGCAAAAACAGCGGGTGGAAACCCTTTGCGTACGGGTTGAGCAAAAAACTTTCATTAAAAAACAGTTGTAAAAGACATTAGCAATGGTAGTATTGATTAGCTTAACGATCGAGCAATTGTGAAGGAATAAGCACTTTAATTTCGAAGTGAAATTTTGGTCTCAATCCAAACTGCTTTCTGCTCTTTGATTGCAGTGGCAAACAAGTGTAGACAAGTTACTGCCATGAATAGTCATTCAAATTTAGGTAGATTTCAATTTTTTTTGTATTTTGCCTTCTCTCCTTTAGTCATTCAAACTCAGGCACAACATATTTCTGTAGTTACTGTACTCAGCCACAGGCCCACAATGAATGTGGATTCAAATCCTATACTGGAGTGAGCCCACAAAGCTAGAAAACTGGAAAGGCGTGGCCTGCTGGGCCTTGTACTTGTGTTAATCTACTGCTTCATTATTTTTTGTTTTATTTTATATAGTAACACTTATATATATATATATATATATATATATATATATATATATACATTTTACATACTCTAGCTTGTTTCAATTAATGCTAATTAATAAAATACGGGAAGCTATATCCACTATTTTTTCTCCAAAAATAATTATAATAATAATGCATCCTACATCACGTGTCATGTGCTTCAATAACAAAATGGATATTGTTGCATATGCCTGTTACATTTACCAAAAATACTTGCTTTATTGTCAATAATGGGGGAAAATATGTTTGGTAACCTTTTTTTAATAAGTTATTAATTCTTTTTCTTCCCTTTAATAAATTATTAATTTTGATTGTGCCTAAAGAGCATGTAGTGACTGTGTATCAATGCATATCCAAATCTCTATCCAAATAATTTCATAAAGGAATAATATTCAAATAATGACTTTGTTTTGTTTTCATTTTATTCCCACATTTGGAAAGGTGATGCAATAGATAATTGTGTTTATTTTATTTTATTTTATTTTGGCTGTTTCAGGTAGAATTTGTCTAGTGGCACACAAAAGCAATAACTCCACTCATATTGATTTTAAAAAAAAAAAAAAAAAAAAAAAACTATAAAGCCTGAAAATCCTCATAAAATTTTTATATTATATAAGTCTCTATAAAGTTTTAAATTTTCTAAAAATTCCTAACGATATTAGTAAACAAGATTAATTGATCAAATTAAAAATACAGCAAATATCTATTTTTCAATATTTTCAATTATATATCTTTAAAGTAAAATACGCAGAATCAAGAAATTAGAATTTCTTGTGCTCTTAAATTGATCTATTAATTTTTTTTCTTGAGGATTTTTAGTTAAAATATGATCCTTCATTGGATATATTTTTTTTTTTTTCCCTACCTTAAACAAATCTAAACTCCAATTATCAGAAATTATGGGTGTCGCCCGAGCAAAAGAATCAATCTCAATAAACTGACAGCAACCGCAGGGGCCCACAGTCGTCATCTCGGTGTCGATCGTACGCTCCCGGGACAGTAGGCGGGGCCCACAAATGCCGGCCTTGACGCATTATTCTCGTCGGCAGCCAATGACCAATTTGCGATTCGTCTTTGAGAACTCCCATGTGTCGTTTCGTGCCACGTGTCATTCCGCCGTCTCATCAATCACATAGGTTCGGTACTGTCTTTGGCTTCTTGGGTGGAGTCGCTATTGGGTAATGGGTACCCCATCTAGATCATGATGATTGCCCTACGAGGCTGGGTCTAGATCTAGCCAGCATGATTGGACCCACTTCGATTGGACTTGATCGGAACCTAGTCTGAGTGCATAGTTTGTACTCTTTTACGGTGTGTTTGGTTCGGAAAAGTAAATAACTTTTCAAATGAAAGTAGAATAAGACATTCTTCTTATATATTTTTTTTAATTTTTAAAAAATAAAAATATTTTAAGGAGTGAAGATAATATTATTTAATTAATTAAATAGAATAATAATTATATTATTTTATTATTTTTTATATATTAAAATATAATTTTTAAATAGTAATTAAAAATTGCAAACAAAAAATTATTTTTTATTGACCATCTACTTTCTAGAATTTTTCCAAGTCAAAAATATCAGAAAGAAAAGTATGTAAGTAATGTGCTATATAGGCGTCACATCACTATTTAAAAATTAACTTTCTACTTACTTTTTAATCAAACAAACATACATTTGAAGTAGTGCAAATAGTTTTACTTCCATTCTACAAAAAGTATTATATATATATATATATATAGAGAGAGAGAGAGAGAGAGAGAGAGAAATGAAAATGAGCTGGCAGCTCACTCAAACTATCTGAGCTGTAGCTCATTCACTATCTCCAATAAGTTTTTTAAGAAATTTTCTTTTGAATTATGATCTCAACCCTTTAGGGCTCACTCATATCCAATTTCTTGGGTTTTAGTTTTGATTTAACCATCCATTAAATTGATACAAATTTTAATGGTTTCCAATGAGTAAATATTTTGTATCCACTTGATGGAAGTGTAAATAAACTTCAAAATTCATAAAATTTGATTTTCTTAAAGTTAAAGAGGTAGAGATTCTAATTTTAGAAAAAAAATTGAAAAAAATTATTAGATTACTATATTTTTGCCGCTAGCTCACGTAATTTTTCCTGAGCTGGCGGCTCACCTACAGTATTCATTTATATATATATATATATATATATATATATATATATATATATATATATATATATATATATATATATATATATATATATATATATATATAAAAGAAAACGGGAAATACACCGGCGGTGAAGGAAGTTTCCTTCACCGCCCCTTAGATGGCCCAATAAAATTATTACACGTGGTGTCATTTAAGAGAATTCATTTATTTGTTATCTTGAATGACACCCCGTGTTATAATTTTATTGGGCCACCTAAGCGGCGGTGAAGGAACTCCCTTCACCGCCGGTGTAATTCCTGTTTACTCTCTCTCTCTCTCTCTCTCTCTCTCTCTATATATATATATATATATAATGTTGGTATGGAAGTAGTGGAATAAATTTTTTTCTACTGCTTCATTTGTTTGTTTAAACAATAAGAGAATTGGAAGTTACTTTCACAAGTATGATATAAATCTTATGTGGCACCCCTACTTTCCTTTTCTCTTTCCCTCTTTTTTGTTGGAAATGCTCTTGAAGTTTAAGGAACAATATAAAATATTATTTTTTTATTAGTTTCTCATTATTACTTTTCAATTCTACTCAAGGTTTCTCATTATTACTTTTCAATTCTACTCAAGTAGCAAACTCTTGAAGATTAATATTATTATTTATTTTATTTGACAATAAAATACTATTTTTTCTATTACACTTTTTGCTTTCAAGAATGAACGTACAAACACTTGAAATCTATTAAATAACTCTTTTTCCAAACTTCCATTTTAGAAAATGCTTTTTTTTTCTTCCTTACTTTATCTATTTCTTTGAACCAAACACACCCTTAAACAAACACATGATGGAGTGATGGGTTGTAGATTGGATTCGATCTCAGATTTTGAGTAATATAAATTCCACCGGATATATTGTAGTGACTAAATTTGTGCTCTAAAAAGTTAGAGCAACAATTTAGGTTCCTTTTTCGTTATTTCCTTTTAAGAACAGAGAGTAAAGCAAAGTTCTTGAGCCATAAATTATATGCATATTTATAAAACATACAAGTCTTACAAGTCACAATATGAATGGAAAATAACCTCCCAAACAAAAAAAGAAATAAATCACATATAAAAGAAAATGACAACGTTAGTCTAATAAAAGTAATGTAAATCTATGTTAATGACCAAAGGAAGAGCTGCTTACCATTCCATGCTGCACAAAGAGCATAGAAACAACAGAGGTGCCCTAAAATCCAAAGGTGTATGAGAATGGCGTATCTAAGATGCTCTCTAGGAAGTTGAGTATACAAGTGACCTTAAATCTCAACATAGAGGGTAGGTCTGAATAATCCGAACAGTTAGTTATGAACTCCACTCTAAATAGGTGGTATAGAAAAAAAAAAAAAATCATGTGATTAAAACACTCATTCGTCATTGATTAAGAGGCCTTATTTATTTCATTGTTGAGAAAACCATTTAGTTTGTCTTATATATTGTCAAAATTTATTGAAAATATATGATTTTTTGTATACTCAGAATGTAGAAATCAAAATTAACGGTCCATATAGACCCTTCATATTTAATTTAAGACATCTCAATAGGCAATTACATATAGAGACACTTTAGATATACTTTTTTACTTATATATATATATATATATATATATATATATATATATATATATATATATATATATATATATATATATATATATATATAAAGAGAGAGAGGAGAGAGAGAACGGGAAATTCACCGGCGGTGAAAAATTATTACATGTGACACCACTCAAAGAGCAGTTAAGAGAATTCATTTATTTGTTATCTTGAATGACTCAACGCGTAATAATTTTATTGGGTCACCTAAGCGGCGATGAAGAAACTTTCTTCACTGCTGGTGTATTTTCTGTTTCCTCATATATATATATATATATATATATATATATATATATATATATATATATATATATATATATATATATATATATATATATATATATATATATAATGTTGTTGAAATTTCTAGTACAAGAATAAGCATGAATATAAGTGAAATTAATACCCTGAGCTGTTACAATGAACTTATCCCCTAACATTCTAATAAATTTCCTAGATAATCTCCAAATAGTCTGCCAAGGTTAAATGGACAGAGATGTCCATAGACAGGAAACCTTTTCCTAAAATAATTCCAAAAGTATTTCATTAAAGGTTAATGATAGAAAAATATAAAAGAACATCACATCCATTATACACAATACAACAGTAAGTTGAAATGACATTCATATTTCTGTGACTCGTGTTATTGGTAGTAAGAATATTAATGCGTATAGCAAACCAAACAAGCATATAAAATCTTTACAGGAGCATTATATAATATTATCTTTTGTAATCGGCTATTGTCGACAAGCAAATTAAGTCTGTAGATCAATAGATAGGGTATCTGTTAGAAATATTGACATATTAGATATTGTTATATTGGCTTGAACTAAATAAAAACCAGATATTGAAAATCTGAACATGTGAAATAAAATTCAACAGATTGTAGACTTATGAAAAAGTGAATAATTAAATAAACTATGTAAAAAAAAAGGCATTACTGAAAATTGTTAGAATAAAAGATCGAGTCTAGCATTGAACTCTATATCCTTAAGGATGATTCGCCCTCCACTATACTATATAGATTTCTGAAACTCAATGAACATCAGTCTCCCAAGAAATAACGATCACACTACAATTGGAAGAAAACAACAATCCAATTACCTCAACGATTCAAACTTAAGTTATATTCTCTGTTGTATACGAATAGAATGAATACATATTGATTCTATTATAAGAAAGCAAATTTCTTCTTCTCTTCTATGAAATGTAAAGGTATGACTTATTTATAGACTCTATAAGGAATGCAGCCATTTGTGGCAAAATTGTGTGAATCATATTATTTGAAATTTAAATTATGCTTAAACAATTACAACTATTCAAGTGGTTATCCCTTCGTATTTAAATTTTAAATATATATCCATTGGCCAAGTAGTATATGAACTATTGTAACCTTTCAAATAATTACACCCACTTATATTTAAATTATTACACAATTCAACCATTAATACCCGTTCGACCATTCACACCCATTCATATTTTGTTCTTTAAGTCAATTTACATTCATTCTATTCACAGATTTGAACAAGTGAATATACTATAATTGGCATATAGATTCTCCTTAATTTTTAATTCTAAAAAAATAAACGGATTCAAATCATGAATTCTAACAATCCCCACATGAATGAAATGGTTTAAAATGCTAATGCAGATGAAACAAAGAGTATAATAAAAAGTTACCGCATCAAAAGCGGTAGCTTTTGGCTTTGAACCTTCTCTATTGAAATATTATCGAGTTTACTTGCTAACCAGTGAACATGATGATTTGAACTGTTCATCTTTTGATTTTAACTAAAATAATAGTATTCACGCAATTCCCTTCAAACTTTAATCAATTCTTTTCAGTATTGTCCATTTTGGCCCTGGATAACCTGATAATTATATGAGTACTCTAGAGAACTTAACCTTTATTTAAACTAAGATAATAGTATTCACACGATTCCTTTCAAATTTTAATTGATTCTTTTTAGTAGTGTCTGTTTTGGCCCTCGATAACCTAATAATTATATGAGTGTTTTAGAGAACTTAATCTTTGTTATTCTCCTAGAAGAGGCACATTTACACTTATATAGGTGATCTTTCATTGAGAGTATCCTGCTATACTCCACTTGGATTTCCAAGATATAAGGATCACTAAGAATATAGTTTATCCTTACACGCATTGCATGTTATTCACTATTTATCATAGGAATGGGATATGAATTATTTTCTCAGTGATTCGTTTGAGGTCCCCCGCAATTCTGTTGTCCCATTGAACCTAGATTTTGGGATCTTCAGTCAGTTAGATTGGGTTGTCATTATGAAGTTACTATATTTAGTTGGCTATAGTGTCATTCTCTTTGATAATTTATATATTTGATCTCTGATCAAACCTATTGTTAATGGATCTGCTATATGATTCTTTGATTTTACGTAATCAAGAAACATTATTTTATTTGTAAGCGTCTATCTTACAATATCTGTTTACAATGTGTATGTCGTGATTTTCTATTATAAATTATATTTTGTACCCTTTCAATTACTGATTGATTATCACAATAGATGCAAATCGCTAACACGTGTTTACACGATATTGGAATATTATCTAAAAAGTTTCGAAACCATTCTGCTTCTTCCCTAACTTTAACTAAAACTATAAACTCAGATTTCATAGTAGATCTGGCTATACATGTTTGTTTTGAAAAATTCCAAGAGATAACTGACCTTCAACAGTAAAGACATATCTACTTGTAGATTTTATATCATTAGAATCCGTAATCCAGTTAGTATCAGTAGAACCTTCAATTATTGTTGGATATTTGTATAGTGCAGTTCATAATTAGTAGTGTCTTTTAAATATTTGAGTACTCTAACTATTGTTGTCTAGTGGTTTTTTTCCTAAATTACTTGTAAATCTGCTCACTTTGCTTACTCGGTATGCAATATCAGCTATTATGCAGTTCATTAAATACATAAGATTGTCTATGATCGGAGAATATTCTATCTGTGATATACTAACACATGTATTCTTTGTAAGATGTAGACTCATATCAACATGTGTAATGTTTTTATTAAATTTATCAAGTATCTTCTCGATCTAATGTGATTGAGATAAAATATATCAATCCGATGTTTTGGTGATTTTAACGCCAAAAACAACATCTACAATATCTAAATTTTTCATGTCAATTTTTTGTACTAACATAATCTTCACCTCCTTAATTAGAACAACAGTACTATCGGTGATAATCATATCATCCACGTACAGACATACAATAATGTAGCTGTGCATATCTCTTTTATATACACACATTTGTCGCATTTATTATAACAAAATCTATTTGATAACATAATTTGGTCAGATTTTTCATACTATTATTTAGATGCTTGTTTAAGTCCATACAATGACTTAACTAGCCTGCATACAATCTTTTCTTGTCCTAAAACTACAAATCGTTCGAGTTATTTCATATAGATTTCTTCATTCAATTCACTATTTAAAAATACAGTTTTTACATCTATTTGATGAAGTTCTAGATTATATAATATTGGAAATGCAATTATTAATCATATAGGCGTTATTCTTGTTACTTGTAAATATTTATCAAAATAGTTTACATCTTCTTTTTGTCTATAGTCTTTTATTACAAGGATACCTTTGTATTTATCTATAAACCCATCAGTTTTTATCTCTCTTAAAAATCTATTTATAATCTAATGGTTTACTTTCTAGAAGAAAATCCATAAGTCTCTAAGTGTAATTTTGAATAATAGATTATCCATAAGTTCCCAAGTGTGATTTTGAATAATAGATTCAATTTCACAGTTTACTATTTCTTTCCATAATGGAGTTTCAGATGTAGACATAGCCATTTTATAACTTTGAGATTCTTTTTCTAACAAATATATTAGAAAATCCGAACAAAAGGATTTATTAATTCTGACCCTTTTACTCCTCCTACGTTCATCTTAATTATTTTCATATACAGAATCAAATTCTACTTTTCTTATTGCATTATCACAAGTATTTTTAGGAGAACTTGATTCATACTGTTTATTAGAAAAAATATTCTCAGATAATACTGCATTTCTAGACTCAATAATAGAATACTTATGCATTTTAAGATTATCTGATTTGAATATAAAAAATGATATGCATTGCTATTATGTGCATATTCAATGAATATGCAATCAATTATCTTAGATCCAATTTTAGTCATCTAGGGGTAAAAATTGCAAGCTTTGTCAGACACTCCCACACTCTTAAAAATCTATAAATAGTTGTTTGACCTGTCCATAATTTATAACGTGATTTATCCAATTTATTTTGGGGTATTTTATTGAGAATATAGTTGGTAGAAAGCAAAGATTTTCCCCACATGTTTTGGAGTAAATCGGAATTTAGCAACTTCATTTTACTGAGAAGTGTAAGAAGCAGTTGTTTGATGCAATGTTAAAAATAATGCGTTATGAAACCAGTTATATTATGTTACGTAACCTAATGAAACCCCAACGCTACGTAATAACTGGAAATAACTCAATGCACCGTAACAATATATTTTTATATTATTTTACTTTATATTACATAACATTACGTTAAATTTCGTTATATTACGTTATTTAAAATTATTTTTTAGTAATTTCTATATTGTTGTTAATTATTATTTTGATTATTAAGGAATTGCTGTAATTTTCTTACTTAATTAGTTTTTGGCTTGTTTGATTGCTAACTTATTATTTTACGATTATTTTCTCATTTGTTTATTATAATTTCTCTTCGGTTGCTAAAATATCATACTTGTTGATTCTATTAAATTTTTAACTGAACTGAAATCAATAATTACAAATAAGATAAATTGAATATTACAAAATATAAATTTCAACAATGATAATAACTGAAATTGAAAAAAATTAAAATTTTATTTTCTTGTTTAAATGATGATTGGAATTACGTTGCAGGCTTAATATAATTTATGAAGATAAATGTAAAAATTATTGTAAAACTCAATATAAAATTAGAATAGATTATGTATTACAAAATAATTTTATATTTTTAAAGATATTTTAAATTTATTTTTCAATTTATATAATTATTTTATATAATTCTATATTTTTTTAATTAAATAAATAAATAATTGCATAACCTACGTTATGCATTACGCTATATGTGACATAACTTAATAGAGGCAAAACATTACGCTACTGTTATCGTTATTTTAAACATTGGTCTAATATATAATACCATGTTCTGCACAAACTTGTACAAATTGTGACTCATATTCTATATCTTACACAAATTTGTGCGAATGGTGACTCATATTCATCATCTCTATCACTTCTTAGCATTTTTATTCTTTTACTATATTGGTTCTCAACTTCATATTTGTATTGTATAAATATTTCAATTGCCTCATCTTTACTTTTTATCAAATATACATAGTAATATCTAGTACAATCATCGATAAAAAATAATGAAATATTTCTCCCCACATCTAGTTTGAACAGACTTTAAATCATACGTGTGTGTGTGTGTGTGTGTGTGTGAATTAATTCTAGATGTTTAGTATTTTGTTCTATAGAATAAAACGAAGGCTTGGTCATTTTGGTTTCAACAAATATTTCACATTTATCAACAAAATCAATATTAAAATTAGATAACATATTTAAATTAACCAATCTACACAAAGTATGATAAGTAGCATGATCTAATCTACCATGATGGATATAAAGAAACTCAATTACATAACTAGAAGAATCATTATTATTAGTATTAGTCATAGGGGCAATAGTCATTACATTTATTTTAGATAGATCATTGGTCATATACTCCTATCCTACATAAATATTATTTTTCATAAGTACAAATTTATCAGACTCAAATATAAGTTTAAATCCTTTCTTACTTAAAACTGAACCATAAACCAGATTTTTACAGACATCTAGTACATTAAGTATATCAGTTAGAGTAAGTTCCTTTCCGAAGTCATTTTTAGTACTCATATTTCTCGTCTTTCAACTTTGGGGGTTGCAGAGTTATCCATATAGAGTAGTTCTTCTTCCACAATTTCATATGTAGAGAATATCCACTTGTTGACACAGATGTGACGTGTGGCCCCAGTATCCACCTACCATTTATTTGAATTGCAACCAAATATGTTAATTTCTGAGACAACAGATATAATATTTACATTTTCAACATTTGTATAAAGATTATCAACTTTAGTCAAATTTGCATTACGATGTTTCTTCTTCTTAGAAGAATCTAGTGCCTTGCGCATTCGGCAATTTTTGGCACGATTGTTGGCAGTGAAAATTTCTAAGTAAAAAGGATTTTCCACAACAGAACGCGGAGCTAACTCAGTAGCTCCGCGTCTGGCTATTTTAGCCTCGCGTTTGAGCAAAACGCGGAGCTAATATATAGCTCCGCGTTCTGATGAATTTAGTTCCGCGTTTAGAGTATTTAACTCCGCATGAGCAGATTTCATTAGAATTCCAAATTGATTGTGATTGAAATTTGGACTTATCCAATATCCAAATTGAGTCCAATCAGAATCCTAAATTGATTGTAATTGAGATTTGGGCTTATCCAATACCTAAATTGAGTCCAATCAGAATTCCAAATCAAGAGATTTAAATCAATATTAAATATTTGATTAGAATCCTTCATAAATACAAAAACCTTTTTTTCCTATTCCTATGGAAATCTTTATTCTTATTCCTATGGAACTTTTTATTCCTATTCCTACGGAAACTCTCATAACCACTAAAGTCTATAAATACCCTCTTTAAGGAGACTTTAAGGATCACTCAATAATAGATCAATCTATAGATGATCATCAATCTTTAAGAGATCTTTTTGATCCTTTGGCAATTCAAGTACGCAAGAGAGCCTTAAAGCCTTTGGTCTTCCTTTTTCCTTTCGGCGGGTCTTCTTTTCGGCAATTGAGATATTTTCCTCTTGGAGAATTCAAATTATGCGAGAGAGCCTTGAGTTCGTGAAAGACCAGAGAAGATCGTCTACAGCCGGCCGATATCTTCAAAAAGAGAAGAGCTTGACGTTCGATCGTCCAAAGGAGCTGCTTGACAGATCCCATCGCCACAGATCCCACACAACATGTTGTAAAAGAGAGAGATTAAACTATAAAATCCTCTCGTTTGTTCTTCTTTCTATCTTGTTCACTTTCATTGCAATCTAAGTTGTATTCAATGGGAGGAAGCAAAACTTTTGCGGCGAACAAACTGGCGACCACAGTGGGAGCCATCTCTTTCACTGATGAAGATATTGTGGCGCAATCATACGTTGATATGATCGGATCCGAAGTAGACACACTGGTCGTTGAAATCGACCAGCAGAAGTACGAGGAGTTCCTCTCTTCTGAATCAGGTGACTTGAACGAGACACGACACTATCGTCGCATGCGCTTCAATACCCGAGCAACGGGTAAAAAGTTATCCACCGAGAGATGGGGATCCTTGGAGACTGCGGCTATAGGGCCGATGCTCGGATAGGAAATCCTAGCAGAGGATGAGCTTCCTACTGCCGAAGAAGACCTGGGAACTGGATTGACCAGAACCCAACTCCGAAATAGGAATTGGAGAGCGAGGCATAAAGCCCTCAAAGCCCGCCTTAGACGCGAGATTAATAGATGCGAGGCTATGGTCCCTTACAAACTGGCTCGTGCTAATTGCGAGACCAGTTGTTATCGCGTTAAACGTGAAGTTACAACTTGCCTTAAAAGCAAGGAAAAGTCAGCGTGTGATTTTCCACGCGAGGCTATTGCTGAGCTTAGCGAGAAACGCGAAGCCAGCAAGATTTGCGCTAGTTACAAAAAATCTTACACTCGTGAGAAACGCGAGTATAAAAATTCTTTAAAGCCAGCGTGTGATTTTTCATGCGAGGCTGATACTAAGCCAAGCGAGAAACGCGAGGCTAGTACTACTTGCGAAAAATGCAAGACTTCTCACACTCGCGAGAAACGCGAGTATAAAAAATTTTTAAAGCCAGCGTGCGATTTTCCACGCGAGGCTGATACTAAGCCAAGCGAGAAATGCGACGCTAGTACTACTTGAGAGAAATGCAAGATTTCTCACACTCGCGAGAAACGCGAGTATAAAAATTCTTTACAATCAGCGTGTGATTTTCCACGCGAGATTAATACTGAGCCAAGCGAGAAACGCGAGGCCAGTAGTACTTGCAATAAACGCAAGATTTCTTATACTCGCGAGGAACACGAGGATGATTGGCAAATAGTTGTCAGTCGTAAAAACCGTGTTAGGTGCGAAGCTATTACTTGCGTTAGTCGCAAGGGTAAGCCAGCGTGCAAGAGTTTCTCTTCACGCAGGGCTATTATTCCAGAAGCTAAACTTCTGAAGACACGCCAAGCCAGCGAGAAACGCGAGGCTAACATGGCAAAATGCGGAGCTATTCTTCAGCCCTGCGAGATAAAATGCGAAGCTATTTCTAAGCTCCGTGTAGATCAACCCAACTGCAGAATCAGGGCTGATCCTCGCGTCAGTGGACCAGAACTGGACTCCAGTAATCCTAAGAAGCTTCAGTGGGTTCCTAGACCCTCTCAAAAGTTGAATGGGTCCCACAACTCCATGGCTAAAGACACTGATATCTTGGAGTATCTGTCCAAGAAGAGAGGCATAGAATAACTTTATACTGAACCTGTCTGTCATTGCCAGCAGCTAATGACAGCGGTATCCGCTGTAATGGACAACTGTGGCTACAACAAGACCAGGATATCGGTGTTCGACCGATTAACCGATTCGGACAAGAACCCTGCTAAGAAAACAAGAACCACATCCCTAAAAGAATGAAGAGCTGTAACCTCCAATATAGTGGGAAAATGGAAGAAGATTATAGAGACGGATGATGATTCGGAATCGAGTGATGAAGAACCTCCTATCACTCGACTTAAATCAGGAGCCGTCCCGCCTCCAAATTATAAGAGGCTTGCAAGGGGTTCTTATGACGATGACAGCCACAACTCAGCTGTAGCTTCAACTCCATCCTCTACGTCATCTCGGCTACAAAAGTCAGCATTGCACATGGCGGATAAATCTGACGATATCAATCAGAGATTTGAAGCTCAAGAAAGAATGATTCGAGAGCAACAAAAGACGATTGAAGATCTTAAAGTGATACTCTCAAAATTTATTGAGGACAATGCCAAAAAGGGCAAAGAAACTCTGAATGAAGAAGAACAGGAGGAGAAAGCCCACTCGATGCCCGAGGACGAAGATAGATTCTCTTTTCATGATCCACATGGAGAGAAAATAGAAAAATTACAGAGTCAACTCGAAGCACTGATGCGTAAAAAGGAATTGAAAGAGTCAGGGGTCTCAAGACCATATCCTCCTGACTAGGATATGATACCATACCCTCAGAAGTATAAGCCGCTCAAATTAGAGCCATATGATGGGAAGGGATCTCCCAGTCAGCACATTTATTACTTCTTGTCCCAAGCATGACATTTGATGGGCAATGACCCAATTATGACCAAAGTATTCGCAAGTACTTTGCGAGGGCCTACTTTTACTTGGTTTATGCAGCTGCCCCTAGGTACTATTAATGCCTGGCTTGATGTAGAGAAATTATTTCTCTCACGTTTCTTTGAGGATGATACCGAGATTACGGTTCATTCCCTCCTTGCAACTAGACAAGGGGAACAAGAAACTGTAAAAAATTTCATAGAAAGGTTTCGGGAGAAGTCCGTGTATTGCAAACATGGAATGATTCAGGAAACTCTAGTTGAAACATGTCGACATAATCTTAAGACCAATGTGCTCCTAAAAATGGGGCCGTAGAGTCTAAGACATGAAGGGATTTGCTCAAACAGGGAGAGCAAGCTGAGGACTTGATTCGTCGAGTTGAAGAGTCTCGTGGATCAAGAAGTACTGGGGGTAATAAGCCAAATACCCAAAATAACAGCAATAAGAATAAAGGAAAAGCGGTGATGGCATCAGAAGCTGCTCCTCTGAAGTCAAAACCTCCACCAAATCCGAAGCCCCAAAATCAGCAGGGCACGAGGCAAAATAGACCTCAGCAGGAGAGAAATTATACCTTCAAGGCGGAACAGACGCATATCATCTTTCACCTACTCCAGAGGAAGGGAATGCTGAAACTTCCGGATAATAGAAAACCAGAGGACGCTGGTAAGACCAACGACCCCTATTATTGTCTCTATCACTGGAATGTTGGGCACCCCACTAGAGATTGTTACCCCCTTAAGAACAGAATCCAAGCACTAATAGAAGCTGGAGTTCTGACGCTTAAGGAAGAGCAGAAGAAGGTCACTGCCAATATGGCAACCATAGTAGTTGGAACCCATGAGTTTTCCACAGGAGTGACCCCAATCCCAAAGGGTAAGATGGTTACAAAGAACCTTGATTCTCACAACAAAGCCCAAGAAGGACTTGTCCCCGTAACAATCCAAAAGGGGGAAGTTATGTGGGTTCACCCGACTTACTAGAGGATGACCAGTGGACTACTACAGGGGGTCAAGGAAAGAAGCGGACTGTTAATGTCATTTTCGCAGAAATAAAGGAAGAATATATAGGTTCGGGAGCCTTCACAGATTCTGAAGAAGAGCCCGAAACTATGGCCACTCATTAAGATGGGGCAGGCCCTTCCGCTACTCGATCTGAGAATACATATCTTAAGAACTACACCAGAGTAGATCCGAAAGACATATATGCGGAATTTGCGAAACCCGCGAAGAAGAAAAGACTTCGTTTTCAGAAGAATCCTATTAGAGATGAAGGAGCCAAGGAGACTACCTTCAAGTTTGACATAATTGCTCAGCTGGCTAACATTCCAGCATGAGTAACGCTATATGAATTGTTGAGATTATCAAAATCAACACGCGAAGCGTTAAGAGAGGCCTTGGCAGACTCTGAGTCATTCTTAGCTCAGATAGTCGAGCCGGCCGATGAAGAACAGGACTCTTGCCCCCGCTGTCACCAAGTGAGGAGGCAGGTCCCACAAATTATCTTCTCTCCAGAAGATATGCAGGTAAGGAATATAAAGCATAACAGACCTTTATATTTCACTGGATATGTCGGATCCACAAAGGTTGACCAAATTCAGATTGATCCTGGTTCTGCACTAAGTATTGTGCCCAGAAGGTTGATGTAGCTGTTAGGGATTTCCCTCTATCGTCTGACACCAACCAATACAACAATATATGGGTTTAATGCCAATAATAGCCGTCCCCTCGGAAAAATTCGACTCCGATGTCAAATCGGGGATTTGAGGACGGAGGCTATATGTTACGTTATTGATGCAGATACCTTCTACAATATTTTATTGGGACGACCTTGGATTCACGCTTACATGATAGTCCCGTCGATTCTCCACCAATACATGAAGTATTGCGATGAAGAAGGAGAAGTCCGGACACTGAATGCAGATAAACAACCATTCAAAGGATTGGAGAATTACTTCACAGATGCTGCACTTTATAAACCATCCCATGAAGTCTCCAATGATGATCACAGCAAGCTTCAAAAGCCCGATGACAGTGGCAATGAAGCAGATACTGAGTATGAGCTTCCTGAAGAGGACGATGGGGTGACTATGAAATCAATCCTCACTTAGATTTTAGTTTGAGTCTTGATAATAATATAACCGATGTAATAGAGAGTGAATGGGTTATTAATGAAAATATGAAGTTAGTCTATGAGCAGGCTGTAGTCACTAACTCTGAACCCTCTTGTACTTCTACTGAAGTGGATGACCTGACCGAACTTGAAGTTCTGGCGGCATATCATTTGCCCCTCAGGTCGTCCCTCCTCTCTCAATCAAGAATAACTGAGGAACAAGGACACTTCTTTAAGGTGCCTCCTCAGCAGAATTCTCAAAGGCCGATCATGTTCGGCAGGGTAACAACGTCACCTCGGCGAAGACAAAGCAGTGAAAGTGATGAACAAACATCACCTCAATTTCACTTGTATGAACCAAAATCCCGACAAATGATGGAGAAAATGGGTTATAATTTTACCCAGAAACCGGGATTAAACTTTGAAAAAGGACGACGAAATCTTATACCCTCATTTAGACCGAGAGGAAAGAGCCCTGATTATTATCAGAAGAGTCGCAGGGGGTTGGGCTATGTATCTACTCCTCCCTCATCACCATCCGGACAAGAAGAGAGTTCTTCGGCCAAGGAAGATACATCTTCACCCGATCATGACTCAGATCTAAGTACCAGGGCCTAGTTTCAATCCTTGACAGCCAATATGGTTTCAGCTGCATCAGAAAGCGACGAGGAACCTACTGATGTCCAGGATGATTCCTGGGCTAAGCATATGGACACTCTCTGGGATGTCCGTTTTGAACAGCGTGACCCGCCCATAGAAGACAAATTGGTACAAATCAATATGGGAACGGAAGAAAATCCGAAACCCATCTTCATAAGCGATACGCTAACTCCCTTGGAAAAGGAGGAACTTATATCTCTTATTAAAGAGTATATAGACGTGTTCGCATGGAGTTACGAAGACATGCCTGGGCTTGACTCTCAAATTTCCACACACTGGTTAAATATAAAGAAGATGCCAAACCTGTTAAACAACAGCAAAGGCGTTTTCGACAGGAATTGATGGAGGCAATAGTTGCTGAAGTCGATAAACTTATAAAATCGGGATTCATCCGTGAAGAGCAACATCTTGATTGGGTGGCTAACATAGTGCCAGTTCGTAAAAAGAACGGCAAAATCCGGATATGCATCGATTTTCGAGATCTGAACACTGCATGTTCTAAGGATGAATTTTCACTTCCCATCACCGACGTGATGATTGATAATACTTGTGGTTACGAGAGGATGTCCTTTATGGATGGCTTATCAGGTTATAACCAGATCAAGATGCACCCAGATGATGAAAAGCATACAGCTTTCAGAACGCCGCTGGGTATACTGTTACACGATGATGCCGTTCGGATTGAAGAACGCCGGTGCCACTACCAACGAGCAATGAGTGTCATATCCAAAGAGCACTTGCGCAAAACGATAGAGTGCTATGTGGATGACTTAGCAGTCAAAAGCAAGAACAAAGAAAATCATCTTCATGATTTAAGAACGGTCTTCAATCTTATGCGGAAACATCATCTGAAGATGAACCCTACTAAATCATTTATGGGGGTGTCCAGTGGGAAATTCCTTGGGTTCATAATAATTTCAAACGGAATTTTCCTCGATCCTGAAAAGGTAAAAGCGATTAGCGAGATGCCTCTTCCCTGCAATCTTAAAGAGTTGAGGGGGTTACAAGGAAAACTCGCCTATATTCGACGCTTCATTTCTAACCTATCTGAACGATGCCAGCCGTTCTCTCGACTTATAAAGAAAGGGGTTTCATTTGTATGGGATGAGGCATATCAACAGGCCTTGATGACCTCAAAGAATACCTCACCAAACCTCCCATTCTTATGACACCGGTCCCTAGGCAGCCCTTTCTTATATATGTAAGGGCCATGGATAATACTTTAGGAGTATTACTTGCTCAATATAATGAGCACGGCCATGAATATGCCCTCTATTATTTAAACAGGACAATGATCGGGGCCTAACAGCGGTATACCCCGATTGAAAAGGAATGTTTAGCCTTAGTGTTCGCTGTTCAGAAAATGCAACACTATCTTTCAGGACAAACGATCCATGTCATATCACGGGTTAATCCCCTGAAAATTTTGATGATGAAACCGGGATCCATAAATGGCCTATTAGCAAAATGGGCTCTGCTGCTGTCGCCATATGACATACACTTTGTTCCTCAAAAAGCAATGAAGGGACAGGCAATTGCTGATTTCTTAGCAGACCATCTAATTTGGTCCAATTCCAAACAGACGTCAGAGTCAACACAGTTAGCAAAGAACAACTATGAAAAATGTTCTTTGATGGTGCTGCTAGACGATCTGCTGCTAGAGTGGGGGTTGTGCTTATATCCCCACATAAACATATATTACCTAACGGTTACTCATTAACAGAACCGTACACGAATAATGTGGCGGAATACAACGCACTCATTATCGGCTTAAAGATGGCTCTGCAACTGGGAGTGAATTATTTAGAGATATATGGAGACTCTAAACTCATTGTCAACCAAATGACAGGAGAGTATGAAGTCAGACATGAAACCCTCATCCCTTATCATCAGCTAGCCATTGAACTAGCTGGATATTTTAAACAATTTTACATTTATCATATATCTCGAAATGAGAACGTATATCCAGATGCCCTTGCCGCATTAGCTGCAACATTGGCGATCCCACCAGGTGAGGCTAAGAGCATCACTATTGGCAGCAGAGAACTCCTCCACCCAGATATGGTTTTCCAAACCAAAAAGATGTGCCAGACAGGCTTAACCTTGGAACCCCGTGACTGGCAATTTCCGTTTGTGGATTATGCTTTACATGGGATATTACCAGAAGATCCAAAGGAAGTCATCTCGATAAAGAGAAAGGCCCAGAGATTTTATTATGACCATAAACATCAGACTTTGTATAGAAAGTCAAGAGATGGTCTTCTACTACGCTGCTTGTCAAAAATAGAAGCAGGTGAAGTGCTGAGAGAAACACACGATGGAGTATGTGGAGCTCATCAGTCCGGTCCAAAACTCGGAGACCGCATAAGAAGGCTGGGATACTACTGGCCGAAAATGATTACAGAAGCAATGGATACGCTAAACGGTGCCATGAATGTCAAGTGCATGCCAATTTCATCCATCAACCCCCAGAATACTTGCACAATACCGTTGCTAGTTGGCCATTTGAGGCATGGGGAATGGATATCGTGGGGCCTATAACTCCCCCGTCGTCCAAAGAACATCGGTTTATTCTTGCAATAACTGATTATTTTTCAAAATGGGCCAAAGCCGTGCCCATGAAAGAGGTGAAAACGACAGATGTGATCAAGTTCATCAAGCATCATGTTATTTACCGTTTTGGCGTCCCCCGACGGATCATTCATGATAATGATCCGCAATTCATCAGTCAGGGATTCTCCAGATTCTGCAATAAGTTCAGAATCAAAGATATTGCTTCAACGCCATATAACCCCACAGCTAATGGGTTGGCCGAAGCCTTCAACAAGACGATTATTAAACTCCTTCGGAAGTTCGTTTCTTCCAATAAACGAGATTGTGATGAAAAGTTAGGAGAGTGCATGTGGGCTTATCGCACAACTATTCGCACCCCTACAAAAACTACTCCATTCTCTTTGGTCTATGGAAGCGAGGCCGTCTTTCCTCTCGAAATCCAGATTCCATCACTAAGAGTGGCCTTAGCCACAAAGATGACGACAGAAGAGCGCCATCAATAAAGATGGAAAGAACTAGAGGCGTTGAATGAAAAGCGTCTCAGGGCTCAACAACAAATTGAGTTGTATCAAACCCGAATATCACAAACGTTCAATAAGAACGTTAAACCAAGGACCTTTAAACAAGAAGACTTGGTTCTGGCTATTAAAAAGCCAATGGTTCTAACCCACAAAACTAAGGGTAAATTTGAACCCAAGTGGGAAGGACCGTTCATCGAGGAGACTGTATACTCCAGTGGAGCCTATCGCTTAATGAATCAGAATGGCGATAGGATGATAATGCCGATCAATGGCAAATTTCTGAAGAAATACTATGCTTAATATCCCTAGAAGTACGCGCCTCCACTTATTCAAGTTACGCATATGAGCACTTGGACTCCTTCTTAGGCATGTGCAATTGAGCGCCTCTGACCTAAATTTGATGGATCCTAACCTGATCATCTTTGGTGTGCCCAGTTCAAGTTACGCGAGAGAGCCTTGAACCGCTTCTAATCTTCTTCTTAGGCATGCGCAATTGAGCGCCTCTGACCTAAATTTGATGGATCCTAACCCGACCATCTTTGGTGTACCCAGTTCAAGTAATGCGAGAGAGCCTTGAACCGCCTCCAATCTTCTTCTTAGGCATGCGCAATTGAGCGCCTCTGACCTAAATTTGATGGATCCTAACCCGACCATTTTTGGTGTGCCCAGTTCAAGTTACGCGAGACAGCCTTGAACCGCCTCCAATCTTCTTCTTAAGCATGCACAATTGAGCGCCTCTGACCTAAATTTGATGGATCATAACCCGACCATCTTTGGTGTGCCCAGTTCAAGTTACGTGAGAGAGCCTTGAACCGCCTCCAATCTTCTTCTTAGGCATGCACAATTGAGGGCCTCTGACCTAAATTTGATGGATCCTAACCCGACCATCTTTGGTGTACCCAGTTCAAGTTACGCGAGAGGGCCTTGAACCGCTTCTAATCTTCTTGTTAGGCATGCGCAATTGAGCGCCTCTGACTTAAATTTGATGGATCCTAACCCGACCATTTTTGGTGTGCCCAGTTCAAGTTACGCGAGAGAGCCTTGAACCGCCTCCAATCTTCTTCTTAGGCATGCGCAATTGAGCACCTCTGACCTAAATTTGATGGATCCTAACCCGACCATCGTGGTGTGCCTAGTTCAAGTTACCCATGAGAAACTTGAACCACCTCCAACCAAATTCTAGGCACGTGCAATTAAGCGCCTCTGCCGAAATCAGGTGATCCTGACATGATTACCTCGGTATTATCAGTCTAAGTTATGCAGATAAGCCTTGGATTGATTTACCTAAACAACTAAATCATTTTGATGATAAGTTATCTATTGTGCGAGCAAATTTTGTAGCCAACAGGTAAAAGAATCAAATGATTATCTTTATTTCATCGACAAAAGAATGAAGTTACAAAAAAATTCTCTCTTTTATTACAAGTTCTTAGTACAAAAAGAATGAAGAATAAAAGAATAGAAGAAAACTATGAATCTCCTAGGAGCTTCAACTTATTCGTCGCCTCGTCAACCACTCGACGACTAGTTGCTTCCACTGAGTGTTGAGCCTGACGGAGCAAGTCATCGTCATTCATTGCAAGTTGCTGAGTTAGATGCTGACGAGACTCTTCCATAGCACGGCTTCTTATTTTCTCCTCCTGCTCAACCTGCTCCCGTTGGAGGATCAGCGCTTTTCGTTTCTTAACGGATTCCCCCAATTGAAGCTCGTTGGATACTAAGACCGCCCGAGCTTTAACAATGATCTCCTGGGCTCTAAGGATGGCGGCCTGACTCCCCCCAATCTCGAAGTCCACCGCCTTCAAATTCCTAAGAATGGACTCCCGACTAGCCTGGAGCTCTGCCAATTCCCGATACCATACTTCTTCCTGTCGTACTAATTCCTCTCGACGTGCCGCTAACTCCACCCGAAGCCACACTAACTCTATTGCGGTAATCGCTTTCACGTCCGCTTGGCAAACTGTGTTCAGCATACGCACTTGCTCTTCTAAGTCTGCAAGGCGGGCCCGGTAAGGAGTTGCTCGGTCCTGTCCCCCGATCCTTTCAATATTATCCAAATAACTGGATAACATCGGACGTCCGAGACTAAGGAAATCTCTTCCGGTGAGGGTCATCTCGATGCATCTTCTTAGCAACCGCATAAAATCATTAACACTGTAGTTGAGGAGTTCTTCAAAAGGGTCTACAGTGTGTGTATTTAAGACAGGCAGTGCTAAAGAAGGTATCGCTGGAGAAGGAGCGGTATTTACGGGAATTAAAGAGGAAGAAGCCCATCCCTGTATCAGACTCATAATATGCGGGGCCAGTAAAGCCAATGCAGATCTAGCTGAACTGGGAACCCGAGGAGAAGCGTCGCTAGTACAGATCACCCGGGCAGCACCACCAACAGGAGAAGATGAAGGAATGTTTCCACTAGAAGCTCCTTCGGTGGCAGAAGTAGTTTCGAATGAGAACTTTAAATTTTCCTCATCCCCTGCTGGAAGACTGGGAGCTAGAGGAGTTGCAGGTGTCTCAGCAGCTACAATGATAGATGATGTTAAAATCGCTGACTGAGGAGCAGAAGTTGCACCAGAGACTACTGAAAAGGTCTCTGTGGAGCAGACCGGTGGTGTTGGAGACAGCATATTTGGAGACGGTGTGGCCTCTTTTGCGGCGGTTGCAATGACAACTTCCGTTCTCTCATCACTCCCTAGTTCGTCAATGGGAGGAATTGATGAGGGAACTGGGCCTGTGGTCGGTGTGAAATAGTCAGCGTCAAATTTTCTTGCGGAACTACCCAAACTACCCGCTGAGCCAGTCATGCCGGAATAGTCCACCCTCTCCTCAGACTCCCCCTTGGTAGTTGAGTGCATTAGTGAGAGAGGCTAACCACCTGCATTTCAGAAAGCAAGTAAATGGTGTTACATGTAATAATAAAATAAATAATGGACAAAGACCATAAAAGCTGAAAGAACCATACCTGGAGATACAAGTCCAGTTGTTGGACTTGAAAGGGGAGCCACCGTCATCTCCAGAAGTATACCCGTCTCATTACCAAGTGGTTGCGCCGTAGGGTGTTCAACAGGTTCTACGGTCGGAGGAGCCGGAACCTCGAGAACACTTGGAGCTCCAGCAGGTCCACTCTCGCTTGCCGGCGCTGGAGGTAGAGTTGAAGCTAACAGATCCGAAGCAAATTTGACAGCTGCTTCTTGGGGGGCTAATAGAGTTCCCGGAGCCAACTTCTTCTTCTTTATGGCAGGCCCTCTCTTTCAGGCACCGCGGCGTTTGAGGGAAGGGCTCCAGGGGCGAATGATGACAGGTTGGGGAACACCTCTAACATCAGGGTTGTCATCGTCATTATTATCATCATTATCACCAGACTCGCTGACGTCTGATGGTTCGGCCGCGGTGCCAAGGAATTCATCCATTCCTTTTACTCTAACTCAGGAAGCACCTTGGCGGCTAAGGTAGAAAGCCTTAATCTCCTTGCAACAGTTTCGGTTGATGGAGAAGTGAGACACGTCAGCATTTGCAATGCTATACTATGTGCAAAAGCTGAGAGTCATGGCCAATTCTGGCAACTTCTGGGGCAAGGTGAATTCAGCTCCGGTCCCACCAGCTGCAAAATGAAACCAGCCGCGGGCACCTTCGTACAAATTCCCCTCATAAGCAAAGTTCTTATTCGGATTACCCACATAAAGTTTGGAATATCCAAATTGGCGAGCAAAGCGACTCGAAATGTACTATTCGATAAGACATTTGCCGTCTTGACGATATACCAGATGCCCGGGCCGGATATTGAGAAGCCACCAGAACGCTCCTGAGGATAAGGTAGTAAAATTATTTGCTCCTGCAATATTCTTCAACTTCAACCCGTATCCTCCACCAGGGAAGTCGGGAAAGCACCTGAAGATCTCATAGTTTTGGTGATACCGGAGAGTCTTCCGGATTTGGGACATATAGTGGTGCTTCCATGAGGAGCGCTCGTATAGCTCCACAAAGTAACACTTGTCACCTGAGCGGCGTGAAGCAGCACTCATCAGAGATGGGCAGTGCATAACAAGCCATGCCATCAGATAAGTATAAGAAAGCTCCACCCTAGGGTTCGAAGTTTTCACCAGGGCGATCTCTTTCGACTTGCCTTTCCCTTTTCCCTTACCTTTATCGGCAGGGATGAAGTCATTGCAGAGTGTTCGCAATCCATGATGTAGATTGCACACCATGGCGGGAAGAAGCCCGAAAGGTCGGCCGTATGCGAGGAGGACTGCAGGATATACCATAGTCATTGCAATTGCCTCTTTTGGCAATGACTGCATGACACATCTCTTCAGCCACAGTATCAAGAACCCAGTAATAAGGCCTCTATTGGATACTGGAAACTGAGCCTGATAGTGGTAACTCTTGAAAGAGATACCAGGACCAAATCCACCTTCATTGGATTCAGTAGTATAATGCATTAGCCGGGTCTTGGCGATGCGGCGATCAATCTCTATGATGTAGACAGGAGCATGGCCATGGATAGTTGTTGAACTATCCTTAGAATTTAAGTTGGCAAAGAGATAATCGGCCATTTTCTTGTGGCCAATAACCTGATTACGTGCACCTGCTAAGTCAGCACAGATGCGGTAATGGCACATCATCTCCCAGTATGTAACATAGATGCGCTCGTCCTTTGCCAGTAGCATGTTCAACTCCTCGGTAGTGGGGATATACTCTTCGTAGGGGACCTCGCCTATGGAAAGCCCAGATACATCAAAAATCTCGTGGAGAGCAAACCCTAGCTCACCCACTGGTGTAAATAGAGTGCAGATCTCGGGGTTGTACATCTCCAGAAAGCAGAAGAAATGATAAGCACTCTGAGGGAACCCAAATTGAACATTTCTAATGGCCTTGTACAGACCAGTCTCCTTCAGAATGGGTTCATGAGAATCCAACATGGTAAGACGACCTTGCATTTCTAGGTATGGCAAAAATCTCAGCCTCTGGTAATTTATACTCGTATAAAAATATTATATAGATATAGCCTATTCAAAAAAAAAAAAAGAAAGAAGGATTCTGTATTGAACAAGGCTGGCCCACCACATGTTGCCAGAAGAGTAAACCCAGCCAGGCATCCTGAAGTCGCTAGCCGGGTATTGGCCTTCTTTCGCTAGGAACTCACTTAGAAAAGTTCTTGCGCGGATCGGAACCTCTCCTACTTGGAGCTCCTTACTAAAACAGCCTGGAAGTAAGCCAGTAATACATCTGGTGGGGCCATCTTGATAAGCCCCATGTACGCCCAATTTACCCATCGGAATGCCGTCTTGTTCTTGAGTTAGTCCCAACTTTAACTCCCGATGCATCGCCAACCTCTGAAGGTAGATCAGGAGATAGCCACGCTCCATTCTAGACAGAAACATTAAAGCTTTGCCAAAGTAGTAGAGCCATATGCACTCCTCTTCAAAGAGGATCTAGTCTCATTGCTCCATCTTATCCCCGAAGAGAAATGCGGGTTTTTTCTAGAACTTCTCTGTTCACATCTTCGAAGGCTGCATCAGTGATAATCTCACGTGCAGTAGTGGGATGATATTTGATCAACTTCTCCCTGCGCCCTCTCGCGTCTGGTTTGTATGCGGCCAGGATGGTGGTGAAGCGAAATTGAGCTGATGGATCAGAACCTCCAGCAAAGCCAAAGTACTGCTTATGGGGAAGAGCTTCCACCGAATACCCTACTGCAAAAATGAAAATCAAAGTTAGAAAAGTTTCTACAAAATAGAAAATTTTTTCTAAGTATGGAAGCGCGAAGCTAAAAATTAGACCGCGCAAAACTAAAAGTAACTTCGCGCGAAGCTAAAAATTAGACCTCGCAGAAGTCAAAAAGATAGTCTCGCATTTCAACGCGACTGCTACTCAAAATAGCCTCGCGTTTCAACGCGACTGCTACTCAAAATAGCCTCGCGTTTCAACGCGACTGCTACTCAAAATACCCTCGCGTTTCAACATGACTGCTACTCAAAATAGCCTCGCGTTTCAACGCGACTGCTACTCGAAATAGCCCCGCGCTTCAAAACGCGAGGATGATGCGATAGCTTTGCGTAAGAAGAAAGACAGAGGCTTTTCTTCTTCTTCAAGCCTTACGGCCGGAGTACAGTGATCTCGCCGATAAAAGAGGTGATCGATCAGTTAGAATCAAGCCAAATCACTCTAAAAATGTTTTAAAAAGTCTCGATAGAGAGATCCTTACCCCCAATAGGCGAAGTGTGGGCTGACGCGCTGCTGTCATGACCGCTGCCACCACTGCTTGCGCCAGTCACTGACAATGGGGCTGCGCGAGAAGATGCGCGAGTCTTGGGTGCCATTGCTTGAAAACTTGAGGAAAATCGATGGGAAATCAGGAGAAACTCGATCGGAAAAAGCTCGGGTTGCCTGAACTCTGATCGCTTGAATTTCTAAAGTTTCTGGAAAATTCTCAAGTGAAGTGAGAAGAAAAGGAATAGAGACTTCATTTAAACGAAAGAAACCGCCTCTTGGAGTTCGGCGCGAATTTCGGAGAAAATGACTGATCAGTTACTTTTCAAAAATGCGAAGCTATTAGCCTCGCGTAACGATGGAAAACGCGAAGTTGTTAATCCCGCACAACTTTGCAAAACGCGAGGCTAACTTGGTGTTTTAGCTTCGCGTTCTTATAAAGAACTTGGATTTTTGGCTAGGGCAATTAGGCACTTCCACCTAAGTTAAGATGATCTTTACCCGATCATCTTAGTATTAATGATCTAAGTTATGCAAATGAGCCTACCAAAATTTTGAACCATCTATTTGTTGAGCAAGCAAGATTCTTGAAGCCGACAGATAGAGAGGAAAATAATTTGCCTTTATTTTATAAGAGAAAAGGTTACAAAAGAAGAGGGAGTTATAACTCTCCCAAAAACTTCTACATATTCATCGAATAATCAATAACCTAATGGCGAGATTCCTCCGTGGGGTGTTAAAGCTCAATTCCAGGATTCACATACAAAAGATCTTCTCTGCAAATGACAATTATGATCTGTTTAAAAGCTCTTAGTGGATATCTGAAGATACTGCTATAAGAATCCTAGTGAAGATGCACAAGTTGGATTCGACATACTACAAGCCCTTAAATGATCATCTCTATCGCTTTGAAAAGCAACAGAGATTGTCATCTAACAGAAATGATCCTCAAGAAAACTTAATGGGCTGCTGCAGAGTTCTTGTAGCTCCTTCAAAAATTTACCTTTAGGAGCCAGAGCTTGAAAATTGCAACTATGTTGTAAAACATATGCTTATGACTTCCTTAGAGTTACTTTTGCTGATGAAGATCGGTGCACGGCCAGCCTTTGAAGATATATCAGGGAAAAGCTACACTCCACGCTGGCTAGAGATATCATCAAGTCATCAGACTGAATCTGGTTCACCGCAAAAGAAGAATCAGGAGTTCGACAAAACTTGGAAAATCTTCTAAGTATAAGAACGCGGAGCTAAGCTAACTTCGCGTGCAGCTGAAGAAATAGCCTCGCGTTTTAAAATGCAGAGGATGACGCGATAACTTCGCGTAAAGGAAGAACAGAGTTTTTCTCTGCCTTTTCCTTCTCTTTAATAGCCTCGCGTTAGAACGCGGCTGCTAGTCAAAATAGCTCCGCGTTTCAAGCACGAGGATGACGCGATAATTTCGCATAGAGAAAGATCAGAGTTCCTCTCAGACTTCTCCTTCTCCTTCAAGCCTTACGGCCGAAGAACGGCGATCTCGCCGGTGAAGTAAGCAATTGGCCGGTTGAAACTGAGCCAAAACCCCCAAAATGATTCTAAAAAGACTAAAAGTTAAGGTTTTTGCCTTCAAAAGACACAGCATGAACTGGTTCGCCGTTGTGTCTACTTCCACAGCCGCTGCCATCAATGCCGGCCAACGTGCATGAAGCCGTACTCTTCTGGAGCAACATCCTAAACGGAGAATTAAGGGAAGATCAGTCGAAGATTGTTCGTCGACATGAGTTACTCGATCGCCAGAGCTCCAGATTCTTCAAACTCTTCCAATGAAAAAGAAGATGAGTTAAAGACTCTATTTAAATAAATGATCCGCTGCTTGGTATTCGGCATAGAAGTTCAGGGTAATTAATGAAGCAATTACTCATTTCACTGAAAAAGTGAAGCTAATTAGCTCCGCGTAGGCGAGCATAACGCAAGGTAAACTTGGTATTTTAACTCCGCATTTAAGGATCCAAAGTATTTCAAAATTTTCTAAGTTCTAAGCCATTTTGAAAATTTTGGAGGGGGTTCTGTTGGCAGTGAAAATTTCTAAGTAAAAAGGATTTTCCACAACAGAACGCGGAGCTAACTCAGTAGCTCCGCGTCTGGCTATTTTAGCCTCGCGTTTGAGCAAAACACTGAGCTAATCCATAGCTCCGCGTTCTGATGAATTTAGTTCCGCGTTTAGAGTATTTAACTCCGCGTGAGCATATTTCATTAGAATTCCAAATTGATTGTAATTGAAATTTAGACTTATCCAATATCCAAATTGAGTCCAATCAGAATTCTAAATTTATTGTGATTGAGATTTGGGCTTATCCAATACCCAAATTGAGTCCAATCAGAATTCCAAATCAAGAGATTTAAATCAATATTAAATATTTGATTAGAATCCTTGATAAATACAAAAACCTTCTTTTCCTATTCCTATGGAAATCTTTATTCCTATTTCTATGGAGCTCTTTATTCCTATTCCTACGGAAACTCTCATAACCACTAAAATCTATAAATACCCTCTTTGAGGAGACTTTAAGGATCACTCAATAATAGATCAATGTATAGATGATCATCAATCTTTAAGAGATCTTTTTGATCCTTTGGAAATTCAAGTACGCGAGAGAGCCTTGAAGCCTTTGGTCTTCCTTTTTCCTTTCGGCGGGTCTTCTTTTCAGCAATTGAGATCTTTTCCTCTTGGAGAATTCAAGTTACGCGAGAGAGCCTTGAGTTCGTGAAAGACCAAAAAAGATCGTCTACAGCCGGCCGATATCTTCAAAAGAGAAGAGCTTGACGTTCGATCGTCCAAAGGAGCTACTTGACAGATTCCATCGCCACAGATCCCACACAACATATTGTAAAAAAGAGAAATTGAACTATAAAATCCTCTCGTTTGTTCTTCTTTCTATCTTGTTCACTTTCATTATAATCTAAGTTGTATTCAATGGAAGGAAGCAAAACTTTTACGGCGAACAACGATGTCTTGGCTTGTTACAGTTGTAGCACTTACTATTGAGTCTCTTCGAGTCACCACCCTTAGTGTTTTCTCCAGCGTACTTATGCTTTCTATCATTAGTCCTCTTGAATTGTTCCATCACATTAGTTTTAGAAATACAGTATGGATTTCCATTTTTCTTTTCAAAAGTGCGGTTATCTTCTTCAATCCTCAATTATACAATTAGGTCTTCAAGTGACATTTATTTATATTTATGCTTTATGTAATATTTAAATTCTTTTCAAAATGGTGACAATTTTTCAATAAATACAATCACTTTGAATGATTCACTGATAGTCATACCTTCAGCATGAATTTCATAAATTATTACTTGAAAATCTTATACTTGGTTGATCATATTTTTAAAGTCAACCACTTTATGATGTAGAAACTTACCAACTATAGGTTTTTTAGAGCTGACATCTTCTATATTATATTTTTTATCTAAAAACTCCCAAAGTTCTTTAACATTAGGAATTAAACTATATACATTGTATAGTGTATTGACCAATCTATTGAGGATATAATTCTTACATAAGAAATCTGCATGTCTCCAGGCATCAATCGTTTGCACAGACTGCTGATCATCTTCATTAAGAATCAGTATAGTCTCTTTTAAATATTTTGTCAGATTCAGTTTACTGAAATAGAATAACATTTTCTATCATCATCTCTTGAAATTAGTAGCATTGAAGTTCTCTGGTTTGAACACAGTTTGAGTAATTATGACAGAGTTGCAAATTTGCAATAGTGGATACATCAGATGTAATAATAGTAACCATATACAGAAATAAAATTTCTATTTTAATTTTATAGAAAAATTCTTAAGCCACTAACTCAAAATAAATTTTGAATTAAATGGAATCTTTAAAAAAATATATACTATATATATATATTCTCTTTTAATATTTAAGTTATCTAAATCAGATAACAAAGCTCTTTATTGAAGTTTAAACCATGTATTAATTACAAAGATTAATAGCTAACAAAAACAGAATTTCAAAGTAATACTTCAGATTTTAAATAATATATTTTTCTTTCAATTAATAATGTAATCAAGGTAAAATCCAAATTAACCATTTTTTATAATCTAATATAAATAATATTCTATCTTTAACAAGCAAGTTTAGAGAGAGATGTAATAATATCTTGTGTAAGCAGTAGACAGAGAAATTAAATATCTTAATTAAATAGTTATAACTATAAAATAACAATATTTAAATCTATCAAGAGTTGGTCTTAAGTTTATTGAAAATATTGACATATTAGATATTGTTATATTTGTTTGAACTAAATAAAAACTAGATATTGGAAATTCGAATATGTAAAATAAAATTAAACAGATTGCAGACTTACAAGAAAGCAAATAAATAAATAAACTATGTAAAAAAAAATTAAAAAGACATTACTGGAAACTATTAGAACTGAAAATCAAGTTTAGCGTTGAACAGTATGTTCTTAAGACTGATTCGACCTCCACTATATATGCTTCTAAACTCAATGGGTATCATTCTCTTAGAATACAACGATCGTACTACAATTGGAAGGAAACAACAATCAAATTGTTTCAATGAATCAAAATATATTTATACTCTCTGTTGTATATGAATGGAATGAATGCGTAATAAGATTGTATCATAAGAAGACGAATTTTTTCTTCTCTTCTTCTTTTCTATGAAATGCAAAGGCATTGTTTATTTATAGACTCTTTAAGGGACGCAGTCCTTAGTGGCTAAATGGTATGAATCGCATTGTTTGAATTCAAATGATACATGAACAGTTACACAATTCAAGTGGTCACCACTTTATATTTAAATTTCAAACATATATCCATTGACCAAGTTGTGTATGAAATATTATAATCTTTTAAATGGTTACACCCACTTATGTTTGAATTATTATACAATTCAACCATTAGCACCCGTTCTAATAGTCACACCCTTTACCCTTTGAATAGTCGCACTCCTTCTTTAGAACAGTCGTCCTCGTTAATTCGGCCATTCACATCAATTCATATTTTGTTCTTTAAGCTAATTTATATTTACTCTATTCATCGATTTAAACAAGCGAATATACTGTAATTGACAAATAGATTCTCTTTAATTTTCAGCTTCAAAAAATTAACGGATTCAAAATATGAATTCTAGCAGTATCACTATTCATGAATGTAGATTTATAACTTTGGAAGTAATAAACTAATAATAATATCCCATCTTAATATTATTTTCTTGGAAACAAGGGTTCGAGCTCTAAATAACTATCCGTACATTGTGATCCAAGTCTCGTCTTCTTCGTTTTTTCTGTATTTCATAGCTACAAGCCAAGCCTAGAGCATCTTTGATCTTCGTTTAAATCGAGATAAATTTTTTGGAGACTATGCTGAATCATGCCACAGGTGACAGCAGATTTTTGGCTAGAAGTTGCAACTGTTCCCTTTGATGAATCAATAATTTTGTTGGGCATTGGTTAATGAAGCCATCTTTGTAGATTACTAAATTGAAGAGCACATGATAGGCGTGATGCTTTCTACCTCGATCAGTAAATTTGATGCAGCGAGATCTTGGTATCAGAATACATCAGTAATGGATTAGAGTTTACCATTTAAAGTAAAAAGAAAAAAAAAAGAAATCGAATCCAATGCCTCGATAGTCACGCCTTGAATTAGGATTTGAGAGAGAAGACGCGCCTAGCTAGCTAATTAATAAAGTTCGTAATGCCCATGCAAGGACATGATCATCATCATGACTTTGATCTTTGGGCATCAACCTAACTTATACATAGCATCAAGTTATATACTACTCCGATCACAATATTCTAACTCTAGCTTAAGCGTGTTTTTTAAAATAAAGAAAAAAAAAATCAAAATTAATATCTTTCGTGTTATATTAAAAAGAAAATAAACTGAGTGTGAAATATTTAGACTCCGTATTTTTTTTTCTTTGTTTTTATTGTTTGTCTGTATCACTTTGAGCCATACACACCTTTGGCGCTGCATGAATTATTCACGCTTGAAGAGGAGAAGATTGTGAGGGTCCCAAGAAAAGCAGAGGAGCAGCAGCGCAGCATTCTAAGTTTCGATTAGGGTTTCGAGGCTCAGTGGTGAGAAACCAAGAAGGATGGGTAGCTAGAGAGAACAAACTAAAGCTGATCGAGCTCGAACCTCGATGAGTCCACACTGGGCTCGGCCTCAGTCAGCACAACAGAGAGCCCTTGCAAGACAAAGTGGCTTGGTCTGGTTTTGGTAGTTGGAAACCCTAAAGAAATGGCAGTGTTGCCTACTGGTTGGGGGACAATCCCAAGGGCACCACAAATTCATGAGTGCTTCCTTGATTGTGAGAGAATTTGTTCTTTGCCCTAGCTACAGTATTTTTAAATTGTCTTTGTACCCAACTCGCATCTCGCATCTGTGGTTTAGTTCAGTTTCCGGCAAAAAAAACAGACCACTAAGAGCTGAACTGTTTTGTAAAAACCAAATCGAATTGCAAAAAACTGAAACAGAACCAACTGAATTTAATCCAAAATCGAAATTGAACCAAAAAATTGGTTACATTCGATTCCATTATCGATCAGTTTTGTTTTATGGATTTGAAAATCATAGTAAGAAAATTTCAACAAATACATATTCATGATATGATAGTCCACTAAGATAAACAAAAAATTAATAATAAATATTTTTAAAATTTTACTTTAATTAGTTATTAAGTCAAGATTTTCCCATTCAAATTTACTATCTCAGAGATCAAAAATATGTGAAATAATAAAAATTCTTAAATTTTGGATTATTCAATCTGTCTCGAATTGAAACAAAAGGAAATCGAAATCTGAATCGAAAACTGTTCAAAAATTTGCTTTGCAAACCGAACTGAAAACCAAATTAACCTAAACATTCTCAGCTTGTGAGTTGTGAGCAATGAGGAAAAGGAATGAAAGGGACGGTTGAGGAAGTGAGTGAGTGAGGACAGCAAGCACGGCTCTTAAGGAACAGACGCGGACACGGGTCCTGTCACTTTTTATGGCGACCGCTTGCTTTCGATTGGGCTTCGGATGCGGGTTTGGACCCAACTTGAGAATGCGAAGATTCGTCCAGCTATATTATTTAGGCAGAACTTAGGAGAAACTTAATCGTTAGGGAAAAAGATGGAAGTGTAGATAGCACAGAAATATAACGAGGGTTGGTCAAGACTCAAGAGGAATAACTTGTAATATCCTGAGTATACTCATTTTCCATCTAGACAGATAGAGATAGAGCAGACCATGTCATCGTCTAGGGACCAACCAAATGGATTCGTGTGACAGTGCCGTGGCTCCGGAAGGCACGCGCGTCTCAGGTCGACGAAGAGAGGACCATAAGACTAGTCACAAGCTTGAGGGAACACCTGCAAGTGTGGCTCAGTTTGGAAGGACTCATTGGTGGTGGGGCCCCCATACTTGGGGAGCATGGATGTGCACTATATCATGACCACTTTGGGAAATTTATTTGAGCACACCACTTTGCTGTCTCCGAACGATTTTCACACCATCTAGAGATTAATACTCGAACCGGTTCAAAATCATTTGAAAATTAATTCCCAATTGGGAGAAAAGACATGATAAAAAAAGAAAAAAAGAAAAAAAAAAAGAAAACTTATATTTATTTACAACTTTAGAAAGTGGGCTTACTGATAAACTTGTGTGCTCAAATGGAATTTCCGAACACTTTCTCCTTTTCCTATTTTTCCTATTTTCCTTCACCGATTACAGAGCTGTTACAGATTCGGCCAAGTCCTGCTATTACGAATTAATACGCAAATTATTTATGAAATTTGTGGTACATTCCTACAATTTGTTGTTATGTAATCAAAGACACGACCTATTTGGAGTATATATTATCAAAACCAGCACCATTCCTTATAAAATTAGACTATGCTAGTATTAATAGTATTTGAATATGGATACTATTAATCAAGATTTAAAAATAGAAAAATCAAAATGAAAATTTGTTATGTAAATATAATCTATACTTCATAAATTATTTATAAACAAAATTTCATAAAAATAGATTTTATTTAATTATGAAACAACATCAAAACGAACTTAAAATGTATACACATAGGTTGCATACTAAAGACCCGTGTGTACATGTCTATATTCTGAGATAGACCTACCTGAATAGCCAATAGCTTGGAGTATCAAAAGGAGTATCATATATCTTTGTTATTTTCTCATCTTATCATTTGTATTCAACTTCATGAACAAATTATTATAATAAAGTTCTCTTAGGTATCATATGTCAATGGAAGTGGAGCTCAAATTTTGGTCAAATCTATGTGAGTGGAAGCTGATTGATCCCTTTCCCTCTTAATTATTCCCTAATTATTATATTAACACTAGGATTATTACAGATTAATTAACGGCATCCTAAGAGACCGAGAGCTAGGTATTTAGGGGACATTCCCCTTTACACCTTTTCCCACATGATATGCTCAGCCCACAGAAATCATTATCTTTGAACAAGAATAAATTATAAGAGATTGGCAAGACTTACCCCAAGTTAAACAAGTACAAGACAAAGATCCAGCAATCTCTCAATCCAAGTTAATTAATTAGTCTATAAAATCATGCCACAAATCACGAAACATTCCCATCTTGTCTGCACTGATCGAGGAATATGATGAATAATACTCCGCCAATAACTTTTTTTTTCTAGAGTTTTCAAAGGAACACACCACTTTTCTTACCACTTTTTTTAGTGAGCTCATTAGATAGTTCTTTTTCATTGAGACTTCCAGTTGAAAAGTGGGCTCACTAGGGAAAAATAGTGTGCTCCTTTGGAAACTCCCCTTTTTTTGGGCTGATCGATCTTGTAACCTACAATAAAAATTATTAAATTGGTAATCCAGATAGAGACACTAAGCTAACTTCTCGGTGATTGTGTGATTTTGGGTGATTTTCTTTGAGACACGCCTCTTGATCATCAGTTTGTTTAATCCGTTGCTCTGATGATAACATTATGATAACGTTTCTAGTACATGGTTAATTGCTCCGCATTTTGTCCGAGATAGAACTGTCTGATTTCTATTTAGATTTCCGAATGAATAGAGAACCACTATAATTACTTTCCTTCATGATATTGACTGAATGGTGATTGACGAGATCCACTTTGTCATCGACTGAAAATATGTGTTCGCCATAAAATCATAAATGATTCTCTATTGAGTTTTTTTAATAAAGAATTACGTTTACAGAAAATGAGGAAAATCTAATTTCCTCTTTTTTTTTAAAACTGGGCTCTAGAGTAGCTGTGGAGGACGATCCTGCTCTCCGTTGACACTCCGTATAAAATTTTAGTTGGCAGGAGTTTTGGATCACTGATAATACCAGCACTTGGATGGAAAATGGCTCTCTCTATAATAATGATCTCCATATTGCCTTTTCCCATTTGGCTCATGCTATTTATAGAGCTTTGAAGACTCTTGAACTGATGTAACTGTCTAATTGTTGGCCTCCACAATCTGAGAATTAATTTCCCGCATTTTGGTATCGAGAATTAGTATTAAATCTCCAGAATTTGCAACCGACGTTTTTAAATCCTCTTGACAGTAACTGAAAAGCAAAACGCGAATCTCAATCTTTAGATTCGTGTTTTGGTGTTTAGTAACTTGTATGGTATGCTTGGACCCACATTTGAGTGTTGTTGGAGATGTTTTTTGCTCCTTGAGACTTTAAAGTAGAATCGCGACCCTCTGGAGTTTGCGTGAGTTATGTTTAGCTCTAGTCATGAGCTAAGAAGTTAATTAAAATTGTGGATTTCTCTTTGATTGATGATCTGCATTTTAGTTTATTAGCTGGACCCGCTCTTCTATTGAAAAGGGGTCGGTTTTGGTTTTTATATGCTTTCGTGGGCCATACCATGATCTCTCACTTGAATCGCGGATTAGATATGCATTTTATTGCTAATTTAAGGATTTGCGTGGATCATTCTTTTAAAATGCGATTTTGTGAGGTCCACCCTTATTAGCCCAATTCGCGGATCTCTCTGGCTGAATATCCACGTTTTGACTATTTTGAGAGATAAAACGCAACTCTGTGAGGGTCGCATTTTAGTCTTTCTTTGGCTTTCGAGATGCGAATCTCTCTATGACAAATGATTCACGTATTAGCCATTTTAGCCTTGAAATATGGATCTCTGTTTGATGATCCATGTGTTAGTCATTTTAGACTTAAAATATGATCATGTTTTCCGTTGATGATTTTAACACCGAACTCTTGGAGTTGAAATTATTATGCATGGTTTTAGAGATGAAAGAGTAGAACTCTTTAAGAGATAAAAATCTCTAAATTAAGAAAGAGTTGAAACTTTTTAAGAGATAGAAATATCAGAATTAAAAAAGAGTAGAACTCTTTATAAAATGAGAATATCCATTTTTTTGTATTAGAGGTGGATCCTCTCATAGAGGTGTGTGGATCATCTCCTCCGGATCTACCTTCTTTAGCCTTCTTGGTTTTTATAGGAGTTTTGGTGATTTAACTTCTCATTAATTTAGAGATAATAGAGATGTAACCCCATTTCAAAGGTGTAACTCTCATTTTAATTTTTAATTGAATGGGGGTGTAACTCCCATTTTAAACTACTTATTAATGAGATGTAACTCTCACTTTAATTGGTGTTCGTGCATGATGATTTTGATTTTTTTTTTTTTTTGGTCAACAATATGATATATGGCGGACTTTTTAAAGTTATGCTCTGTGATTCGACCCGGAGAAGTAGTTAAATTAGCCAACTTGTACTTCCATTACCATCTAGTAACGTATAGAGGGTATATTCTTTCCATTTCCTCTACTCCCAAGGAGATATATTAATAGAGAGAGGGTGCTTATGTGAACATGTCATCTAAGATAATATCAATATTTCATATTTTGTTAATAAATAACTAGAGTAGTCAGGAAATTTGTCCATACATAAAGTAATTATAATTAAGGATTCAAATTGCCAGTAGTAACTAAATGTATAATTTCATAACAAACTCAATAAAATACATAGCATAAAATATGGTTTTCTTCCTTTTACAATACAACAACTTGTTATTGTTTTAGGAAGAGCGTAGCTATCCCTAATTCAATCCCCCTCCTTTAATTGTTGCACGTAACATTCAGATTTGTAACTTTTTGAATACTTGCTAAGATTTGCTACTGTAACACTTGCTTAGTATTGAATTCTCACTTTTAGTAAACTCTTTTTGAGGCACCAACATATTATGGCATATATGCGAGTACGTACAAGTACCGGCAACATTAGTTAAAATAATTTATATTTAGATATGGATTCCTTCTAAAAAAAAACTAGTTACAATTACTTTATGATTCCCTACGGATCATTATAAATTATTTTAGTTTTTGTTTCGAATATACGTGCTTGTTCTATTATTCTGATGTGAACGTCTGAAAAGATGTTGTTTATGGTTTTTCGTTATGTTCGTTAATTTGCCACTGCTGATGAACAAAGATCTAAAACTTTGCCCGATTAATCGAACAATGGTCATTCTGACATTAATCGTATGCTCACGTAATTAAAATTGCAGTTAATTAAATACTACTGTTTGCAGTTTTAATTTCTCCGCGTAGGGTGCTCAATTTGTCATATTCTACAAGAAAAATATATCTCGTGCTTGCATTATGTACATAGTGAAATTACTCTTTCAAAGCCTAATTAATTAATCTTAATCAAACATCGACATTTTACTATGATGAGCATGCTTGAGATCTCTTTCAAACAGATATTAAACTTTCGTTAATTATTAATTGCGCTTCATGCATTCATCATTAAGAAAAATAAATAACATTTGATTAACTTAATTAGTAGTACAAAAGTAGTAAAGGACTTTTATCTAATCAAATTCCTCAAATTTTGATAGGCTGATCAAAATATTTGGTCATGTGTTGTATCCTGATTTCGAATTTTTTACATAAGTCTCCCAAAAAACAGTCCACTTAAGTTACCTCAACTTGGGACCATGAAAAAATACTCTCAAGTTCTGGTGATCACAATAAACAACGAGATTGTGTGATAGTGTTCGGTTCAGGTGTGTTCGGTTCAGGTGTGTGACGCATGCACACTTGAGAAATCGATAAATTAATTCAAGAACTCTTGATTACTTGCGCATGATGGTGGTCCTACAGTCTAATTACCATCAATCAGTACAACTTTAACAAATGATCGATGAGAATTAAGTGGAAACATACTTAGTACTCGACAGTATTTAAAAAAAAAAAAAGTGTAGTTTGGACTAGAAAACATCTTTTGAGGGAAGAGACAAAGTGACTTCATGCATTCCCTTTAATTTAACTCCCTCTGCCTCTCTTTCCCCTATTTAAAAGCTCACCCACTTCACTTCCTCTGCCCCTCAACTCCCAAACTAACCCTCTCGACAAAGATTTCAGACAGTCCTTTACAAGAAGGAAGAAAGGAAAATGATTCATGAACTGCTGGCTGGAGTCGTGGAGGAGAGGAAGATCTCCCTCAACTCGGCATCTTCCTTCCCTATCTCTTCGTTAACCTCTTCGATCTCATCTCCGTCGCACTCGGCCACTTCTTCACCGTCCTCCTCCGATCATGCGCAGCAGGCCCAGCAGCAGCAGCAGCAGCAGAACCTGCGTTGCCCGCGATGCGACTCATCCAACACCAAGTTCTGCTACTACAACAACTACAACCTCACCCAGCCCCGCCACTTCTGCAAGACCTGCCGCCGCTACTGGACCAAGGGCGGGGCCCTCCGCAACGTCCCCATCGGCGGGGGCTGCCGCAAGGCCAAACCTGCAGCTGTCCCCGCCACTCTGCACACCAAGTCCGGGGGCAGCACCAAGGCCACGGGCCGGGTCACTGGCCTCGGGGTAGGCCTGGACCAGCTGCACCACTACAGCCCAGACCCCCTCCAGTGGGCCAGCGTGCCTCGCAGCTCGCACATGCTGGCCTTGATCAGGGCCAGCCAGATGCAAAACGGTAATCTCAACCATAGCCTCCTCAATTCGATTCGAATCAAGGAAGAAGGCGCCATGCTTGGGAGAGCAGCAGTGGTGACTGCCGAGCCCAACTGCTCCATAAATGCACACAGCCTGAGCTTGGATCACCATCTGAGTCAGCTACCAATCGGTTCGTGCAGCTCCTCGCTGTGGCGAAACGAGAACCAGTTCCATCATCAGTACCAGCAGCAGCAGCAGCAGCAGCAGCAGAATCTGCTGCTGAGTGATGTTCCCACGAGTACAGGCATTCAGGAGCTGTACCAGAGGCTAAAATGTCCGACGGACAGCAACAATTACAGTTACGGCAGCGATTGCTTGCAGCTGGTCGCCAATAATGTGGGCTCGGCCAACACTTGCTCATTATCTGCTACGACGACCACCATGGCTACTACAACCACTGCTTCGATCCTGGAGCAGGTTCCATTGTCTGGGGCAGATTTGATCGGGTACTGTAATCCCGCGATATCATGGTCGACCGATCTCTCAACGGCCATCAATGGTGCGTTCCCTTGAGATTAGTTATAGTACTACTACAATCTCGGTTATGAGTTTTCTTTTATCTCTCTATCCGTTTTTTCTTTAGAGTGGTTTAATGAAATTTGTGTTTAGGTTATGAGAATGTGTAATGGGGGAGCAGGGCAAAAGAAATGGGTATATATAGAAACTAGTATTTTCTTTTTTCTTTTTTTTTTCCTTTTCCCTAATCCTTTTTAGTACGCATCTTTCATCAATGTGATGTATCTTATGAAGAGTAAACGAAAATCTATGTTAATCAATCTTGATTTCACTGTTCTTGAACCATTATGCATTGTTGTTGTCGTAATTTTTGTAGGGATCATATTATCTGTAGTCATAATTTTATTATCGGATAGTTTAATAGTAACCAGACGATACATGCAACACTAACAATTATAGGAGAGTCTAAATCTATTTTTATGGTGCTTTGCTTAATTTTCCTAACCGTTGTAGTTCGGTCATGAAAATGCGAACTCTCACGGTCAATCCTAGCCCTTAAGCGGTAAGTCAGTCCTTCAATAAATCTAATTCTTTCTGTACTTAATTATTTCATTTCCTACAAGATTAGGTATTTGTCGTGTAGACACACTCCTAATCCGCACCAACACAACACAGTCGTTATAAGCTGACTGTTCTTATTATTTGTATGTCATTTTGTAATATATTATCCACTTTGTCTTTTTTTTTTAAGCAAAAGAATGGACAAATGGTCTATGTGTTCCATTAGTAATAGTTAATAGAGCCAAAATATAAAATAAAACAAGTATTTTGTCATGGAGTAGCCCTACTAAGTATCATGTCCACTCTGTATTTATGTATTAATTATCTATAAATTCTGCACTTTATTAAACTCTGATTAACGAAAATGCAGGAATATGCCCACCATTTACACTATAAAAAAAAACTGTAGGCACTTAGAGAGAGAGAGAGAGAGAGAGAGAGAGAGGAAAAGGTCAGATGATGGAGGGTAGTGGTGAAGATTCGAGTCGTTGCTGTTGTTTTTAAGCGGTGGATAAAGAGAGAGAGCAGCCTTTGGAAGAGGTGCTTGGCCACAAACAGCAGGCTGATTCGATTCTCTTCCCCACCCCACCCCAGAAACCTGAACTGCAGCCACTCTCTCCCTCTCTCTCTCTCTCCCTCCCTCCCTCCCTCCTCATCTCTATTTTCTGTATAGAGAGAAATAGAGATTAATAAGATGAATGCTGATCTTTATCCCAACATGATTCCCTTGAAATTTGCAGCTTATATTCCTTACAAGCGATAGCATCTCGTGCCTAAGCAAATGCCCATACGCTTGTATCGTTGAGAAAAAGATAGTAGCTAGTATCTCTCTCTCAGTTTACTTATTGTCATGTCTATCTCCAGACTCCCAAACTTGAAACTTGATTGATTGATATGATTTGATTTCAGCTTTGTTGCAGTGACCACAGATTTTTTTTTCTCTCAGTCGTTTGTGTCTAATTCCTCTAGCTAAATAGAAATTTTAATTGAGCACACCACTTTTTCTCAGTGAGCCCACCTTTTGCTGCTAGTGTTATTAATAATTTGAAATTTTTAGAATATGACTTTGAGAGTAGATGCATGTATATGGTTTAATTAATGTATCTAGAATTAATATGTTTCATGTATTTAGAATTATCTCTTAGTGCACCATTAATTAGGGTAGTTTAAAAAGTGTATCTAAAATTATCTTTTATATTTATAAATACCTCCTTATACTTAACATTTGTAAGCAACAAAATTATAGATTTCTCTTCTCAAAAGAAAATAATATTATCTTCCTTCCCAAAAAGTGGTATCAGAGCATAATTCCTAAAATTAAGAGAAAATGCTAAGAAAAAAAAAATTGAGAGATGGCCAACAATGGAGTAGTTTCCTTCCAATTCTCTCAACTCAACAAAAGATAATTATGAGAAATGGTGTCTAAGAATAAAAGCCTTGCTTGGCTCTCAAGATGTGTGGGAGATTGTAGAGAAAGGCTTTGAAAAACCTCAAAATGAAGACAATTTATCTCAAATTGAGAATGATGCTTTGTCTAAAATAAGGAAGAAAGATCAATAAGGCTTCACCCTCATTCATCAATATTTGGATGATTCAATGTTCAAGAAGGTGGCCGATGCTACTACTTCAAAGGAAGCTTGGGAGATTTTAGCAGTCTCTCATATTAGAGGAATTAATTTATTAATTAATTAGCTAAATCTAGAATATTTGATTGGCTGTTAATTGAGATCTTGGTCAACAACCCAATCTCATATTATACAACAACCCAATCTCATCTTGTACGTATATATATATACCTCACCTTTATTCAACGAAAAACAAGCCATTATCTCCAACTTCATTATGGTATCAGAGCCACCACGTTTCTGACATGTTTTTTTCCTTTCTCCCATAATGGCTTCCGAAGACACCTCTGCATCTTCCACTGCTCCTCATAATGATCGTCCTCCTCCACGTCCATATCTTGGGTATTGCCAAGGATGTGATGTTCAAGGACACACTGTCAAACGATACTCCCTTTATCGACTTGTCAACACCCAATCCTCATCGACTCCATTGGCAACACGTCCACAGGCTCCACGTCCTGCTTCTCTATGGCAACCGCGTGCACACTTTGCATCTCTTGAGACCACCGACACTCCCACATGGCTACTTGATAGTGGGGCGTTGCACCATGTCATCACGGATTTGAATAATCTTTCACTTCACACTCCTTATGAAGGATCTGATGACGTTATGATCGGCGATGGCTCGGGTCTTCACATTACCCATACCGGTTCTACCACCCTTCCCACTTCTACTCGCACCTTTAATTTACATAATATCCTTTGTGTGCCTAACATGAAAAGGAACCGTATTTCTATCTATCAATTTTGCAATACTAATCATGTTGCTATTGAATTCTTACCCACTATCTTTCATGTAAAAATCTAAGCACGGGGGTAATCCTTTTGACGGGAAACACTAAAGATTGCGTTTATGAGCGGCCAACCTCCTTTCCAACATTGTCTTCTCCGCTCGTTGTCTTTTCCAGTGTCAAGACCACTTCCTCCGAGTGGCACTCTCGATTAGCTCATCTATCATCACCTATTCTTCAACATATTATGTCAACATTTTCTTTACCTTATTCTATGTCACAAAACTCTCATTGTCATGCGTGTTTAAGCAATAAAAGTCACAAGCTTTCTTTTTCTACATCTATAATTGTTTCATCTCACCCCTTACATATCATATTTTCAGATGTCTGGACCTCTCCTGTTTATTCTGTTGATGATTTTAAGTATTATGTTATTTTCGTTGATCACTTTACACTTTATGTATGGTATTACCCCTTAAAGAAGAAATCTCATGTCTGTGATGTCTTTATTCGTTTCAAAGCACTAGTAGAAAATCAATTCAAACACTCCATTGTCACTCTTTACTCCGATAACGGTGGGGAATATCAAGCATTAGATCATTTTCTATCCCTTCATGAAATTTCTCATCTTACATCTCCCCCACATACATCTGAACACAATGGTCTCTCTGAACGCCGACATCGACATATTGTTGAAACAGGTCTTTCTCTACTCACTCACGCCTCACTTCTACTCATATATTAGAACTATGCCTTTGCAACCGCTGTGTACCTCATTAATCGCATGCCCACACCCACACTTTCCCTCTCCTCTCCTTATGAGTCCCTTTTCTGCTCTCCACCAAACTACTCAAAACTCCGTATCTTTGGTTGTTTATGCTATCCATGGCTTCGTCCCTATTCCAATCATAAACTTGAGTATCGATCCATCCCTTGTGTGTTTGTTGGGTACTCCCTTACTCAAAGTGCCTATTTCTGCCTTGATCCTTCCACTTCCAAAATCTACACATCCCGTCATGTTAAATTTGTGGAATCTGTTTTTCCATCCATTCAAAGTCATTTTAGTCGTCCAAATCCAGAAACACTCCCAAATTGGTTTCCATCCGCGTCATTTCTTCCCACTATTGTTGCGCCACTCAACACATCCTCTACAGCCTCGCCCCTGGGCTCGGATCCATCTCACAGCCAGTCTCCGGTCGACCACTCCACATCCTCCATCCACCCCACATCCTCCGAAACTCAATGTCTCATAACCGACACCCCACTTCCTCTTAGCCAAACTTCGGTAGACCGAGCCCCGCCATCCGATCGCCCAGACTCCCCTCCTCCAAACCCACCCACCAACACCCATACCATGACCACTCGTGCTAAGAACAACATCCATAGACCCATTCAAAAACTTAATCTTACTACTACCATCACCTTGACCCATCAACTTGAGCCGCACACATTCACCCAAGCCATCAAAGATCCTAAATGGCGTCAGGCTATGTATGAGGAGTACGATGCTCTTGTGCGGAATGGAACATGGGAACTTGTCCCCCCCCCCCCCCCCGATTCAACGCAAAATCTTGTTGGTTGTAAATGGATTTTTAGAATTAAACGTTTACCTGATGGCTCAATTGACAGGTACAAAGCCCGATTAGTTGCTAAAGGGTTCCATCAGCGTCCCGGTATTGATTATCATGAAACATTCAGTCCGGTTGTCAAACCTACCACTATTCGCTTAGTTCTCAGTCTTGCTGTTAGTCGAGGGTGATCTCTTCGTCAACTTGATGTCAACAATGATTTTCTACAAGATCATCTCTGTGAAGATGTTTTCATGGCACAACCACCATGTTTTCTTGATCGTGATAATCCCACACATGTCTGCAAGTTACGCAAGGCTATATATGGTCTCAAACAAGCACCACGGGCCTGGTACCATAAACTAAGACAATTTCTGGTAGCCTCTAGGTTTAAGAACTCTCATGCAGACACATCACTCTTTGTCCTCAACACCAGCGGTAATCTAGTCTATCTCCTTGTGTATGTTGATGACATAATCATTACTGGATGTAATGCCACTACTGTTCAACAGTTTATTGATCTCCTTGGAAAAAGATTTTCCATCAAATATTTTGGTGATTTAACTTACTTTCTTGGTGTTGAAGTTGTCACTACTTTTACTGGTTTACTTCTCTCAGCGGAAATATATCACAGATCTTCTCGCTCGCACAAATATGACAGGGGCCAAATCTGTCACCACTCCACTTGCCACCGAGCCAACACTTACAGTTCTTTCCGGCACTGCTTTGACAGATCCTTCTGAATATAGATCAGTTGTTGGAAGTCTCCAATACTTGTGCCTCACTCGCCTTGATATTGCATATGCCGTTAATAAGTTGTCTCAATTCATGCATCGACCTACTACTGATCATTGGAATGCTGTCAAGCGGTTACTTTGCTATCTTGCTGGTACAGCTGATCACGGTCTTACCTTGCACCGTCAAACATCTCTATCTCTTCATGCCTTCTCCGATACTGACTGGATCGGTAATAAGAATGACTACACTTCCACCAGTGCTTATATTGTTTACCTTGGTCGCAATCCGATATCCTGGTCCTCCAAGAAACAACGCACGGTTGCGTGCTCCTCCACTGAAGCTGGATATCATGTTATCGCGTCTACAGCTACTGAGTTACGTTGGATTTGTTCTCTTCTAACTGAACTTGACATTTATATTCCTGCTGCTCCGGTTATCTATTATGACAATGTTGGAGCAACTCATCTTTGTTCCAATCCTGTCTTCCATTCACGAATGAAACATGTTGCAATTGATTATCATTTTATTCATGATCAAGTACAAAGTGGAGCTTTACGTGTCACACATGTGTCCTCCGAAGATCAACTAGCTGATGTCTTGACCAAGCCTCTTCCACGCACTTGCTTTCAACTTTTGAAGATCAAGATTGGACTCTCCAACCGAGCTCTATCTTGAGGGGGCATATTAGAGGAATTAATTTATTAATTAATTAACTAAATCTAGAATATTTGATTGGCTATTAATTGAGATCTTGGTCAATAACCCAATCTCATATTGTACAACAATCCAATCTCATCTTGTACAACAACACAATCTCATCTTGTACGTATATATATATATATATATATATACCTCACCTTTATTCAATGAAAAGCAAGCCATTATCTCCAACTTCATTATCTCCAAGGTGTTGATAAAGTGAAGAAGGTGAGACTTCAATTACTAAGGGGTGATTTTAAAGTATTAAATATGAAGGAATTCGAATCAATTTAGGATAATTGTTTGAGGGTGAAGGCAATTGTGAATCATTTGAGAGATATGGAGATAAGATGGAAGATGTACGTGTGGTAGAGAAGATTCTTCGTTTATTGACTCCCAAATTTGATTATATTATGTGTGTGTGTGTGTGTCATTGAAGAGACAAAAAATCTAGACTCAATGAGCATTGAATAATTGGAGGGTTTTCTACAAGTCCATGAAGAAAAGATCAAGAGAAAACAAGAAGAGCCATTGGAGCAAGTTTTTAAAGCTAAGGCTATTTTAAAGAATGATGAAGAAAAACAAGGGCACTTTAGAGGACATGGATGAGGAAAAGGGCGTGGACGTAGCCAAAATGGCTGAGGAAGAGGCAATGGAGACAACTCAAATGATAAGGAGAGAAATCAATCATCACCAAGAGGCCGTGGAAAAACAAGAGGAAGAGGACGAAGCTATTATCGAAATTCAAATGAAAGGAGGTATAACACGTCTAAAGTTGAATGTTATAGTTGTCATATATAAACTTGGCCATTATGCTTGGGAATGTCGTAGTGCTACTAATAATATTGAAGAAAAAACTAATCTTGTTGATGACAACTAAGAAGCTGAAGAGTCAACTTTGTTGCCAACAATCAAAAAAGAAGAGATGGATGTTAACAGTTTATGGTACTTGGATAATGGTGCAAGCAATCATATGTATGGATATAAAGACAAATTTGTAGAGCTCAATGAGAAGGTGAAAGGCAATGTTTCTTTTAGAGACTCCTCGAGAATCCACATTGAAGGGAAAGATACAATTCTCATCTCTTCCAAAGATAGTAACCATAAATTGATTCTCGATGTTTACTATGCATCTAAATTAAGAAGTAATATTTTAAGTCTATGCCAACTTCTTGAAAAGGGGTATGAACTTCTTATGAAAAATAAATGTCTTTGTTTTAGAGATCAAAATGCTAATTTGATTGCTAAGGTGGATATGTCAAGAAATAGGATGTTCAAATTGAATATTAAAACAATTGAAGTGTTTGAAGGTCAGTTTGTAAAATGAAGCATAGCGTTGGCACATGAGATTTGACCATTTGAACTTTGGAGCACTGAGAGCTATGGAAGAAAAGAAGATAGTGAAAGGGATGCTTTCAATCAACCATCACAATCATTTGTGTGAAGCATGTCTTCTTGGCAAACATACTAGAAGGAGTTTTTCAAAAGAAGCTACATCAAGAGCAACCAAGCCACTTAAACTTGTGTATACGGATGTGTATGGACCGATCAATCTATCTTCATTTAGTAAGAGTAAATATTTCCTACTTTTTATTGATGATTTTAGCAGAAAAGCTTGAGTTTATTTTCTTAAGCAAAAATCAGAAGGTTTTGCTGTTTTCAAAAATTTCAAGACACTTATAGAGAAGGAAAGTGCTATAAAATCAAAGATTTGAGATCTGATTGAGGAGGTGAATTTACTTCCAAGGAATTCAATGACTTCTGTGCAACTCATGAAATTCGTCATCTTCTGATAGTTCCTAGATCACTGCAACTGAATGGAGTAGCCAAGAGAATCATTCTTAACATGGCAAGATGCATGTTGAGAGCCAAAAATATGCCAAAGGAGTTTTGGGCCAAACCTGTTTTTTGTACATTTTATTTGTCCAACCGCTCTCCAACATTAAATGTCAAAAATCAAACTCCTCATAAAGCATGGAATGGAAGAAAACTTAGTATTAATCATTTGCAAGTTTTTGGAAACATTGCATATGTTCAAGTGCTGCACCAAGAGAGAGCCAAGCTTGATGATCGAAGTGTTAAACATGTCTTTATTGGATATGATTCACATTCCAAAGGCTACAAATTGTACAACCCAAACAATGGCAGAGTGGTGGTAAGCCGAGATGTCGAATTCGATGAAAAAGCCACATGGAATTGGGAAGTGCAAGAAGAAAAAATTTATGATTTTCTTCCATACTTTGGAGAAGAAGAATAGGAGATCATAGCGCCTATACAAGACACAACTCCACCTCCTTCACCACTTCCATCACCTACTTCTCATGAAAAAAGTTCAAGTAAAAGGCCGTAAAAAATCAGAAATTTAGGTAACATTTATGCAAGATCTAATGAAGTCACTCTTGATTATGATGAATTGTATTATTTTCTTGTAGACAGTGAGCCTTTAATCTTTGACGAAACAATGCAAGACAAAGGGTGGAGATAAGTCATGGGTGAGGAGATCAAGTCAATTAAGAAGAACAATACCTGTAAATTAACAACTCTTCCCAAGGGTCATGAAGCCATAAGAGTCAAATGGGTATATAAGGTGAAGAAGAATGCTAAAGGAGGGGTGGAAAGATACAAAGTAAGACTTGTTGTTAAAGACTACAAGCAAAAGCATGGAGTTGACTATGAAGAAGTCTTTGTACCCGTTGCTCGAATGAAGACTATTCGTTTACTCATTTCATTCGCAATTCAAATGAAATGAAGAATTTATCAATTAGATGTAAAGTCAGCCTTTCTAAATGGTTACCTTGAAGAAGAGGTCTATATTGAGCAACCTTTGGTCTATGTAGTTGATGGACATGAAAATAAAGTCTTGAGATCAAAGAAAGCCTTGTATGGATTGAAGCAAGCACTAAGAGTATGGAATAACTGCATCGACAAATACTTTCAAGATAATGGGTTTGTTCGTTGCCTTAATGAATATGCTCTTTATGTGAAAATTTATGGTGATTGTGATATTTTGCTTATTCGTCTTTATGTGGATGATCTTATTTTCACCAGAAACACTTCAAGCTTATTTGAAGAATTTAAGAAGGCTATGTCACTGGAGTTTGAGATGATCGACATAGAGCTCATGTCATATTTTTTGGGATTAGAGGTGAAGCAAATAGAGGAGGGCATATTCATTTTTCAAGAAGGCTATGCAAAAGAAGTTTTGAAGAAGTTTAAAATATTTGATTGTAATCCTGTAAACACACTCATGGAAACCGGAGTAAAGTTATAAAGTTTGGAGATGAAGAAAGAAAAATTTTCACTTTTTCAAAAGTTTTGTAGGAAGCTTGAGATATTTAATATGTATAAGGCCTGATATCCTTTATACAGTTGGAGTAGTGAGTCATTTCATAGAAATTCCTACTTCCATCCATATGAAGGCTGCTAAGAGGATTCTTTGCTACCTAAAAGGTATGTTAGACTTTGGACTATTTTATTCTTCGTCTAATAATTTCAAACTTTTGGGATTTTGTGATAGTGATTTTGTGAGAGATATTGATAATAGAAAGAGTACTGCTATTTTGTGTTTTTCATGGGTGATTATGCTATCTCGTGGAGTTCAGAAAAGCAACATATTGTCACACTGTCAACCTGTGAGTCTGAATACGTAGCGGCATCCTCTTATACTTGTCATGCAATTTGGTTAAGAAGGTTGGTAAAGGAACTTTATTTATCACAAGAAAAAGCTATAGAAATTTGCATTAATAACAAGTCTGCACAAGCACTTGCAAAGAATCCAATGTTCCATAATCGAAGCAAGCATATAGACGCATATAGACACAAGGTATCATTTCATTAGAGAATGTATTGTCAATAAGGAAGTGGAGCTCAAATATGTGAAAACTCAAGATCAAGTTGCAGATATTTTCACAAAGCCATTGAAATTTGAAGATTTTCGAAAATTGAGAGCGAGACTTGGTGTGAAGAAGAAAATTTCAAATTAAGGGGGAATGTTGTTGATAATAATTTGAAATTTCTAGAATATGATTTTTAGACTAGATACATGTATGTGGCTTAATTAATGTGTGTAGAATTAATATTTTTCATATGTTTAGAAGTGTCTCTTAATATACATCATTAATTAGAGTAGTTTAAAAAGTGTATTTAGAATTATTTTTTGTATCTATAAATACTCGTCGTACTTAATATTTGTAAGCAACAAAGTTATAGAGTTTTCTTCTCAAAAGAAAATAATATTCTCTTCCTCTCCAACAGTTAGATTATTGATCCTTCTAACAGTTTTTCCAGACTGTCCCCAACTAAAAGATATAATATGGTCAGAAAAAATAATAGCAAATTTGTAAAAAAATTTTATAACGTTAGGAGGTTGGCTCACTAAGCAAAGTGGTGTGCTAAAATGGAATTTCCCCAAGCTATACGCTGTAGGCTATAGCTAGTCCTGCAAGATATTTTGAAAGAAACAAGGTAGGTGATTTTTTTTTTTTCACCAAGTATAACAACTTCCGTTCGCAGTTTGATTGTCCTTGAAAATGAGAATGAGATTCTTTCCCACCTCTATGTATTAGTGATTTAAGAGAATTTTAGCCGTTTCAGGTTCAAATTTGATTAATATAAACTTGGCAAAATATCTCAATACGTACATAATCACGTACACAGTTCTATGCATAGCTTTTTTCAGTGGTACATGTGATGAACTATGAGAAATTAATGTACTTTCATGCTAATGCTAATCATAAGCAATTTGTTTTAATCATTGTTAGGATGCAAATATGAATAGTAATGGACGCGTCTACGATCCAATTTTTGGCTCTCTATACAAAATTTTGAATTTTAAAAAAAAAAATTATTTTTAATTTAAATTTTTGTACAGAACAGACTAAAAATTTAACCATAGATACATCTATTACCTCCCAGATGCAATCCTTTAATGACCTCCTTTTCTCATCTATATCCTCTCTCTTCATCTCATCCTCTCTTGTTAGTGACTTCGGAGTACTCCTCCAAGGCCGACCGAAGACTCCCTTCCTTAAGAGCATCAAGACAAGTATTTTTTAACTTGAAAAATCTCATCTTTTGCGTAGGAACTCGTTTCCCGACTTTCTAGCTCTCTTTAATAGGAAATCACTCTCGGATCTTTCAATATTCAAGTGATTCAATCCTACGATGAGTTTTTACTATTAGTTCAGCAGATCTCTGATTATAAGTTTCTATTCATAACTTCAAATGAGTTCATCTTTTTTTTGTTAGAAAAATAATTAAATTTCTTTCGAGTTTCATATTTTACACTTTTCTAAATCCACCTCTAACTTTGTCAAAACTGAGTTTGAAGTCAATTTCGTCGAAGTCCAGCCTTGCCGGCACTATTTTCTCTATCAGAGCAGCAACTTATGCGCGGACTAACTTCTTCGTTGTTATCGTTGTTGCAGTAACATGTGCGTCAGGGTGCTAATCTTTGCTGGTGCGGGGACCTCTGCAACGGGGCCATTGCTTTGCCGATACTGCTCTCTCGCACTGACGCTAGCAATCTTCGCCGATAAAACTTGCTTTGCTGGCACTGTCTGCAATGACACACCCCATCTGTACTGATGCATCCCATCTGCGCTAACACTCCTTAGATGCATCGATGCTGCATTCCTGCATCAAAGCACACTTATGCGTCGAGTTCTAGCCTCACCAACAGCCTATCCACTGACTACTCTTCTTCGTCAACCACTCGTCTCTGCTGACTACCTATCTCTGCCGAGCTCATCTTCACCAATCGAGCCTAATTCTGCAAATTACCCGCTTGTACACTCTCTCCTGATGTCAATGACACAATTTAAATATTATTTTAGTTATTTAATTTTTATCCAAACACTAGAACTCATGATAACTATTGCTCATGCAAGGCATAAACTTACTTGCCCAGTACTCTTGATACTGATTTTGTAATGACTCTTACTTGCCAGTAACTGGTTGGTACATGGTCGATATAATTAAGACAACTGGGGTATGGGAAAATAAGTATAAATAAGCAAATGTATTAAAGAGAGGGATCAAAAAGATTGATCAAGTAACAAAGCCCCATGTTGCTGTTAGTTAATCCGGACTATAGCAGCGACCTGATAGTTAGCTTGTGCTATGATATGATATTTCAGGTAAAGTTATGGCATGATATTTCTGTTTATACTGTGACCTATTTACAGGCTCCTATCATGACCAGACGTAGTCTCGGATTCAAGAGACACTCCCTTAAGATGTGAACTATTCATTATTTTGCTTCCATTAGATGATAAAACACAAGACTTCGAAGCGAAATTTGTAAAACCATACATGAGAGCAAGTATACTAGTTTTACTTGTCTACTATAGCAGCTATTCTTACCTTTATCCTTTCTATTATCATCATTTATTTATATCTCTTGATTTATTTACTATCACGTGTTCAAATTATTTCTTGTTGCGTTTGATCCCAAGGTTACCACCGCACGCCCAAATTTGAAGATAGCACAGCAGAAAATGAGGTTGATCTGCCGGTCAACGACGGTCCCCGCAAGATGATAAAGTTCGGCCATATGTGAAGGTTGATAAGCATTGAATTTATATACCTCGGTGGTATTAATTCACACTGTCGAGTCTCACACGCAATCCTCGTAAATGCTCTCGAGTAATACTGCTATCGTGTCGGCTCATCTATCGGTGAGAGAGCGGTTGATCCATGGCCTGTCGTGCTAAACACGGGTGTGGCCATTGGAAGTTTGCAAATATCCACGCCTGCAGAAGGAGAATGAGATATTCAATAATCTATGCTAAGTGAGCTCTCTAGGCAAGCCCAAGATATCGAGACATGCATGGAAGAGCCGCAACTCCCCACACATATGCTGAACAAATTGAAGATTGTATAGCATGTATAGATACTCAACTGAGACCCATGTACCAGTCTTATTGTCGAAGACTGTGCAACCCAAGAGATTTAACAAACAGGCGCAAGCGGCATACTCTATTCTTTCCTCTGATGTTGTCCAAACCACTAGACTGCTTCTGAAGCCTTGCAAGAAGAACGGATGTCTTCCTTTGAATTCAACTACTTAAATGTAGATGTGCGAGTAACACCAAGTGTATGAATAATGAACAGGCCAAGAATAGTAGCAACATCGTCTAAATTTATCGTCATCTCTAAGAAAGACATGTGAAAGGTATTTGTTTCCGGATATGACCTTCCAACAAATATTGAGTCTATATTTTACTTGCATATCGGTACAAGTAATCAACCAATTGAAAGAGGAACGAGTTACGGATCAACTTCATAAATCATGTGTTATGATGACTCGACTTCAATTACTATTCCTTGATCTTTCCAATATCGTTCGAGCACTTAAAGAGATCTCGCTCCTAAAATGCAAGAAAAATATTTATTAAACATATAACAGTGATAAGCCATAACTTGTTTTATTGAATTTGGATTGTTGGAAATTATAAGATCATGTACTCTTCTTTTCTCATATATAGAATGCGATATATATGTTCTGAAGCTCATTAGGAGTAAGTATCTACTGGTCTTTCTGGTATTAGTGTCTTGATGTCATCATCAAATCTCTATATTGTCATCATGCCTTCATTGTTCCCGCCTACTATGGGTGTCCATCATATGAGTGAAGGCTTCTTCCTGAATAGTGTAGGCCACTCCTCCTGAATAATAAGAATTTTTTTTGTCTTTAAAGATTCTCACCATCTTTGATAAGATATCATAGTGATCCATCTATGTAATTCAATAAATTTGCTTAATAAAAAAATAATATATCAACATAATTTCTTTTCAGTGTTTGTTTATTAAAAGTATAATATTTATCTATCTTCTAACGAAAATTAATAGAACATCATAAATTCACTTAATTATATTTGTGTAATTCAATCTATCATTTTGTTTAAATGTTCTTCCGATATAATTATAATAATATAAATTTTTCATAAACTTCAATGGTGCCAATGAACCAAACAAATCATTAATAAAATAAAAGTTATATAAATATTAAATTTTAAAAAAATATATATTTCTAAAATCATATAATCTTAACTCATTTTTTAATCAAGAAAGGTCGCTTGCAAAATCCCTCAAAAGTTCCTCAAGAAAATCTCCAGACATGTTCCATATTATTACCAAACACCCATTCATTTTTTCTATAAAATAGATTTTATTTTGAAACCAGAAAATTCTCAAGGAATTAATTCCTCAAAAATTTGTCATCATGCTAATTTAACTTTGGGGGAAAAAATCATGGAAATCACAGATATACATTAAAAAAAAAAAAAATACGACATTTTAAAGATCTATTTTTGAGAAAACAATTGTGATATTAACAAAGTTACACAAAAAAGTTTAATTCAAAAATATACCTAGGGTACATTTTGTTATATCAAATCAGGAGAGCCACAACAAACTTTTTTTTTTTTTTTCTTTTTGCAACTACCTATCGATATCATTTACCAACGCTTTAACTTATCATCCAACGCTCTAACGTATCATCATTTGCGTCCGCTACAAATTAAAAGAAACTATACACAATGCTACAGTCATGTTAAAATGCTTACAGACACAAACCAAAGTTCACATCAACATTGAATCACTAACATCTGCACCTAAGCAAGGATGGTAGTGGACACGTCCATAGGTCAACTTTTAATCCGTCCTATACAAAATTTTGAATTAAAATTTTGTATAGAAAGAACTAAAATTTGGCCTGTGCACGTATCCATTACCATCTCTACACCTAAGAACCTAGAATTAGCGTCGGACTAAACTAAGGAAACAGTGGCTGGTAGTGAAGCCCCAAGTTCTCTGGGTATCCAAGCATCAGATTAAGGTTCTGGAGGGCTTGACCTGAAGCCCCTTTCACCAAATTATCAATCTGCATCGAAAAAAGGAAAAAGAAAAAGGCAAGGGTAATGCAAATACTTTCAAAAATATCGAGAAAGCTTTCTAGGTCAAATGTCAAGCAATCGGTGGTGCCATTTACAAACAGTTACGGGTAGAAGAGGAAAATGGGGATCACTTACCACAGAGATTATGATCGCCCTCCCTGGGATTCGATCAGGGAACACATTCATGAGGCAGTAGTTTGAGCCCCGTACGTGCCTGGTGTGGGGCACAACCCCTTTAGTCAACAATTTGACAAATTCTTCATCCTGAAATTGAGAAGCAATTAAATATTCCAACAAAAATGTAGTGATAACATGTGAAGCATTCAGATCCGAGATCTCAGAACTCAGACATGAGGAAGCACAGCAAAGTTTTAAATTAGCAGGTAGGGATCAGAATGGGCGGGCCCAAGGGCCAATTCTTGATCCATCCGATTCAAAATTTTAAATTAGAAAAATAAAATTTTTATTTTTAATTTAAAATTTTGCAAAGAGCATTTTCATCCCTATTAGCAGTAACTAACCACCTACGAAGCCTGTGTTTGAGACTCGTGTCTGACAAATCAGGTAAGCAGTTAACAGTAAACTATGGCAGGAAGAAATATAAAAATTTTAGTACAAACAAGAATTTTCAGAATTTTCAAGAATTTTATAGCTCATTTTTAAAAACATAAAAAAGGTTTGAAGTTTCTAAGCTCAACTTGTGAAATGAAAGAAGACATGCATAAGAATCTGTCATTTTAGACTTGATTGTTTCATACACTGCGTACTTGTAACAAAAGAGCATATATATGTCGTACTACTAGTATATTGAAGGAAAGTTCGCTGAGAGAGGGAAGTTTTGAACAAAATATATGAAAAGAAACTTGCTGGAGGAGAAAAAATGGGCCACGGTCCCAATACATGATTTTACAATTACCTCGTAAGCAGTGCTCAGTTGTTGATACAAATCATCAACAGTAACCCCTGGTGACATTTCCAGGTAAATGGTTGACTGCATGCCACGGCTCTAATACACACGAGGGCATAGATATCATGAATCAGTAACTAATGAAACATAAACCATCTTATGGATTATATAAATGTTATTGAGAAAGACCACCAGAATATTATCAGAGACCACTTAAGTGTTTTACCATAGGCATCAAATGAGGAGTGAAGCTGACAGTTACTTTAGAATGCGACGCATCAGAGAGTCCTTGTTCGATTTCAGGGACTGAAATTATAGAGGAATAAGTTCAAATTCAAGATTTGAAATTAAGGAACATACAGAAATGATGCCATGCACTCCCAAATACTCAAAAACTTCAGAATACTGACATCTACAATATCTATTAAGTCATGCTTATGGAAGAAGCTGAACTTCATCAGCATAGGAGCCAATCACCATACGAGTTCAATCGATACAAAATTTTTCAAAATGAACTTCGTAAACGGAAATTATCATTCCATTCACAAATTACAGTGAAATTAACGCTATATAAACTTCGCTATATGTGCAGGTTTGTATTTCTACCCATTTACCGTTTTCACTGACCTTAAAATTAAATAGAAGTTCTAACCAAACAAACAAAACATGATAAAAATCTGTCCAACCATGTAAAATTGATCACTCACTAATTTGGACACGGATACTGGCCATTAGCTCACTGTGCCCCTATACTGCTTAAATCTCTAACCAACTAGGAGCAGCTTTTATCCGTTGATTATTGAATGTATATATCGTTACTCCCAATCATTTTAATATGATAATGTTTGTTCAGGGGCAAAAAAAATTAAAATTATGCTTCTCTGATTTTTCCTTTGCCAAAACTCGAAGCATTAGCTCACTTCGTCTTACATGATAAAGATCAATTCAGAATACATGAATATGTTGATAGGATCAATCCCCCAATCAAATTCTTCTCTAATCCCAACTTAGGATAATGAGTCTCTGCTATGATCCGCAATCAGGATATTTCTGTGACTATACCAAACCCAAAGACGCTTCTTTTATTTGAATTGAAATCTTTCAAATTAATACTCAAGAAGTCAGCGAAATGTCCTAGTATAAAGTCAGATAATTTTTTCTTATAATCTCCTTTTTTTTCCAGATATTCAGTTACATAAAATTATAACTTAATTCAACTGCAAACATGGAAATGCATGGACTTTAGCTTCCCCGAATTTCTCATTTTCCAGGCTAATTAGACAAGATGATGAATGTATGCATGGACATTTTACTTCCTTGTTTCCTACCATTAATTCCCCTGTTCATTATTAACTTTAGTCGACAACCTATCTTTTATTATATCTGCTTAAATATTCTATACCATCAGAAAAGTCCATTAGATGCATATCCACCGAGTGTGCTTCATTTAATTTAGATAAGTTATACAACACGTCAGATTACACTCAAGACGGTTTCTTTTGCAAAATCCTACTGTCCTACTCACTCTCTCCATATGAATAAATCAGTACTATGCACAGCTTCCTTTCAGCCAAATGCATTCTCATCATTTAAAGTTCTCCATCAACATGATTGGCTATGAACATGTGATGCTTCCACATTGAGGAGAGCTCCAAGGACCAGGTACCACTGATAAACAACCTTTACCGTCTACATTGGGAGCCAAATTCCTTCAATGAAATTACAGGTGACAAAGGAGTTTGACATAAACATTGCATCACCCTCTTGATAGGAAAACTGTATGCCCCAAATTATGGCCCCTGCCTTTGATACTTGGGCGTGTGGAGATAACCCATGTCACAACCCCACAAGAAATAATTTGAGCATGTTAATAGAAAGATGGCAGTGAAGTAAAACTATGATTATGCTGATGAAAACTTTAAATGAAAGATAAAATTTAGATAATCGAAGTATATTAACGATTGCAAGTATAAGGAGCAATACTAGATTTTTACAAAGTTATTGTGGAATAATATGGTTGAGTAAATTCATTGATTACGCTCTTAATTTGGAACTGACTGAAGAATGGGACACACGTATTCTAGAAGTGCACCACCGTACACACCTGGTACTGCAATCAAGATGCCGGCTTCCCAACGATACTGCAAGGTGCTATTGTCTCGTATATACTTGGGACTACAGGCAAGATGTTGACTCCCCAACCACACTACAAGTTGCTATAAACTTATGCTCGAGACTACAGCCAAGAAGTTGGTTACCTTTGAACCAACCACATCACAAGATGGTACAAGAAAATATAAATCATAAACAAACATAGTTTCCACAATACATGTTATCAGTCGAACTATAATCGACGATGTAAGAACCGATCATAACAAGCAAGAGTCATTACAAAACTAACATATAGCAACCAAATTAAATTTGGTATTATTTACACTTTTCCAGATATTCTAGACAATTGTGAAATATTGGATTTTCCATTTTTTTAAAATTGCATCTCTTTCGATTGTAGTCATTTATTATTCAATGAATGAATAACTTACTTGATTTCAGAAATAAGTTATTCAATGAATGAATAGCTTATTCCTACGTGAACGAGAGTTATCATGAGTTCTAGTGTTTGGCCAAAAGTTTAATAAGTGAATTAGTATCTAAATCCTGCCAATTCACTATGATAAAGTGATAGCAAAATGTTATAAAAGAGAAGTTGTGATTATTAAATTATCTATTCAATGAGTACAAGATCAACTTATTCGGACATCGGATCAAAGTTGTGGGGGGTGCACTGTTGATGAGGTAGGTAGTCCATGGAAATAAGTAGATGGAGGTAAGAATCTTGGTGGAGATAAAAGTTGTCTATAGGGATAATCTAATCGTCAGAGATGGACATGACGGTGGAGATGACATTGTCAGCAAGATAAGTTTCTCGACAGAAATAGATCGCGTCAGCGGAGCTAGAGCTTGTTGCCTTGCTGACACTAGTGTTTCGAGGATAGCTACTGGCAAGGCAACAACCTTGTCGACACTAGTGGGTTAACGGAGATAACCCATGCACAACAAACACCAATTCAAATGGATTTGACAGGATTAGAAGTGGAACTAGAAAATGTGTAAAACCACGAAAGTTGTAGAAAATTCAATTATCTTTCAAATAAAAGAAGAATAAACTCATCCGAAAGTTATGAGTAAAAAAGTTGGGATCTTTCTACTGAGAATAGTAGAGCTAACAACAAGAACTCATTATAAAAAGGGTTACACAAGAACTAGAAGATCCAAATATGGCTTCTTGTTGGAGAGAATTGAGAGACGAGTTTCCTACCTAAGAATTTTATGTTTACATAAATAGTAGTGATTTTCGTGCCAAAGACACGAGTGTATGAGCGTAATTCCTAATCTTGTATCTCCTAAAGAAATAAGTTCTCTAATCAGAGCATGATGGAGGAGTTCTTCGATGTAACTCTCTTGAATCTAAGGGTAGAGCTTGAAATGGAGAAAGGATAAGATGAAAAAGAAAGAGGATGAAGAAGAACGAGGGGGCTTATCCTTATAGGCTTGTACAAGAAGAAAGAGGGGGCTCGCATATGGGCAATTTAATGAGACATGAGATGTGGTGTACTCTCCAACCACGCCCTCATGCAAATTTACAAGCACAGCAAACAACCTTGTCGACACTAGTGGGTTAACGGAGATAACCCATGCACAGCAAACACCAATTCAAATGGATTTGACAGGATTAGAAGTGGAACTAGAAAATGTGTAAAACCACGAAAGTTGTAGAAAATTCAATTATCTTTCAAATAAAAAAAGAATGAACTTATCCGAAAGTTATGAGTAAAAAGTTGGGATCTTTCTACTGAGAATAGTAGAGCTAACAACAAGAACTCGTTATAAAGAGGGTTACACAAGAACTAGAAGATCCAAATATGGCTTCTTGTCGGAGAGAGTTAAGAGACGAGTTTCCTACATAAGAATTTTATGTTTACATAAATAGTAGTGATTTTCGTGCCAAAGACACGAGTGTATGAGCGTAATTCCTAATCTTGTCTCACCTAAAGAAACAAGTTCTCTAATCAGAGCATGATGGAGGAGTTCTTCGATGTAACTCTCTTGAATCTAAGGGTAGAGCTTGAAATGGAGAAAGGATAAGATGAAGAAGAAAGAGGATGAAGAAGAACAAGGGGGCTTATCCTTATAGGCTTGTACAAGAAGAAAGAGGGGGCTTGCATATGGGCAATTTAATGAGACATGAAATGTGGTGTACTCTCCAACCACGCCCTCATGCAAATTTACAAGCATGCCATTGACCAATAATTGATCCAAATCAAACAACTACTTTATGAGACAAAACACAAACCCGGTAAAAATACAGTAGTTATGGGTTGTGGGTTCATAACGACAAGACTGTTACAAAAACCAAACTAATGGTTACGCAATTTGGACTCATGCAAGTAAGGAGGAAACCCCCAAAGTTCTCCTAGCCTAGGAAAAGGGTCTAGAAGAAAGGAAACATTAGTCATGTTTGCTAGAGGGAGTTGCTTCCATCTTTGAAGGCATGATAAAAGCTAAAAAGACAAATAAGAATACATTTATTTCTCACCTTTTCATCCCAAAACAGATTGCCATATCATGTGTCATGCAATTGTATTCTTAACATCTTCATACGCTGGTAGTAATAAGAAAAATACAAGTTGAGGCCTAATTTGCTACATTGAAAGATGACAGAACTTCAATGCTTATTCTTTTCATATAAACAATCTTTGGCAGAGTACAAGAGTTGATGGAAAAAAGCACTGATCCTTTAGGGTCACTGGAAGAGTCAGCCTGGCCATATATCCAGGATTTTATAACTAATGGATAATTTATCAGATTACAAAAAGGTTTAAATGTTTTCAGCTCCGGTTCAGTGGTCAAACGAGCGGGGCTGGGTTACTGGAGGTCCCAGATTTAAGAATTGGTGCCTTTATTTAAAATAATAATTAGTAAAATGGTTTACAACTCCGCCAGTGATGTGCTTAAAGATTTATCTTTTCACTGTCTGTCCCAAAACAGAATAGAGGAGGGTTGTGGCAGGCCGGTGACAACCAGCGTAAAACATTATCACATATTATGACATGAGCCAAAATATAAATTTCATTATGTCGTTCCCTACTGAACGACGCGCTATATCGAAACCCGGATGTAGTGAAAAATGTGTGACGGTTGTTAGGTCATCGCCCAGAAGCGACGCGCCATGTCGGCGCCTGGATGTGATGTCAAATGTATAAGAGTTCCCACATCTTAATTAGCGGGTGGGGATAAAGAAGTTAGCTCATAAACATAAAAATAAACATAAATTTCGGTTGGTATCGTGGAATATAAGTTCCCTTACAGCTAGACTAGCAGAGTTAATTAATGTTATAATTAGAAGGAGGATTAATATTTTGTGCGTACGGAAAATTAAGTGGGCAGGTGAGAAAACTAAAGTCATAGAGTCTTGGAGTTATAAACTTTGGTATATGGGTAGAGATAGAAATCGTAATGGGTTAGGTGTGATCATAAATAAGCAATTACTTGGGGATATAGTGGAGGTTCAGAGGAAGGGTGATAAAATTTTATTAGTTAAAATTATTTCAGATAGAAAGATTTTTAATATCATTAGTGCCTATGCACCACAAGTAAGACTTGATGAATCCAGTAAACATCAATTTTGGGAGGATCTAGATGAGATTGTATAAGGAATACCCGCTAGAGAAAAATTATTTATTGGTGATGATCTCAATTGGCATATAGGAACTAGTCGTAATGGGTTTGATAGTGTACATAGAGGATTTGGTTTTGGAGAAAGAAATGAAGCAGGTAATTCAATTCTACATTTTGCTTTGTCTTATGATTTGATTTTAGTGAATACTTGGTTTAAAAAGAGAGTTTCTCACTCGATTACTTTTAAAAGTGGATCGAATGCGAGCCAAATAGATTTCTTATTAATTAGGAAGGTAGACAAAACTAGTTGTATCGATTATAAGATAGTGTCAGGTGAGAGTGCAGTTACCCAATATAGACTTTTAGTTTTAGATATTCAGATTAGGAAGACTTAAAAAAATTAAGTATAACTTAGATCCTAAAATTAAGTGGTGGCAATTAAAAGATAATCAAAAAGTTTTTGTAGATATAGTAGTAAAAGAAGCAGATTGGAGGGACCTTGATAATCCTAATGCAACATGGAATAAAATGGCTAGCTGCATTAAAAGGATAGCTAAACATATACTTGGTGAGTCGAGGGGCGGCGCTCCACCAGGTAAGGTAAGGATACATCATGGTGGAATGAAGAGATAAAAAATATTATTAAGATCAAGCGAGATATTTATAGATATTTGAAGAATAATAATAATAATAATAATGGAATAAGTTTTGATAAGTATAAACTAGCGAAGAAGGGGGCTAAGAAAACTGTTCGGGATGCAAAAACTAAATTATATAAATAAGTGTACGAAAAGTTGGATAATAAAGAGACAGAAAAAGATATATATAGAATTGCTCGAATAAGAGAAAGTCTAGAGATTTATGTACTGTAAAGTGTATTAAAGATGAGGATCAGACGGTTCTAGTTCGAGAAGAAGAGATTAACGAAAGATAGAAAGATTATTTTGATAGATTATAGAATGGTAGTTTTACTCAAGATTTTGGAGATCTTACTATTCAATGTGAGGATATGAATTGTAACTTTATGCGCAGAATTAAAGAGTCTAAAGTAAAAGAGGTTTAGAAGAGGATGAAATCAAGAAAATCTATTGGTCCATATGAGATTGCTATAAAGATATGGAGATATTTAGGAGGGATTGATATGAGGTGGCTGACAGATCTTTTTAACAAGATTTGGCAAACTAAAAAAATGCCAAATGAATGGAGAAAAAGTACCATAATACCTCTGTATAAGAATAAGGGTGATATTCAGAGTTGTTCTAACTATCAAGAAATAAAACTCATGTGTCATACTATGAAGCTTTGGAAAAGGGTAATTGAACATAGATTGCGACAAACTGTTAAAATATCGGAGAACCAGTTTGGATTTATGCCGGGGCGATCGACGACGACAGAAACTATTCATTTACTTCGTCAACTTATAGAGCGATTCCGAGAGAGAGATAGAATTTGCATATGGTATTTATTGACTTAGAGAAATCCTATAATAAGGTACCACGAGAGATGTTTTGGTGGACATTGATAAAAAAAAGAGTTCCCATCAAGTATATCGACAAATTTAAGGACATGTATAATGGAGTAGTGGCCAATGTCAGAATATGTGGTGATTTAACACGTGATTTTTTATCACAATTGGATTGCATCAAGGATCTGCATTAAATCCGTTCTTATTTGCTATAGTGATGGATGATCTTACTAAAACTATTCAGGATAAGATACCTTGGTGTATGTTATTTGCTGATGATATTGTCTTAGTTGATGAGACAAGAGCAGGGATAAATGCCAAACTAGAATTATGGAGGCATACATTAGAATCTAGAGGTTTTAAATTGAGCAGGTCTAAAATAGAGTATATAGAGTGTAAATTTAGTAAACGATGGACCATAAACTATAATACCATAAAACTGGATAGGCAAGAAATACAAATGAGCAGTCAATTTAGATATTTGGGTTCTATTATATAGAATGATAGATCGATAATGATGTTAACCATAAAATACAAACTGGCTGGTTGAAATAGAGGAAGGCAACGGGAGTTTTATGCGATCGTAACATTCCGTTAAGACTGAAGGAAAATTTTTATAGGACTACTATTAGGCCAGCTTTGTTATATGGCACGGAATGTTGGGCTATAAAGAAACATCATTCACAGAAGATAAGTATAGCAGAGATGCGCATACTCCGTTGAATATGAGGCAACACTAGGAGAGATGAAGTAAGAAATGAAGATATTCGTGCTAAACTAGGTGTAGCTCCCATTAATGAGAAAATGCGAGAAAACCAATTGCGTGGTTTGGTCATTTGCAACGTAGGCCTACAAATGCACCAGTTCGACAAGGAAAGTTTATCAATGTAAGACAAGTTAAAAGAACGAAGGGAAGACCGAAGAAAATATGTATGGAGGTGATACGAAAAGATATGGATTCTAGAGGTTTAAATAAGAAAATATTACTTGATAGAAATAAATGGAGGACTATCAAAGTGATCGATCCGACGTGATTCTTTTTTGGTTCATGTAGCCTACCCCAAATACTTGGGATGAAAGGCTTAGTTGTTGTTGTAGTAAAATGGTTTACAAAACACAAATTCAATAAACGGGCATTTAAGAGATAAAAGAAACATTTGAAAAAAACATGATGAACATACCAGCAAAGTCAATCACAGAAATTTAGCTTTCAATTCTATTAAATTCTATATTTAATAAAAAAACAAGAAAGTACCATGTCGATGCTTGGTGACTCCGTAAGAATGAATGCCTTCAGAAATTTCAGTGTAGAGATTTGCTTCCTTGGCTCCTCTTCCTGTATATAAGCTCTCGTCAGCTCATAAGACAGTGGCACCTTCGATGCAAACTAATCTGTCATATATACAGCATCTCATACTGAACGAGAGGAACTATGTACTCAAACCTGCTCCACTAACACCTGATTTAGCATCGATAATGATATTTCCTAGTTTTATCAAGCCACCCTGTGCAGTAAAAAAAGTTAGAAATATATTTGTGAAAATAATAATGTAGAACATTTCAATTTAGATAAATATTAGGACTAGATATTAAGTTGCTATGGTTGACTTATTCAGTAATTTGATATAAAAACATAATATTGTTAAACCACTCGGGGAAAATAAATTAATTTATGAAAGACATAACTAGGTATTTTATGTAGTTTTCATGATTAAGTATTAGAAAATTTGCCATAGAGAGCCGGGTCAGGTGAAGATGCGTATAAGAACAAAGATATATGAAGTTCACAAGGGGGAAATTTGGGTTCAGTTTTAAGGCCTTGAGGTTCAAAAAAGGGGAAAAAAAGTATAATAAGGATAAAAATTGACAAAATTATGTACCAACCAAGTCTGATATCAAGGACAAGTAACCTTTCACAAGAAAGAGATGAGTTTCGTAATGAGCAATGGTCAGATACTCATCATTTCATGCTTCTTCATGCTTCGTCTAGTCTGAAATTGCTCATTATGTGAAAGGATGAAATGAGCCAAAAGATAAATATTTTGCTTTATTTCTCAAGTTTCAGGCTTCAAGCAAAAGTTCATGTTCTCTGGGATTTCAATGTATCCAACCTGTTTAAATTCTTCGAGCCAAGTATTCTACATTTTTTTTGTTTTTATTTGGAGCTAAATCATCAAAATATCAACAGAATGGGAAATGATTTGGTAATGAAGTATGGAACTATAGATAAATATGGCAAGCTTGTGTCACAACTAATTAACTATCAGAAGTAACACAACATAGATGACAAGACCTAATATCTACTTAAATGAATGCATATTAACAATTTAAAAGATTCTCCAATGTTTCAATGTTTTTTTTAAAGCACCATTATAAAAGTTCAAAAAGCAGGTGCGAAAACTTGCTCCCCAAACATGATGACACGGTCACTCCTAATCATCTTTGCAGAAATGATATGTTATTAAAAGCAAACCTTTATTAAAGGAACAAGAGGAAGTTGGATGGATGTTGGATAACAACCAGGATTTGCAACTAGACGTGCATTACGGATTTCTTCTCTTGAAATCTCTGTCAAACCATATGCGGCTTCTTTCTGAAATTCAGGAAAATGTGAGTCATTAGCATCTACACAATTTGCCGCAAACTAAGGAAAAAAGAAACATATACAGGGAAAATGAATATGTGAATCATAACATTAGATGAGATCATGTTCAAAAGTAACAGTTTGAATATTATTCCATTTTGTAATGCCAGTACATTTATAACTAACATTGCTTTAATGCAGTAAGCACCTTGTAGTGCAGGGCGAGAAAGGGAGGGGGGCAAAGACGGGTTTGGTGGTGGGGATGTGACGTACTCGCACAATATCAAACTCCAAAAGCAAAGAAATCTCTACCACTACAATGCAAACCTCTTCTAAGGTATTTGCAACTGATCGTCTCAAATTTGCCCCACGGCTGCCTAGTCCACTTATAAGAGAGATTAACGTTTTGATTTCATTACTAGTATGCCACTATTCTAATCAGTATTTGTAACAAGAGATAAAATTACTTGATCATGATCCCCTCAAAAATTAAAATAAAACCATTAACTTCACTGATATGAGTGATATACACCAGCCTAATTTCTATGCACATATATGACACCATACAAGTGGCAAAGAAAGCCCCATCATTAAACCTAAATTCAGAGAATTGATATTGGATTAGCTACACACTTAACTTGACCTCAATTAAGTAGATTTAACACCTTTTCGATCTTTCTTTTTAAAGAATGGCACATAGGCTTAGGCTTACATGACAGCTCCCAAAGATTGGAAAAAACAAAAAAAAAAAAAAGCCATATTTTAGTGAGGAAAAAACTCCCAACTTGGCTGCAAGAAATTCCTTTTTGATTGTCATTTTTACCATGCTAAATCACACATCAAACCACCAAAAATTGCTTTTAGCCACAACTTTCAGATTTTGTGAGTGTGTCTTCATAAACCAATTGTCAAGCCCATTAGCCTCCGTACATCATGATCCCCTCCATAACTCTCATTTCGTCAACATCATAGGCACAATATTGGTATGTTGACTCTTCATAGGGCATTGGTAAACATAGCACTAGAATTCCCCATATAGAACATTTGATCGAGGAACACTGGAGTGTCCATGTTTCTCACACTTAGAGAATTATTTTCTAGTCTTAAAATATTTTGGTGAATAATATGCAAGATGCGGAACATATCCAGCACAAAGAACTTGCAAAGGTCCCAACATGAACAAAACTTATAGGTGCTGACATACTATGAAAAATCTTCTCCAACCAACCTAAATCAAACATATAGGACTTTCTTCTCATATGTTTCCGGAAAATAACAAAAAATATTCAAGATGGCTCTTCAAATCTTCATAATTATTTGCTCTTCGAATCTTCATAATCTTATCGATCACTAAAATCTAAAATCGTAAAAGTCTGGGATTGCATCATCTTGTTTTAGATCTCCATCAATGTTGATATAATATCCATAAAATATGAATCTCATTAAGAATTAACTCCAAAATTCAAAAATTCAGCACACAAAATTAAGAAATACCAAGCTTCTCAATGGCTCAAATTTGGCTCAAATCGACTATGAAGCAGGCTTCACATCACCGAGTCCACTTTTACTATCGAGTTAGTTGCAGATCGGATCTAGTTTGATGCAATCGGATCAAGGGTGTTGTTAACGAGCTTGACCTGAAATCCAAATCAGACTTCAATAACAAAGTCGAAATCCAATCGTTCCAAAAAATTGAGTTGCAAGGCTTCAATGTTTGGGAAAGAAGAGCGGTGGCTGGGAAAAGAGGAGTCAGCAAAGGCGATAGAAAGACAGTGACAGCAACTTAGATCCATAGGCAAAAGAAAAGGCTCAATCAGGGTGCGAAGCACTCAACAAATGCATCAACGAACCAAAATCAGCTTCAGCTTGATCGGGGACGACATCGGTGCTCATGCAATAAACGTGGAGTATCGGCAAAGTCTGAGGGCTCGAGCGTCTGTCGCATGCTCAAGTCCAGAGACGGCATCAATATCACACTTCTTTGAATTAATGAACAGGAGTCAGTAATAATGTCGAGGAGTCGTAGGCGAGAAGATCTCAATGATGATGATAACTGATAATCAGTGAAGATGAAATTGATGTCGAATAGTTGGCGTGAAGATCTAAGATGATGATGATAATTTATGATTAGTAAAGATGCAAATGATGATTGAAAATTTCAATGATGATGATGATGATGATGTCACTGTTGAATTGATGGTGCTGATGAATAAGTCCGAAAGGTAGAAGATATATTTTGGAATTTGTTTTCCGTCTATATGTCCTGATCCATTCTCTCTTGTTTTTCTTTTTCTTTCAATTTTTCTCTTTTCTGTTTCTTCATTTTTTTCCCTAATCTTTATCCACTGATTTTTTTTTTTTCTTTTGTTTAGAAAACAAAAAATCAAAAATAAAAAAAGATGAAGATGGAGAAAGGAATGGATTTGGATCCGTGAGCTCTGGTAACAAATTTAATGCGTGACAGAAGCAAATTTAAGTTTTGAGATGGGAAATTTAGAAATTTTGTGGATAAACTAAGTTTTGGAACAAAAGAGTATAAATTTCAGGCCTCAGAACTAGAGGACTCGCATACTCTCACACAAATTAACGAAGGAAAGATTTAATAGCAAATTAGCAAGTCCCAAGCCAATAAACTAGGATTTTGGAAATCAATTCTCATCTATTCATTAAAATAAATGTTAACAAAATAATATATAGAAAAAGTACCTAAATGCACATGCACAAATATGATAAATTCAAATAAAATTGGAAACCTAATCAAACTCTAATTGAAAGTTTTATATAAAATAAAAGACTAAATAATATAATTTTAATCTCTAATTAATCTAAGCTACTCAACATCCTCATCAAAATAACATAAATTCTATCTAGATAGATAAAAAGATATGGGAAATGTCAGAATCCAGGTATAACATAAGAGTTTGCACGCGCATAGAAATGCATAGTAGGCCAGTTAACGTTCCTAAAACATATGAACAAAAAGAATATGAGTGATTAGGATACTTCTATATTTATTTATTTATTTTGACCATTAAGAAGTATTTCATGATGAGATAAGAAATACAGTGCACATAAGTTGTCTCACCTCATATCTTCACTATGTCACTCTCACTGTTAACCTCCGCAAGGAGAGTGCACTAAAATTATGAGTAACCCTGCACTCAGTCTTGCCAACCACACCGATACGTACCTCAGTAAGTTCCTGTATACCTTATGATGGGATATCCTAGTGGTCCAGTATTTCCCTTTCCATGTCACTCCTATATTTGGTTATAAACCTGCATATAACTGGGCCTTCCACAACTCCAAAATATTTATATATTTTAGGTGATTTAACTAGTCATAGCATGACATTCATCTGGAAACAACTGTGAAGGTGAATATAGGTGCTCCAGAAACTTCACAACTTTGTTGAGAAAATGCAGACAAGTTGCACTAGTAATGCACAAAAACGTGTGATATATTTAATATATATTAGACAAATTAACATGTGCCAGCACAGACACACATTTAGATGCAGATTGAAACGTCGTCACTAGTCTACAGGAGAAAAGTGGGATCACACACAGTCCTGATTATGTTATTCCGTGTTATATTGTGCTTTGGGATCTTCACAGGGTATTAAAATTACGCCCATTACTTAGTGCTTGTTAAAGTGCAATTGAGAAGCAAACATGAACCAGATGTTATCAACTGCCTCTAACGACCTGGTGCAAGCACAGTGTTGAACATGTGCCCTCTCACATATTGTGGTATGGACTACTGCAGTCTAATGTCTCTAATGCATTATTAAGATAACAAGGACCTAAAGAAGTTCATACTTCAATGACTGTGCATGTTAAATTCGGAACACAAAAGATAGAAAGTTTTCACTCACACTTGTACATGCCTCCGAATCTGGTTCTTTATAACTAGAATAAATCGTTAATTTAACTATTTAGTCTAATGGAATACTATGTTAAGTATAGTAATCCCTGAGAACTAACATACTAAAAGATCTGTTGAGTCCAGCAATCACAAGAGGTCCACATGACACAAAACATTGTCATCAAATCAAGGAGACTTCTCCACCTCCTAGACTTCCAAAAGCTCTGACCAGCAAAAGTCTCCTCAAAACTATAAAAAAGCTTCATGGAATATCCACACTATAAATCTGAAGCAGTACCAGAGTCATCTCCTTCCAACCCGAACCACACTCTATAACAAATTAGAAAATCTCCCTCCCAGTTCCAATGAAATCCAATAACTGAAATTACAATAAGTATGCCCATCACACCCATGGTCACAACTACCGTTAGAGCCACCGCAGCTCATCGCTATACTCATCCTCATCAACTGCATCCAGTTCTGTTCTGTCTGCCTCCCATGGCAGTCTGCTGCCAAGCCTGCCAACCTCCTTCCCTCCCGTGCCTTTTGCTCCCTTGCGTCATTGATGCTCATACCTGTCCCTTCTACAACCTTTTCCCAACAAACTCTTGCCCTTTGACATCCCCAAAACTTGGCAATAAAAACAGTTCAGGTTCTTCCTTCAGCGCTTTGCATCAATTGGTACAAAAAAAGATGACAAAAAAGACTATACAACTATTAGAGAAGCATGTACTAACTGCCTCAAAGTTAAAAAGTTAAAAGAGATCAAGTACCTATGTTGATAGAATTCAGAAACTAAATATTTTGAACAAAAACTACGCTGCACAGTGCAATACAAAACATATTGAAATACCTGCAATTCTGGTGCCTTGTGAGGCTGACCATACCACTCCTCGTACTCATCAATGTTACGTAGCCGAAAGTCCTGTAAAGTGACTTGTTAAGCAAGCGATTGATTCAAATATTTAGAGTACTAAAAGGTGCATCCAGATCATACTGCAGAAAGATCAACAATCTTTAGCTCCCTGGGCAGGCTTTTAATTATTTCCTGCAACAAAAATCAACAGACTCAATCCCAATGATAAAAAGTAACACACATATCTCATTACAAAAAATGCATATCATCTCTATTTGCATAAGGCTGTCACTCAAAGAAATTTAAAGAACATAAAGCAAACTAAAACCTGTGTTGTTCCATGTGGCAAACAACAAAAAACAGCATCCACAACAGAAAAATCTGCATCTTTTACAGCAATCATATCAGGCAAGTCCTGCAAATCAACATAGGTTCAACCTTCAGCAGATGTCATTCTGAAATTATGTATCTATCATTAAAGCACACAAAAATAGCAGAAGGGGCATAGTTAAACTGATAGGCAAGCATCAAAGTAGTTTATTGTTTATTTGTTAATTTATTTGATAGATAAGGTATGCCATGGTCTCTTAACTGAATAATCAAACACACCAGGAGCTTTGTCATTATATGTTTGCTTTATCCAAAAAAATGAGAGGACTGGAACTTGCAAAATAACCAAATAATGGGCCACAGATTATCATTCAGCTGACAGTAAAACATATTGGACAAACAAAACCTCATACTCAGAAGATTGCTATCATGTGAATTAGAAATAATATTATCATCTTCTATACAAATTACTCAATAAACACTAATTTGCAAAACTCAAATGCTAAAAGTATTTCAACAACAATAAGCACAGTGCATATGAAAACATCCCTACTCTCACCTGATTTCTGATATGAAAACATATACATGAATGATTTCCAATGTCAGGAAACTTAAAGGGCAGGAGATCTATATAACATGTTAAGTACATGGTTCTAACGAGACAATTTTGAAAAAACGTATAGAACATATATTACATGTGTGCATCCATACTTACTTATCTACCAGAACAATTTTTGTCAGGCCTAAAATTTGGTTAGAAAGTTAGGTAATGGTTCAGTGGCTCTAATGGTATTCACTGTCATGGACCAAGCTTGAATAACTATAATCACCTTCTATACCTAATAAATGAAGAAATCATTGCTGAATTTCTCTAAACTATCATCGTATTCCTATTCGACATAATGATATCATAATCAATGAAGATGTATTTGAGAGATATATCATTACTGCCTGGTATTTTTCTACGCCCTCATTTTTGCAGCGAAAAATTCAGTAAAACATTAAAGATTTTTTCAATGTTGCCAGGGGAAAAAAATATTTTCCAAGCACCTAGATGTTCAATGGCAAAATTAGGTGCTCTAGGCAGATCAAGAAGTGATAAAACCACATGGAGGTTTAGATATAATGATATATCTTAAGATTTAAAATGAAATCACCTGGAGGTTTAGATATAATGATATAATATATGGCAAAATTAAGTGCTCTAGGCAGATCAAGAAGTTATAAAACCACATGGAGGTTTAGATATAATGATATATCTTAAGATTTAAAATGAAATCACCTGGGCAATGATTCCGTTCTCTATATGGTAAAAAAATAAAGACCCAATTGACCATTATTAATCACATTAATTCCCATAATATTATAAGTGAAGTGCATCTAGAGCCTTATTACAAATGCAGAGAAATCCTAAACTCATGTAGGAAAAAGAGCAGAAAACTTTGTAGCTGTAATCTTCCAGAATTCAGAATATATATATAAAGTTAAATCAAGGGAAAATAAAAGGATATGGAAATGTACTTGTGTGATCAAGTGAGGAAATACTGATCCACTCGATTGACCCGCTTTCTTATCAGCAGTCATCACTGTAATAGCAAAATGTGGATGATTTGCAAGCAGCCGGACTATCTGTGGCAAAAAAGATAGGTCAAATTGCATGACATAAGTATGCCAATAAAAAATTGGAAAAGGGAATGAAAGATATCAAACTAAATCATATAACAAATCAGCATGTCATAATTAAGATGAAAAAAAAAGGTAAAGATAAACCACTAAGCTAAATCAAATTTTATACATACAAAAAATCACAAATGTGGACACCATCCTTTAGATTTGGCAAAAAGTTTTGAAGGTAAAAAGTAAAAACTTTCTGTGAAGTTTTTAAGCACAGGCATGCATCCAACATAAGATAAACAGAACAAATACATGATTCAAATTATTTGGTAATATTATGAATGAATGGAGTGTCAGATCCCATAGCCTCATTGTCACTAGCATCAACACAAATAATCATCAAACTATTTTCTAAAAGTATTCTTCAGTATATCATGTAATAGAAATGTAACAAAGATTAATGACATACAAGACATTAAGAAATTTGTCCCCCCCCCCCCCCCCCCCATTAGTTAGCCATTTGCCATTAAGATCATTTAGCATGTCCCTTCTTAGTCATGGAATCACAATCATATGGTTTTACTACATTTCCTTGTGCTGTTAGAATCATGGCCAGCAAGACCTCGGTTAGATTATAAAATTATCTTGTATTTAGATTTAGTTTAGATTTAGTCTCATATCACCTGTTGGATTATTTGTATAGTATTGGGATATCTAGAAATATATATACCCCTTAATTCATAATAAATAAATTAATTGGTTCTAATTATTTCATAATATATTTTCAGAACACGTTACGAAATATATCTCAATCGTCAATCTCAACCATCCTAACCGGTGATTGAATCTGATTCCGATGATTCCGATTCCGACTTCACAATCGCATCACCAATTCGATTGTGTTTGCTTCAGTTTCTATTTCTTCTCTACTTCGTGACTGCATGACTGCAAAAACAGTGACAGGTCTCTCCTCAACTGCAAGGGTGCAATTCAAGTTTGACACAATCTTTTACTCTTTCCTTTGCCTACTAGTTCTTTTAAAATCTATCTGCTTCCTACTACTACTTCTAAGAAGAAAATTTATCTAATGCCTACCACTAATTCTAAGAAAAAAATTTATCTGTTACCTACTACTGCTTCTAATAAAAAAGTTTATCTGTTACCTACTACTGCTTCTAAGAAAAAAATTAATCTGTTACTTTCTATTGCTTCTAAAAAAGAAATTTATCTACTGTTACTACTATTTCTAAGAAAAAAGTTAATCTACTGTCTATTACTACTTTTAAGAAAATAGTTTATCTGCTCCTCGAATATGGGTATATTTTGATGATTAAAATAATTTATTTGTTGGTACTACTACTACCACTGGTGATAGGTGTGCTCTGATGATTCGAGTAATTTATCTACTATTGCTACTGTTACTCTTCATCCACTTCAAGCTAATATGTACTATTAAAGAGAGATATATTATTTTCTAATCTGTGTAACATGTAGGGTATAATCGATATTCATACTCCAATTTGAGTGGAAGTGATAGGTTAGAAAACTATCTTGTATTTAGATTTAGTTTAGATTTTGTCCCATATCGCCTCTTGGATTGTTTGTATGGTGTTGGAACATGTATAAATATACATACATTTTGACTCACAATCAATAGATTGATTGGTTCTAACTATTTCCATAATAATCTCTACTTTCATTATCATCCTTCCTTCACTTGATCAGAGCCACCCAAAGCTTAAAATAAGCAATACAAAGCATAAATGTTTTCTGAAATTTTTCATTTTGAAAATGGTGTTTAACGTGCATGGTCACTATGTAAATCATCAATTTATAATCTCTTACAGTCCTACCCTCTAAATTTTTTCTCCGGCGATTCTTGCTAAGTCATTTTAACATGGAATACATGCTATTACATGAGATGCTTTCAGATTGCTCCTTCCAGACAGTGATAATTGTTTCCCCAATTTCTAATCCCCTGCCCTCTATAACCTTTTTCAATAGTTCAACTTTAGAACTTACCCTCATTTTTGCCATTTTCCCAGACATCATCATACATTAGTTACATCATACGGCTTATTTAATGTCAGCAAGTCTTTCATCTACTGCAACCATATGAACATGGAGTAAAGCAGAAGTAGTTATTGTAACTGAAGACGGAAAAAAAAAAAAGTTACACTTCCAAACTTCTTTCAATGTAGATACTTCCCAATTGCTCTCTTTTCCACTTTAAATAGAACTAACTAAAGCTTCAACTCCCGAACTTCTTGGCATTTTTAGTTTGGTTTCCACTAGTCAGCATTCTCACAATAGTAATTGCCTCACATCACCTTATTTAGGAGGCATCCTAAACCACAGCCGGTACTTCAACAGTAAAGTGGCTAATTTGACATTGGCATATGAAGGTTTAACAATCCGATTTTTTTAAAACCTATAAGAATATGAGAGTAATATATACTCTGACCTTAACCACACTGTTATGGGTATCAACCAATTTTTGAAGAATTTGGGTGGATACCTCTTGGACAAGTCAGATGGATATCTCCCCTCCTTATCTCAAAAATCAATATATACTATACAAGATAGAACCTAGTAATATCAATGCCCACTTTATTTACAACCCTGTAACTAAATGAGTCTATACAGATTATTCAAATAATGTTCCATTCTGTTGTCCAAGTAATTAACATTATATTGAACTCATCTCTAGGATTATACTATTAATAATCATAACAACCACCAAACAAGCAAATGGAGCATAACTAAAAAAGAATCTTTTATTAAAATGGACAAAATTAAGAATATATACCTCGGCTCCAGTGTACCCGCTAGCCCCTAGAATCCCAATGCGAACGGTATCCTTCGAATTCTGCGGCTTCGTCTTCACAGACTGTAAGCTTGATAGCGATGAAGCCACAGATGCTCCCACCCAAAATCTCCACGATTTCGAACTCTTCGCATTGCGCTGCCAACAAAATTAACTCTTTTTTCTTAAGAAATAAAATAAAGATCGAATCTTTTCACTTCAGAGATTCAAACTTTACCATTATTCTATCGAAAAGAAGAACGGTACCCACCTTACGAAGCAATCCGAAGTGGACATTAACTGATCCCAGCGTCGCAAAGCTCATCCTGCGTTCTTCTCAAATTCAAGCTGGGGCTATCGAATTGAGAATGATTTGATCTTGTGGAACTTTACTTCAACGAAATGAGGTAGTTTATGGATTTCAAGCAACTGTTCTCCCTATATAAAAATTATGAAATATAAGGAGAGAACAAATTAAGAAAATTATCCACAAGTGTAATGGATGAATATGTTAGTGAATTAGAGATATTCAGTACAATCTCCTATTTCTCATGGCTTTTAGTTTTAGATCGAAATCTGAAAAGGGATCTTTGAGTAGATACCTGATGAGAACACTGAACTCAACAAGGGAGCTCGATTTGGCAGCCAAAAAATTGACCTTCTCTCTGACGGCGACTCTGACGGAGAGAAAGGGGCAGATAAGGTTAGGTGGCTGCAGTCGGTGGCAATGAGGTGAGAGAGGGTGGTGGAGAGTTGGTGAATGGATGAGATTCGAGGAATCGAGGGACCCAAGGAGATGAAGCGACTGCCGACTAGCGAGGGAGAGAAGCCAGCGAGGGACCGAGGGCCGAGGAGCTTTAGAGGCGAGGATTAGGGAGGAGAGGAGAATCAGGAGATTGGGATTGCTAGGGTTAGCCGGTTAGGGAGGAGACGAGATTCGGTTAGGGAGGAGACGAGACTGGGAATTTGGGATTGTTAGGTTTATCCTCGATCGCGACTTCGACTCGCGAGGCGTCCAGGCGAAGAGAAATAACGGGGAGTTTCTAGACGGGCACACCATTTTTCATAGTGAGCCCACTTAAAAACTTATTTTAGTTTGTCATCAAAATTTTTGGACTGGAATAATCTTATTTTCAATCTATCTTTTCTTTCTCTTCTCAAATGGCAGTTCCGTCAACCCCAAAAAAAAAAAATCTAAAACCAACAACTAATCCATCAAATCTTTTCTTATATTAAATTATCTCACAACTTAAATTCGAAAATTAATTTTATTAAGCTTTTATTTACTCAAAATCCTAAAAACAGTGCAGATTGATAAAAATTATGAAATCAAAAAAACTCATAGTCCGGATTAACAGTTCGACTCTCTACTGTACGGACTGACAGTCCGGATGGTCCAATATCCGTTCGAAAGTTCGAACAGCAGTCTATTGTCCAGACTTCCGGTCCAGACAGTTGGAATTTTATATGGGGTGTACACCCTGGACAGGAGATGTCCGGACAGTTGGAATTTTGTCTGGGGTGTACACCCTGGACAGGAGATAAAGGCCAAAAATGTGTTAATACATAGAGATGCATCCTCTTTGATAACATAAAACTCTGGATTCTATTTCAGAATTAACATTTCTTATTATAGTATTGTTTAAATAGTCTTAAACAGCCAAAATTTATATAAACTAATTGCATTTAAGGAAGATAAAAAAAAAGGTGCAATGTGCTAATACATCTGGAGACAAAAACATTAGAGAAGTAACCTGTTGGATAAGACATGGATTAAAGTAGTAAATATAACTAACAACTTTTGTTGATTATAACATCATGAACTAAAGGAATAAATTCATATTTTTTTAATAATAAAATGAAAATAAAAGGTCAATTTGTCAGTATCCAGTGTGTGGAAATAATTATAATATAGTGCAACAAATACAAAAAATTCATTCATCTCTCAAATTTGTGCACAAAGTTTAACTCTTTCCAAATATATATAATTATACTCATAATTGGACGCATTTTATATTCAAATATATCAAACATATATATATTTTTAAAATTCTCAAGGCAAGTTTGGTTTTTTATCTTTCTCTAAAATCATTTCGATTAATTTCTCACTAAAAAACACAGCTTTTTCACTGAATTCACTTGCCAAACCCTAAATCGGAATAGATTCAAGAAACCTAGTACATGTTTTTTTATTGTGGAGTGGGCGTTCAGCTGTATGGCGAGGGCGGCATTGGACGTGAGGCTGTGAGATGTGAGAGGCGAGATATGAAGTTCCAATCTTAAAGAATAGGAAGATGCAAAAATCTACCATGCTTTGCTAAAATAAAATAGACAAAAAAAAAAAAACTTACAAAATGAGGAAGAAAATCTTACCCACCTCGACTCAAAAGTGGCGGCGGCAGGTAACCGGAAAAGAAGAGAGGTTGAATGGAGTTGGGTTTAGAGAAGAGCATATGAATAGGAAGGAGACCGATCCTAAAATTATGAGAGGTGAAAGAGAGAAGAAAGAGAAGAGTTGGGTCTTTTTGGTGAGGAAAGTTGTTAGCCCTAAATTTGGAGAGGTAAGGGAGAGAAGGAAGAGAAGTGAGGGAGAGAAACGAAATGAGGATAGTTTTGAATTTCTTAGTGTGCTCACTAGAAAAATCCTCTTTTCAAAAAAGAAGATGGGCTCACTAGGAAAAATGGTGTGCCCCTCTAGAAACTCTCAAAATAACTAAAGGATATAATTCAGATTGTGGGTCGGGTTGAATTACTGGGTTATCGGGTCGGGTAAGATAACTGTTCGTTCTTTTTTTATTGGTTTCGATTGGCAATTACACTACCGAAACCCGACCCGAAAGCCAAATTGAAGTTCAGTTTTGTAACCAACTCAATAACCGAATTAACCGAGCTGATCGGGTCGGGTTGGGTCGGTTAAGTGGTTTTTATCGGATATTTCAAAAATCTGCTCACCCATATCCCAGGGCACAACCCACGGGCAGCCTCTCTGTTTTTTAAAATTTGAGAATTTTTCAAGGATATATTTCTTTTTTCACATAAATGCCTTTCTTTTCAAAAATAACTCCCTCCTCCACTTTTATCTGCAGCAACCCTTTGCACAATATTGTCTTCCCTTCAGTCAAAAGCATCACTTCTCTCTTCCTCTAATTTCCCCCTCCCCTCCAGTGAACCCTCCTCCCTCCTCTTCCACCCTCCCCCCTCTCCTCCGGCCTCCAACTCCACCCACCCATCTCCTCTCCCTCCGTCACCCGCTTTGTCACCGTTATCCCCACTCTCCTCCTATTCTAATCTGTCATCCCTTTACGTCGTAGCCCTCTCTCTCCTCAATCCCTTCTCTTCCCTCTCCACTTTTCCTTGCTCCGAGCAGCGACTCTCATCTCTCTCATAAACCATAAGTTTAACCCACTTAGAATAAAGAAAATAAAGACAGTATAGTTATTAAAAAATAGTGACAAATTTATAATTAAAAATAATTTCAGTGGGTGTGCCTTTACAGGTAATTCTAAGTGAGACCACCCCTTCTCTGAGTAAGCCCACCTAAAAACTTGAAAGTAATAGCAATTTTGTCATTTTTTTTTTTTTACTAAATCACTATTGTCTTCTCTCCAGGAATAACCACTCTCCAATTCAAACGAAAGCCCAATTCTAACCTATAGACCCTAAATCCTAACTCCACATCCCTCTCTATTTTATTACTTATCTCGATATTAACTAGAGGATTTACTTGTTTAGAGGTATAAACGAACCTTTTCCCTAATTCTTTGAACTAAATTTCTATCATTTTTAAGAAAAAAAATGTGAGCAATTTTGAATGGCAGTGGAGTTCGAATTTCGCTTGGACATCAATATCCAAATAAGTATTGTATCATCCGCATATTAATACCGGAACAAGTATAACTACGTCCAAATATTAACATCCGAACAGAAAAGATGCACACGAGAGGTTTTCAGGCACAATTATGTAGGGGTCGGATTGGAATTTTGGATAGGCTTACTCAGTAAAACACCATCTTTTTAAAAGATTGGGCGGGCATACTTAGAAAGAGGGCTCACTTAGAAAAAGGGTGGGTTCGTTTAGAATTAAATGGCCATTTATAATTACTCCCATTTTTTCCTTTTTTAGATTTTCCGGCTGGGCCTATTAGCTTCTTGGGGCCTACGTTTTCTGTATACTATGTTTGCGGAAATATGTTTCTCCTTTATCTTTTTACAATATTCATTAGTCTAGTATTTATTTTTTTCTTATGTTTTAAAGAGTATGGGTGTATACAAATTTGGCTTTGAACCAGATTTATTTTTGTTATTTTTTTCCTTTCTAGTTATGTTTCGTATGAGTTTCAGGAGAATAGAATTTGGGGAATTAAGTTGAAGAAATATTACAACTATTGATACTTACTTTTGTCAATTCTCAAATTAATAATGCAAAGTACTTTATCTTATTAAGAAAATACTATTTGAAAAATATCACTTAACGGATAAAGGTTGCAATTGATTTGAGCTATAAAACTGAAAAATTAAAACACTAGATGGTAAGAAAAAAGACATTATAATTGAAATTATAAGAGTTTAAATTTATAAATAAAAATAGAGTGATAAAATACAATAATATATATTATCTTATCTGTTATCATTGTGTTTAGAATATAAATTTTAAAAATTAAAGATAAATATGAGTAAATATGCTCTTTGAATCGAAAGGGACTAGAAGGGGCTTCTATCAAATTTTTCTCTAAAATTATTTCCACGTGAACTGGGTGAGATCACCCGCGGTCATCTTACTACCACCTCCTCTCCTCAAATTTGAATCCCTCAGCCGCCTGCCCCAATTCGAATCACTCCAGGAAAAAAAAAAAAATAAATAAAAATTAAAAATTAAAAATGAAGAGACAAGAATGGAGCCTCGACGACTTCGAGATCGGAAAGTTCATCGGCGAAGGAAAATTCGGAAAAGTCTATCTCGCCAGAGAAAAGCAGGTACCTTTCTCAAATTTGTCCATCAATTTCCCCCAAAATTTCCCCAAACCCTAATATTCAATGGTAAATTCCTAATTCTCTCTCTTCGATCTCGAATTAGAGCGGATACGTAGTGGCATTGAAAGTAATTTTCAAGGAAAAACTGGAGAGGTACCGATTCCACGCTCATCTCCGCCGCGAGATTGAGATCCAGCACAGCCTCAACCACCCCAATGTCCTTCGCCTCTTCGCTTGGTTTCACGACGAATCGAGAATCTTCTTGGTTCTTGAGTACGCTGCACGTGGAGAACTGTACAAATTCCTCAAGAATCTCGGCCATTTCTCGGAGAAGCGAGCTGCCACGGTAAATTTTGAGTATTTTAATGATATTTGGGTGAAAGAGGAACTTAAAACATATGTAAAGGATCCAAGCTAAAGAGACGTACCCTGAAATGGGAACGGAAACCTATCAGGTTTCGACAAATTATAAGAGCAAAGGTGGTCCAATAGGGATAACCGGGGAGGAAAGCAGTTTGATTATAGAAACCCCTAGATAAAATTTGCTCAAATTTTGAGTTTAAAATTAGATCTTGACTGATAAATTAAGGACCTTTTTCAGTTTAATTTTAGAAAGTGGATATCTTTTTAAGCTCGTTTTGATCTTTACAGTATATAATATTCATCATATAATAATAATAAAACACTTAGAACTTGCCATTTGATTATTGGAGGATATTTTAGCCTTCATCATCTCATTATATCATTGTTGAAGAAAAATTTCTTCTGATGTTAGATGATAGTATAAGAATTTGTATGATACAATCCTTTTATCCCTGTAGTCTTCACCTTTTAATGAATGCAGGAAAATTTCTTTTAAACTTTGGTTTCTTAACTTCGAGTTTGCTTGGATTGGTTCTTGACAGTATGTCGCAAGCTTAGCAGGGGCACTGGCCTACTGTCACCAAAAGCATGTAATTCACAGGGACATCAAGCCTGAGAACCTATTGCTGGATATTGAGGTATCATTTTATATATATTTAATTTCAATCTTCATTTATTTTGGATTTGATGTGATTTTCCTTCTTATTTTCATCCATTTGTGCATTAATCTTTAGCTGCGTTGCACTGGTATGGTTAGTTAATTTTTCTTAGAGATGTACTTTTCAACAGCTTGTGTCCCGAGCCTTGTTTAGTTTTTGAGACTGCTAATATACATTTATGTCCCTCAAAACATCAGATAAAGCTCTTGGGCAAGTGAATTGTCTCCAAATTTTTAAGTTCGTGACTCATGCACAAGAAATTGTCAAGTTTTATAGGGAATATAATGCTTTCATCATCACTTCCTCAACTATAATTATGTTGAGATGTTCTCTCCACCGCCTCCACTCATCTCCACTTTGAGTTCACTGTTAGAACTCCATCATGCAGTCCTTGCCACTGCTATCAACCCCCCCCCCCCCCCCACCCGTTTTTTTTTTCATTTTTTTAGGTTGAAACGGTGAGCGAGCTGCCCCCGCACTCTATTAATGAGAAATAACAGAACAACTGTTTTACATCAAAATATCAAAAAGCTAAAATGGACCAAGAAACCTATGAGTTCCGAAAGTTCGGCCGTGCTACATTATACATGCATAACAAGACAAAGTATAAAGAATAAAAACAAAATATTTCCACTCAGAGTGGAGTATAGAAACCAAAGGATATGGCCCCTTAGGTACCGTCAGTCGTGCCCTATGGAGGTCTATCTGAGGACTCGTCCTACATCTCCTCATCCATGTCCGGTTCTTCCGAGAGGCACAATCGTTTTTTTTCTAATAAAAAACTTGTCCATGAGATCATATCAAGATATGTAAAATACAGTGTTCTAAAAAACGTTCTATGCGGGCGCATATGCACCTGCATAAACGTTTGCGGTGTAAAACCGCACAAAGAAGGCGAAAATCGCCCTGTCCATGCGGACAGGGCGATTATGCGGATTATGTGCTCTATGCGGCTGCATAATTCGCATAGGGCGCATAATCGTACCCGACCCGACCCGCAAAGAACGTGGGTTAATGGGTTTCGAACTCGTTTTAAAACCCGACCCGACCCAACCCGTATCAATTCCCTTTTAATTCCCCCTCTCGTTTCTTCTCAATGAGCCCATCCCCATTCGCGATAAAAAACCCTAGCGCCCAAATTCCCTCTTCGATCACCCATTCCCTCCCCGATCATCCATTCCCTCCCCTCCGATCGCCTTCGACGTCGTCAATCGACTGATTGATAAGCAGTGTTTTAAATATCGGCCGATATACCGGTATATCGGCCGATATATCGTTAAAATTGAAGAAACGAGACGATATGGGCATATTTTTACCGTATATCGTTTTGGACCGGTATGGGCCGATATATCGACCACGTGGCGATATATCGGCCGGTATCGATATGTATAATACCGGCCGGTATTTAATAATATCGGTTATTGGGTTTTGGTTACGGTTTAAACCCAATAACCCGTTCAGATCCGACCCGTTAAGATATAAAACGGGTCGGGAGGGGAGAAAAAATCTATTTTTTCGCGTACTCTCTCTCTCTCTTTCTCTCCCGGCGATCCGAGGCTCCCTCCCGCGACCAAAACCCTAACCCTAACCCCAAATTTCCCCAAATCCGTCATAAATCTCTCTCCGATTCATTTTCTTCCACTCTTTGGCTCTCTCTCTCGTTCTCTCTCCCCGATCGTCGACCGATCGAGACGAACGGCCAAACCCTAACCCTAATTTTTCAATCCATCTATAAATCTCTTTCGTGTTCTCTCTATCTTTCTTCTCCGCTCTCCATAACTCTGGGAGTCTTCGAAGAGTGCTCGCCGTTCGCCAGTGGAGCAGTCGCCGCCGGCCAGGTAAGTGCAGTTTGTTTTCTTAATTTAAATTTGATTTAGAATTATAAATTTCTTTAATTTCTTTTATAATTGTGCTATTTAGGTTTAATTGATTGCGATTTATGTTGGATATTTTTTTTTGTGTAATTTGAGGGGAATTGTTAAATTGGGAGGGCTGAACAGTGAACCTGCGGGTAGGGGTAGTTTACAGTGATTCCTTGAATTCGGTTCACTGATTCACACTGAATCAGTGAACCGAATCACTGATTCAGTGTGAATCAGTGATTCAAGGAATGATTTTGTGTGAATTTTGAGTATTTATTATTTATATGTAATTATGTATTCACTGATTTTGTTTTATGCTAGATTCACTTTTCATGAGATTCCATCTACGTCAATAACTAGAGTTTAGACAGACCTGATCAGTAGTTAAACAGATTTAACCTGTCTGCATTATCTTGTACTCAAATTCAAAGAATTTCCTTTGCATTCTTATCCATTGATTCCAATGATAATGAGTCTAATGACTGTAATGCAGTGATTATAAACTTAGCGCGTCAATATTGTAATTTTATAAATTATATCACTTATATATTGTAGAAACACTTTTCTTTTCTCTTGAAAACTTATTTTTCTTAATTTTATGATTGTATGTCGCTCTGTGTATATGCGAACGTTCTAAACGGTATCTGTAAATTCGTAAGTTGAATGTAAATAAACCAATGTAAGTACTATAAACTTATTTTATGTATTTTATTATGTTCTATATAGCCAATTATATGATTATTCTTTAACTGGTATGACACCGATATGACACTCCGGTATTTAGGATCATATCCCGATATCCCGTCCGGTATCCGGTAACCGGTATGTAATTTGACTGACCGGTACGAGACCGGTATCCGATATTTAAAACAATGTTGATAAGGTGGATAACTTCGCCGACCCTTAAAATCCTTTGTCGTCGTCCCGTTTGCCTAATCGATCGAGTCGATCGAGTGATCGCTCGATACCGTGAATCCCCTCGGGCCTCCTCCAATCGTGCAGCGGCGAGCAGTTCTCTCCCTTCCTTCGTGCCTCCGCCTCCTCCGATTTGCTTCTTCCCTCCGGCGACCAGTCCCCCCTCCGGCAGTCCCCCCTCCGGTGGTAAATCTTCTGTAGCTGCTTCAATTTTATTTTTTGCTTGTTTAATTTTACAATTTATATGCTAAATTTTGTACATAAATTTTTTTTTATAATTTTTGTTTAGTTTCGCTAGCTGTTTCTTTAATTTATATGCTAAATATTGTACATAATTTTATTTATAATCTTTGTTATGTAGCTGCTTCATTTTTGTTTAATTTATAATTTATATGGTAAATTTTTTTAGAATTTTTCTGCTGCATAATTTCTGTTACATAATTACTGCTGCATAATATTTTCTGTAGCTGCATAATTTTTTTCCTGCTACATAATTACTGTAACTGCTGCATAATTTTTTCCTACTGCATAATTTTTTGAACTTGAATTTTATTGCTGCTCCAATAGTTTGATAATAACAGTTTTGAACTTGATATTCCTATAGTTTCTGTAGCTGCTTGATAATAACAGTTTGATAATAATATAATGACTGTAGCTGCTTCATTTATATTCCTATAGTTTAGATTATATTGGTTACTAGTCAAATTTGAATCAAAATGATACATTTTATAATCAAGTAAAACCAACGAACAAATTTGTAAAATTATTTTTACATAGATGTAGTAGAGTATTAGTTTATTTGAATTATTTGGCGATTTGTTAATTATACGAATTATTCTTTTGAATGAGAAATAATTGTTTTATAATTTTTTAGAGTTTTATAGCATTAATATATCCATTTTTTTAATAATTATTATATTAATATATATTAAAATATTAATATTCCGCATAATTCCGCGTAATCCGCATAATCGGCGCGTAATCCGATTATGTGTTATGCGGTCCTGGACCGCACGCATACTGAAAACGCATTCTTGAACATTGGTAAAATAGAAGCAAATATCAACCAGACGAGTACTCTGTCTAAAAATTCTATTATTTCTTTCTCTCCACACATTCCAACGTATGGCTGCTGTTATTATGCGACGTGTATGGGCACTGTATTTTGTATACCTACTAAAACTCACTCTACTCCAGATATCGGATGTTTCGGTCATTTGGATTGGTATGTGCCAGTATGTGACACACTTTATCCAAATTCTTGCGATATAGGTGCACGTAAGGAAAATATGTGAACTAGACTCCGCTTCCGACTGATACAGAGCACAAATATTGGGTCCCTTCCACCCCTCTTTTGTAAATTATCCTAAGTTAGAATCGCTTCCTTTGCAATTAGTCACAAAAAACCCATAACTTTAAGGGGCATCTAGTCTGCCATATGTGACGCGACTACCGAAACCTATGGCCGCCATCAATGCAATGTCTATATGCATAACTGACTGTGAAAAGTCGATTCTTTTCCCATCTCCAAATGACCTCATCACATTCATTAACACCCGGGAGTGTCTCTGTATGAGATTCTTGAACTCTGAGCCTTGAAGTTAAATTGTAACTTTCACATATGTGTTAGTTTCCGAATCCCACCTATTTCGATGGCACAGTCGCCCTGTGGAGGTATTTTTGTCGACTGCCAGTTCGAAGACCTTCGGGAAGAGTACCCTTAGTGGAACGTTTATGCACCATCGGTCATTCCAGAATGATACCCTTCCTTTCTTGTCCGACTTAAAAGCTATACTTGAGCGGAAAATATTTTTCGCCTTTAACACTCCTTTCCAAAAACTCGATGAATTATATGTATTATAGGTTTCTCCCCACCATTCGTCCCTTTTCGGGTCATACTTAAGCCGTAATAGTTTCTACAGCTACCCCCTGGATTTGTCAATATACCCAACCATCATTTAGTCAAGAGAGTAAGATTGAAAATCTCCAAGTCCAAAATTCCCAAACCCGCTCCTTTTTTGGTCTGCATACCTGACCCCACGCTACTAAACTATATTTTAGTTGGTTTTGTAATGTTTCACTCGACAAGAATCTTCTTATTTTGTCTATTCTTTTCCTAACCCATGTAGGGATGAAAAGGATGGACATGAGATAGAGGGACGATAGGATCGAGTTTATAAGTACGATTCGTTCTCCCAGAGAGAGGTTTCTGGCCTTCTATTTTTGAGCCTCCTCTCAACCATGTCTATTACCGGGCACCAGTCCTTTTTGAAAAGTTTTCCTTTTCTGATCGGTACGTCTAGGTACTTGATGGGGAATTTGTCCAATTTGCACCCCAAAATGCTCTGAATTGCCATAGCAGGAGGACCAGGGATCCCAATACTATCATAGAGCTCTTTTGGAAATTAATTATTAGGTCTGACCAAGCTTCAAAGTAATAGAGAACCCATTTCAGGATTATAGTCTCTTTAATCTTGTCTTTGCAAAAAATTAACGTGTCATCTGCGTATTGCAGGTTGGTGAGAACAAAATTCCTTCTTCCTAATGGTCTACTCATGAGTCTTGCAGTTGACGCTTTCCTGATCATTCTGTTTAGGCCATCAGCAACGATAACAAATAGGAGAGGGGACGGGGGGTCTCCCTGGTGCAATCCCCTCTTGCATACAATCTCCATGCCAATCTCTCCATCACGATCGTCTAGATTTTTGCAGAAGCCGGCCACATTTGTACCTATTTAATTCAGCGCTCCCCAAAGCCTCTTTTCTTGATAACCTCTAATAGACAATCCCAACTTACCATATCGTAGGCTTTTTCAAAATCGAGCTTGAGAAGGAAGCGCTCTTTTTTTTGTCTTTTTGTAGTGGTAAATAACTTCCTTTCCTAGGACGATTTCGTCTAGGATGCTTCTCTCTTTTATAAAATCCGACTGTATTTTATCAACCAAATCTGGGAGGATGGTTGCGAGTCGGTTGGCTATGATATGATTTTGAAGCAACTTTTCAATAAGGCTATAGGTTAATAATCACCAATTGCTTCAAGTGATTCCCTCCTTGGAATGAACACAATGAAGGAATAGTTAATTCTTTCAATATTCGCTCTTTCCTTTGTGAAATCGGAAATAAGCACTGCAATATCTCGTTTCATCTCTTCCCAGAATGTTCTGTAAAAGAACAGAGAGAATCCATCTGGACCTGGTGCAATGTTCAAGAATGCGTTTTCAGTATGCGTGCGGTCCATGACCGCATAACGCATAATCGGATTACGCGCCGATTATGCGGATTACGCGGAATTATGCGGAATATTAATATTTTAATATATATTAATATAATAATTATTAAAAAATGGATATATTAATGCTATAAAACTCTAAAAAATTATAAAAATAACCGTAAGTATATAAAATGAATATAAACTGGCTCTATATAAGAAATTAAAAAAATAGAAAGACTTATCTTTTAACTTCCAGTGTAAAAAAAAAAGAACGACGCATGTATGTATGGATCAAAAACGTCGCTCACCTGCAAATCGAAAAGAAAATTTAAATGAGAATCAATATATATGATATATAAGAATTAAGAAAGTTCTTTAACACATAAAAATGAACAATGCATGTACAAATGAACATATAACAATAATCCAAACATTGCTAATACATGTTTATGTCAACTACATAAGTAATTAGTTTGACATATTCAAAAAATAATACAAGTTTTTATCAAACACAGTTCATCCCACTCAACAAATTCTCTACTATTCCTCATTGTCATTTTCATATTGAACATTGTTTTCCAACTCCTCCTCAGAGCTATCATCATCATCGTCATTCACATCATCACCCTCTTCTTCTAAAACAGTTATACCTTGATCATGTTCAGGAAGATCTTCAACAACTGCACTGGATGAACCCTCTTGTGCGCTCATTCCCGCTGCAGCTCTCCTTCTTAGCGTCCTTTTGCTCCTCCTGAGTCTATCTTCGTTAGCTCCGCTCGCCGCAACAACAAGATCCCATGTTAAGTTGGAACCAGGGAAGATCCCATCTTCGTCATCATTCTCTATTTCTCTAACAAATTCATCTTTCCAGTGCAAAGCTCTGGAATCATTTGAAGCAATCAGCACATCCTTACTATCTCCATCCTTCTTCTTCGCATTCCTTTTCTGTGCCATTTTTTTGTTAAATTGAACGAAGACGAGATCATTCAACTTTTTAGCATTCAGCATGTTCCTCTTCTTTGTATGTATCTATAAATTTATATATGATTTTACACAAGAGAAAATAGAAGGTTAGAGTGTTAACTCTGAAAATAATGTAATTAAAAATTATAAAATATATAATCATTGTAGTAGTATTTACCTCTTCAAATACACTGAAATTTCTCTCGCACCATGAAGAGCTACTTGTCAAGTTTAGGATTTTAATTGCTATTTTTCGAAGATTTGGTGCATCTCCTCCATAAAAATCCCACCAATGAGCTATTAAAGCAACATATAACAATATGTTAATAATTAGAAAGAATAGAATTTAATATTAAATTTTTTTAAATTTCATGTATAAAGGTTACCTGGGTCGAAATTATCCGTGTCATTAAAACTCATTCGGGACTTTTCTGCCATACCACTCCCCATAAGTCCGCCCTTATCTTTGTAGACACGAAATTCATACGAGCCAATATGATCTTGGACGTCATGCTCACGGTAAAATATGCATATGCAATGCATGACGACATTTCTTACTAGTGTATTTTCTGTGACTGTATTATCCCTATAATAAAAATAGGGATTAAGATAATATGTCGTCAAATGCAATATACTATCAAGTCTGTCCCTGGATTCTTTCTCAATTATATTAATAATTGGTCTAAATGCGGACTCCTTTCGATTGCAAGCAGCTTTGATCTCGTTCTTTGCATCTTCCAGCATTCTATAAACGAAACCCATTGAAGGTTTACGATCAGCATCAACAATTCTCAGCAATTTAAATAAAGGAGTGTATACCTTCAGAAACTCTTTAATGTCTTTCCAAAAAGAGTCAGAATAAATTATGGTTTTAGTTGACTTGCCCTTCTCTGTCTTGGACCATCTATTGTTATCCCACTTATCAGACGACACCATAGCAGCCAACTGTGATTTTTTGTCCACTAGGCAGCTCAAACTTAGGAAGGTGGTGGCAAATCTGGTGATTTCTGGATGAACAAGCTCCCTCCTGTTTGTAAATGAGCGCATCAAAGCCAGAGTACTATGATGCGCATAGAGAAAAACTGTCACTGATATTTCCTTCTCAATCATCGCTTTGTATTTTGCTATCTTCTCAGTACCCTCCAACATGAGATTTACAGTGTGGGTTGTACAACTGATCCAAAATATATTAGGTCTTTTTTACTTCAACATATTTTTTGCTGCCATATTGGATGTGTGGTTATCAGTAACCACTTGCAGCACACACTTCTCACCCACTTCCTTGATGCAATTTCTACCCAATTCAATATGTAGTCACCAGTATGTGCATTGGCCGAATCCTCAATGGATTTAATGAAGCATGTGCCGCCCTTGGAATGGACACATAAATTTATAATACTCCTATGCCTTCTGTCAGTCCATCCATCAGTCAAAATACTGCAGCCATATTCATCCCATACTTTCTTTGACTTCTCCAAGCTATCTTCAATTTTTTTTGTATGCCTTATTTAAGAGAGGTACTCTCAATTGATATTGGCTGGGCCCCTTATACCCTGGACCGTACTTGCCAACAGCCTCGCAAAACAGATCAAACTCCTCACAATCGAAAGTGTTAAAAAGTATTCCTTTGGCATATGCCCACATGGTCGCATAATCATGCGCCAACTCCTTCCACTTTCTTCTCTCTCCTTCATTGATCACTGTCTATTTCCATTTACCTTCGCCCACTAGTTTGTTCAGCGGACCAGTAACACGAGGCCTATGATTTCCAGCGAGGTCGGGTTCTGCTGTTTCTCTTTCTATAGATATCTGTATCTCTTCCTGAAATTCATAATTAGCTTTCCACTTGTCAACTTTCCTCTTTTTGATTCCTTCCAAATTCTCCCGGCATATGCGCCTTTCTTCATTTGTGGCAAGCACACATGCAGATATTTCTCCTCTAACTCCTGCAATATGTTGCTTTAATCTGTTTATTCCCCCATTAATAATCTTATTACATTTGATGCATTTCACATCATTATAGGATCCTCTTCTTATTAGCCTCCCATAATTCCATCCAATATCATTCGATCCTGGTGGTTTCAATGGAATCTGACTTTCTTCCTTACTCGATGGATTTGGTCGTCCATAACTACTTAAATTAGAGGCCATACATGATGACATACAAATTAGAGGCTTTAAAGAAATTCCTACATTATCATTGAGAGAAACAATTAATTCTAATAACTCAACAAATGATTCATACAATTATCAAACAAAATGGTAACTTTAAGTAGGCTAATTCATGTCTAAAAGGGTAAAGCAAGGGTAAAGTAGGCTAATTATGATGCTCCCCAAATAAGATAACTATGTTTCAGTGTTTATTATTTTGTTTAAATTCCAAAGCATCTACTTGACCATCGATTACTTCATCTAAAATTCAATTGAGAAGTTTTCCATAAGAAAAAATTAGATAACTACCTGTAATTTACTGTCTAAAATTCAATTGAGAAGTTTTCCAAAGCATCTACTGTTCACTATCTGTAATTCAGGATTAACTGATTAATTTGTTTAGTAGTTTAGTAAAAAAAAATTACTAGTTTAAACCAGTGTTTTAAATATCGGCCGATATACCGGTATATCGGCCGATATATCGTTAAAATTGAAGAAACGAGACGATATGGGCATTTTTTTACCGTATATCGTTTTGGACCGGTATGGGCCGATATATCGACTACGTGGCGATATATCGGCCGGTATCGATATGTATAATACCGGCCGGTATTTAATAATATCGGTTATTGGGTTTTGGTTACGGTTTAAACCCAATAATCCGTTCAGATCCGACCCGTTAAGATATAAAACGGGTCGGGAGGGGAGAAAAAATCTATTTTTTCGCGTACTCTCTCTCTCTCTTTCTCTCCCGGCGATCCGAGGCTCCCTCCCGCGACCAAAACCCTAACCCTAACCCCAAATTTCCCCAAATCCGTCATAAATCTCTCTCCGATTCATTTTCTTCCACTCTTTGGCTCTCTCTCTCGTTCTCTCTCCCCGATCGTCGACCGATCGAGACGAACGGCCAAACCCTAACCCTAATTTTTCAATCCATCTATAAATCTCTTTCGTGTTCTCTCTATCTTTCTTCTCCGCTCTCCATAACTCTGGGAGTCTTCGAAGAGTGCTCGCCGTTCGCCAGTGGAGCAGTCGCCGCCGGCCAGGTAAGTGCAGTTTGTTTTCTTAATTTAAATTTGATTTAGAATTATAAATTTCTTTAATTTCTTTTATAATTGTGCTATTTAGGTTTAATTGATTGCGATTTATGTTGGATATTTTTTTTTGTGTAATTTGAGGGGAATTGTTAAATTGGGAGGGCTGAACAGTGAACCTGCGGGTAGGGGTAGTTTACAGTGATTCCTTGAATTCGGTTCACTGATTCACACTGAATCAGTGAACCGAATCACTGATTCAGTGTGAATCAGTGATTCAAGGAATGATTTTGTGTGAATTTTGAGTATTTATTATTTATATGTAATTATGTATTCACTGATTTTGTTTTATGCTAGATTCACTTTTCATGAGATTCCATCTACGTCAATAACTAGAGTTTAGACAGACCTGATCAGTAGTTAAACAGATTTAACCTGTCTGCATTATCTTGTACTCAAATTCAAAGAATTTCCTTTGCATTCTTATCCATTGATTCCAATGATAATGAGTCTAATGACTGTAATGCAGTGATTATAAACTTAGCGCCTCAATATTGTAATTTTATAAATTATATCACTTATGTATTGTAGAAACACTTTTTTTTTCTCTTGAAAACTTATTTTTCTTAATTTTATGATTGTATGTCGCTCTGTGCATATGCGAACGTTCTAAACGGTATCTGCAAATTCGTAAGTTGAATGTAAATAAGCCAATGTAAGTACTATAAACTTATTTTATATATTTTATTATGTTCTATATAGCCAATTATATGATTATTCTTTAACTGGTATGACACCGATATGACACTCCGGTATTTAGGATCATATCCCGATATCCCGCCCGGTATCCGGTATGTAATTTGACTGACCGGTACGAGACCGGTATCCGATATTTAAAACAATGGTTCAAAATCAGCAGCTACAAAATTCGTTAAAAAAAAAAAATTAAACTCAGCAGCTACAAACCACTATTAACACTTTAACAGCAGCTATAATTACTAGTTTATTAAACAGCAGCTACAAAATTTGTTCAAAACAAAAATTAAACTCAGCAGTTAGCCAGGTACAAAATAATTATTAACAGCAGCATAATATTCCCAAAAAAAAAAACAAAATTCCGCAAAAATTCCAACCAAAAAAAAAAATCCAACTCCAAATTACTAGTTTAGCCCAAATTATTATTAACAGCAGCTACAAAAATGCGACAAAAAAAAAGCTAAATTAACCTCAGCTAAAGAATTTAAGCAGTTCCAAAAAAAAAAAAAATTAAACTCAACTAAAGAAAATACTAAAAACAAAATAAACTAAGCTAAAGAAATTACCAAGGAAAGAAAGCAACGAAAGTCAGAGGCTCCGAGCTCCGATTGGACCCTAATCAGACGAGACCAGGCAAAGAATTGGGAGTAGAGGGTAGCCGGTGAGATTTCGAGCTCCGATCGGACTCTAGGGGGAGATTATTTAGGCTGACCCGAACAGAGAAGGAAAGTTAGGATTTTTGTTGGAGCGATCGGAATTAGTTCGCCTGAGATCGCAGGAGCTCCGATTGCACTCCGATTGGACAAATTTGGGTGACGAACTGGTGGTAGAGGGTAGCCGGTGAGAAAAATAGCTCCGATTGGACTCTAGAGGGGAGAAGAATGTCGATCGGAGAAGAGGAAAAGGGAATTTAGGGTTTTATGGGAGCGATGAAATTGCTGCTGTCGAAGAATCGATTTGGGAAAAACGAAAGGAAACGGGTTTTATGTAAATATAACGGGTCGGGTGGGTCGGGTCGGGTTGGGTTTATTATTCACACCCGTTTTCTTGCGGTCGCATAATCGGATTATGCGGATTATGCGGTGCATAATCTGCATAATCTGATTATGCGACCGCATAAGGGCCGTGTCCGCATGGAGAGAGCAAATTCCCATTTTTTCTGTGTTTACCACCCGCATTCCCTTATGCGGGCGCATATGCACCTGCATAAGCCGTTTTTTAGAACACTGACCTGGTGCCTTATCAGGCTCGAGATTCCAAACTGCCTTCTTTATTTCTTCCTCTATAAAATCTCTTTCTAGATACTCGAGGTCAACAGCGGGGTACCACTACCCTTGAAGCATTCCAATTTTGTTAGTCGTAGCTCTTCGGAAGAGTTGTTTGAAGTGATGGCGAATATAATGTTGTATGTCACCTCACCAATAGGAATACCTTTCGTTGATGTCAATACTTCAATGGTGTTTATCCTCCTTATATTCACTACTTTGTAAAAGAAACCCGTATTTGCATCCCATTCTTTCAGCCATTTGATGTGTGCTCACTGTCTCCATTTAATGTCCTCCCTCCTATAGATTTCTTCCATCAGAGCTTTTAGATCTTGCGGATTTTTTTTTCTCTACCCAATGTCTGAACCTCCTCTTCCCGTTCAAAGGCCTCAATCTCCTTCAAGCATTCCTCCTTTGATAATGCTTGTGCCTTAGTATGCTTCCTCTCCCATCTTAAGAGGGCTCTGCGCAATCGGCGGAGCTTTGTACAAAAAATTTCAGCCGCATCCATCTTATTTGTCTGTTGCGACCAGCTTTATCTAATGATTTTATGTACCTCCTTATATTTGAGTCACAACTTCTCAAACCTGAAAATTCGCTTTTTCTTTTGCCTATCTTAGCTCGAGTCTAATTTAATAGGTACATAGTCCAAGATTGGCCTTCGCAAAGGTTGTGCAGTAGCGAAGCTGAACTTACTTTCCCATTGTGGAAAAACGAGCACCTTGTCTAATTTTGCAATGTTCGGTTTCTCTCTCATGTTGGACCATGTATAACGACGCTCCATTATTGGAATTTCGATTAAACCAAAGTTTGCAATTATTTCATTATATTGACCTCTGTCTCATGCGTTTAATCCCCACATCTCTTTTCGTCTGAAAACCTTACTACATTAAAGTCTCCTCCAATAACGCAAAGTCCTGGTTTCCACAATCTCACCTTCCTTATTTCACTCCATAGGTCAGATCGTCGGTCGCTGCAGTTTGGACTGTACACCATTGTCACCAGCTGTGTCCATCCATCTTTCTTTCTCCTTGTAACTATAGAGAGGGTAAATTCCTGACCCAGGACTCCACTATTTCAAAGCAATTCCGATCCATACCTATCATTATACCACATGAAGCACCGACCACATTCTTAACAACAAATTCGAATTTCCCTAACTCATTGAAGCAGTCAATGATGGATTGCTGAGTTTTGTTTCCAGCAAGCACACAATGTCGGTCGCTGCGTTTCTACATGTTTCTGACACCATTATGTGCTTTCTTTTGGTGCCAATTCCCCTAATATTCCAGAAACACGTAATCATATCTATACTACTCCTTCTGCATTTCTAACCAAACAGGTTAGATGCTTCCTTGTGTGTTCATATCTAATCGCTATCTAATGTTCCAATTCCCGTAATCGCTATCAACCCTTGTTGCCACTCAGTACATGTCAAACTAGTGCCCTTTCATTGTGTGTTCATCGTTCACTCAATATATGTCAACCCCTATTGCCACTTACTGTTGCTTCTAAACAAAATGCTGTTTTTGACTGACATCAAGACTGGCATGCTAAGAAGGTTTTGCAAAACTGAACTAATAATGTTGTTTGACTTTCTAGGGTATTAGCCTCTCTGGTCCGCCCTTTCCACTGCCAAGAGTCACCCATTGGTTTAGAGGGTTGATGTCACATTGACAACCTGCCATAGAATTTTGTGACAAGTGCTCAGGAAGCATAACTTAGTAATGGTAATGGAACGGCTTATATTATGATGATCCAATGAAGAGTCTGCTCATGCCATTTAGGCTCCTAATACATGATAAGTTAGAAACCCTTTAGCTGAAGCACTTGAATGCTAGCAGCTTCTTTTGTTCAAAATTATTCTAGAGCGGATGAAGCTCAATGAAACTGCAGTTTTCACTGGCCATGTAACTTTCATGCTAATAAGGTTTAGCAGCTTTCCAATTACCATCACCAACAACTACAAAGTTTTGATATTAAAAAGCATACCTACATAGAAAATGGGTCAAAAGAACTGGTGGGAACTGGGAGGTACTATGATTTAAAACTAAACTGGGACTATTGTACAATTGAGCTAATAGCACGGATACTTTATCCCGTTGTTGTTAATTATGCTCTTTGTTGGTGAGATTATGCTCTAACCTATAAGGCTATAAGCCTATAACTTAAAAAAAAAAAATTACTGTGTTCATAATGTCATTTCCTTGGTGACAGAAAATCGTAGTAATGAAACCCTATCTTGCAGGGTCGGCTGAAAATTGCAGACTTTGGGTGGGCAGTGCAGTCTAATGCAAAGAGACATACTATGTGTGGTACTATAGATTATCTTGCACCAGAGATGGTGGAGAAACGAGAACATGACCATGCCGTCGACAACTGGACTTTAGGCATTCTTTGTTATGAGTTCCTTTATGGTGTTCCACCATTTGAGGCTGAAGATCAGTATGATACATTCCGAAGGTAAAAGGTTGGAACATATCCATGTTGTTTTTTTCGACTTCATGAACTGTTGTACTGAATGAAAACCATGAACCAGGATCCTCAAGGTTGACTTGAAGTTTCCTCCCGCGCCTCATGTTTCAACCGAAGCAAAGGATCTCATTAGCAAGGTAAGTTTGGTGGTGGTGATAATTTTATTTGTCTAGTAAATAAAAAGTTCGGCCAAAACGTTTGATGTCTTAAATCCACCTATTGTAGCTTCTGGTGAAGGATTCATCAAAGAGGCTCTCTCTTCAGAAGATCTTGGAGCATCCCTGGATAGTGAAGAATGCAGACCCTTCTGGCAGTTGCAACGAGTAGCAAGAAATTGTCTAATGTTGAAGTAGGTTATTGCTTATGGAAGCAAATTATTTTAATTTGTAATTGCTTGAATTCTAAGTGATTTGCTGGTAGCAACAATAGAAAAAAAACTAACTCGCGTCTGTTATATCTTTTACTATTTTAGCAAGATTACATCCTATCCTTTCTGTCATCTCAACTGGTTATGTTTGTAGCTACGGACTTGATCTTTTACACTAAATACAGTTACCAACACAAAATATATGCATGCAAACACAAGCATAATATGTTATTGCATCAATTGGGTCTTAATGATGTGTTTGGTTCGAGAAAAGATGGGAGGAAGTGGGAAAATAGGCAGAAAGTAAGCCCAATTTCTCATTTTGGGTTGTTTGGCAAAACAAAGTCATGGAAAATAATTGGATAGTGGAGCTTGCCAGATAGATCTTTAGTATGAATGATTTTCGTCATTTTTGGTCGAAAATTCCTCCCTCTCCATCTCGTCAGATTTTTGATTTACTTGTTAAATAACCTTTTTAAGTTTAAGATTTTAAAGATATCATAGGAGATCATGACATCTCTTGATACTTATGGTTATCAACACTGAACTTATGTTTTTATTTCATCATTTGGTCTTCAAGAAGTCTTACTGCACTCGAGTTTGTACTGTATGCAAGTGAAAATACGATTAAGTTTCTACTTCTTACCTTACTCGAGCAGAATCATGCAACTAACTGCTTTATTAGGATTTACTGGGTGATAGTAGAGCATTTTACTACCATAAGCAATATTCCTCATATTTGTATGATGGTATATGTGATTTTACATTCTAAGATGCGAGCAGAACCAATTTTGTAAGCTTCTATAAGAACTACTCTTTTAGCCTAGTGAAGGATAATCGAAATCAGACAAGTTGTGCACAAGACCACCATTGTTGTTTAGCAAGCCTTCATGGTGATGGTTGCGAAAAGGATACAAATAGCACTTCAAAATATCGGACACACTTCCATGCTGCTAGAACTCTAGTTTCCCATGATAAAGGCAGATACTTTAGATCAGTAACGGTCTTTTTTTGGCTATGGAAAGGGCAAACGCCATAGTGCAAGTGCACAACATTCCAGGTGTCTGTACAAATAGATCAGCGACCATCACATCTCGTGAAATTTGCACTCTTGTGCCTCCGTAGTAGGGACACAGTGTTCTTATACCAAGTATTCACACTAGGTAGATAAACAGGTCTCTTCAACGTGTTTATTCTAGACACATGCTCATCTAAGCCACAGCCTACATTCATTGCAACATAAAACATAAACATAATTTTGCACATAGTATTGGCATATACCATCACCCTGTCTTTCTGAAATGATAGATCTGGAGGTTTTCCTCTCCCTTCTTCTTGTAATTACTATTAGCCCGTGTCGTGAAGAACTCTCCCCAGTTGACCTCGTTGTATCTGGCCGGGTTCTCCTCACTGACCAACTCTTCTAAAGGTTTCATATTCACATTATATGCAGTGTTCTTATACCAAGTATTCACACCAGGTAGATAAACAGGTCTCTTCAACGAGTTTATTCTAGACACATGCTCATTTAAGCCACAGCCTACATGCATTGCAACATAAAACATAAACATAATTTTGCACATAGTATCGGCATATACCATCACCCTGTCTTTCTGAAATGATGGATCTGGAGGTTTTCCTCTCCCTTCTTCTTGTAATTGCTGTTAGCCCGTGCCGTGAAGAACTCTCCCCAGTTGAACTCATGGTATCTGGCTGGGCTCTCCTCACTGACCAACTCTTCCAAAGGTTTCATATTCACATTATATGCAGGGTTGAAGAAGAATGGAATCGAAAACCTCTCCAATTCTGAGTTCACAGATACTCTGTGCTCTGGGCTTTCGTATCTATCATTGCTCCAAACCTGCAACAGCCCATTATTTGTGAGTACTAACACTCTACGACAACATTTCAGTTGATTGTACGTACCTGAATCATATCACCAATGTTGATAATGTAGGAGTTTCGGATGGGCTTGACACGAACCCACTCGCCATCGGACTTCCTCTTGACGTCAAGGCCAGCTACATCATCTTGCGCTAGGACTGTGAGGGCTCCTGCATCCTTGTGGCGACCAACGCCCAGAGCAAGGTCAGGAGAGGGGCACGGAGGGTAGTGGTTGAGGCGGACGAAGCTGGTCGAGTCTTTGAAGAAGTCATTGAATCGCTTGGCTGGCAATTTCAAGGTTAGTGCAATGAGCTCCAGCAGCTTATATGCAAGATCTTGCACAGCCTTTTGGTAATCCTTACAAGCTTCCCTGCAAGAGAAGTTAAAGATTTAACTTATCGGTAATTTTTATCTCTTGTCTGTTAACATGGGGATTCTAATTATGAGCAGAGTGAATAGTAATTAAATTGAGAGGACTAAGAATATGAAGAAGAATGCTCCAGTAATTTTTTTGGAATAAGCTGAAACGTGTTGATTATCTCGGATAGAACTGCCGATACGAATATTTTTTACAGAGCACTTACAAAGAGTTCAAAGAGAACAGCTATGACATTTGAAGGTGAGGTGCGAGATATAGAAGGAAGAGTGAACATTGCTTTGTTTGTGAAATGTGAGAAGTAGGAGCAATTTATGGACAAATTTGAACCGTGCATACAAGAGAATGAGTTTGTGGATTTGAAACCGCGAACCTTTGTGTCCAGATGCAACAGATATTAGGCATAAAAGCTTGTTCTTTGGTTTCATATCGGAAGAAAGGATTACTCCCTTTCTGTATTCTCTCCCATCTTTGTGTTCGGCAAAATAGCCTCTCTTCCGTGATGGAGAAACTAAATGTGAAGATGCAAAGAGGTACAGATTCAGATAGTGTCTAGTTCTTGCATTTATGGTTTCGTATCATCAGTTCAATTAATCTGAGGTAACTGAAGAAACAATTTTTTTTGGACTCCGGTTCTTTTCTATCTTTCCGAGGTAGAAGCTAGAGTAGATTCAAAACGATAGCTTGTTTTATTAACATCTGATTAATTGAATGCTAAGCAAGAATTACCTCATCTGCGGAGGGTACTCCGGCCACTGGTTCTTGATCTCCTGCAGCCTCGTATCGCCCTGTTCGTTTGTCCCGGGAACATACACAGGCTCATTCACCACGAAGTCGAGCACCTCCTTCCAATCTCTAACATTCTTCGTATGCTCAGTATCGTAGTATCCAAGAGGATTCTCTTCATCTCTCCTCAGCCTTCTCTTCTCATCCATCGGAAGCGCAAAGAAATCCTTGGCCGCTGACTGAACTCTCTCCAGAAGTTCAAGCGGCACGCCATGGTTGATCACTTGAAAGAATCCCCAGTCCGTGCAAGCTGCCTCAACTTCTGCAACCAGGTCTTGTAAGGCTTCAGGGATCTCGTCTCCGTCGTTGGGAATGGGAGTAGCGAGCAGCGGAGAGAGGTCGATGAGTGGGATGCTTCCGGCGTCGGGGATGGCGGGCTTCGGCCGGTGCTCGATTTCTTGGATGAATGCTGGTTCGAACTCTAAGCCCATCCTTTTTCTTGTTGCCTCTGTTGCTCTCCAGCCTTTTGCACTGCAAGAGTATTTTATGATGAGGTGAGTACAATGCATCTGGACGCGATTGCGAGGTTCTTGTCATTTTCTCTTCTTTCGGTTTGGTCTTTAGTATTGAAAATTGTTAGGTGGGCTGTAGTGGAAATGGCTGACGTTTGATTTATCTAGAATATTCTAAAATCTGATGAGGTGGATAAGATTTTCATTATCCTTGATGATGACATACACTTATATGACTACACATCTACCCCGCAGGGAACCAGGACGACATTTAGATCTCTGACCATACCCGGAGAACCTTGCAACGACACCGGATGGAGAGGAGGAGCAACATGAATAGATAGGTCAGGAGTGGAGGGCTGAACACTAACTCACAGTTTTATTTGCTCATTTTTGTAGTTATATATATCTTGAATGATGTCACGTATAATAATTTTATTTGACCCTCTAAGCGGAGATGAAGGAACTCTTTTTATCGCCGATGTATTTTCCATTTTCTCATATATATATATATATATATATTGTCACTCCATAATGGGAGACTAATATGTTTGTTTTAATTATTTAGTTTCGTTTATTTTCAATTAATGAAATAGAGGGTATTAGCTCACCAATTATGCTAAAAAAAAAGTTCTAATGAGCTTATATTGCCAAGAAATTTGTGAAATTGCAGCTCTTCTCTCTCTCTGTTGTTTTTTTTTTTTTTTTTTTTTTTTTTTTGCAGGAAAAGACTTGCGATTTGAGAAGAAACATCCAAAGAAAAAAAAAAGGGTATTTACTGGTTTGTCCCTCAAATCTTTATATATTATGATTTTGCCCCCCAAATCTTCATATTTAGAATTTTGCCCCCCAAATCTCATAAGTTACAACAATTTTGCCCCCCTCTCTAACTTTTCCTAACACAATTAAATATTTGACCATTTTACCTCTCTTTTCCTCTTTTATTTTCCTCCTCTCTTCTTCTTCTCTCTTTCTCCTCTCTTCTCCTCTCTTCTTTCTCCTCTCTTCCTCCTCTCTTCTCCTTTCTTCCCTAACACAGTTAAATACTGAAAGAAGAGAGGAGAAATAATGAAGAAAAGGAGAAGAGAGGAGGAAGATAGAAGAAGAAGAGAAGAGGAAAATAGAAGAGGAAAAGAGGGATAAAATGGTCAAATATTTAACTGTGTTAGAGAAGGGAGCAAAATTGTTGTAACTTATGAGATTTGAGGGGCAAAATTCTAAATATGAAGATTTGGGGGGCAAAATCATAATATATAAAGATTTGAGGGACAAATCAGTAAATACCCCAATCAATATCAATGTTGATTTCATTTTAAATAGAATATTATCTCCATTGCGTGATTCCTACTCTTTGTTTACTGATATATATTTTTTAGTGGGTTTAGTCACTTAGGTGGTGGGTACCTATCCACTGGAACTATTTTATTTTATTAGATAGAAGTCAATAATTGATTTGATTTCACACATACACACAACGAGAAGGAAATGATAGCTTGTGTTTGTTCGTGCATACCTTTCCTTTGCATAACGTAAGAGTAATACTCATGTAGTTGCCTCACCTCATGCTCTCTCTTTCCTGATGTCATACATCTGGAGATTTTCAAGTCCCAATTTCTGAAAAATTACTAGAAGGGTGAATAATTGTTCTCCACATTCCATTAAAAAACTGATATCAGAGTCCAGATTGTGATCGGAAAGGGTCTAGGTTGTAGTCAAAGGGAGTGAAGCTCGAAGTGATTAGGAGGTACAGGTGATTGCAGTATATTCACACTGAAGGGGAGTTTGTTAGAAGTTTATACATGAGTGTCATCCCATATTTGATATAACAAGAAAGTTCTATGAATTTAAATTCAAAGTTGGAATTTCTTTCTGTCAGTTTAAATTTCTTGGTATGAACAATAATGATGTTTAACTAAATGAGGTCACCAATGTTGATGATGTAGAAGTACGTGGTGGGTTTGACACGGATCCGGTCATTGTCAGACTCAATCCTGATGTCGAAGTTGCCTAAGTTGTCCTGTGTGAGAACTGTGAAGGCTGTTTGGTTCTGGGAGTTGACGCCTACGGCACGGTTATGGTTTTTTTACACCGAACAGTCATTTTTTGCAGGAAGTGGTATTGGAGTAGAATTTTACTTGGTTAGTTTTCTTTCTACTGAACAGTCATTATCCTTATGTTTGTATTTTGGTTTTATTAGTTATTTCAATAGTAATAAATTTTATTTAGGGATAAATAATCGGTCGAAAATGGCGAAGAATGAATAGTTCCGATCGATTCCGATCATAGGGAGGAGGTGAGGCTCCGACCATCTCGCTAGATGGATTGTCAGAATCCAACGAAGTTGGTTGGAATTTCATCGACAAAAAGAGACAGCTCTTTCTCATAGAGAGAGAAGAGGAGGAAGAAGTTGGGAGAGGGAGAGGGAGAAGGAGAGGGGAGGGAAGGAGGGAGTGGGGGGAGAGGAGAGAGAAGAAGGGGAGCAGGTTGTTTTTTTTTTTTTTTGGTTGGGGTGGGAGGGGGGTGGGTAGAGAGAGGGAAAGAGAGAAGAGACTGGGAGGGGAGGGGAGGGGAGTGGGTGGAGAGGAGGGGGGGGGGGGGGGGGGGGGGGGGGGGGGGGAGGGGAGAGAGATCTTAATAGTAACCCATTGAAATTGCTCACCGGATTCCGACTGGCTCCGGCAACATTCCGGCTGATTGTTTTGTCCCGTATATAACTCCGACCATACAACTTTCCATATTTTGACCAAATTCCGACAGAATCCGATTTGAACCGGATGGAGTGGTTACAACAAAGGTTAGTGTTCATTCTTAATTGTAGTATATACTTTATAAATTTTAAGTAGTTTCATTAAATATTAATATAAATATGACGCCCAGGGCACTGTTATGGCTTTTTTACACCGAACAGTCATTTTTTGCAGGAAGTGGTATTGGAGTAGAATTTTACTTAGTTAGTTTTCTTTCTACCGAACAGTCATTATCCTTGTGTTTGTATTTTGGTTTTATTAGTCATTTTAATAGTAATAAATTTTATTTGGGGATGAATAATCGGTTGAAAATGGCGAAGAACGAATGGTTCCGATCGATTCCGATCATAGGGAGGAGGTGAGGCTCCGACCATCTCGCTAGATGGATTGTCAGAATCCAACAAAGTTGGTCGAAATTTCATCAGTAAAAAGAGACAGTTCTTAGAGAGGGAGAAGAGGAGGAAGACGTTGGGGGAGGGAGAGAGAGAAGGAGAGAGGGGAGGGAAGGAGGGAGTGGGGGGAGAGGAGAGAAAAGAAGGGGAGCAGGTTGTTTTTTGCTTTTGGGGTGGGGGGGGAGGGAAAGAGAGAAGAGATTAGGAGAGGAGGGGAGGGGAGTGGGTGGAGAGGAGGGGAGAGGGAGTGGGTGGAGAGAGATATTAATGGTAACCCATTGAAATCGCTCACCGGACTCTGACCGACTCCTGCGAAATTCCGACTGACTCCGACCGATTGTTTTGTCCCGTATATAACTCCGATCATACACCTTTCCATATTTTAACCAAATTCTGACTTAATCCGATCTGAACCGGATGGATGGAGTGTTCACAGCAAATGTTAGTGTTCATTCTTAATTATAGTATATACTTTATAAATTTTAAGTAGTTTCATTAAATATTAATATAAATATGAAACACAAGAGATTTATCCACAGCGTTCTAAAAAAAAATACAGTGTTCTAAAAAAAACAGATAGAATTTGGTAAAATTTTACCCAAAAATTACACAGTGAGATGAGCATGACACAAAAAACAGATAGAATTTGGTAAAATTTTACCCAAAAATTACACAGTGAGATGAGCATGACACGTGTTCAATTTCCCGCACAATTCAAGTGCAAATAGTCTACCACTATAAAACACATTTCTTTTCTCTTATAGTCCAAGTATTTGTTTCGAATAAAAATAGACAGTTACAATGATCAATTCTTCATCAAAAAATTTTATTTTTAATTCAAAATTTTGAATAAGTCAATCAAAAATAGTAAAGGTCAAATTCAAAATTTGAATAGGACAAGTAAAAATTAACTACGGAATCGTCCCATTCTCATCCCACTTAGATTAGAACACCCCCCATCCCCATCCCTTGCTCCAACGTACAAAGGGAAGGCGTAATTCTAAGACAAAAAAATCGGCCAGCTCTAATAGTGATCATCGTTCATTATTACTCAATATCTACATTAGGTTCACGATTTAAGAGACTCCATACAAAACTATGCAACCACATTGAACACAAGATCCTACTAGATCTCTTCTCAAGAATGAAAGTTAGGATCATCTAATCTATAAATTTCCAGCACAGTCGGAAGGCATATGACAAAGATCATTTGACAGTGAACTCCACAAGCACAAGATTCAAAGCAAGACTCAAATTCAACATTCACTGCATCATAAATAATCTCCTAATCCCTCAGCATCTTCGGAACTTCTGAAGACTGCAGTTCACAAGATTCAGCAAAATATCACTAACCATTACTATTAAATCCATTAGGACATGCTTTCCTAACGGAACATTCACATGCTGAGGAGAGAATCAAATGTGATCCACCTCAACCCAGGCCTCTCTGCAGGTTTTTATGATCTCAGCTACCATGGGAATACTGGCATGCTAAAGATCTCAGAAACCCCAACAGTCCAGGCAGCAATCCCATTTTATTCGACTTCATTTTCCCGAGTAACCCTATCATCTCTTACATTGAAAGAGAGATGAATGTAAAACCCTCTCCAACAAGGAGAAGATATCCAATATCAACACTTTCCCGAAAAAAGTGGTGCTCCATGTAGAAACACCACTTAAACATCTTTGTAACAATCAGAGATCACCCTGCAACCATTATATAGAGGATCAAAATATTGCTTTAATAAATTTTCAACAGTGTAATTGCTAAAGAAGATGTGTCATTAACAAAAAAAGGAGGGAAAAATGGACAATAATTGTCCGAGGAGGAAGACAAAAACCAATATTTAAAAAGAAAAAGAAAAAAAAATCAATTATGCAGAACTTTTTATAATTCCACCTCATCTGTCAGATGCCAACCCTCCACTGGAGATCCAAGGTCAAGAAATAGCTAGGTTGTCGTGCTCTCCATTGGGATTATAAATAGTACCAGATATTTTAGTGGGAGGCCAGTACCGAAACACGGATCTCCCAAGTATATTCCTCACTGGAAGTGGCCCCCTGAAACACATCGAAACTTGAATTATTAAACCCCGCAAATAGACAGACACGTATCTGGTAAGCTTTAACAGAATAAAATGAGAAGTTTTGAGTTTTAGGTTGTGAATTTACCAAACATGAGAGTCCAAGCTGTTGTTTCTATTATCGCCCAGAACAAATACATAGCCTTTAGGAATAAGCTGCACAAGTAATATCACCACAAGTTAGTGCAAAAAATCAACTAGAATTTCTTTAGTTGAGAGTATCACCCACCAGGACCTTTCTTTCTGAAGCAATATATAACACTATACCGGGTTCAAAAGCCAAATGAGAGATGCATTTTATGGAAAAGTTATTTTGAAAAAGTTGTATAATGTGACTAGTATATCTATCAGGTTTCACGCACTTCTATGCAGAATGCATCAAGAGAGCAAATGATTATCACGAATGATTTTGAGAAAATTACGCAGATGTCAATATAAGATATGCTTGTAGTGTAAGAAAATATTTCAAACAGCCAAATCAGAAATCTATAGGTGGTCATGGCAAATTAAATACCATCATTATTTGAGTCCGTAATGAGTGCATCACCATAATTATCTCGCAAAAAATTTGTTCATTTCACCTACACTTGATCTTACAAATCTAGATGAGGGTGCAATATGAGACATTACCATTGGCTCCATTTCATAAGCAACTGGCTCCAATATGAAGTCTTCATCTTGAGCTTCTCCATTCACATACAGCTTCCAATTGCGGACCTATCAAGGGTGGTGGTGGGGGACTCAGTTTACTAAAACTTGACTACGTAAAGTAACAAGCAGCAAACAGGCAGAACAGAATGATGCAAAGAAAAAAGAATACAAGCTTACTTCAACATAATCCCCAGCCTTGGCCACAACTCTCTTGATGAAAACATCACTAGAACTGTCCCCATTTTTCTGCACGAGAAGAATATCGTTGAAATTGAGAGAAATCTACAAATAGCTAAATTGGTGACTAAAAATATTGAGTGCAACAAATAGTAAATCAAATTACGACCAAAAAACAGTAAATTGAATGATAAGGTCTTTACCTGAAGGATTGGGGGAGTCTTGAAGATAACTATATCTAAAACTTCTGGCTCCTTGAATAAATAAGAAACCTGTAATTTTACATTGGAGACATGAAATGAGTTTATATCACCACCAGGAAAAAAAAAAAAAAATCAGAAACCACAAGTGAAAAGAAGTTACTTAGAAAGTCGAAGTCAAATTGCTCCTTCATAAAAAGTTACGAAAATCTTTCTTATCCCTGATTAGTCATTTCTTCCTTAAACTCCCCCCGTCCAGTTTTAGTGGTTGTTCTTAGACCATATATATTTTAAGAAAAACTTGCTTTGATAAGGACAATTAATCATTAGAATTTAAAGTTCAATCTTTACTCATATTGAGATTGGTGAAAACTAAAAAAATTATGGTATTTTGATAATAAAATAAAAATTAATGGGTTTTATCATATCACATGCATCTGAATTAGTTAAACTTAGTTTGGAATTAAACAAAACTGTCTTGGAATTCAAAATTGACAGGTAATTTTGGACAAAATTTTGGTCAAAAAGAGACTACCATTTCTGGACAGAGGGAGTATTATGTTGTCACATTAATTTAACTGCACTCTGTATTTTATTTTCCAAGTAGTAATATCTTAGTGAGAAATCTAACAAAGAAAACTAAAAGGTAAGAATAGTGAATGGAATGATTGAAATTTTATAGCGTAAATAAACATCAGAAATGAAAATAATAACAGTATATACCGTCATATTTGCTAGGTTAATTAAATTGGTGTTCACTTCCTTGGTCAGACAACATTCAAACCCTATGATACCTATGCAATCATCAATGACATTGTTATAGCATAATCTAACAGATAAAAGACTCTTCCCAACAAAACTTCAGAACTTGTAACCAATAATAAAATTTTCAAATAAAACATTTCAATCTTCCAGTGATTAATAGCATGCTCTAACAAAAGCATATGATCTATATACCACTGTTATTATAGGCAAATCACTAGCAAGTCAAACTTGATATAATCAGAACCAACACAAAATACCCCAACTTGCGAAATTCAATACCTTCTCAGCCAATATGCGGTCTCCGACCTCGAAAGTAGGGTACATAGACATTGAGGGGATCGACATGGGCTTCGCCAAACATGACTTATGCAGCAGCGGAACAGTCACTGCAGCAAACACAAACTTCACGTCCACTGAACACGAATTCACCAACCTAGAGAACCAGCAGCCAAGGTTCCCACTCTTCCTCTGCAAGTCACTCAGATTCGAAGCCTCTATCATCGAGGAGGACATCGAGCTTGTACTCACACTCTCAATAGCTTGATTCATATCCACACTCATACTCACAGACACTTCCTTATCCTTCACACTCACTGAAGGCCCAGTAATGAACTTGCTACAGGGAAACCACTTCTCCGTCTGCATGAACGGCAGGAACGAAGAGGGCTTAAGCCCTCCAAACCCCATACAAGACGAGATACCGCAGATTCCAAGCCCAACGGAAGATCCAGCTCCCGAGCTGGAAGCCATGGCCGAGATCAGGCTAACAGTCAGACTAACAGGCCCCGATCCTTTAGAGATCGCCGACTGATTACTCCCCGCCAAAGTCGAGTATTTTGCCGGAGAATGAGTCGCCTGAGCCTTCTGCTTCCGATCGCCAGCCAAAGTTGAGGCCTTTGATGGTGGGGGTGGCTTCCCCGTATCCCGGTCCCTATCTCGAGGATCTCCAGCCCTAGATCTGGCGATATTGGGATTACGGTCTAATCTCTGGTTCGCGAAGAGAGAGATCGACCGGCCGCAGGCGGATTCATGGATGAGACGGCAGCTCCCGTAGCGGATTCCGGCGGAGGCCGCGAGGTTCTGGGCCACGTAGCCGGAGAAGGTAACGCTTAATCGGATCGCCATAACTGGTATCTTGAAAAGTCGACGGAAGATTGGATGCAGCGAACTGGAGGTTACAAACCTAGAAATTTCCCGAATCCCATTTTGAACGCGGAGCGAACTGAATCGGGATCGACCAAGGGGAATTGGAGGGGGTTAAGGTCGACTAGGGTTTCGAGATCGCCGGAAGGGGAATAAGTTAGGATTTTGATGGGATTTTGAATAAATTAGAGATAGGGTTTGGGTTTGTCTTCCTCAAGCTCTCCTCAATGGCGAGAGAGAGCAGCGATGGGAGGAGGAGAAAAGAGAGACCACAGCGTCAGCGGGGTTCCCCTCTTTTATGTGGAGACGGCGGCGGCGGGGCGAGGGTTACAAGGTTGCCCCTGGTTTTTGAGACATTTACGAGATACCCCATATATTGCAATGCCTTGTTCGGGTAATGGGTAAGGGAAGTTGAGGACTTTATCGTCAATTGGTGATTTTTTGGATTTATTAATAGATAGTATAATACTGAGAGGATAAAAATGGACAATGTGATTTCCATATTTAAATTGGTGTGGGTGCGCTGGCCTTTGACCGAGTTGTTCGTAAGGGACTTTCGCCGACCTTTCTTCTTCAATGGGACGCTGACGGACCCCACATCCATGGGCCGTTCAGGCCCATTCTCCTCCGAGATAGTTCTCATCATTTAAACGCTAACACGCATGAATTAGAATTAGAATTAGAATTGCATAGCATAATTACTTCCACTACTTTGCGTATTTGTTTATAAACTAAAAGGTAAATTGGAAATTATTTTTCCAATAATGAGGTAAATCTTATGTGATACTGTTAGTTTTCAATTTAATTTGTAGAATTTTAAGTAGAAGAAAGATTCATCCCTTACTTCCACTACTTCCACACACCGAAGCACACTTTTCAACTGAGAATCTGGAAAGGAAAAAATCAATATATTGAGATAGAAAAATTAAAATAAGATATTCTAAAAATGTATGTGAAGAGTGGTGGTAGTATGAGTGTTATTTCTTGTTTCCTGATGCCTCGTAGTTATTTTCCTTTGATCTAATATGGTATATTTGGAGAGAAGATAATATATGTGCTAACTATACCACACAAGTGAGATATCAACTTAAATTCGAATGTCATTCGATAGAGAGCTTTCCTCAATGACTCTTGGAGCAAGTAGGGTTGAGATTGGATTGTTATTTTTTTTTTAAATTTAAATAATAATAATTTTTTTTTATTTTAAAATTGTAAATATGACGGGTCAAAAATTATTTTTGGATCCGCTCATTCTCATCTCTAAAAACATTTATCAAGAAATGTCTCCGAGAAGACTTAGTACTTGAATGTTGTAATTTAGAGGGGGGGGGGGAAATTTGAATGCATAAATTTTGTACACTTATCTATGTTGGAGTGTTATTTTCACATGCATTAAAAAAAAAAAAAAAAAAAAAAAAAAAAAACTCCAACTGATTATTTCATACGTTCAATTATAAATGTGGTTGGTTATGATATTGAAGTTTGAAACTATTCTTAATTTATTCTATGCTATTAAAATAATATTTTATTTACTAAGAAATCAAGAGAGCATCATAATTTCTTAGCAAAACCTAATCAAATTTCTCCCGCTTGATAAGATCTTGTAATATGATTGTGAGTGCAAAAACTTAACCCAAAAAAAAAAAGGTAAACGAAAAGTCTATTTTTTCATAAATTTTTCTCTCAAGATTTTGGTTTTATTTTTAAATGTCAATACAAACATTGTTGACTTTGGGTAGTGCACTCATGAAAGATCACCAAACTTGGAGTTTGTCGCGAGAGGAGGGTGATAGGGACTTGACTTGTGCACTGAGTGATGTAAGCGCATACGTAATCACAATAATAAAAAAAAACATAAAGATATCAACCATTGCATTATTTGCAATCAGTTTGTCAAATTTAAGTTGGACAGTTAAATTTAAGTTGAATAATTTTTCAGTGATGCAACATGCAAGTACTCAGTGTCATAATCATGCAATATATAATGGTTGGATAAATAGAATTCAATAATAATATCAAACCCCCGCTGTAGAATTTCCTATTTTTGCTAAAATATCAACTTTGACCTACTTTTTTGTTCTTAGAGTTATAATTAGAAAATTGTTAAACATTAAAGATAAAAAATTAAATTATCTATTAAATAATATCAGAATCAACTTATTTAGAGTTATAATTCAAATTTATAGTCAAATTTCTGAGAAGGTACTTGGACGAGAACAATCTCGTATCTATGCAAATAACAACTTTAAATCAAATTTTGGAAGGGACAGAGATAAGAGTTAGAAAATGTGTAAAATACTAAAATCGTAAGAAATTTATTTCTTTTTAAGACAGAATCAAAATCAACATATTTGGAGTTCTACATCAAAAGTCATAATGAAATATCAAGAGATTATATAGATGATAACAACTTTATATTATATTCAAAAAGATATTAACTTTCAATTGTGCAATCAATAAATGATTCATTTAACAGAAATAAAATATTTACAAATAAATATTTTAGAACAGTATGTAGCATGTTAAGTGAGTTTAGAACTTACCTGAATTGGATGATGAAAAATCTATAGATGCAAGTGTTGAAAGGGTCACTATGGATTGACCAGATGTACAATTTTTGGCTGATCTTCTTCTTCTTTTCTCTCTCTCTGTTTGGTTTTTTTGTATGTGTGTTGAAACAGGTTTATAGATATTAGGAGATGGGAATCCCATTAAATTTGATTATCTAAATTTTTTTAAAAAAAAAAGTCCAATTGACTACGAGACACTCCGATCAGCTCTTCATAGATAAACGTTGGGATTTGCAATCCCAATAATTAAGATCGGTTCAGTATCATGGATTCTTTTCTATCATCTCAGAAGGACAGTTGCGGAAGTCTAATTCAAGTGAAATTAGTTAATTTGATAAAATTTCAAATTGACCATTAGAACCCAATCCAAGTCCATACATTTCATTGTACTCATTATACCATGCTACATGCATAGCGTGCATGGATGTTCTATTCTTTCTTTCGTATATATAATAGCATGTTTTGAATAAAATTATGGATTGAAATAAAATAAAAGGTTTCTTCATTAAATATAATATATGATATCATAAATAACAGAATGAGTAATTTAAAGTCCTTGAATATGGAGTTGTTGAGGGGGCTAATTGAAAACAAACAACAAACTGAGATGCTGCCTAAGGAGTAAGTGACTGTAAGGGAGAGGATAAGCACCATGTCTGATTTCAGGAAGCTCAATCCAAACTCCATTTTATTGAATTGAATAACCTACGAAGGTGGAGTAGCAATTGGTTGACACTAGGAATTTGTTGGATGCAACACATGTTGCAGATGGAGACTAAGTTAAGATGGTTAATACTTAGTTGATGAACCTTGCTCGTACATGGTGGTCAGCAGAAGAAAATCATTTAAGGAGAGTTTCGATGCAAAGTTCTTTCCGTAGGCGGCTCAGTGAGATTTGGAATAGAAGTTCATTCATTTGATATAAGAGAATTGCTCCGTCTATAAGTATCTAGCAGAGTTTCTTCTATTGATAAGGTTTGCCCCTTCACTGGTACCTCAAGAAGCATACAGTGTTCCGATGTTCTAAAATGAACTTAACTTTGAGATTAAAGAATACATCACCATCTGCCAATTTAAGACTCATGCTCAAGTCTTAAATATCATCAGAGTGCAAGAATAAATAACGATCAAGAAGAGGAATGTTAATATTAGATCTCATAAGAGAACTATTACTCAAGTAGCATGAGTTCCTGCCAAGGTGATACCATATTATCCGATAAGCGTCAGTATACTCAACAGAATGAATCAATAGTGTATAGTTACTGCTTTAGGTAGGACATTTTTGAAAGGAGTGTAGGTGGGCCCACAATCTGTGCTTAATTTGTAGATTAGCAGAACATCAATATAGTAGAACAACCCGTGTTTAATTTGGCGCATTCATTTTCAATACATCATCAAATGCTACTCGTTTCTTGGAATATGTGGCGATATATGTTATGAATACATTCATCGACTTGAAATAACCTCAAAAGTAACAACATATGGTGTTAAATAAGATAAATGAAAAAACACAAAAATTATTAAAATGAAGAGAAATTAAAAGTAGATTAAATGTTATCAACAGGTGAATAAAATCTATACATTTTAATGTTGGCTTGAGTTATAATACTAATTGAACTTCTTTCAATCTCCTTCAAGCTGATTATCAATTTTAAAATAATTTAGATTTTAAACATGGTGGATTATAATACATGTTGATATTTGTTTCCTAACTAGAAGAATAAAATTTCATTGATCATGCCTTCTGAATGATAATGGACAGATTCAAGAACCAGTCCTCAGTCCTTCTAGTTCAAAATTTTGAACTAAAAATTAAAACTTTTAATTTTTAATTCAAAATTTTGAATAGAAAGAGCTAAGGACTGATCCTTATACCCGCTCTTTCTCATACCTATTTGGAGGTTTCCGAAATATCTTCCAAACAAATCAAATGAATTTTGTACTTAATTAATTCGAACGCCAAGAAAGCACGACAAAGGAATGTAAAATAAGGGCAATTTTTTTTGGACTATCCTTTGCGTAAACAGATATAAACATATATAAATCATTTCAATAGCATTGGTCAACCAAAATAGAAATATTTATGCCTAACTAAACTTGAAATTGAAAGTCACGCTATGAGTATAGACAGTAGACAGCTGCAGGTTGACCATTACGAACTAACGCAGACTACGTCTTTAAGACGTATACACCAGACGACATGAATAGTCCAATCAAATTAAGGCATGTTCGTTTACCGGAAGCAGTGAAAATTGAGAATAAATTAAGGAGTAATTTTCAAAATGAAAATAGAAGAGAGTTCTTTTTGTATTTGTTACTTAACTTTTGGAAGAAAAAAGTGTAATAGAAAAAAGTGTATTAGTAAGTAATATGAGTATTATTTGATTAATTAAATAAAATAATTTTTGACTTGATCCTCTACTTACTAGAGCTATTCCAAATCAAAATATGAGAAAAAAAATTTTGGGAAGTAAAGTGACGTACAAGCGTCAGCTCAGTATATATGAAGTAATTTTTATTTTTTCTTTTAATCAAGCAAACACTTGAAATAGTAAAAATAGCTTTACTTCCATGCAAACAAACACACCGTAAAATACTAATTAACTCATAACTTTGCACAAAAATATTTGCAGACTGCATGAATAAATAAAGAAAGCGGGGGAAGCATACAGAGGTCTTGGTCATGGTGAGTACAAATAATGGCAGACACCCGAACGAGGGAGTGGAGTAGACTATAATTTTGCAAGTCGATATATTATATCAAAACGTAATTTAATAAATAGTTGTAAAGTCTTGATAATGAAAGAAAAAAAAAAAAAAAACTTGCAAACTATATAAAAGAAGAAGTTGATAAAATACGAAGGTAAAAAAACTGACTTCAATTTTGATTCTTTATATTTTGTGGGACAGACTTAGAAGGGGAGCTTTTGTTTTGGCTGTAGCTGTTGGCACTATACAAAGGAGAACTTACCATTCCTTTATTTATTCTTTAAAATATCGAATTGATATGAGAAGGAAACAAACACAACCGATGCCCTGCCGAGGTCCGAGACGCCGAAGGTCCGAGCGCTGCTCTCTGACTGCATTGTTCATGTCACTCTAGCATGGTGATAATCTCAAAGTGCATAGCTATCTATTAAAAAAGAAACTAATTCTTATGACTCCACATGCGAAATCTGTTCAAAATTTTTTTGTCTGAATCAAGGAGAAAATTTTCTTCTCTCCTCTTTTTTACCTTCAAATGAATACAATGCAAAATTTATAGGCCAACCCGGTATTTGATTATTGCCTCAAGTATTAATCTAAATAGAGAACTTAGTTTATTGAAATTAAAAAGATAAATCGATTAAAAACAGAAATTTAAGAAAGAGAATAGATCAAATCTGATAACACCTAAAATTTTACGTGGCTCGGAGCAAGTCCTACTTCTACGAGCTGAATCAAACTTCACTATTAATTATTATTTGCCCTAAAATTTGATTTTATTTAAATTTGAAGAAAGAATTACAATAATAATGGTTTTTTATTTACAGAAAATGAGAAATCTAGTTTTCTCTTTGTTTAAAACTAGGGTGATTTTGTAACCGTAGGGATCGATCTTGTTCTCCGTTTACAATCCGAGCACGAATCCTTGAGTTGACAGTTTTTTAAAAGCTCTTAGTAAGAAGAACTCTTTTGAATTTTGAATTCTTAGCACAAATGCTTTCTCAGCACAAATCTTAGCTATTTATAGGGATTTAGAGGCTTTTGAATTGGTGTTACTGTCCAATTATTAGCCTTTTAATAGAGATTTAATTTTCTGTTTTAAATCCATTAGATTTGTAACTGAAGCATTTAATTCTCTGGATTTGTAACTGAAATTTGGATTTCAGTCTTAAATCTGTATTTTGGCTTTCTACAACTCATGTACTGTGCTCATACCCATACTTGGGTACAAGTGAGGAAAGTTTTTATCCTATAAGAATTTGAAATGAAAACGAGTCTCAAAGGGGTTCGAGTTTTAGCTATATTTAGCTCAAAATATGGACTTCCGATAGGGTCTATAAGATAACTTTATTTAGTTTAGAGCGCGAATATCTCTTTGATTGATAATCCACATTTTGGCTTTTAGCAATATATCTCGCTTGATTAGACCCGTATTTGGGGATAAATAGGAATAACTTTAACTGTCTAAGGTTTTGAATCTCAATTAAATCCATCTCTGAATTCATATTTAGATACGAATTCTTTAATTCTGAGTGATTGGATACGATTAGAATCGAAATTCGAGTTGAAATCTAGAAGGAAATCCAATTTAAAAACTGAAATAGCCCTGCATGCGCGAGGCTGTTATCCCCGCATGAGGCTATTATCCTCGTGCGGGGCTATGGCCTCGCGCGGGGCTCTTTTCCTCGCGTCGAAAAGAGTTTGAAATGACGGGGTGCTAACGCACTCCGTCATTTCAAATGGTCTAGCTAACGCGCGCCCTGTAGTTTTCGTTTTCTTCACTCTGGTATGAGAAGTTATGGGAAAGAGTATATTACAGCATCTCTAATTCGTGAATTTCTAATTATCGCCGTGTCCAAAATCCTGCACATTCGGTTCGTCCGGAGGTCGGTAATAGCAATCTACCGAAGTCTCACCGTCTGATTGTTCATCGGCTTCCAGCTCCGAAAAAAAAATAGATATCTAAAAAGAAAACAAAAGGCTAAAGTCACAAAATCCGCTCTGTTGTCAGAAGCCATGTCACAGGCCCCCGACTTCGTTCGCCCATTAAAGCGGTACGTGAGCTGGGTTCAGAACGTCGTGAGACAGTTCGGTCCATATCCGGTGCAGGCTTCCGCGGGATCTTTTAGTGCAGTTTGTTTTTTAGAGCGGATTTCCCCCGTCGACTCTCTCAATTTCTTTTTTCGACGTATGGAATTCTCTCTCAGAGCTGCGGAACTCACGACTCTATTAGCAAGTCGAATGACCAACTTTTACACGAATTTTCAAGTGGATGAGATTGGCGGGACAGCTCAGTAGGGTCGGTATGGTATGGTTTTGCCCTTTTCGTCTATTCCGGGCTGGTGGGGTTCGAATCAGTCAACTTCGACGATCGGAGAGAATACGAAGCTATTAGCCCCACGCGAAGTTACGCTTGGCTGATTAGCCTCGCGCAAAGCTATGCTAGGCTTATTAGCCTCGCGTAGAGTTATACTGAGCTGATTAGCCTAGCATTTTGAAATAGCCTCGCACACGCGAGACTATTTTGCCCCGTGTGGCCTTGTTTTTCTTTCCGAATTTTTCTTTGTCTGCATATCACAATGAATATTTATATATTCTTGAAAGACATATAAGTCATCAAGCAAGCCTAGAAGCCAAATCACGTCCTTGATGACCTCTATCACCGCCATATACTTTACACCCATTGTAGAAAGAACACAGTAAACTACAAAATCAATCTCTTACTAAGTGGACATCTACTAAGAGTAAATAAATACTTTAGAGCTGAATGATGCTTATTCAAATCATCTGTAAAGTTAGAATCCACATATCCGGCCAACTAAACAAAATCCTTATCTTCCTCAAACTCAAACTAACATCAATAATACTTAGAATATACCACAAAATCTACTTTACTGTTTGCCAATATCTTTTACTAGGATTACGCATGTACCTACTGACTATGCTGACGGTCTGAGAGATGTTGGAACTTATACAAACATTGCGTACATCGAATTACTAACTACACTAGTATATAAGACTCGAGTTATAAAATCCTATGAGTAATTTCTACTATCAGTAATATATACACACGCACGCACGCACACACACATGCCACAATAGTGGAATGAGTTGATATTATCTGAAATTAATTTTGTTTCAATTATTACAAATAAACTTTTTTTTTATAAATTATTTTGGGATTATGATCTGGACTCCCTAGGGTTCACTCATATCTAGTTTCTTAAGTTATAGTTTTAATTTGGGCATCCATAAAGTAGATACAAAAGTAATAGTTTTTAATAAATACATCTTGTATCACTTGATGAAATAACAAATAAACTTTAATGATAATAAAATTTGATCTTAGAAAACTAAGAAGATAGATATCATGAATTAAAAATTGAAAAAAAAAATGTGAGCATTAACTTTTTACTGCTAACTCATATATAATTTTATATGAGTTGACGGTTTATATATATATAGTAATCCAAATAACAAATATGGATTCCAATTTAATTCCATTTTGCCGATCACAAAAGTTTCTACTCACTGACTCACTGATAACTGACTCGCCATTTCTACGGGTGGAGACACCCTGTTCCTCTCCTTTTTTTTTTTTGTTTTAATACTGAAATAGAACGTAAACTTTCATTTTTTATTTTATTTTTATTAAAAATCATTGAATTGATAGGATTTGAATCTCTCTCATATTTTTGCGTGTGTGGAATTGCCGGCCCACCAGGTAGGCCCATTGAAATCTGATCCAAGGAAATGGTTTGGGCCGAGTGGGAAGCCTATGCCCTAGAAATGTGGACCTAAACTCATGTTTATTGCAACTCTATCACTGTTTCTTCTTCTTCCTCCTCCTCCTCCTCTTTTTTTTTTTTTCTCAATTATTGTTTATTTGATTCCAGCATCTTATGTATAAGGCTTAATTCTAGCATTAACTAGTTTGGATCATGAAATTGTCCTATATTTATTTATCTAACTTTCAAAACAATGTAAACATGTTGTTTGTATTTTACTTTTCACTCCCAATAATAAAATAATTACCGAACAAAAGACTCCTTGTAGTGTCTTTTTTTTTCTTTTTCTTTCTAAATATTTATTTAATGAATAAATTTGGATTACAATAAATAAGAAGTGGAAAAAAAACAGAAAAAAACAGAGGATAAAAAATAATATTTTAAAACGAAAGATATATTAAACGGTAAACATGACAAAGACTTGTTATGAGTTCTTATTAAAAATAAAAATTAATAAAAAAAAAAGCGCATAATTAATAAAGCTGGTCAATATCCCTCAATTTCAGATTAATGTCTAAGATTCGATTTTTTGTATTTATTGATTAAAAAAGTTAACAAAGACTATGTGTCTCTTAATCCTTGGAAAACACACATGATTAAAATAAATAACAAGTCCTTAAAATTCGGAACAAGTCAAAAGAGAAAAAGGGACAAAATAATGCTTGTTACAATATGTTTCAAACTCGTTTATTTAATAGGGTATTTACAGGTTTATCTCTATAAATTATGATTTAGTTTCTTAAATCTTTATATTTAAGATTTAGTCTCCTAAATGTTCTAAATTACTACAATTTAGTCATTTCGTTAGTTTTTTTGTTCAAATAAACAGCATAATTTAATTTTTAATTTTTTAAATAATAAAATGACTGAAATACCCCTATAAAGAAAAATGGAGGAAAAATAGAGAGATAGAAGAGAAGAAGAAAGGGGAAAGCCAATGAATCCAATGAAAAAAAAGGAGAAGAGAAGAGGAAGAAAGAAGGAGAAAAGAGGAGAAAGAGGGAAGGAGAAGAGAGGAGGAAGAGGGAAGAAGGAATTAAGGAAGGGTAAAATGGATAAATCAGGTCAAAAAATAAACTGGACTAACGGAAGTTAGGAAGCGGGACTAAATTGTAGTAACTTAGAGAATTTGGAGAATTAAATCCTAAATATAAAGATTTAGGGACTAAATTATAATTTATAAATATTTAAGGGACAAACATGTAAACACTCCTAAATAATATGCTAATTTCATCCCACTCTAATTTGTGAAAGATTTCAGAATTTGAGTTTTGATACGGACTCAATTTGGATAATACTATAAAAAAATTATGTGTACATAAGTTTGACTAAATAAAAAAAGAAAAAAATAAGTACAAAGTCATGGTTAACGCAGAAACGGCACACATTCCCCAAGAAATTTGGATATGTTTCTCTCCATTCAACAGAAAAATCTTGAATTGGCTTCATCTAGAAGAAATTTATTGTAGAAAAAACAATTATTTTCTTTAGTTGAATAAACCAAATTTCAATAATATGATTATCATAAACCTATAATGAAAAAATAATTTAAGCAAATGATTATAGCATTAAGATATTTTTGAAATGGAAAAGTAAATTGTAATAGTATAAACAATGATTGTTGTATAAATTTTCTGTTTGTTCTTCTTTAAGGTGTGTTTGTTTGCATGAAAATAAAATAGAAGCAGTAGAATTAAGACTACATTTACTACGTCATATGTTTGTCTATCCAAAAAGTAAACATAAAATTACTTCTTATATGATGATATAGTGTAAATTTTTCTTCCTCGTACCTTTATCTTGGAAGAACTTAAGAAGTAGGAAATCAAGACAAAAAATATTATTTTATTTATAAACCATCATTATCAGTCAAATAATAATCTATTAACTTTCTAATACACTTTCTTCTTTCAAAAATTAATAAACAAACACTAGAAAAAGTCTCTTCTTCTACTTCTATTTTGGAAACTACTTCTTAATTTTTTTTTTCTTTTTACTTCTATAATTTATAGCGAAATAAAGATTGAAGTAGTGGTAATTAGAGCTTGCCGGATCAGATAGAATCAATAGATTCTAATCTTGATACAATCCTAATATTTATTCCAACAAACCATTCTATTAACAAAGTGTCAATGATGGAGGGTAGCTCCTCGTGTTTCATTATTGGATTTTAGAAAATATATATATAAGGGGAAAGAAAAAAAAACAAAATAAGAGACCAAGATGTCTTCGTTAGGAGTAGGTACACTGTGTTATTTCAATTTGTTTAAATTCAACATATTTTGTAGCCATACGCATACGCCACCTTTTGCTTAGGAAGTGGGGAAATGCAATGAGACAATGAAACCTAATCTTAGCTTTTAATCTTCACACTATGAGACAAAGTTGAAAGCAAATAGTAAAACCCTAGCCACTTTGATTAAAGATATCAATATGATAAAGCCACCAATGATCAAGACGATAAAATAAAAAAATAAAAAAAATGTTGGTGGGCTCATTTTATAACCAAAGATATGCTCTCATTGAAACCCTAAAGTCCACCAATGATTCTTGCTATTATATTTTTGACAAATTAAGCTTGCACACCTCACCATGCATTAAGAAAGGGAAATTAAGTTTATAATTTTTTAAAAGATGATGGTGCCTAAAAAGTGAGATAGTTATTGGTTAGATTATTACAAGAATATAAATGGAATAAAATATTTTAGTGAAAACAATAAAAAAATAAGACCCTTAGGAAAAATTATAATTAAGAAAATGACATACAAGAAGAATAAAATGTGGGAAAAAAAATAATTCCACTAGAATTTTTTTATTAGTAATCACATATCATAACGATTGAGAGAACTACATTACAGCAGATATCACTATACTATACATAAATTGATATTGCCGCTAATATTATACTATAATATTTTGCTAAAATAAATGAAGAGAACTACGCTATTCTTATAATATATTGAATTACAACTACATTTTAAAGATGGAAAAATCTCAAGAACATGAAACATGCATATCCTTTCATTGTGTTCTATTACATTTTGAAATTAACTTTTTTATTCAAATAAAATTCATTGTATGAACAGATATAGAGATTGTTTATTGAATAAGTGGTTATTGAAAGAGATTATATGTATATAGAAGATAATACAAGAAATAATTTCCACAATATTCCTTTTATTATCATACTATTTAAGAAAAGTTGCAAGAAAATCAATTATAGTTGGAACTACAAAAATCTACGCATGATACCTTCATCTATTGAGGGAGTTTCTAAATGAGCAAACCATTTGTCTTAGTGAGCACACTCAGAATGAGTCGAGAATTAGCTCCGAATGGTTTTCAAACGATTCGGAAATTAGTTCCCGAATGGTTTTAATAGTGTTTCGGAATTAATTTCCTACCGGGGCAAAAAATAAGACCACAAAATGAAACAACAAACTTGTAATTTTTTTACAACTTTAGCATGTGTGCTCATTAATATTAGTGGTATGCTCCTTTAGAAATTCCTGTCTATGAGATCCTTGTTGATTTAGCTAATTACTATTTATTTAAACTTATAAATTTAACAAATTGACCAAAACCCAAGTACCAAACAAGCCAGGCCCTAGAAGAGAGCTACACCATGCTTCGATGTAAATGGCCCTGCATACACATAACAAGCCATACATTTAATACTTAAATTAGAAAGAAGAAGGGTGAGTCCAAAATATAATATAAAAAAGAAGGAACAGTTTAAGACAGACTCCTAATATGTACAAGACAAACCCTAAAGTAATTTTGGGGACTTAAGCTCTCCATATGGACTTTGATTTCTCCAAGCTTTTCAGATGGTTATATTAATAATACTTTCTTCTATTTGATATATATTAGGGGTTTTTTAATTTTATGGTCCCTTTTTTTTTTTGGAAATAAATTTTATGCTCCCTTTGAATGACAGGCTACATTGAATTTATCATAGTTTTGTCTTCCGTAAACAAGTCCATGTGTTTTTAATTAGGTTGTTTAAGAAGTAGTGAACACTGATTCTGATTTCGGCGGTTTCGCCTGACTCTAAACTATTTCAGTCGGAAAAATTTTCTATTGGCGGTCGGAGTCTTCTACTCTCGGATCCTATCGAAAAACTCCGATTTCCGACATATCGATTAATTGACGTCCAAAAATGAACTCCACTGTCGACTCTGGCAACTTCATCCGACCGAAATCGGTCGGAAAATTTTTCCGATGACGATTGGAGCCTTCTACTTTCGGATCTGATCGGAAAATTTCTATTTTCGATCCATCGACCGAATGAACATCGCTATATTTAAGAGTGAGTTTTTCCCCTTTTTCCTCTCTTTTTGACAAACAACATTAGAATTTGGGATTTGGACTCTGGAGGTTGTATGTTATAGGGTGTTCTTTGCTCATTGAGTAATTATAAATGCAAACCCCAATTCTCTAAGGGTACGACTGCACAATTTGGTTTTATTTATATGTTTACTATTATTTTATTTAGACATGTATAAGTATAAGTATGAATATTGTTCGGTTTCGATTTGATTTTTACCAATTTTAGTAAAACCGAACTGAACTAATTAGGAATAGAAACCAAAACCAAAATCGAACCGAACTAATTCGGTTCGGTTCAGTTAGAACCGAATTTTAAATAAAATTATTTAAAAATTATAATTTTAATTATTTTAATAAGCATATTTCTTTAAGATATACAATTTGTATTGAATTTATTATCTATAATATATATAAGTTTATATATGTATTTATATATGTATACATATATGTTTCTATATATATATGTTTGTATATAAATATATAATTTTTAAATAATTCGGTAGGTTCAGTTCGGTTTCGGTTTCAAAACTTGAAATCGAAAACTGACCAAATTATTTTGGATAGATTCCGTTTTGCTTATTGGGTCGGTTTTGTTCAGTTATTTCCATTTTAACGGAACTCTTGCTCACTCCTAAGTATATCCCTCACTTTTATTTTAATTCTAAGAAATTAAGATTAGAATTAGAGATATGCACTAAGAAAAAAATATAAGCTTTCAAACATCAAGGAATGTGCGCATTGGAGAATTGGAGCATATGCCTTTATAATTATCCTTGTTCACTTTTTAACATATTTGTAGGCCCTTGACAGGCTTACTTGGCTTCTAAATAAGTCCACCCATATAAATGCTTTTGTGGATTTGATATAGGCTTAAAATTTTCAAGTTTGGTGCAACGTTAAAACTTCTTAACATTGATCCAGGCTTCACCCTCTCAAAACAACCTCAGGACTCTTCTCTTCCCTTTCATGGCCCAGAGCCTCATGCTTCCCATGGTGGGCATGACTAACTTAGGAATGGTGATTAATACGTCTACGGGTCAAATTTCTATCCTTTATATACAAATTTTTGAATTAGAATGATAATTTTTTATTAAATTTAAAATTTTGTATAGAGCAGACCAAAATTTGTCTCCATGTATGCGTCCATTGACATCTCTAGCCTAGGTTTTTCGCCTCCCTTAGCACCAAGTTTATATTTTCACCAACTCGATCAAGGCCTCCCTCATCCGACCATTATTGTCTTTAATAAATTCTTAGTTTTTAGGAATAAATGGGAAATTCTATTTACGCACAACAATTTACACTTGACGTACAAATTTTTCTTTCAAATAATTACAAGTTTGTCAATTTTTTTCTTGACTAAATTACCGTTTTAAATCCCAAAATCTCTAAAATTTCTTAAAAATTTAAAATACTGTCATCGTTTTTCTCCTCTGTTCTCGCTCTTAAATCCAAAAAAAAAAATATTTTTGTGCTATTTAAATCTTAAAAAAACGAATCTCCTACAAACTCATTGATTTCATGACTCTCAAATTTTTTACATACGCATTCCTTAAAAAGTTAGGAAGAATTTTAAATTCTTCAAATTCATTGTGACAATCAAAGTTAGGGTTTAGAGTTTAAGTTTTTTTTAAGCAAATAGAAAAATCCAACGTGCAATTGGTATCGCAGGACAAATCTCAGATACGGATTAAAATTATTCTTAGTTTTTGATGTGTTTTTAATTGCAATTGTTTGCTACTAATTTTTTTTTTTTTGGGCTTAGGAGAAAAGTTTGGAAATTTTAGTGCTCAGTTGCGATGTACGAAAGTAAAAGAGAGAGGGAAAGAGGGTTAAATTTGAAAAAAAAAAAAATAGACGTAGAGAGTAAATTGGTAATATTTCAAAACGGGAGGTTGGTGTAAAGAGTAAACTGGACGTCAAAAGTAATTTGCCGTGTGTAAATAGAATTTCCTGGAAGAAATGGATTATTGTCTTTAATTAATCTTATACACATATTAAATGAATATTGAAAATATAAATTTATTAAATGAATTTTTAAAATATCAAATTATGATTTGTTGATCCGAAGGATACAGTTATTGCGTTCCAAACTTCTGTAAATTCCATGTTTTTCATTGAGTTGTGGTATAAGCAATGCGAAATTTTGACAAACTAAAATTTTCTTCTTCTATTGTATCCCTCTGGAAAAAAATCTATAAGGTTTGCAATACAAATAGTACTTATATCCTTATGGTTCTGATTGGTGAGGGCTTAAAGGTCTAAAAGGAAATGTATAGTTTTTTTTTTTTTTAAATTCAAACTCAAATACATAATATTACCTAAATTGAGTTTCTAACTGAAGTCGAACTTAGAATCTCTCGTAAATTGGAGAAAAATAATGCCACTTGAGCAAAGGTTCATTTGTAAATAATATTTGAATAAAATTAAATAAAAGAGATATTGCCTCAAAATTTTTAACACACTTCAAGAGCTGGAATTGTTAACCATCTTTATGATTAGCTATCTCAATCTAACATATTTTAAAAGGTTAACATCAATTTAGTTATTTAGTAGGTTTCTTATTTCATCTCGTAATCCACAGGTAAGCAACAACAATTAGAAAAAGAAAAAAAGAAAATAACAATCCTATCAAGAATCCTTCACTTACAAAGCTATCCGACATCAACAATTTATGATGTTAAGTTGAAGTTTCAAAATATTAAAAAATAATGGACTTGTTAAAGATCTTAAAGGGAAAATGCTCAACTATGAATACAATGAAACTTATAATATATTTTTTTTTTTTTGCATTTCAAATTTGTATACACATATTTTTTTTTTTGTTTAAATTACATGAATTGAATCTCCGTTTAAAATCGAAACGAGACTTGCTGCTCATATATTCATTTGATTAAAATACCTGAGGCAGATTTCTAGTCTTAATATGATGAAATCTAACAAGCTCAGGTTTTCATTTTCTCATTATTTCTTGTCCTTTTTTCTTTAGAAAAACAAGGAAAAAAAAAATGATGCTATGCTTGAGAATGACCTCAACAAGCATCCACTCAAGACAGAAAAATGCTTTGTCTCCTGGTGAATTGACTTTTCTTGCCAGCCCACAACTCCAAAACCTGGGCCCCACGCCATCTTTACACATTGAACCCTCCTAAACAATTCAAAGTTAATAAAGGGAATAACAAACCAAATTATAATCTTGCAAAGTCAATGACCATATCTTCATCAATAAATAAAATAATTTTATTAAAATTATATAAAAATCAAAACAATGTTTTTTTTATTGTCAGTTATGAGAGGAGGGGAGGTGGGTGGCCATTGGGCCTGGGCTGATAATGGTTGATGCCGAAACAATAAATGCAAACATGTTTGGATTGACCACTGCAGTAATGGCGCTGATAAAGAGAGAGAAAGTGAGGCCAGCATATTAGTGCCAGCTCCAGTCTCAGCATCAGTCTGCTTTTAATTCTTACTCTTCCTCTTCCTATGCATTTGTGGTGAAGTGAAAGTGATTTTTTATTTTTTTATTTGTTTAAGCATTAAAAAAAAAAAAAAAACAGAGTGAAGAGTGAGTTTGGGGATCTAGATTTTGTTGGAGGAGGAGTTGCGGAGAGGGAGATCTGTCCTTTTTCTTATTTCCCTCTTTTACGTAATCTTGATTTCATTTGATCCTCTTTGGATATATTACTAATTAATTTTAAGAAAGTAGAGAAAGATTCAGATGATTTGAGCCTTTCTTTCCTTTGTTAGCCCTTTTTTTTCCTTCTTCTCTCTTTTCTTTGGGGAATCTCTGATTTCTAGGGTTTGATTGATTTCCCTTATGCCCCCAAATTTTCTTGAAAAAAAGTTCTAGGGGTTTCTTTTGATTTCTTCTCTTTGCCCCCAAAATCTAATCCTTCTAATGGTCTGAGGTAGAATCGAGATCAACTGATGCATCTGTCACTGTGGAAGCCCATCACGCACTGCGCGTCGCTGATCCTCGACAAGAAGAGCCGCCGTAAGGACTCCTCCGGCGGCGGCGGCCCCACCGAGGAAGGCGGCGGCGGCGGCGGCGGCGGCGGCAGCGGCAAGAAGAAGCCCTCGATCCTCCGCCAGCTCCAGGAAACCAAGCTCCGAGAAGCCCTAGAGGAGGCCTCCGAAGATGGTTCCCTCTTCAAATCGCAGGACATCGACGAGCCCCCCTCTGCTGACCTCCTTGCAAACCCCGACGGCGCCATCGGCCGGTCGCGCTCCCTCGCCCGTCTCCACGCCCAGAAGGAGTTCCTGCGTGCCACCTCCCTTGCTGCTGATCGCACTTTCGACTCTGCGGACTCCATTCCTGAGCTCGAGGAGTCGTTCTCCAAGTTCCTGACCATGTACCCCAAGTACCAGAGCTCAGAGAAGATCGATAGGTTGAGATCCGACGAGTACTCACATCTTGCCGAGTTGGGGGCTAAGGCATGCCTTGATTACTGTGGTTTCGGATTGTTTTCGTACTTGCAAAGTTTCCAGCAATGGGAGTCTTCGGCTTTTAGCTTGTCGGAGATCACTGCTAATTTGAGTAACCATGCGTTGTATGGCGGTGCTGAGAGCGGCACTGCCGAGCACGACATTAAGGCGAGGATTATGGATTATTTGAATATACCGGAGAATGAGTACGGGTTGGTTTTCACTGTGAGTCGGGGTTCGGCGTTTAAGCTTCTTGCTGAATCTTATCCGTTTCAAACTAATAAGAAGTTGCTAACGATGTTCGATCATGAGAGCCAGTCGGTGAATTGGATGGCGCAGAGTGCCAAGGAGAAGGGAGCCAAGACTTACAATGCGTGGTTCAAGTGGCCAACACTCAAGCTCTGCTCGATGGAGCTGAGGAAGCAGATCTCTACCAAGAAGAGGCGGAAGAAGGATTCGGCTGTTGGGTTGTTTGTTTTCCCGGTGCAGTCAAGGGTTACAGGGGCGAAGTATTCGTATCAGTGGATGGCATTGGCGCAGCAGAACAATTGGCATGTGTTGCTTGATGCTGGTTCTTTGGGTCCGAAGGACATGGATTCACTTGGGCTCTCTCTCTTCCGGCCGGATTTCATTATAACCTCGTTTTACCGGGTGTTTGGGTCTGATCCGACTGGTTTTGGTTGCCTCCTTATCAAGAAATCGGTGATGGGTAACTTGCAGAACCAGAATGGTGGCACTGGGTCGGGGATGGTGAGGATTGTTCCAGTGTTCCCTCAGTATTTGAGTGATTCTATTGATGGGTTGGATGGTTTGGACGGGATTGAGGATGAGATGATCAATGGAAATGATGAGGCAATGATGCCTGGTACCAGCAAGGGATCTAACATGCCAGCTTTCTCCGGTGCATTCACTTCAGCTCAGGTTCGGGATGTCTTTGAGACCGAGACGGATCAAGACAACAGTTCTGATAAGGATGGGGCAAGTACAATCTTTGAGGAAACAGAGAGCCTTTCGGTTGGAGAGGTCATGAAGAGTCCAGTCTTCAGTGAGGATGAGTCCTCAGATAACTCTTTCTGGATTGATTTGGGTCAGAGTCCATTAGGTTCGGACCACTCAGGTCAGCTGAATAAAGGTGGGAAGTTGGGCTCTCCGTTACCGCCATCTTGGTTTACTGGGAGAAAGAATCAGAAGAGGGTGTCACCGAAACTGGGGACTAAAATATCGAGGAGCCCAATATATGATGATCATGTGGTGTCTTTTGATGCGGCTGTTTTATCAGTCTCGCAAGAACTAGACAAGGTAAAAGAGGACCCAGAAGAAGAACCACGGGAAATGGACAAAAAGGCAGAAATTTTCCACCACAGCAGTGAGATTCAAGAAGAGCCCGACGCCAGGTTACGTACTGTGAAGTTCTCCTGTACCAATGGGATGAAAGCCAATAGCTCAGCCTCAATTTTTGGGGATTATAGCGGTCATGAGAATGGCTCAACAGCTGAAATTTGCCGGGAGACTGGCTCAACATCTGAAATTTGCCCGGAGACGAAGGAAAGTGCCATCAGAAGGGAGACTGAAGGTGAATTCAGGCTGCTGGGTAGAAGGGAAGGAAATAATGGCCGGTTTGCTGGAGGGAGGTTCTTCACTGTAGAAGAGAACGAACGGGTATTGAGCATGGGCCACAGGGCATCCTCCACTATGGATGATGGCAAACCGACCGAAAGATTGAGTCATAATGCAGAAGTTGGTGAAGTTTCTGGAAAGAACCAACACGCTGATGATGATGCTGGTAGTGATGTTGATGACGACGACACCCAGGAATGGAGCAGAAGAGAACCAGAAATTGTTTGCAGACATCTTGATCATGTGAACATGTTGGGTCTCAACAAAACGACCATCCGACTTCGGTATCTGGTCAATTGGCTAGTTACATCTTTACTTCAATTGAGATTACCCGATTCAGATGGGGGTTGTAGCATTCCTCTCGTCAATATCTACGGCCCAAAGATCAAGTATGAGAGGGGTGCAGCAGTAGCATTCAATGTTAAAGATAGCAGTGGATCATTGATCAACCCTGAAGTTGTCCAGAAACTGGGGGAGAAACATGGCATCTCCTTGGGCATTGGCTTTCTCAGTCACATACGGCTGTTAGAAAACCAGAGACAAGGTGCAGTTGACTTGGGTGAAACTTCCTTCTGCCGGCCTGTCTCAAATGGATGTAATGATAGCAAGAATACTGTAATCAGAGTGGAAGTCGTAACGGCTTCTCTAGGATTCCTCACAAATTTTGAAGATGTATACAGAATGTGGGCTTTTGTTGCAAGATTTCTTGATCCGGCTTTTGTGGAAGGGGATAGACTATCAACTGTTGAGGAAGTCTTGGAGACATAGCTGTTGGAATTAGTTCTCATTTTCTGTCAAGCTTAGTATACAGAATATGGGCTTTTGTGGCAAGATTTCTTGATCCAGCTTTTGTCGATGATGATAGACTATCTACCATTGAGGAAGCCTTGGAGACATGGCAGTTGGAACTGGTTCTCATTTTCTGTCAAGCTTCAAGGGAGACATGGGGCCTCTTGTGCAGCTCGATTAACCACCGCAATGGTTTTCGATCGGGAGATGCTGGGACCTCACATTTGAAGGAAGGTCTGATATATTTATTTATTTATTGCAATCCTTCGTCAAGAGTCTCCAATCATGTTGGAGTAATAGCTTGTCTTCATGAAGTTGGATTTATTTATTCTTGGTCTATTCCTCGTGGTATGCATCTCTTTTTCCATTTCATGTAGATTTTGCTCAGATACATGTATCCTTCCCTGTGACTCGTGGAGCTCTATTTCCATCTATTGCTGTTTGTAAAGCATAAGGTGAAATGGGCAGGAAAAACTAGTTTCGTTATAGTGGAAGATTCTCATTGGTTAGATAGGAAGATGAATTGATCACTCAACATTTGTTGTACTTTCTCTGAGCTTATTCTCATATTTGCAAGTTTCGTTTCCCTAATTGTTTGCAAATATGATGTGCTAATAGTCGGTACTCAAAAACTCTTTTTTCCCGTTTAAATTAAGGGTTATAGCTTGTCAATATGCTCTTTTGAACATTTGCATTAGCCTATGTAGCTCCTTCACTGTCAGTGTATCTGGTTCTCATTCGAAGTGGAATTGAAGCCAAGTGGAGCACACAAAGGTGAGCTTTTTGAAAAGTATATTTCTTATTAGCTGATTGATATTTATGATGACAAACTGGATAGATAGGGAAATGCTAGTTATCTTCCCCTCTTGGTTTATGTGTTCATTTTCCTCCTTGCTATTAGTTTAGGTAATTTGATTCACGTAAGGATGGTAATGAACGCGTTTATTGGCTCACCTTATACAAAATTTTGAATTAAAAATGAAAATTTTATTTTTCTAATTTAAAATTTTGTATAGGATGGGGCAAAAATTGACCATGGATGTGTCTATTACCATCCCTAGATTCACAAGAGGATCTGCTATTTTTTACGGATAGCTTAAAATCCCACGTGTTTACATGTGAGCGGATCAGCTGGCTGGTCTCAAACGGGGTTGTTTAGATGGAATGTCTCTAATATGCCTTCTTTTGTCAGCATCCATGTGGATTGAGATAATTGACTTGGTTGCTACTCCTTGTCCAAAGGATAATTTTGTAGCCTCAAGAGATTTTTATACTTGTGATCTGATCTTAAGTCAAGGTAAGGACCTCCATTTGCACTAATAAATCTATTTCTACATTGAAATATCTGTTCTTGTTTGGTAGAACTGAGCACTCAGGCTTGTTTTCCGTTTTAGCAAGTAAATTCACCAGCCTGCACGTTTGTTTTTATTGGGCTCATTCATACAATGAGCAAGTTTTTTTTTGAACTTTATTTTTATCATATGTTGCTCAAATATCTTTGATGATAATCTTGGAGATTGATTTTTCTCATTAAGTGACACTGATGACCATTTCAGAAATCGTCTCATAAATGTGGCCTAGTATCAAATGGCAGTGTGTCCATTATAATATGATTGTATGCAAGATTTTCTTTTTTTTTTATATAATTATTCATTGTATATTCTTAATTATAGAGGAGGTGGCATTATTCTAAATATTAGCTGCTATGAACGATGTATCCCCCGATATATCATCGTGGAGGGTCTATCGAGACGATACGAATGACTGCTATTGACTCATATCTCAGATATATCATCCAATATCCTACTATGAAAGTTTCCTATCCGATACGAACCCGATATTTGATATTTAGAACCTTAGGTGGCTCTTAACAGACTTTAATGGATAAAAGTACTCAGTAGCTGACCTAGAAGCTTAGGATAAAGGCTTGCTGTTGTTATTGTCTGTGTCATTGTTACACATTTTGATTTGTTTGCTACCATCAGGTCTTTACCTCTATGGTTTCTGTTCTTTTCACCTGAGAAAAAATTTCTACAAGATGCATTTCTCAAATTTTGTCAACTTTCAAGGTTATAGTTTTTTCTTAACCTATATCTAAGTCGTGGCTTAATTGCTGAAATTTCAGTCAGTTAACTTTAACAATGTTGATTGTGAATTTAGTATGTGACTTTGTCGGTAATTTTCTTAACCAACTCTATATCATTGACTTATTCATTTTGACATTAAAAAGGGTTTATATCTGTTACCTGAAAGTGTTACAGTTATTGATTGTTAACTGACATCCTGCAGCTTAGTATCTTCACGGGGTTGTCAACTTCAGTCTAGCTAACATGCAGTCCCACTCACCAAACCTTGTTCTTCCAAATTTTCTGTATCCTTCCAGGATTAGGTCAAGTCTGTCTGAGTTGGTGCACTCTCCCTAATATTCTCCAGATTGCTTCTTTGTTAGCAAACCTTGTCATGATCAACGCCAGTCAACTCCCCCGGATCGTCCCATGTTGAACCAGCATCTGTGTTGCACAGATACTTCAATAAGGGTAACATACCCGTATCCGATAACACTTCCCATGTACTTGTGTCATGTCTGCAAATTTATTATGTACCTAAACATATCTTTGATGCAGTAGGGATGTATCCAATACAAAGACAGTAAAATTCTAATGCATGACTTCAAGGGTTTTTGCAATTTTATTTGACTTGATGATTTATTTCATATGATTTGTCTTATTCTTTATTTGAATCTATTATATTACCTCAATTGTATGTTTTAACCCTTATAATCTTCGAAATCCATGTTATCGCAGATGTTATTTCTGTCACATCCACGTACTCGTACTGTATATGTATCCTGTATTCGTACCAATGCAGCCTGGGTCAGTACATGTTTCGACCAGCCGAAGAAAAAGCTGCAGCTGTTACATCGAAGGAGTTGATTACTCACAAGACTATGCTCCAAAAGGTAACAAGCACATCGTTGCAATGTCAGTTGTGAAGTTGGCATCAGGTGAGATATAAACAGATTGTTGACCATTGGCGAGGTTAGGAAAAGCTCTACTCCTACCAAGATTTCTGAAAGTAAAAATATTTTATTAGAGTGGTTGCTGACGGCAAACGGTTTAGTTTATGATTTTCTATTGCATATACTGAATTCAAAATTATCGACGGTATCAGTTTTTGTCAACTCTAGCAGCATCTTAATCACAATCTTGATTTGTCATGACAATGAAAGGATCATTATATACTCTCATATAAATTTAGTCTTGGATAAGTATGGGGTCTGCCAATTTCTTTGTGTGAACATATATATTTTTTGTATTTCTTTGTCTAGATTATTGAGCGATTTGGACAATATTATGCTGAGCTCTTAACGTTGCATTTTACAATGATTGCTATTATTGCTCATAGTTTTCATACAAGAGGCTATGTACTTTGTAGTGTTCAGCATTTTGTCAAGTGAACATGACTAGACGGTGATGATGTATATACTTGTACTTGTTTTATATACTCATACAGTTAGATGATACGTGCAGGTTGAAGAATTGAACTGAAGTATGTTCAGCGTGCTTGTACATTGATTTTTTTTTCTCCATACACATCATCCATTTAATCCATATTGGCGGCGAGCTGCAGAAGAAGGTCACAGAGTAATCTTGGTGAATTTTGGCTGGCGTTGGTGGTTCTCTTGCTTTTGGTCAGAGTCAAAAATGTAACATAGTATCATTAGTTAGGCGTTTGGATTTTAATTGAATTTTGTAGCATAAAATCTTTGAAGACTTGCAGTCAGCTCTGAAACGTGCTTCGAGCAGTTTTCAGATAAGAGAGAATTTATATTTGACCTTATCCCGGCAAGCACTGATAACTTGCATTACGAAGTTCTTGGTAAAAAAATTCAAAATTTGTTCAAAAACAAAGAGAGAAATTCTTATAATTTGAATAATCAAATGGAAGTAACAAATAGTCTTAAAAACAAAGAGAGAAATTCTTAAAATTTGAATAATCAAATGGAAGTAACAAATAGTCTTAAAAAGTCATAAAAGCCTTTTTGTATGGGTAGGGTAGAATATAAAATAAAACATGATACTGTTTGACCAAAAAGTTGAAATTTCCTTCCATTACTAATTTGCTTTTAAAATTATAACAATAAAAAGATAATTACAAAAGAAACTTCAAAATTACAAGAATAGGAAAAATTGATTTCGATTCTCCTTTTAATTTATGGGTTTTGGTGGCGGTAGAATCTTGCTGATACACTCCGTTGATGGTCCGGTTGGGAAAAAAACGATCGCTTATTTTTTCTCTGGAAAACTTCGCTCTGAAAAACTCTCTGGAAATTCTCTGCTCCATTTTTCTCTGAGAAGTGTCTCCCCTTAACTCCATGATCGCCTCTCCTTTAGTGACTCCCCTTAACTCTATGATCGCCTCTCCTTTAGTGATGTCGTGAGTGAAATTTACGTGAAATGGAATCACCAATGTTCAGCGGAATCACTCACGTTCGGATGACACTGTGCAGATAGCATCACACGGATGGCATCGCGTGCGGTTAGTACCACGCGGCCACCCGCGCGGGTCGCACCGTGTGGATCTTTTCTCTTTTTTTTTCCTTCTATTTTTCTTGTCTTTTCTTTCTTTTTTGTCTACATAACATCCTCCAAAATTTTTGAAACTTTGTTGTTGATTTGTAATGAATTTCGAAACACTTTGGACTCTTTTAGTGTTCTTAGACTTAGGTGTTAACATGTCCACAAATCTTTTTTGGATTTGAATGAGGGTTGCCTACAAATCAGAATTTGATTTGGATAGGAATAAGGATTTGGATATGAATAAGAACTTGGATAGCTACCCAAATCATATTTGGATTCGGATAAATATTTCAACCAATATTTAGATTTAGTTAGTTATAAACTTTAATTTATTTTCCTATTTAAAATTTGAGTAACTGATTATTATAAATACCAAGATATCTCCATCTATTGTCCACATATTCAGAGAAACTGTTCTTTTCTAATATCAAGTAAACGAAAGTGATTGTTAAAAAATAATCAACTCAATGACTCCTCAAACACTTCTCACATGCAAGATTCAATTCCGAGGATCGACACGTGGACGTTACTGTCCGTGTTAATCCTTCCTTTCTAATATCAAGTAAACGAAAGACGATCATCCATTTATTTTAAAATCGTTTTTGTGATCATTACGAAAGAAATTTCGTTTTTATTTTAAACATACACTTGCGCACGGTGTTATGCTGTCCACCATAGAAGACGTCGTGGAACGGAGCAGGTGCGCACCGTGCTCGGATGGCACCCTGCGGGGGCGCACCGCAGGGATGGCACCACGCGGGTGGCACCACTCAGCATACCTGGCACACCACGCGGGTGGCACCACGCGATGCACCGCGCGGGTGGCACCGCGCAACGCCTCGCTGTGTGTGCCCACTGCTGCGCGCCCACATGTGTGTTGGTGGAATATGTGGATCTGACATTGGAATTTTGGATTTAAATTTTAATTTCAAATCTTGATTTTGTGTTACTTGGCTTGTTTGATTTGCCAAGTTTGACTAATATTTTATCCTTTCTTCTTTTAGTTTACCTTCTATGCAGTCCTCAACTCAACAGATCCTTTGTCAATGAACTATTATTTTGGATTTTGTGGTGGCCCCGATAATCAAATCCATTTCAAATTTGACAGTCACATTCCTTTGGTGGATGAAGGGAGTAATGATGATCAACGACAGAAAATTACTACCTATAAACCACTAACGGCTTGTGAGTTGATTACTGACGTCGTCTTTGAGGGCACGAATAGGAAGATATCGAAAAAACCTCCATTTCTTTTTGGGGACGCCATCGAAATCAGATGAAAACTTATTTGACACCACTAAGTGGTTGAATAAGGTGAGAGATCGGTATATGTTTATCCCAAACTTGGAGCATAGTTTTTCTTTAACATATCTGCAATAGATTTCGTGTCCATGTGTGATGTCTTGGCCAGTTGCTCGAAGTCATCATGGCGTTGCAATCGAAAAATTTAGTAAAAACAGCCCATTTGTAGATGATCTAGCAAAATATGCTATAGGTCTATTGCCTGGGAGAGTCGGCAAAGACCTACCTGTTGGAGAGCATCCTAAGCGTGCTGATATGTTTATTAATCAATTTGTAGATGCTAACGGTCAATTCTCGGCTCATGATTTCCGCACTCCTGAATGGGTTCATTCATCTCTACAATCATGGTGGTCTCGGATGACCCACTTTATATTAGCACATTTCAAAGAACGCCTAGAGAGACTTGGCCTCTATCAAGCGGTGAGGAATATACAATTTGGTCTTCCACACAGCTCTGCTCACTTATTTTGCATACTGGAGATGTATAACCCGTAAACCAATACTTTCTTCACCCCTGTTGGGGAATTGGGGTTCGCGCTTCATGAGATGCACGAAATTTCAGCACTATCCATAGGCGAAACTCCCTATGAAGAATACATTCCCAGTACGAAGGAACTTCTCCGTCTCAAGGCTATCTCCAATGCATATTCCATTTATTGAGAACTAATGTGCCATTATAACATTTGTACCGACATTTCTAAGGCGCAAAGTCAAGAGGTGCGACATAAAGTATGGGCAGAGTATCTCTTCCAAAATTTGGAAGATAATGAGTGCAGTATTCAGGTACAAGTTTCTTATGACATGGACACTATCTATGAAAGGATTGACACCTACTTTGCAACAACATATATAGCGGAATCCGATGAAAATGGCTTTAAAGCTTGGACTGTTCTCGAAAGCTACCACTATCAAGCAGATTCCTCCATATCAGATAATGCTATTTTTGCTGGATATCTCATTTTATGGCTGAAGCGCTGTGTAGTGCCTACCTTGTCACGTGAAGCCATTTCCATTGAAGTCATCTATACAACAATTTTACTAGCATGTGGTCAACCTCTGAGGTTATTACCCATTATGGTTTGATGTCTCCAATGGGACTTGAGAGATATGATCAAATAATTTTGTAAAGTCCAACATTTGAAGGATAAAGATTGTAACATCATCTCTAAAACACCTAATCCACATATCGACCTATCATTTACTTAATTGATGACTTGATTCGTATTGCATTATCCTGGACTAATAACTTCTCCCTCAGGACTCATTGATCATGCTACTCCTTATATGCAGTGCTTTGAGAACTGCACCTGGAACGGAAAGTATATACCTAAGTTTTGACAAATCATTGGGCGATATCAAAATTATCATATCTACTGTTGTTTTTCCAAGTTCCCCGGAGGAAATTATAGCAATCAGCTCGAAGAAAGTCTTAGGAATGATGGCTATACAACCCTACTGTCGGGTTGCTTCTAGTGGCTTATTAATATTCGACCAGGTTATTTAATTTTTTGACAAGGCCGAATTTGTTTTATGGAGCCATATACACCAAGCCATTTTGCACGTCAATTTGGATATGATCAGTTGTATGTTAGCAACCTGAATCCTCATCTTTGCCGAGATGGGAATCTTTTTGAAGGGGCACGAGGATGGTATCACTTTGCACCGGGAGAGACAAAGACGTCATTCATTCTTCCAAACCAATCACCATCCCTCTTTGCATCAATGGGATTTTGCAGTTGGTATCATCTTGCAGATATCATTCCAGGTGAACCATTCCTTTTTAAGGAATATCGAGGTATCATATAAGTCCTCAAAAAAAGATCAGATGCATGAATTCCAATCAATGAGCACTTTCCTTAGCTCTGATAATAATGAAGGGGATGGAAAAGACGATACTTCTGCTCCAGCCTCGCCTGTCGGAGTCAAATCTGGGTCAAAGCGTTCAAACCCTAGGAAGACCAGGGTCTCACAAAAGAAGAGGAAGAAATTTCAGGCTCGTGCTGCCACTTCTGGACGAATTACAATTCATCCAGGGGGACTTCCGCCAACTACGACCTTTCAAGCTCCTACACCAGTCATTGCATCCTCGGTTGCTCCATCTAGAAATGAATCTCCTCTACCACCTCGGCATTTGGGTCAGTAGGATTTCCGTTGGCCACGACTTCCCAGGCCTTTCCCAATATAGCATCGTCAGTGGCTCTATCTAGAAACACTATTGGGTTGTACGGCTTTGCGGTTTTCTCTACATTTAGAGCACCTACTGCTAACAGTCCAACCCCTTAAATCGCCAATTTTGATGAAGACGGATCAACTGTTAGGGCCACAGGAGTCATAGAGGCGAAGGAGACTGCACTAGAAAATGTCGCACCAGTTGACCATCTTTTACCTCCCAGTAAAGTTGCGTTGCCCAACACTAGGACTTACCTCTTTGGGTGAGCATTTCTCTTTAAGGGTTGGAATCTTGTCATTAATGTATATTTGTTTGTATTTCAAGTGGCAGAGATCCAACGATTCATGCCTCCCCGACGGGCAAATCAGATTATTTGAAACCAGTAGATTACTCTGGTGTAAGTGATGCAATTTGTGACTTTAATGGTGCTGATTCTGAGGAAGAGTTCGATGATGATTATTTTTCTTAACCAAACATAGACAAAATTTCTCACTTGTGACCAGAGTATCTTGAGATGGATAAACCCGAGGAATCTAGTTTTGTTCCCACAACCACCAATGATGCTACTCTTCCAGCAGGTATTTGCATAATTGCATCTTCATTATCATGTTGCAATTCATGCTAGCTGAAGGTGATGTTGATGCATCTTTAGCAGAGTCCATGAGTACAGAAGCCTCTTCTTTGTCGACATATATGGTTCCGTCATGTTCCATCCCAATATGGCCAACACTTGTTGCAGCGACCATGTCATTGACATCAGCGGTCCCGACAACAAAAGTGATGGCTACTCTAGTAGAAGTTGTGTCTAGTTCATCGGAAGCGGTGTCTACTTAATTGTCAGTACCACAAATAGAACTAGCATCCGCTGCCACTTTTCCAACATCCACACATCCTCTCCCTGCAGTTTCGACAAGTTCGAAACAGGATCCAGTCTTTAGTTTTAGTGAAAGACTCATTGGTCGCAACATTGAATTCTTTCTTGAATTCTTTCGTGGATACATCGAAAAGATCATCAACGGAGAGGATTCTTTAGAAAGCGTCCGTCCTTTCATGGCGAGTTATTTAGACCATATCACTAGGACCGGAGGACCGCAACGAGTAGCTCCCTATAGGGCTCAATGGGACGAACTAGAGATCAAATTGTTGTTGCTCAATAGTTTAGCCAGGCCAATCTTGCCGAGATGACAAACAAAGAGATGGTTCACTTATGAGCTCAAAATTTGGCTCTCCAGGCTGAACTGCAGCAGAATATAAAGCATTAGGCCCAACTAGTTGCAGAACTTCAATGTTCTTCAAAGAAGCTAACTTGGGATTTAGTTTAGATTGAGAATAACATTGAACACCACTATAACTCAATAAATCACAAATGAGAGATCATTGTTTAAGCTCAAACTTCGATTGCTAACTTTGAAATTAAAATTCAAACATTATTTGACAAAGCTTCCAAGATCTCACAGCAGAAGGAACAGACCGAACATGATATTATTGCTGGCATTAAAGAGTTGGAAGAAGCTAGGATCAAGGTTGCACATCAACCCCTAATAGATGAAGTGGATTTGCAGAGGAGAGCTCTAGAAACAACAAGAGAAAATCTCCATCGTCGGCTGCAAGATGTAGAAGATGTTTTGAAAGTTTTGTCTCAGAAATTATTATTATTATTATTATTTATTGGTTATTTGTAATAAAAGGCAAACTTTGATGTGTGTTGTTGTATTTATTTTATTATTATTTATTATTATTTTTAATAAAATTATCATCATTTCATTTTATTATTTATTTATTTTACATGTTTTATGGATGGTGACTCAAACTATTCAGAGGCTCAGGACATGATAGTGGGAGTCTTCGAAAGAATTTAATCCTAACTGTTCAGTGACGTATAGTATGACAGATTAGGATATACAAATGATAGGCAGAGGTAAGATGTTAACATGCTAATTGAATCCTAACCGTTCAGTGATATTTAGTATGATGGATTAGGAAAAGATAGATGTATAATTAAACATGTCTTATGGTTTATTCTATTTAGAGGTTCAGGACTTGATAGTAATGAACCGATTAAACAGAGGTAGGGTTTAACTTGTTCAATCTACCCGTTTAGTGACATCTAGTATAACGAGATTTAAATGAGGACAGAGATATCATTAAACATGCCTCAAAGCTCGACCTATTCAGAGAGTCCGGTCATGATAGGAATAAGCTGACTAAGCAAAGGTAACTGTTAACGTGTTTAGTTTTAGAATTTGACTATCAGAGGTAACTGTTAACTTGATAGTGATATGATGCTCGTCAGAGGTAATTAATTTTTTAACTTAACAATGTCAAAAATAAGTTCAACAGATACTGTAATATGGATTTGATTAAGAATAAGTTTGTCCTCTTCTATCAAAGGTGAAAGCTTAACGTGACAGAAAATTTGATTGGATTTGATCTCATGGAGAAAATCGATTTGATTTTGTATTCTAGTATTAAAGGTATGATTTTAATGTAACAAATTTCTTGTCATTGAATCTGCTAGGAGAAAATGACAAGAGAAGTTTTATTTTCAGAGGTGAAATCTTAATGTGACGGGGGATTGATCTCATTAGAGTTTTTAGCAAACTCCAAGATATCAATGGATTTGCTTTTATCAACTACCGTTTGAGTTGGGCTAGCCATACTATTTCCCTCAGCATGGTAAGTTATCGAAGATTTCATTTGGTATGCCAAACTTTTCCTATTACCTTTACTTTAGCAGCTTCGGACAGTGATATATCCTTATAATCGAATAAGGATACTGTTGTAATAGATTTGTATGGAATTTTTAGCAAACTTTCAGCTATCAATGAGTTTGATTTGCCTTTACCAACTACCATTTGAGTTGCGCTAACCATACTATTTCTCTCAGCATGTTAAATTGTCGAGATTTTCGTTTGGGCTTATATGCCAAACTTTTCCTCTTCTCTTTGCTTTAGAAGCTTCGGGCAATGATATATCCTAATAATCGAATAAGGATACTGTTGTGATATATTTGTCATGAAATTTTTAGCAAACTCTCAGCTATCAATGAGTTTGATTTGCCTTTACTAACTATTGTTTAAATTGGGCTAGCCATACTATTCCCCTCAGTATGGTAAGTTGTTGAGAATTTCGCTAGGGCTTATATGCCAAATTCCCTTTGCTCTAATAGTTTAGGGCAATTCATGCTTTACTCCCAGACTAATGGGTTGGCAAGAATTTACTTCTCTTCCCATTACCTTGACAGTGTTGGGCATTTCATACTTTTACTTCCAGCATGATAGGGTTAGCGATGATTTTATTTGGACTTACATGTCAAACATTCCTTCTGTCCTTAGCCATAGAGACGTAGGATTCATTTTCATTTTGTACTCCCAGTCAAGACGTGGAGCTGCGCGCTAGCGGCAGGCCAGCATTTCTTCATTTGTTGTAATGAAGAAGAGGTCGGATGACTTTACTCCCTTAAGAATATTATTTCTTCAGAAATTTTCTATTGATTGGTATCACCATCCGGTCACCGTATTGATTGATTAACCGGTATGCTCCATTTGAATAGACCGTCTCTACTACAAGTGGGCCCTCCGATTTTAGCTGAAATTTATCTTTAGTCTTATGTGTCAAGATCAATGATCATCTGACTGCTAAGACCAAGTCGCCCACTTTGAAAGTCCGTTCTTTCACTTTCTTGTTGAAGGCTCGAGATATTCGTGCTTGGTAGAGTTCTATTTGTTGTTGAGCTTGCTAATGCTTCTCATCCAACACTTCTAATTTCCGAAGTCGTTGGGTATGTTTTTCTTTGGTAGTTATTCTTATAGCTAATACCATCCGAAGAGAAGGAATTTGAATTTCTAAAGGTAGCACAACCTCACAACCATACACCAAAGAGAATGGTGTGGTTTTTGTCGGTGTTCTTATCATTGTGCGATAAGCCCATAGAGTGGCTCCCAATTTCTCATTCCAGTCACGCTGACTTGTAGTGATAAATTTCCGCAAAAATTTCATAATGATTTTGTTGAACGCTTCTTCTTGGCCATTTGTGGCTGGGTTATATAGAGACAAAAATACATTCTGTATTATAAACTTATCACAGAATTTGGTATAGGTCTTGCTAGTGATTGAGGGCTATTATCATCGATGATCCATCTAGAAATACCAAAGCGATAGATGACGTGGTGTTTGATAAAATTGACCACATCATTCGTTTTCACTTCTCTTAAAGGAATAAATTCTATCCATTTTGAAAAGTAATCAGTTATAACTAGTATGAACCGATGTCCAAGAGAAGATGGTGGTGTGAAGGGGCCAATAATATCCATTATCCATGTCTAGAATAGCCACGTAATTGTGGTTGGATGTATGTGCTTTACAGCCTGATGTATATAGTTTGCATGCATCTGGCAGGCATAACACTTCTTTGCATATACCATGGTATCGACATCATCGTTGACCAATAGAAATCCATTCTTTTTATCCAGTCTCATATTTTAGGTCCCGGCTGGTGAGCATCGCAGGCTCTGTCATGTGTTTTTTTGAGCACTTTCTGTGCCTCTTATTGTGATAATCATCGATGTAAAACTCTACTTGGCGGTTTCAGTTACAAGGTGCTAAGCTCAAAATTATAATGGAACTTTTCCGCCTCTTTCTTCACTTTGGCGGCTTCTTTGGGATCTTTTGGTAATATCCCGTAGAGTGCAAAGTCGACGAAAACGAATTACCAATCTCTGAGTTCGAAGTTCATCCCTAATGTATGGATTTCATTTGCCTCTAGTATCTCTTCGAGGCAAAGAAACTCACGACCTCCAATCTCGATGTTTTTGCGTGATTTATTAGGGAGCGCTAATGTGGCCGCGAGGGAAGTTAAGGTATCAGCATATATATTTTTGTGTCGTGACACATAGTCAATATAAAACTCCTTGAATGAGTTGGAAATTTTGATTGTTGCCTCATATTAAAGTAGGAGATATTCATATTTGACTTCATTTTCTCCCCTTGATTTACTCTGAGTTTGAAATCCCCATAGGCCTCTAAATGCTAAATTTTCAGTTGTCAGGCGATTTGCAGTCCCGTTAACAATACATTATACTCAGACACATTGTTAGAACATGGCTGAATGGTGAGATCCTGGGGGGATTACATGATTCTGTGGGGATATTAAAACAACCCCCACTCCGGCAGAGTTTTTTCGAACCGCTCCATCAAAGAATAACATTCAAACCGGTTCTTTGGAAATCATGTTGACTTCCATAATTTCATTTGGAATATCCTCATGAAGTTTATAGGATTTCGAGATAGAATGTTCTGCTAAGAAATTGACAATTGCTTATCCCTTGATCACCAGTACGAATAGCATATCATACTGTGATAGCAGGATTGATCAATTGGCTAACCTGCAATTGAGTGACCCAGGTTTGGTCATGAAAACTCTCAGGAGATTCACCCGAGAAATCATATGAATTGTTAGGCCTACTAAGTAGTGTCACATTTTCTGAATTATGAATACTAATGCTAAACACTCTTTCTCTACTATGTACCGATACTCGACGCCTACCTTGTGGCCTGAATCATTAGTTTGGACCAACAGGGCACCAATTGAATGGTCCATCGCCTGAACATATATCAAGAATGACTTTTCTGATATAGGGACTACCAATCCCGAAGGTTTTATGAGGTACCTTTTGAGGTCCTCAAAAACTTGTTGACAAGATTCATCCTAAATGAACGATACCCCTTTCTTTGTTAGGTTAGTGAAAGGTTGACATCGCCTTGAAAGATTAGCGATAAATTTCCGAATATATGCTGACCTCCCTTGTAATCCTCAAAGTTCTTTGAGGTTTCTTGGTAGCTGCATCTCTTGAATTGGTTTTACCTTTTCTGGATCTAAATGGATACATTTGGATGTAACAACGAAACCAAGGAATTTGCCACTAAAGGCACCAAGAAAAGATTTAATCGGATTTATTTTTAGTTAGTGTTTTCTCATAATGTCAAATACTATTTTCAAATATCAGAGATGATCATTTTTATTATGACTCTTGATGGTAAGGTCATCCACATAACACTCTACTGTTTTACGGAAATGCTTGTAGAGAATTATATTCATAGCATGTTGATATGTTGCACCTTCATTGTTTGAACCGAATGACATAACCATATACAGTACACGCCTAATGGTGTTCTGAAAGCAGTGTGCTTCTCGTCTTTATGGTACATTTTGATTTGCTTGTACCCAGAGAATTCGTCCATGAAAGATATCCTTTCGAATCTGCAGGTGTTGCAATCATGACATCCGTTATTGGAAGCGAAAATTCATCTTTAGAACATGTCGCATTGAGATCTCAAAAATCAATGCTGATTCATATTTTTCCATTCTTTTTGGGAATTAGAACGATGTTCGCTATCTAATCAGGATGTTATTCCTTTCAGATAAAGCCAGATTGTATAAGTTTCTTAACTTCATCCTTGATTGATTCCATTAACTTTGGATGCAATTTTCTTTGCTACTGCTTCATTGGTTTTGCATCTGGCTTAATATTAAATCGATGCATAACAACTTGAGAATCCAAGCCTGATATGTCTTCATAATTTCATGCAAAACGTCTATGTATTCTCGGACAAGAGTTATAAGGTCTTTTCTTTTATCAGGAGATAAAATCTCGCTTATGAATATGGGCTTGGGATTGGCTTCATCACCCATACTCCCAGACTGATATCTGAATCTCAATTGGAATCTTCTGTATTTTGGCAGATCATATCTTCAATATCCGAAGGATCGGGTGTTGTGACATATCCTAACCCCCTGCTGGTTTTGTGATAATAGTTCGGCTCTTTCCCTTCGGGCATGAACGAGGGAAGTAAACTTCGACGTCCTTTGCCGAAATTTAATCCGGGTCTATGGATGAAGTCATATCCTATTTTCTCCATCATTCGGAATGACTTTGGTCCGTAATGATAGAATTAAGGAGCATCCTGAGTTTCATCTTCACTATTATCGGATGAGGCCATACGTGGTTGAACCCTTCCAAAAAGAATAGGTTTTTGATCGACTCAGCGGGCATGTACCTTGAACACAACCTCATCTGCATTTTTGATACTTGATTGTAGCATCATTGATAATCTAATTGGCAGGTGCATAGTTGCTAAAGTCTTGAATTCTGAGAGACTGCATCCGTACTAGTAGCTGATGGTACAGAATCAGTAGTAACATCAGACAAATAAGTAAATTCTATATTTTTATTGATTTTCCACTCACCTGCATCATCGGCGATGTCATTAACATCTAAGCCTTCAAGGCTAATAGGTTTGTACTCTTCTTTAGTGATAAATATCTCAGGCTCAGTGTCAGCTTTATTTCCACTATCATACTTATTATATGGTGGTGGATCGACCTCAGCACTCTCAGCATATGCGAGGGCGTCTACGAAATAGTTTTCAACCCCCTTAAATGGTTGCTTCTCAGAATTAGAGTATGCACTTCTCCATTTTTATCCACGTTCTTCATGCATTGGTGTAGAGTGGACGGGACTACTATGTTGGCATGAATCCACGGTCACCTTAGAAGAAGGTTGTAAGAAGTGCCTGCTTCAATCACATAGCAAGTTACTTTGCTTTTGAGATCTCCAATTTGACATCTAAGCCAGATCTTTCCTAGAGGATGACTACCATTGGCGTTGAAGCCAAAGATGGTAATATTAGTTGAAGTCAGTTTATGGAGAGGGATCCCGAGGAACTGCATAAGCCTTCGCAGCATAATACTCAGGGCAGATTCTATATCGATCTGAATCCGACCCCCTTCTATTGAGCCAATATACCATGTATAGTACAAAAACCTATTGTACTTGATGTTCTTTAACTGCATGTCCTCTGGCGTGAAAGTAATGTAAGGGGGATGCCTCGACACTGAGTTGCAGTGCGGGCATGCCTCGACACTGAGTTGCAGTGCGGGCACGCCTCCTCAACCTCTTCTGGGAGATGGATTAGAAAAGCTTCAGAATCTGCTAAAGCTTCTTTTAGGGAGTCTCTTGTGGATTTAGATAAGCACAATAACTCGTATAGAGTTATTCTTGTCGGTATATTTGCCAGCTGCGTTATAACATCAAATTGAAAAGAAGAGCTTTGCTCTTCAGGAGTATCCTTCCGCAAAGCCCGGTTGTACCTGAGTTCCTTCTGTTTCCTTTGTCAGAAATCTGCTTGGCTATTTTCTCGTTAGCCTCCTCTGTTGACTTAGAGGGGCCAACTTCTGCATTCACATGGTCTTTTAGATATTACTTTCCGAATCTGGTACCTGAAAAAGGTGTAGCTTTCATGCTCTACTGCAAGAGCTGTCGTCTCTATTTCAGAATCTGTTAACAAAGGTACATTATCTGGGTCCTTCTCAATTATTGTCGAGACAGTGTTATACACGTGCTGTCTTTTCATTGCTTTGGCCTTCTTTTTGAACACTACTGTTGTCTATTGTTCATCTTCGAGAATGTCCGGATGCATTCAAAGGATCTCTTGCTTCTCAATTGTGCTGGTTATGGGGATCTAAATTAACCATCCTGAGCTCATCTTTCGAAATAGGTGTGAGCCCAAGTGGTACAACTTGACCACCCATATTAAAGGTAGCCGAGTTAGCTGTAACCCTTTTTATTCAATTTTGAGTTGAATCACTCTAGTATCGATCAGTGCCTGAATTTTTTCTTTCAGTATAAAACAATCTTTAGTAGGGTGACCTACGATCCGATAATATAAACAGTAGTTCATATCGTTATTCTTCCCAACTTCTTCAGGCCTCTTGCTTTCTGACAACTTGAGCATGTTGCGCTTGATGAGAGAATTAAATATGGTAGCAGTATGTTCATCTTTAAATGAATATTACTTCGGATGTCTGGATGGCCTCGCAGTATTACTTTTAGCCGGCTGTTCTTTTGGTTTCGGTGTATTTTCTATCGCCATTATATCTTTCCCTTGGAACAGGAAGACTGGGTGGAGCTTTGTTTGTAGCGTCCTTTCCGCGGATCTCTACTTTTTGAGGTGCTGAAGTATGTCTTTGACTTTCTCACCTTGTTTGAGCAAGTATTTTCAAGATTTGGATTCAACCAAACCCATTTTGACCAGAACATTGGTCAGTAAATTATGCCTGTAAGTCTCCATGAGAGTTTCCTGCGTCATGCCATGAGGATATTGCACGAAAAGCTCTCGGAATTACTCGATGAAGGCTTTTATTGTCTCGCATTCTCCTTACATTGTTGCTAGCAAGGATGGCACAGCGACTTCAATATTATCTTCGAAGAATCAGGCTAAGAACTCATGTTCTACATCAGCCCATGATTTAATTGTCCCTTGAGACAGTTGCATGAACCAAGTAAATACATGTCCTTGTAGGTTACTCACAAATATCTTAGTTAAAGTTGGATCATTCTCCATTAGGTGTTTTGTTTGCAACAGAAAGTAGAAGATGTGTTACTATGGCAAGCCTTTACCGTTGAATAATTTAAGGTTCAGCAGTTTATAGTTTGCATAATAGTGCATAGTTTTCCATTCTATGGGATAGGGACGCACTATCCCCACTTCTTGTATCTCTTTGCAATGAAGAAGTATTTGCAACGGCTCTCTATCTTTTCAATCTTCTCAACATGAGCGTTGATGATAACTCTCACCTTCTCATTCTCTTCTGAGTGAGGAGGTGGTTCTTCATGCTTGTCTTCGTTCTCTTCATCTTCATTGACAAGTTGTTTTCCTTCCCGTTGATTGGAAGAGGACGACGAGAAATTGGCCTTTCTTTGTTCGAGCAATAATTCAGTTAGGAGTTGTTTCATTTCTTTTATGGTTTTCTCTTGTTATTTGAGACGTTGTTCTTATCTCTCAAGCCTCTTGAAGACTTCTTCTGAAAGGTCAGTCATGTTCACTATAGTTTCTGACTCTTTGTTTGAATTTGAAGAAATGAAGACACAATAGCAGAATGTCTATCTTCCTCATCATCGGTTCTCCAGCCAACCGTTTATAGTCTAACGGTATGGTGACTCATCTCCTGGTCCGAGTGCGTTAATGCACACTCTCTGACTCAACAAACACTCATTTTAATCCTAGAGTGAATTCTATGTCTAAAGAGTCACTCTCGGCAACTTGTTTGCCCTTGCTAACCAAATGGGATGAGACAGCAGGCAAATCAGTTCTGGACTACATCTTTTTTACAGTCCGGCTTCTTTTCGGATCTGATAAAAAATGGATGGTTTTGATTTGCAATTACAATTTGATAAAACAACTGAAATCAACTATTCACATTGACATTGAGGAGTGGGTTGAATGATACTCCTCTTCTGCGTGAGATATTCCCTTAAGTTTTGGGACTTATTCTCATTCATATTTACAATTTGACGCTTTTTGCCTGTCAAATTCTGTTCATAATACTGATTAGTTTGCAGTATTTCAGAATTGGGCAATATTTCAGCATTAGAACAATCACCAACTCTTTTTGTGGAGTCTTCTGGAGTGCGTGCTAGCCTGTGTAGTTGCACGGCCCCCGTGTGCCTCTAAATTATTTTTCAGAAGATATTGATGAGTTTTATCCTGAATATATTCATCACCCGAGAAAAATTTTGAAGATATGTGTCCAGAATGGGTGCTGACAGGAGAGAACGAAAGTGCATCTTTGTATGACTATGAAGAGGCACGAGATGGAGATAGCGGAGTTGAAACCAAGAGTACCGCGCTGAGCGGGAACGGAAGCGTGCGCTGCGTGCATTGGGCATTGAAATCACGCGCAGGCTGCGCGCGGTTACTATGCGCTAGTGCGCGCTGCGTACAATTGCTGCGCACAGTTGTGCACGGTTGATGCTACATGCAGTTGCTTCATGCAATTGCGCGCGGTTGCTGCACGCAGCTACTGCGCAGTTGTGCAGGCATAGTTGCTGTCTGTTGGGCCTTGCGTCTTCTCTGACGGTCTTGGTTTTTTTTGTGACCGCGTTAAAGATGAATTTGGTTTTTGGATAGACGATGATGCCATATCCTTTTTAGAAGTGATAACGCCTTATTTTTATTGATAGACGATAATGTCTTGTCAGTTTTCATCGGTGATGATGCCTCATAAGTTTTGACAGGCGATGATACTTTGTCAATTTTTTTGTGCTATGACGCCTCACTTTTTTTGATCGTTACCCGGCGATGACGCCCAGGCTCCGAATCAGAGGAGTTTGAAGAGAGGTATTTCTCATACCTTTGTTGGTCGATTTCGACGACTAAGATCTCAACGACCGATCTGATAGATCTTCGGTCGGACTGCGCTACCAAATTCTCTATTGTGAATAGAGAGGCTCCCACTGTGATCGCTAATTCTTATTTGCCCAAAAAGTTGAAATTTTCTTCCATTACTAATTTACTTTCAAAATTACACTAAGATAAAGAAAATTACAAAAGAAATTCCGAAATTACAAGAATATGGTAGATTGATTTCGATTTCCTTTTTAATTTGTGAGTTCTGACGGCGGTAGAGTCTCGCTAATGCACTTCGTTGGTCCGATTGGGAAGAAAACGATTGCTTCTCTTTTTTCTGGAAAACTCTGCTCTGAAAAACTCCCTGGAAATTCTCTGTCCCTTCTTTTTTCGAGAATTTTCTCCCTTAACTCCACGAGTGCCTCTCCTCCTTTATTGACGTCGTGAGCGAAATTTACGTGAAACGGAATCACCCATATTCGGCGGAATCACCCACGTTCAGATGACATCGCGCAAATGGCACCGCGTGGGTGGCACCACACGGGTCTTTTATCTTTTTTTTTCCTTCTTCTTTTTTTTTTTTTTTTTTTTTGTGACTACAACAACGAAGAAAGCTACACAATTGAAATCTAAATTTATACTAGCATTTTGATGCCCAAAACTCTTTTTCAAATGATGAAATTCTCAAATGTGATAAATGAATTTTTATTGGAAAAGTAGGCTACAATTAGCTAAAATAGTTTATAATCAAACACAGGTACCTCCAACTTGGTTACGATGACTTTATGAATTCATAGAAATTATTATAACTATACTGAATGTGAGACTATTTGAATTAGAGGTATTGCACTTTTCTTCTCCAAGTTCCCTTAGACCATGTGAAAATGATATAAGAGACAATTGTACAGCGTGATAATTATTACACTTTTTTTTTTTATGTCGACACTAAAGCAGAAAATAATTTATTTTTCATACTTGTACTCCTAATGAAGCATGCTGAGATACTAAGATTGGAGTCTTATTTCTGTATAAATCTTTATATACAAAGTAAATAATATCTAAACAACTTCTAACATCAGAAAGTAAACATAAAATATTATTATCCTAATTCATATTTCAATAAAATTCTTGAATTAAAATTTAAGATATGCTAATTTATAAAGAGGATTCATAACAACAACAAAATGAAAAAGACAAGTAAATTTTCAAAAATACTTATTAAATTTAATTTTCATAGGAGCAATAATATTTTGAAGAAATTCATTTTTTCTAAATTCTAAAGAAAAAAGCTCCACTAATTTCAATTAAACGTAAATGTTAAATGAGTTGTTAGATGACAGGTTCCATAAAATATTTTTGTTGCATTTTGAAAAGCAACCAAAATAGTTTATAAGTTTCCATTTAGTATCATTAATAGCATATATTTGTAACTTCATATCAGTAAGTAATTATTACAGTTTTGCAAGTAATTGTATTACAATTTTTAAGTAATTATAATTTCATTTTAGTAAGTAATTGAATTATAGTTTTAGAAGATACCCACTCAACATATGATTTATAAAGTTCGAACAGATCCTAACATCCTTAGATAATACCTTAGGTTTTAGATTAATACCTAAACAAAATCCCTTAAATATTTGCTTTCTGGGACTACTAGATCTCATAAAAAATATAATATTTTTAGATTATACAATAGAATTGTTAACTACTCTTAATCCGTCTTGCACACACAAGTTTATGATATGGCAAATATAACACACATAAAATAAATTTTCATTCAAAATTAGTTCTAAGCAAATTTTTAAATACTCAATTGTTGTAGTATTTTAGAATTATTACTAAAAGAAATTGAAAAATCTCTCTCAATTTCGAATGTAATAAAAATTGCCATAATAAATTAATTAAGATTCGAAATAGTATGAGTAAACTAAAATTTTCTCAAGCTAATAATTCTTTACTGAAAAGACTTTTCACAAATAATATGATGATGAGTAGTAACACAAATAAAATGATTGTCGCTTAAACCTTCCCAAAATAAGAAGTAACAAAAATTACATAAAGCTAAAAAATAAAGTATAACAATTAAAATTTGTTTCCGTTTTTCATAAATTTTACAAATATCAGATTTATATGTGCTCCTAGAAATTTTTTTAAATTTAGGATTATGCATTGTCTTTATGTATTTTAGAAAACGGGATCTTCGGCCGTACTAAAAAGTTGTTCAGTTTAAATGATATACGAAGTTAAATGATCTCTACCAATTATATAATTATATCTAAATATTTTTATTTGCTATAGTAAGTGTTAATATGAACTTGCTGTGGTTGATTAGCTGAATATGCTTTTTTTTTAAATGTATCTTTAGATAACAATACATCTTTAGTAAATGAATAAATTTTTTTACAGTACTTACATTTAGCATTTTTAACACTTTCTTAAGTATTGTTTTCAAGATGGTTCCAAACGGCGATTCAGAAGTTCTATATTAAACTACTGCATAGTATGAAGAAGAAAGAATAATAATATATTCAGTAGGAATATTATCAAATACAATGTGATTAATGGATTTGTAAAATATAGTTATGACATTGTGGATGAGAGAATAGAATGACGGCTATATCAGTTAAAAGTTGTAAACCTTGGTATTATTTTGAAGTAAAAAAAATATTAAAAGCTTAATCAAATCATTGGTTAGAATTAGCAGAGTTCACATCCATTTTATTTCTAAAGCTAAAAAAAATTAATTAATAATTTTTTTTATAAAAAAAATGTGTATCTCAACCTTGAAAGTTGAAAGAGATTCTTCTATTTTGAAAGTTTAGAGATAAAAAGGAGTTTTGAGATGTCGAAAACAGAAAGGTTTAAAGATGATTTTGTTGAGAGGTTTGATCATAATTTGCTTTAGAGTCTTAATCTTGAATTTGTAGATATTAAAAGTATGAGAGGTAGAGAGGGAAAAGAAAAAAAATTATGAAGAGATGTGAAATGGGGGGTTTTTATAGGCATCGTGAGGAGAAAAATGTAATTTGTTTTGCAAAACACCTCCCAACAGCTCAACAGAGTTAGGGAGAATTTTGCAAAAAAAAAAAAGCATAAAACCATTTCCATGGCTATTTTAGCTGTTGGGAATGGTTTTTGCAAAAATATTGCAAAATCCCCCAAATGGGAGTTTCTAGAGGAGCACACCACTTTTTCTAGTGAGCCCATCCTCTCTTTTGAAAAGAGAGAGTACTTCCTAGTTGTTGGCAGTGAAAATTTCTAAGTTAAAAGGATTTTTCACAACAGAACGCAGAGCTAATTCAATAGCCCCGCGTTTGGTTACATTAACCCTGCGTTTGAATAAAACGCGGAGATGTTTAATAGCTCCGCGTTGATTCCGCAGTTTGGCTTGTATTAGCCTCGCGTTTGAGTAAAACGCGGAGATGATCAATAGCTCCGCGTTAGCTCCGCGTTTTGGTTATTTAGCATCGCGTTTTGATGCGATTAAAGCTCCGCATAAGCAGATAACCAGAATTTCAAATTGATTGAGATTATGATTCTGGGCTTATCCAAATACCCGAATCAAGTCTAATCAGAATTCCATCAAAACTAAGATATTTGATTGGAATCCTTGATGAATGCGAGTTCTATTTAGATAGAAACTCTTGCAGTAATCTGGGGCTATAAATACCTTCCTGGTGAAACCCTAGTGATCTTCTTTTGGGGCATCGGAAGTTTCCTATCGATCCTTTGGCAATTCAAGTACGCGAGAGAGCCTTGAAGCCTTTGCTGATGATCTTCTTTTCGGCAATTAAGATATTTTTCTGAAATCTTGGAGAATTCAAGTTATGCACAGAGCCTTGAGTTCGTGAAGATCAGAGAAAATCACCATCTTCTTTCTGTAGTTCTTGAGAAGTTCGAGTTACGTGAGAGAGCCTTGAACAAATCAAAATCAGAGAAGATAGTCTATAATCGGCCGATATCTTTAAAAGAGAAGATTTCAACGTACCGATCGTCCAAAGGAACTACTATAGATCCCATCGCCACAGATCCCACGAAACTATTGTAAAAGAGAGAGATTGAAGTATAAAATCCTCTCGTTTGTTCTCTATATATCTTGTTCACTTCTATTGTAATCTAAGATGTATTCAATGGGAGGAAGCGAAGAAACTTTTGCGACGAACAAACTGGCAACCACAGTGGGAGCCGTCTCTTTCACTGATGAAGAGATTGTGGCGCAATCGGACGTTGACTTGATCGGATCCGAAGTAGACACGCTGGTCGTTGAAATCGACCAGTAGAAGTACGAGGAGTTCCTCTCCTTCGGATTAGGTGACTTGGATGAGACACGGCACTATCGTCGCATGTACTCCAATGCCCGAGTGACGGCTAGAAAGGTATCCACCGAGAGACGGGGATCCTTGGAGACTGCGGCTATAGAGCTGGAGTTCACACAAGAAATCCTAGCCGAGGATGAGCTTCCGATTGCCGAAGAAGACTTGGGAACTGGACTGACCAGGACCCAACTCCGGAACAGGAACCGGAGAGCGAGGCGTAGAGCCCTCAAAGCCCGCCTTGGACGTGGAGCTAACTCTAGAGGACGCGAGGCTATGGTCCCAAACTGGCTCACGCTACCCGCGAGACCAATCTCTACCGCGTTAAACGCGAAGATACAACTTGCCTTAAAAGCAAGGAAAAGCCAGCGTGTGATTTTCCACGCGAGGCTGGTAATACTGGTGAGTTACGCAAGATTCCTGACACTCGCGAGTTACGTGAGTATAAAAATTATTCAAAGCCAGCGTGTGATTCTCCACGCGAGGCTATTACTGAGCCTAGCGAGAGACGCGAAGCCAGTTAGGGTTGCGCTAGTCGCAGAATACCCAACACTCGCGAGTTACGCGAGTATAAAAATTATTCAAAGCCAGCGTGTGATTCTCCACGCGAGGCTATTACTGTGCCTAGCGAGAGACGCGAAGCCAGTAAGGGTTGCGCTAGTCGCAGAATACCCAACACTCGCGAGTTACGCGAGTATAAAAATTATTCAAAGCCAGCGTGTGATTCTCCACGATAGGCTATTACTATGCCTAGCGAGAGACGTGAAGCTAGTGATACTTGCAATAAACGCAAGACTTCTGACACCCACAAGGAACGGGAAGATGATTGGCAGATAGTTGTCAGTCGTAAAAACCGCGCTAAGCGCGAAGTTATGATCTGCGTTAATCGCAAAGATAAGCCAGCGTGCAAGAACTTCCCTTCACGTGGGGCTATTATTCCAGAAGTTAAACTTCCAAGGACACACCAAGCCAGCAAGAAACGCGAGGCTAGTGTGGATAAGCGCGGAGCTATTCTTCAGGCCCGCAATGTGAAACGCGAGGCTATTCCTAAGCCACGCGAGGATCGGTCTGACCCCAGAGTCAGGGTTGATCAATCAAAGAAGCTTCAGTGGATTCCTAAACATTCTCAAGAGTTGAATGGACCTCTTGACTTCATGGCTAGAGGCACTGATCTCAGGGAACATCTCTCTAAGAAGAGAGGCATAGACCAACTTCAAGTTGAACATATTTGCCATTGCCAGCAACTTGTGACAGCAATATCAGCCGTGATGGACAACTGTGGCTGCAGCAAGAACAGAATATCTGTGTTCGACCGATTAAACGAGTCAAACCAGAATCCTGCTAAGAAGACAAGGACCACTCCCCTGAAACAATGGAGAGCTGTAACTTCCAACATGGTAGGAAAAGGGAAGAAAATTGCAGAGACGAATGATGATTCAGAATCGAGCGATGAAGAACCTCATCGTGTTACTCGACTAAGATCAGGAGCCGTCCCGCCCCGAAATTATAAGAAGCTCGCAGGGGATTCTTACGACGAGGACAGCGATAATTCCGCTATAGCCTCGCCTCCATCCTCTATATCGTCTCGGCTACAGAAGTCAGCATCGCATATGGCAGATAAGTCTGACAGAGATTTGAAGCTCAAGAAAAGATGATTCGAGAGCAGCAAAAGATGATTGAAGGACTCAAAGTCATGCTATCGAGGTTTGTTGAAGATAATGCCAAAAAGGGCAAAGAAACTCTGAATGAAGAAGAACAGGAAGAGAAAACACACTCGATGCATGAGGAAGAAGATAGATTTTCTTTCCATGATCCGCATGAAGAAAAGCTTGAAAAATTACAGAATCAACTCGAAGCTTTGATGCGTAAAAAGGAGTTGAAAGAATTAGGGGTCTCAAGACCGTATCCTCCTGAATGGGATACAATACCATACCCACAGAAGTATAAGCCGCTCAAGTTAGAGCCTTATGACGGGAAGGGATCGCCCAGTCAGCACATCTATTATTTCTTGTCCCAAGCAGGACATCTGTTGGGTAATGACCCAATTATGACAAAAGTATTCGCAGTTGCCCCCAGGTACTATTAATACCTGGCTAGATGTTGAGAAATTATTTCTCTCACATTTCTTTGAGGATGATACCGAAATTACGATTCATTCCCTCCTTGCAACTAGACAAGGAGAACAAGAAACGGTTAAAGATTTCATAGAAAGGTTCCGGGAGAAGTCCGTACATTGCAAATACGGAATGATCCAGAAAACTCTAGTAGAGACCTATCGACACAATCTTAAGACCAATGTGCTCCTCAAAATGGGGGCCGTAGAGTCTAAGACGTGGAGGGATCTGCTCAAACAAGGAGAACAAGCTGAAGACTTGATTCACCGAGTTGAAAAGTCCCAAAGGCCAATCATGTTCGGCAAAGTGGTCACGTCGCCTCGACAAAGACAAAGTAGTGAAAGTGATGAACAGACATCACCTCAAGTCCATTTGTACGAACAGAGATCCCGACAGATGATGGAAAAGATGGGATATAATTTTACCCAGAAGCCGGGATTAAACTTTGGAAAAGGGCGACGGAATCTCGTACCCTCGTTTAGACCGAGAGGAAAGAGTCCTGATTATTATCAGAAGACACGTAGGGGGTTGGGTTATGTATCTACCCCACCTTCTTCACCATTAAAAGATGAAGAGAGTTCTTCGGCCAAAGAAGAAACATCTTCACCCGATCATGATTCGGATATAAGTACCGGTGCTTGGTTTTAATCTTTGACAGTTAATATGGTTTCATCCGCGCCAGAAAGCGACGAGGAACCAATTGACGTTCAAGATGACGCTTGGGCTAGGCATATGGATACTCTCTGGGATGTCCGCTTTGAACAGCGTGACCCACCCACAGAAGACAAATTAATACAAGTTAACATGGGAACGGAAGAAAATCCGAAACCCATTTTCACAAGCGACACACTAACTCCTTTAGAAAAGGAGGAACTTATATCTCTTATCAAAGAGTATATAGATGTGTTCGCGTGGAGTTATGAAGATATGCCTGGGCTTGACCCTCAAATTGCCACACACCGGTTAAATATAAAAGAAAATGTTAAACCTGTTAAACAACAACAGAGGCGTTTTCGACCGGAGTTGATGGAGGCAATAGTTGCCGAGGTCAATAAGCTTATTGAATCCGGTTTCATCCGTGAAGAACAACACCCAGATTGGGTGGCAAATATAGTGCCAGTTCGCAAAAAGAATGGTAAAATCCGGATATGCATTGACTTTCGAGATCTGAACGCTGCATGTCCCAAGGATGAATTTCCACTCCCCATCACCGATGTGATGATCGATAACACTTGCGGTTATGAGAGGATGTCCTTTATGGATGGCTTCTCAGGTTATAACCAAATCAAGATGCACCCGGATGATGAAAAGCATACAGCTTTCAGAACGCCACAGGGGGTATACTGTTATACAGTGATGCCATTCGGATTAAAGAATGCAGGTGCCACCTACCAACGCGCAATGAGTGCCATATTCAAAAAGCACCTGCGCAGAACAGTAGAGTGCTATGTGGATGACTTAGCAGTTAAAAGCAAAGACAAAGAAGATCATCTTCACGATTTAAGAGTGGTCTTCGATCTTATGCGGAAACATCACTTGAAGATGAATCCTACCAAGTCGTTCATGGGGGTATCCAGCGGGAAGTTTCTAGGGTTCGTAATAACTTCAAAAGGAATTTTTCTCGACCCTGAAAAGGTAAAAGCGATTAGCGAAATGCCGCCTCCCCGTAATCTTAAGGAATTAATGGGATTATAAGGAAAGCTCGCTTATATTCGGCGCTTCATATCCAACTTATCTGGACGATGCCAACCATTCTCCAAACTTATGAAGAAGGGAGTGTCTTTCATATGGGATGAGGCATGTCAGCAGGCATTTGATGACCTCAAGAAGTACCTTACAAAGCCTCTTGTACTAATGGCACCAGCCCCTGGGCAGCCCTTTCTTATATATGTAAGGGCCATGGATAATGCTTTAGGAGCATTACTTGCTCAATATAATGAGCACGACCATGAACATACCCTCTACTATTTAAGTAGAACAATGATTGGGGCCGAACAACGATATACCCCAATTGAAAAGGAATGTTTAGCCCTAGTGTTTGCTGTTCAGAAAATGCGACACTACCTTTCAGGGCAAACAATTCATGTTATATCACGGATTAACCCCTTGAAGATTCTAATGACCAAACCGGGATCCTTAAATGGCCGATTGGAAAAATGGGCGCTCTTACTATCGCCCTATGATATACATTTTGTCCCTCAAAAGGCTATGAAGGGACAGGCAATCGCCGATTTCCTTGCAGACCATCCAATTTGGTCCAAATTAAAGCAGACATCAGAGGTCAACACAGTTAGCAAAGAGCAATCTTGGTAAATGTTCTTTGATGGCACTGCCAGACGATCTGCTGCTGGAGTGGGGGTTGTGCTAATATCCCCACATAAACATATATTGCCTAACGGTTACTCATTAACAGAACCGTGCACTAATAATGTAGCGGAGTACAACGCGCTCATTATCGGCTTAAAAAATGCTCTGCAACTGGGAGTGAACCATCTAAAGGCATATGGAGATTCTAAGCTCATTGTCAATCAGATGACAGGTGAGTATGAAGTCAGACATGAAGCCCTCATCCCCTATCATCAGCTAGCTATTGAGCTAGCAGGATATTTTGAACAATTCTACATATATCTCGAAACGAGAATGTTTATGCAGATGCTCTTGCCGCATTAGCCGCAACGCTGGCAATCCCGCCAGGTGAAGCTAAAAGCATCACCATTGGTAGTAGAGAACTCCTCCACCCAGACGTGGTATCTCAAGCCGAAAAGGTATGCCAGATTGGCTTAAAGTTAGAACCCCGTGATTGGCGATTTCCGTTTGTGGATTATGCCTTGCATAGGATATTACCAGAAGATCCTAAGGAAGCCACCTCAATAAAGAGAAAGGCCCAAAGATTTTATTATGACCATAAACTTCAGACTTTATATAGAAAGTCAAGAGGTGGACTATTGCTACGCTGCATATCGAAAGTAGAAGCAGAACAAGTGCTGAAAGAAACACATGATGGAATATGTGGAGCTCATCAGCCCGGTCCCAAACTTGGAGGCAGTATAAGAAGGCTAGGGTACTACTGGCCGAGCATGGTTACGGAAGCAATGGCATACGCTAAACGATGTCATGCATGCCAAATACATGCCAATTTTATTCATCAACCCCAAGAATACTTGCACAATACCGTCGCAAGCTGGCCATTTGAAGCCTGGGGAATGGACATTGTGGGGCCCATAACTTCCCCGTCATCCAGAGGACATCGGTTTATTCTTGCAATAACCGATTATTTTTCAAAATGGGCCGAAGCCGTGCCCATGAAAGAGGTGAAGACGACAGATGTGATCAAGTTCGTCAAGCATCATGTCATTTACCGCTTTGGCATCCCCCGACGGATTATTCATGATAATGGTCCGCAATTCATTAGTCAGGGATTCTCCAGATTCTGCAACAAGTTCAGAATCAAAGATATCGCTTCAACACCGTATAACCCCGCGGCTAATGGGTTAGCTGAAGCTTTCAACAAGACGATTATTAAACTCCTTCGGAAGTTCGTCTCTTCTAATAAACGAGATTGGGATGAAAAGTTAGGAGAATGCCTGTGGGCTTATCGCACCACCGTTCGCACCCCGACTAAAGCTACCACGTTCTCTTTGGTTTACGGAAGTGAGGTTGTCTTGCCTCTTGAAATCTAGATACCATCCTTGAGAGTGGCTTTAGCCACAAAGATGACGACAGAAGAGCGCCATCAGCAAAGATTGCAAGAACTAGAGGCGTTAGATGAAAAACGTCTCAGGGCTCAACAGCAAATTGAGTTGTATCAAGCCCGAATATCTCGAACGTTCAATAAGAACGTTAAACCAAGGACCTTTAAGCAAGGAGACTTGGTTCTGGCTGTTAAAAGGTCAATGGTGCTAACCCACAAGACTAAGGGTAAGTTTGAACCCAAGTGGAAAGGACCGTTTATTGTGGAGACAGTATACTCCAGTGGAGCCTATCGCTTAATGAATCAAGACGGCGATAGGATGATGATGCCGATCAATGGCAAATTTCTAAAGAAATACTATTCTTAGTACCCCTGGAGATACGCGTCTTCTCTTTTTCTTAGGCATGTGCATTGTGCGCCTCTGACCTAAATCTGGTACGTTTGGTTCTCAAGTTTGAACCACCATTAGTCTTTTCTTAGGCATGCGCATTGTGCGCCTCTGACCTAAACCTGGTGTGTTTGGAGTACCTAGTTCAAGTTACGCGAGAGAGCCTTGAACCGCCTCCAGTTTGGTTCTCAAGTTTGAACCACCATTAGTCTTTTCTTGGGCATGCGCAGTTTGACGCCTCTGACCCAAACCTGGTGTGCTTAGTTCTCAAGTTTGAACAGCCCCCAATCTTTCTTTTAGGCATGTGTAATTAAAAGCCTCTGACCTAAAAAGTGTGAATTGCCCAACGCCGACTAGGCAATAGGAAGAGAACGAGTTTCTCGCCAACCCATCATACTGGGGTAAAAGTATGAATTGCCCAATGCCGACTAGGCAATGAGAAGAGAATGAGTTTCTCGCCAACCCATCATACTGGGGTAAAAGTATGAATTGCCCAACGCCGACTAGGCAATGGGAGAAGAACGAGTTTCTCGCCAACCCATCATACTGGGGTAAAAGTATGAATTGCCCAACGCCGACTAGGCAATGGGAGGAGAACGAGTTTCTCGCCAACCCATCATACTGGGGTAAAAGTATGAATTGCCCAACGCCGACTAGGCAATGGGAAGAGAACAAGTTTCTTGCCAACCTATCATACTGGGGTAAAAGTATGAATTGCCCAACGCCGACTAGGCAATGGGAGAAGAACGAGTTTCTCGCCAACCCATCATATTGGGGTAAAAGTATGAATTGCCCAACGCCGACTAGGCAATGGGAAGAGAACGAGTTTCTCACCAACCCATCATACTGGGATAAAAGTATGAATTGCCCAACGCCAACTAGGCAATGGGAAGAGAGCTAGTTTCTCGCCAACTCATCATACTGGGGTAAAAGTATGAATTGCCCAACACCGACTAGGCAATGGGAAGAGAACAAGTTTCTCACCAACCCATTATTCTGAGATAAAAGTATGAATTGCCCAACGCCGACTAGGCAATGGGAAGAGAACTAGTTTCTCGCCAACCCATCATACTGGGGTAAAAGTATGAATTGCCCAACGCCGACTAGGCAATGGGAAGAGAATAAGTTTCTCGCCAACCCATCATGCTGGGGTAAAAGTATGAATTGCCCAACGCCGATTAGGCAATGGGAAGAGAACGAGTTTCTCGCCAACCTATCATACTGGGGTAAAAGTATGAATTTCCCAACGCCGACTAGGCAATAGGAAGAGATTAAATTTCTCGCCAACCCTTTCATACTGGGGGTAAAAAAGTATGAATCGCCCAATACCGATAAAGTAAAGGGAAGAGGAAAAGTTTGGCATTTTAGCCCAAACGTAATCCTCGACAACTCACCATGTTGAGGGGAATAACATGGCTAGCCCAACTCAAACGGTAGTTGGTAAAGGCTAATCAAATCCGTTAATAGCTGGGGGTTTGCTAAAAATCCCATATTAAACTTTAATTTTTACTTCGGCTCGAGAAACTGAGCATAAACGGTACCAAGATAAATCGTTTTGACGACAGATTATTTGTTGGGCAAGCAAATCTGTTTTGAAGCAGGCAAATAAAAGAGTTAAAAGAATCATCTTTATTAAAAAAAGTGAAGATACAAAAAGAATTTTAAAGAAACATCATAAGGTTATCTCTCTCCTGTTTACGAAGTTCTTATTACAAGGAAGATAAAAACGTAAAGAGAGATGAAACTATTGGCCTCCCAGGAGTCTCAATTGGTTTATTGTCTCGTCCAAATTTCTACGATGAGAAGCCTCCACGGTTTGCTGAGCTTGCCTACGCAACTCATCATCACTTATTGTAAGTTGTTGCTGACGAGATTCTTCTATGGCACGATTCCTGGCCATCTCTTCCTGCTGAATCTGCTCCTGCTGGACAAGCAACACCTCCCGCTTCTTGACAGATTCTCCTAATCGGAGTTCATTTTCTATCAAGGTGGCCCGAGCTCTGGCAATCGTCTCCTGGGCTTTAGAGATGGCCGCCTGACTTTCCTCAATTCCAAAGTTTACCCTCTGCAGGTCGCCAAGAACGGATTCCCGACTGGCCTGGAGCTCTGTCAGCTCCTGAGACCATCTCTCCTCCTGCTGCCTTAAAATATTTCTTCGAGATAAGGATTCTGCCCGAAGCCGCGCCAGCTCTATCTCAGTGATCGCCTCCACATCCGCCTGACGGAGTGTGTGTAGCGTGGTCACCTGCTCTTCTAAGGCTGCAAGGCGGGCCCGGTATGGAGCTGCTCGATCTTGTCCACCGAATTCTTCAATATTTCCTAAATAGCGGAGTAACAGTGGACGTGCGAAGTTGAAGAAATCGTGGCCAGCAAGAACCATCTCGACACATCTTCTTAACAAATGCATAAAATCCTCGACAGTGAAGCCGAAAAGTTTTTCAAGAGGATTTGCACTGTCGGTAGGCAAAGTAGGTAATGCCAAGAAAGGTGTCGTAAGTAAGGAAGCAGTAGTTGCTGGAATTAGAGAAGAAGAAGCCCGTCCCTGCTTTAAATTCATAATATGGGGGACCAGTAGAGCCAGTGTAGATCTGGAAGAGCTGGAGACCCCAGACGAAGTACCGTCAGTACAGATCACTTGGGTACCCCCACCAACAGGAAGAGAAGATGGGATCACTTCGCCTGAAGCTCCTCCGGTGGGAGAAGCATCTTCGAACGAGAATTTCAAATTATTCTCCTCCCCTGCTGGAAGGCTTGAAGTCGGAAGAGTTGCAGGTATCTCAGCAGCCACGACAACAGACGACGTTAAAATCGCTGACTGAGCGACTGTGGGAAATGTCTAAGTGGAACAGACTGGCGTTGGAGATGGCATGCTAGGAGAAGGTGTAGCCTCATTAGCAGCAGCTGCGATAATAATCTCAGTTCTCTCGTCACTTCCCAATTCGTCAATTGGGAGAATTGAAGAGGAAACAGAGGCAGGAGCCGGTGTGGAATAATCAGCCGCAAACTCACCAGCAGAGCTACCCACACCACCAACGGAGCCGAAATGGTCCATTCTATCGTCAGACTCTACTTGGGTAGTCGAGTGCATTGGCGAGAGAAATTGATCACCTGCATTTCAGAAGACCAGAAAAGTAGTGTTACGTTAAAATAATAACGGGCAAAAGATAAAATGCTAAAGGCCATACCAGGCGATACAAGTCCAGTTGTCAGACTTGAAGGGGGAGCCATTGTCGTTTCCAGCAATGTACCCATCTCGCTACCCGTTAGTTGCGCCCCGGGTTCTGCCACAGGCTCTACGGTCGAAGGAGCCGAAACCTCAGCAACACTTGGAGTTTTAGCAGGTTCATCCTCCCTTGCCAATGCTGGGGGTAGAGCTGAAACCAACAAGTCAGAAGCGAGTTTGATAGCCACTTCTTGGGAGGCTATCAAAGTTTCCTGTGCCAGTTTTTGCTTCTTACCCGGCCTTTTCTTTAAAGTGCCACGGCGTTTGAGAGTTGGACTCAGGGAACGACTGACAACAGGCTGAGGAGCTCCACCAGCACCAGTATTGTCGTCATCATCACCGGCATCATCGTCTGATTCGCTGAAATCCGAAGGCTCAGCCGCAGCGCCAAGGAATTCTTCCATTCCTTTTATCCTTACCCTAGAAGCACCCTGGCGGCTAATATAGAGGGCTTCAATTTCTTTGCAACAACTGCGATTGAGAGAGAAGCCGGGCACGTCAGCATTCGCAATATTGAACCAATTGCAGGAGCTGAGGCTCATGGCTAATTCTGGCACCTTCTGGGGCAAGGAGAATTCAGCCTCGGTCCCGCCCACTGCAAAATGGAACCAGCCACGAGCGCCTTTGTATAAATTCCCCCCGTGAGCGAGATCTTTATTTGGATTGCCCACATAGAGTTGAGAATATCCAAACTGGCGAGCAAAGCGACTCAGAGTATATGGCTCGATCTGACACCTGAGATCTTGACGATACACCAAGTGTCCGGGACGGATGTTGAGAAGCCACCAGAACGCTCCTACAGATAAAGTAGTGAACTTATCTGCTCCCACGACATCCTTCAGCCTCGTCCCATATCCTCCGCCGGGAAAGTCAGGAAAACACCGGAAGATCTCGTAATTCTGAAAGCTACGAAGAGTCTTCCGAATCTGGGACATATAATTCTGCCTCCATGAAGAACGTTCATACAGTTCTACAAGGAAGCACTTTTCGCCCGAACGACGCTCTGGTGCACTCATTAAGGAGGGACAGTGCAAGACGAGCCACGCCATCAAATAGGTGTAGGGCATCTCCACCCTAGGGTTTGGAGTTTTCGGCTGGGTAGTCTCCTTCGACTTGCCCTTTCCTTTCCCCTTGACTTTAATAGTAGGGAGGAAATCACGACAGAGCACCCTCAGTCCATATTGCAAATTGCATACCATGGCGGGAAGGAGTCCAAGGGGTCGGCCGTATGCAAGAAGAACCGCTGGATATACCACGGTCATTGCAATCGCTTCCTTAGGTAATGACGGTATGACGCATCTTTTGAGCCACAGCATCAAAAACCCGGCAATGAGACCTCTGTTGGAGATCGGAAACTGGGCTTGATAGTGATAGCTCTTGAATGAAGTACCGGGACCGTATCCATTCTCATTGGATTCCGTGGTATAAAACAAACGGTAATGGCCCCTGGCTACACGTTGGTCGATCTCTGAAATGGGGACAGGAGAATGATCATGGATAGTGGCCGAGCTATCCTTAGAATTTAGGTTGGCAAAAAGGTATTCGGCCCACTTCTTGCGGCCAATACCGTGATTACGTGCACCTATCTGGTCAGCGCAGATATGATAATGGCACATCATCTCCCAGTACGTGACATAGATGCGCTCATCCCTCGCCAATAGCATGTTCAACTCATCGGTGGTAGGGATATACTCCTCGTAAGGGACTTCGCCCATCGAGAGCCCAGAAATCTCAAATATCTCGTGGAGAGCGAACCCTAGCTCACCCACTGGAGTAAAGAAAGTACAGGTTTTAGGATTATACATCTCCAAGAGGCAGTAAAAGTGATAAGCACTCTGGGAAAACCCGAATTGGACATTCCTGATGGCTTTATACAAGCCAATATCCTTTAAAATGGGCTCGTGGGAATCCAACATGTACTGAACAAGGCGGGCCCACCATATATTGTTAGAAGAATGAACCCAGCCAGACATCTTGAAATCGCTAGCCGGGTACTGACCATCCTTCGCCAAGAACTCACTTAAGAAAGTTCGGGCACGAGATGAGACTTCTCCTATTGGAAGCTCCTTGCCAAATCGGCCTGGAAGCAAGCCAGTAATGCATCTGGGGGAACCGTCTTGATAAACCCCTTTTGCACCAAATTTGCCTGTTGGGACGCCATCTTACTCTTGAGTCAGTCCCCACTTTAATTCCCAAGGTATTGCCAGTCTCTGAAGATAGACCAGATGATAGCTACGATCCATTCTAGGCAGAAACATCAGCATTTCGCCTGAGTTATATAACCAAACGCGCTCCTCTTCAGAAAGGTCTCATCTGATTGATCCATCTGGTCTCCAAAGAGGAAGGCGGGTTTCTCCATCGCCTCTCTGTTCACGTTTTCAAAAGCAGCATCAGTTATCATTTCTCGTGCAGTGGTGGGATGATACTTGATCAACTTCTCCTTGCGATCCTTCGGGTCTGGCTTGTACGAGGGCAGGATGGTAGTGAAACGGAATTAGCTCGAGGGATCAGAACCCCCAGCAAAGCCGAAGTAATTCTTGTGGGGAAGAGATTCCATCGAATACCCTACTGCACAAAGAAACACCAGAGTAAGAGAAGTTTCTCTAGGGCAGAAAATTTCTCTAAGTATGGATGTGCGAAGCTAAAAATTAGAACGAGCGAAGCTAAGAATAGCGCCGCGCGAAGCTAAAGATTAGACCGCGCAGAAATAGCCTCGCGTTTCAGCATGACTGCTACTTAAAATAGCCTCGCGTTTCAGCGCGACTGCTACTTGAAATAGCCTCGCGTTTCAGCGCGACTGCTACTTGAAATAGCCTCTCGTTTCAGCGCGACTGCTACTTGAAATAGCCTCGCGTTTTCAGCACGACTGCTACTTAAAATAGCCTCACGTTTTTAGCGCGACTGCTACTTAAAATAGCCTCGCGTTTCAGCGCGACTGCTACTTAAAATAGCCTTGCACTTTAAACGCGAGGATGACGCGATAACTTCGCGTAAGAAGGCAGTCAGAGACTTTTCTTCTTCTCCAAGCCTTACGGCAGGAGTACGGCGATCTCGCTGGTAAAGGAGTTGATTGATCAGTTAAAATTAAGCCAAATCACTCTAGAAATGTTCTAAAGAGTCTCGATGGAAAGATTCTTACCCCCGATGGGCGAAATATGGGCTGGTGCGTCGCTGCCTTGGCTGCCGCCGCCACTGCTTGCGCCAGTCGCCGATGATGGAGCCGCTCGAGAAGTAGCACGAGTCTTGGGTGCCATTGTTGAGAAAAATCGACTGAAAATATGGAGAAACTCGGTCGGAAGAAGATCGGGTCGCCTGAACTCTGATCACCTGAATCTCTAAGTTTCTGGAAAATTCTCAAATAAAGTGAGAAGGATAAGGAATAGAGATTTTATTTAAAATGAAAGAAACCGCCTCTTGGAATTCGGCGAGAGTTTCGGAGAAAGTGACTAGTCAGTTACTCTCTAAAATGCGAGGCTATTAGCCTCGCGCGATGATGGAAAATGCGAAGTTGTTTAACTCCGCGCAACTATACAAAATGCGAGGATAGCCTGTGCCTTAGCTTTGCGTTTTCATGGAAAAACTTAGATTTTTAACGAGTGCAATTGAGCGCTTCCATCTAAGTTAAAGCAATTCTTATCAAATCATTTGGGTATTATCAATCTAAGTCGCGCAGAAGTGCCTTAGACTATTTTACCAAAATTATTGACCATCTGTTTGTTGAGCAAGCAAAATTCTTGAAGCTGACAGATAGAGAGGAAAATAATTTGCCTTTATTTATAAAAGAAGGAAAGATTACAAAGAGGGAGTTATAACTCTCCCAAAAGCTTTTACATGATCAACTTGTCAATAACCAAACAGTAAGACTTCTCTACGGGGTGTTGAAGCTCAGTTCCCTGGTTCACATACAAAAGAATTCCAGATTTCTCTATGGGGTGTTGAAGCTCAGTTCCCTGGTTCACATACAAAAGAATTCTAGATTTCTCTATGGGGTGTTGAAGTTCAGTTCCCTGGTTCACATGCAAAAGATCTCCTCTGCAAATGTCAATTAGGATCTGTCATCCGAAATGAAGCACGAGAGGAAAGGAAAGTGCTGCACTGAAGCGCAATTCTGCACTGCAAGTGCTGCAGCTCCCTATTTACAGCTCCTTCAGGAGTTTATCTCTCGGAGCCAGAGCTTGAAACCTGCAACTATGTTGTAAAGCATATGCTTCTGACTTCCTTAGAGTTACTTTTGCTGATAAAGATCGATGGACCCACATACACTCCTCTTCAGAAAGGATTGAACTTACTGCAAAAGGAACAGAGTTTCCAAAAGAGTGAAAATGCGGAGCTAAGCTAACTCCGCGCACAGTTGAAGAAATAGCCTCGCGCTTTAAACGCAGAGGATGATGCGATAACTTCGCGAAAAGGGGGACAAGATTTCTTTCTGCTCTTTCCTTCCCTCGCAATTCATCGCAACTGCTAATCAAAGATAGCCTCGCAATTCATCGCGACTGCTAATCAAAGATAGCCTCGCAATTCATCGCGACTGCTAATCAAAGATAGCCTCACAATTCATAGCGACTGCTAATCAAAGATAGCCTCGCAATTCATCGCGACTGCTAATCAAAGATAGCCTCGCAATTCATAGCGACTGCTAATCAAGGATAGCCTCGCAATTCATCGCGACTGCTAATCAAAGATAGCCTCGCAATTCATCGCGACTGCTAATCAAAGATAGCCTCGCAATTCATAGCGACTGCTAATCAAGGATAGCCTCGCAATTCATCGCGACTGCTAATCAAAGATAGCCTCGCAATTCATAGCGACTGCTAATCAAAGATAGCCTCGCAATTCATAGCGACTGCTAATCAAGGATAGCCTCGCAATTCATCGCGACTGCTAATCAAAGATAGCCTCGCAATTCATCGCGACTGCTAATCAAAGATAGCCTCGCAATTCATCGCGACTGCTAATCAAAGATAGCCTCGCGGATTCATTGAGACTACTAGTAAAGCCCCGCGTTTCAAGCGCAGGGACGACACAATAAAACGGCGATCTCGCCGACAAGATAAGCAATCGTCCAGAATAAACCAAGCCAAAATATCTCAGAATGGTTCTTAGAAAACCAAGAGATGAGGTTTTTACCTTCGGAAGACGCTGCATAGACTGGTTCGCTGTTGCGTTTACCTTTACGGCTGCTGCCATTAACGCCGGCCAACTTGCGAAAAGCCAAACTCCTCTGGAGAGACATCCTAATGATGAAAATCTATAGAGAATTGAACGAAGATCAGTTGAAGATCATTCGTGAGTCACTCGAATTCTCAGAAATTCTTCGGATGAGATGAAGAAGAAGATGAGCCGGGAGCTCTATTTAAACAGAATTTCCGTCGCTTGGTATTTGGCGTGGAAACTCGGGGTAATTAATGACGTAATTACTCATTTCACTGAAGACGAAGTGAAGCTGATTAGCTCCGCGTAAGTGAGCATAACGCGAGATAGACTTGGTATTCTAACTCCGCGTTTCAGTTTAGATATCCAAAGTATTTCAAAATCTGTTGAAGTCTAAGCCATTTTGAAAACTTTGGAGGGGGTTCTGTTGGCAGTGAAAATTTCTAAGTTAAAAGGATTTTCCACAACAAAACGCGGAGCTATTTCAATAGCCCCGCATTTGGTTACATTAACTCTGCGTTTGAATAAAATGCGGAGATGTTTAATAGCTCCGCGTTGATTCCGCAGTTTGGCTTGTATTAGCCTCGCGTTTGACTAAAACGTGGAGATGATCAATAGCTCCGCGTTAGCACCGCGTTTTGGTTATTTAGCGTCACGTTTTGATGCGATTAAAGCTCCGCGTAAGCAGATAACCAGAATCTCAAATTGATTGAGATTATGATTCTGGGCTTATCCAAATACCCGAATCAAGTCTAATCAGAATTCCATCAAAACTAAGATATTTGATTGGAATCCTTGATGAATGCGAGTTCTATTTAGATAGAAACTCTTGCATTAACCTGGAGCTATAAATACCTTCCTGGTGAAACCCTAGTGATCTTCTTTTGGGGCATCGGAAGTTTCCTATCGATCCTTTGGCAATTCAAGTACACGAGAGAGCCTTGAAGTCTTTGCTGATGATCTTCTTTTCGGCAATTAAGATATTTTTCTGAAATCTTGGAGAATTCAAGTTACACACAGAGCCTTGAGTTCGTAAATCAGAGAAAATCACCATCTTCTTTCTGTAGTTCTTGAGAAGTTTGAGTTACGCGAGAGAGTCTTGAACAAATCAAAACCAAAGAAGATCGTCTATAATCGGCCGATATCTTTAAAAAAGAAGATTTCAACGTACCGATCGTCCAAAGGGACTACTATAGATTCCATTGCCACAGATCCCACGAAACTATTGTAAAAGAGAGAGATTGAAGTATAAAATCCTCTCGTTTGTTCTCTATATATCTTGTTCACTTCTATTGTAATCTAAGATGTATTCAATGGGAGGAAGCGAAGAAACTTTTGCGACGAACATTAGTGAGCACACTTCTCATCTCCAAAAAATCCTTTACTCCTTCAATCCTATATATTTCCTCTAAAACCTGCCTCTTCTTTCTCCTTTAATCCAATTTTCATGCTCCCTAACCCTAAGTCCTAACTTAAAGAGCTTAAAATTTGAAAGAGGATGATGAATTTAAATGTCCAAAGATTTTGGATCGTCAATGTGGGTTTAAAGATTTAATTTTTTTTCTTTTTGTTAAACTCAAATTTTTACTAGTAAGAAAAAGAGAGGGAAGAGAGGTTGAAGATAAGGATAATTTTATCTCAAAAACAAAGACAAACAAGGACAAATTTGTAATATTAACTAATTTTATAAGTGAGCTCCTACTAAATGTACTACCACCATATATCCAGAGGGCTGTAGCAGCTATAGGGAATTTCTAGATCTCTGTAGCAGAAAAAAAAACATAAACAAAAACCCTGTGCCTAAATCTCGGGAATTTCTAGATGGGCACTAGATTTTTCTTAGTGAGCCCACTTTTCCTAGTGCGCACATCTTCACTTTTCAAAAACTTTATTTTTTCCTAGTGAGCACACCTATTTCCCCAAATTGCCCTCATATCTCCCGTCCGGGGTATCTGTTGGCAGTGAAAATTTCTAAGTTAAAAGAATTTTCCACAACAGAACGCGGAGCTAATTCAATAGCCCCGCGTTTGGTTACATTAACCTTGCGTTTGAATAAAACGCGGAGATGTTTAATAGCTCCGCGTTGATTCCGCATTCTGGCTTATATTAGCCTCGCGTTTGAGTAAAACGCGGAGATGATCAATAGCTCCGCGTTAGCTCCGCGTTTTGGTTATTTAGCGCCGCGTTTTGATGCAATTAAAGCTCTGCGTAAGCAGATAACCAGAATCTCAAATTGATTGAGATTATGATTCTGGGCTTATCCAAATACCCGAATCAAGTCTAATCAGAATTCCATCAAAACTAAGATATTTGATTGGAATCCTCGATGAATGCGAGTTCTATTTAGATAGAAACTCTTGCATTAACCTGGGGCTATAAATACTTTCCTGGTGAAACCCTATAGAGGCTCTTTTGGATCTTTTGGAAGTTTTGGTAAAGTTCGAGTTACGCGTGAGAGCCTTGAACTAATCAAAACCAGAGATCAGGTCTTCTTCTTCTTTTTGGCATCGGAAGCCTCCTATCGATCCTTTGGCAATTCAAGTACGCGAGAGAGCCTTGAAGCCTTTGCTGATCATCTTCTGAAATCTTGGAGAATTCAAGTTACGCACAGAGCCTTGAGTTCGTGAAGATCAGAGAAAGTCACCATCTTCTTTCTGGAGTTCTTGAGAAGTTCGAGTTACGCGAGAGAGCCTTGAACGAATCAAAGCCAGAGAAGATCGTCTATAGTCGGCCGATATCTTTAAAAGAGAAGATTTCAATGTACTGATTGTCCAAAGGAACTGCTTGACAGATCCCATCGCCACAGATCCCACAATTATTGTAAAAGAGAGAGATTGAAGTATAAAATCCTCTCGTTTGTTCTTTTTATATCTTGTTCACTTTCATTGTAATTTAAGTTAATTCAATGGGAGGAAGCGAAGGAACTTTTGCGACGAACAAACTGGCGACCACAGTGGGAGCCATCTCTTTCACTGATGAAGAGATTGTGGCGCAATCGGACGTTGACTTGATCGGATCCGAAGTAGACACGCTGGTCGTTGAAATCGACTAGCAGAAGTACGAGGAGTTCCTCTCCTCTGGATCAGGTGACTTGGATGAGACACGGCACTATCGCCGTATGTACTCCAATGCCCGAGTGACGGGTAGAAATGTATCCACCGAGAGACGGGGATCCTTGGAGACTACGGTTATAACGCCGGAGTCCACACAAGAAATCCTAACCCAGGATGAGCTTCCGACTGCCGAAGAAGACCTAGGGATTGGACTGACCAGGACCCAACTCCGGAACAGGAACCGGAGAGCGAGGCGTAGAGCCCTCAAAGCCCGCCTTGGACGCGGAGCTAACTCTAGAGGACGCGAGGCTATGGTCCCTCGCAAATTGGCTCGCGCTACCCGCGAGACCAATCTCTACCGCGTTAAACGCGAAGATACAACTTGCCTTAAAAGCAAGGAAAAGCCAGCGTGTGATTTTCCACGCGAGGCTGGTAATACTGGCGAGTTACGCAAAATTCCTGATACTCGCGAGTTACGCGAGTATAAAAATTATTCCAAGCCAGCGTGTGATTCTCCACGCAAGGCTATTACTGTGCCTAGCGAGAGACGCGAAGCCAGTAAGGGTTGTGCTAGTCGCAGAATACCCAACACTCGCGAGTTACGCGAGTATAAAAATTATTCAAAGCCAGCGTGTGATTCTCCACGCGAGGCTATTACTGTGCCTAGCGAGAGACGCGAAACCAGTAAGGGTTGCGCTAGTCGCAGAATACCCAACACTCGCGAGTTACGCGAGTATAAAAATTATTCAAAGCCAGCATGTGATTCTCCACGCGGGGCTATTACTGTGCCTAGCGAGAGACGCGAAGCCAGTGATACTTGCAATAAACGCAAGACTTCTGACACCCACAAGGAACGGGAAGATGATTGGCAGATAGTTGTCAGTCGTAAAAACCGCGCTAATCGCGAAGCTATGATCTGCGTCAATCGCGAAGATAAGCCAGCGTGCAAGAACTTCCTTTCACGCGGGGCTATTATTCCAGAAGCTAAACTTCCAAGGACATACCAAGCCAGCGAGAAACGCGAGGCTAGTATGGATAAGCGCGGAGCTATTCCTCAGGCCCGCCATATAAAACGCGAGGCTATTCCTAAGCCACGCGAGGATCGGTTCGACCCCAGAGTCAGGGTTGATCAATCAAAGAAGTTTCAGTGGATTCCTAAACACTCTCAAGAGTTGAATGGACCTCTTGATTTCGTGGCTAGAGGCACTGACCTCAGGGAGCATCTTTCTAAGAAGAGAGGCATAGACCAACTTCAAGTTGAATATAGTTGCCATTGCCAGCAACTTATGACAACAGTATCAGCCGTGATGAATAACTGTGGTTGCAGCAAGAACAGGATATCTGTGTTCGACCGATTAAATGAGTCAAACCAGAATCCTGCTAAGAAGACAAGAACCACTCCCCTGAAACAAGGGAGAGCTGTAACTTCCAACATGGTAGGAAAAGGGAAGAAAATTGCAGAGACGGATGATAATTCAGAATCGAGCGATGATGAACCTCATCGTATTACTCGACTAAGATCAGGAGCCGTCCCGCCCCGAAATTATAAGAAACTTGCAGGGGGTTCTTACGACGAGAACAGCGATAATTCTGCTATAGCCTCGCCCCCATCCTCTATATCGTCTCGGCTACAGAAGTCAGCATCGCACATGGCAGATAAATCTGGTGATATCAATCAGAGATTTGAGGCTCAAGAAAGAATGATTCGAGAGCAACAGAAAACGATTGAAGATCTTAAGATGCTACTTTTAAAAGTTGTTGAAGATAATGCTAAACAGGGCAAGAAGACTCCAAATGAAGAAGAACAGGAGGAGAAAGCCCACTCGATGCATGAGGAAGAAGATAGATTTTCTTTCCATGATCCGCATGAAGAAAAGCTTGAAAAGTTACAGAATCAACTCGAAGCCTTGATGCGTAAAAAAGAGTTGAAGGAGTCAGGAGTCTCTAGACCATATCCAGCAGAATGGGATGTGGTACCCTATCCTCCAAAGTATAAGTCGCTCAAGTTGGAGCCCTATGACGGGAAGGGATCGCCCAGTCAGCACATCTATTATTTCTTGTCCCAAGCAGGACACTTAATGGGTAATGATCCCATCATGACCAAAGTATTTGCAAGTACTTTGCGAGGGTCTGCCTTTACTTGGTTCATGCAGCTGCCCCCAGGTACTATTAATACCTGGTTAGATGTTGAGAAATTATTTCTCTCACGTTTCTTCGAGGATGACACCGAGATAACGGTTCATTCCCTCCTTGCAACTAGGCAGGGGGAACAAGAAGCGGTTAAAGATTTCATAGAAAGGTTCCGGGAGAAGTCCGTACATTGTAAACACGGAATGATCCAGGAAACTCTAGTCGAGACATGTCGACACAACCTTAAGACCAATGTGCTCCTCAAAATGGGGGCCGTAGAGTCTAAGACGTGGAGGGACCTGCTCAAACAAGGAGAGCAAGCCGAAGACTTGATTCGCCGAGTTGAAGAGTCCCGCGGGCCAAGAAGTGCTGGGGGTAGTAAATCATATACCCAAAACAACAGCAACAAGAATAAAGGGAAAGCAGTAATGTCATCAGAAACTGCTCCTCAGAAAACCAGTCCTCCGCCAGAGCCGAAATCTCAAGGTCAGCGAGGGTCAAGGCAAATTAGACCGCAGCAAGAAAGGAATTATACTTTCAAAGCTGAACAGACACCAGTCCTATTTCACCTGCTCCAAAAGAAGGGAATGCTAAAACTTCCGGAGAATAAGAAGCCAGAAGATACGAGTAAGACTAAAGACCCAAATTACTGTCTTTATCACCGGAATATTGGGCACCCTACCAGGGATTGTTTTCCCCTTAAGAACAGAATCCAAGCACTAATAGAGGCTGGAGTTCTGACGCTTAAGGAAGAACAGAAGAAAGTCACTGCCAATATGGCAACCATAATGGTTGGAACCCACGAGTTTCCCGCAGGAGTGACCCCAATCCCTAAGGGTAAGATGGTCACGAAGAATCTTGATCCGCACAATAAAGCCCAAGGGGGACTGGTCCCCGTAACAACCCAAAAGGGGGAAGTTATGTGGGTTCACCCTGATTTGCTGGAAGATGAACAATGGACTACTTCAAGAAGTCCAGAGAAGAAACGGGCTGTCAATGCCATTTCTGCGGATATAAAGGGAGAATATATAGCTTCAGGCGCCTTCACAAGTTCTGAAGAAGAACCCGAAACTATGGCCACCCATCAAGATGGGGCAGGCCCTTCTAGTAATCGATCTGGAAAGACATATCTTAAGGACTACACTAGAGTGGATCCAAAAGATATCTATGCAGAACTTGCAAAGCCTGCGAAGCAGAAAAGACTTCGTTTCCAGAAGAATTCTACCAGAGATGAAGGAGCCAAAGAAACTCTCTTCGAATTTGACATAATCGCGCAGTTGGCTAATATCCCAGCACGGTGACGCTTTACGAATTGTTGAGATTATCAAAATCAACACGTGAAGCTCTAAGAGAGGCCTTGGCAGACTCTGAGTCGTTCCTAGCTCAGATTGTCGAGCCGGCCATCGAAGAGCGGGACTCTTGCCCCCACTGTCATCAAGTGAGGAGGCAGGTCCCACAAATTATCTTCTCTCCAGAAGACATGCAGGTGAGGAATATAAAGCATAATAGGCCTTTATATTTCACTGGATATGTCGGGTCCACAAAAGTGGACCGAATTCAGATTGATCCAGGTTCTGCACTCAGCGTCGTGCCCAGTAGATTGATGCAGCTGTTGGGGATTTCCCTTCATCGCTTGACACCTACACACACTACCATCTATGGATTCAACGCTAATAATTGCCATCCTCTTGGTAAGATCCGATTGCGGTGTCAAATTGGAGACTTAAAAACGGAGGTTACATGCTACGTAATTGATGCTGATACCTCCTACAATATTTTATTGGGGCGACCTTGGATTCACTCTCATATGATAGTTCCGTCGACTCTTCACCAGTGCATGAAATATTGTGATGAGGAAGGAGAGGTCCGGACACTAATTGCTGACAAGCAGCCATTCAAAGGGTTGGAAAATTACTTCACAGATGCTGCACTCTACAAGCCAGCACATGAAGCTTCCAATGACAGTCTTAACAAATCTCCAAGGCCTGACGACAGTGGCAATGAAGCCGACACTGAGTACGAGCTCCTTGGAGAAGATTACGGGGGTGATTACGAAATCAACCCTCACCTAGATCTTAGCTTAGGTCTTGATAATATAGTGGATGTAATATAAAGTGAATGGGTTATTAATGAAAGTGTAAAGTTAGTCTACGAGCATGCTGTAGCTACTGAGTCTAAGCCCTCTTGTACCTCCACCGAAGCGGATGGCCTGACCGAACTTGAAGTTCTGGCGGCATATCATTTGCCCCTCAAGTCTTCCCTCCTCTCTCAATTAAAAATAACCGAGGATTAAGGGCACTTATTTGAAGTGCCTCCCCGACAGAAGTCCCAAAGGCCGATCATGTTCGGCAAAGTGGCCACGTCGCCTCGACAGAGACAAAGTAGTGAAAGTGATGAACAAACATCACCTCAATTTCACTTATATGAGCAAAGGTCCCGACAGATGATGGAGAAAATGGGATATAATTTTACCCAGAAGCCGGGATTAAACTTTGGAAAAGGGCGGCGGAATCTCATACCCTCGTTTAGACCGAGAGGAAAGAGCCCTGATTATTATCAGAAGACCCGCAGGGGGTTGGGTTATGTATCTACTCCACCTTCGTCACCATTAAAGGATGAAGAGAATTCTTCGGATAAAGAAGAAACATCTTCACCAGATCATGATTCGGATATAAGCACCGGTGCTTGGTTTCAGTCTTTGACAGCCAATATGGTTTCAGCCACGCCAGAAAGCGACGAGGAACCAATTGACGTCCAAGATAATGCTTGGGCCAGGCATATGGACACTCTCTGGGATGTCCGCTTTGAACAGCGTGATCCGCCCACAGAAGATAAATTAATACAGGTTAACATGGGAACAGAAGAAAACCCGAAACCCATTTTCATAAGCGACACTAACTTCTTTAGAAAAGGAGGAACTTATATCTCTTATCAAAGAGTATATAGATGTGTTCGCATGGAGTTATGAAGATATGCCTGGGCTTGACCCTCAAATTGCCACACACCGGTTAAATATAAAAGAGGATGTCAAACCTGTTAAACAGCAACAGAGACGTTTTCGATCGGAATTGATAGAGGCAATAGTTGCTGAGGTCAACAAGCTTATACAATCCGGGTTCATCCGTGAAGAACAACACCCAGACTGGGTGGCAAACATAGTGCTAGTTCGCAAAAAGAATGGCAAAATCCGGATATGTATTGACTTTCGAGATCTGAACACTGCATGTCCCAAGGATGAATTTCCGCTCCCCATCACCGACGTAATGATCGATAATACTTGCGGTTATGAGAGGATGTCCTTTATGGATGGCTTCTCAGGTTATAACCAAATCAAGATGCACCCGGATGATGAAAAGCATACAGCTTTCAGAACGCCACAGGGGGTATACTGCTATACGGTGATGCCATTCGGATTAAAGAATGCAGGTGCCACTTACCAACGCGCAATGAGCGCCATATTTAAAGAACACCTACGCAGAACAGTAGAGTGCTATGTGGATGACTTAACAGTTAAAAGCAAAGACAAAGAAGATCATCTTCACGATTTAAGAGTGGTCTTCGATCTTATGAGGAAACTTCATTTGAAGATGAATCCCACTAAGTCATTCATGGGGGTATCCAGCGGGAAGTTTCTAGGGTTCGTACTAACTTCAAAAGGAATTTTCCTCGACCCTGAAAAGGTAAAAGCGATTAGCGAAATGCCGCCTCCCCGCAATCTTAAGGAATTAAGGGGATTATAAGGAAAACTCGCTTATATTCGGCGCTTCATATCCAACTTATCTGGACGATGCCAACCATTCTCCAAACTTATGAAGAAGGGAGTGTCCTTCATATGGGATGAGGCATGTCAGCAGGCATTTGATGACCTCAAGGAGTACCTTACTAAGCCTCCTATACTAATGGCACCAGCCCCTGGGCAGCCCTTCCTTATATATGTGAGGGCCATGGATAATGCTTTAGGAGCATTACTTGCTCAATATAATAAGCACGGCCATGAACATGCCCTCTACTATTTAAGTAGAACAATGATTGGGACCGAACAGCGATATACCCCGATTGAAAAAGAATGTTTAGCCCTAGTGTTTGCTGTTCAGAAAATGCGACACTACCTTTCAGGGCAAACAATTCATGTTATATCACGGGTTAACCCCTTGAAGATTCTAATGACCAAACCGGGATCCTTAAATGGCCGATTGGCAAAATGGACGCTCTTACTATCGCCCTATGACATACATTTTGTCCCTCAAAAGGCCATGAAGGGGCAGACAATCGCTGATTTCCTTGCAGACCATCCAATTTGGTTCAAATTAAAGCAGACATCAGAGATCAACACAGTTAGCGGAGAACAGCCTTGGCAAATGTTCTTTGATGGTGCCGCAAGACGATTTGCTGCTGGAGTGGGGGTTGTGCTAATATCCCCCACATAAACATATATTGCCTAACGGTTACTCATTAAAAGAATCGTGCACGAATAATGTAGCAGAATACAACGCGCTCATTATCGGCTTAAAAATAGCTCTACAACTGGGGGTGAACTATCTAGAGGCATATGGAGATTCTAAGCTCATTGTCAATCAGATGACAGGTGAGTATGAAGTCAGACATGAAGCCCTCATCCCCTATCATCAGCTAGTTATTGAGCTAGCAGGATATTTTGAACAATTCTACATATATCACGTATCTCGAAACGAGAACATTTATGCAGATGCTCTTGCCGCATTAGCAACAACGCTGGCAATCCCGCCAGGTGAAGCTAAAAGCATCACCATTGGTAGCAGAGAACTCCTCCACCCAGACGTGGTATCTCAAGCCGAAAAGGTATGCCAGATTGGCTTAAAGTTAGAACCCCGTGATTGGCGATTTTCGTTTGTGGATTATGCCTTGCATAGGATATTACCAGAAGATCCTAAGGAAGCCACCTCAATAAAGAGAAAGGCCCAAAGATTTTATTATGACCATAAACTTCAGACTTTGTATAGAAAGTCAAGAGGTGGTCTATTGCTACGCTGCATATCGAAAGCAGAAGCAGAACAAGTGCTGAAAGAAACACATGATGGAATATGTGGAGCTCATCAGCCCGGTCTCAAACTTGGAGGCCGTATAAGAAGGCTAGGGTACTACTGGCCGAGCATGGTTACGGAAGCAATGGCATACGCTAAACGATGTCATGCATGCCAAATACATGCCAATTTTATTCATCAACCCCAAGAATACTTGCACAATACCGTCGCAAGCTGGCCATTTGAAGCCTGGGGAATGGACATTGTGGGGCCCATAACTCCCCCGTCATCCAGAGGACATCGGTTTATTCTTGCAATAACCGATTATTTTTCAAAATGGGCCGAAGCCATGCCCATGAAAGAGGTGAAGACGACAGATGTGATCAAGTTCGTCAAACATCATGTCATTTACTGCTTTGGCATCCCCCGACGGATTATTCATGATAATGGTCTGCAATTCATTAGTCAGGGATTCTCCAGATTCTGCAACAAGTTCAGAATCAAAGATTCAGAATCAAAGATATCGCTTCAACACCGTATAACCCTGCGGCTAATGGGTTAGCTGAAGCTTTCAACAAGACGATTATTAAACTCCTTCGGAAGTTCGTCTCTTCGAATAAACGAGATTGGGATGAAAAGCTAGGAGAATGCCTGTGGGCTTATCGCACCACCGTTCGCACCCCGACTAAAGCTACCACGTTCTCTTTGGTTTACGGAAGTGAGGCTGTCTTGCCTCTTGAAATCTAGATACCATCCTTGAGAGTGGCTTTAGCCACAAAGATGACGACAGAAGAGCGCCATCAGCAAAGATTGCAAGAACTAGAGGCGTTAGATGAAAAACGTCTCAGGGCTCAACAGCAAATTGAGTTGTATCAAGCCCGAATATCTCGAACGTTCAATAAGAACGTTAAACCAAGGACCTTTAAGCAAGGAGACTTGGTTCTGGCTGTTAAAAGGCCAATGGTGCTAACCCACAAGACTAAGGGTAAGTTTGAACCCAAGTGGAAAGGACCGTTTATTGTGGAGACAGTATACTCCAGTGGAGCCTATCGCTTAATGAATCAAGACGGCGATAGGATGATGATGCCGATCAATGGCAAATTTCTGAAGAAATACTATGCTTAATATCTCTGGGAGTATAAGCCTCCAATTTATCCAAGTTACGCAGATGAGCACTTGGATTTCTTCTATTCTGGTGATTTTAACCCACTAAACCTGGTGCATTTGGTTCTCAAGTTTGAACCACCATCAGTCTTTTTCTAGGCATGCGCATTGTGCGCCTCTGACCTAAACCTGGTGAGTTTGGTTCTCAAGTTTGAACCACCTCCAGTCCTTTTTCTAGGCATGCGCATTGTGCGCCTCTGACCTAAACTCTGGCGTGTCTGGTTCTCAAGTTTGAACCACCTCCAGTCCTTTTTCTAGGCATGCGCATTGTGCGCCTCTGACCTAAACCTTGGTGTGTTTGGAGTATCCAGTTCAAGTTACGCGAGAGAGCCTTGAACCGCCTCTAGTTTGGTTCTCAAGTTTGAACCACCATCAGTCTTTTTTTGGGCATGCGTAATTGTGCGCCTCTGACATAAACTCTGGCGTGTCTGGTTCTGAAGTTTGAACCACCTCCAGTCTTTTTCTTAGACATGCGCATTGTACGCCTCTGACCTAAACCTGGTGTGTTTGGAGTGCCCAGTTCAAGTTACGCGAGAGAGCCTTGAACCACCTCCTGTTTGGTTCTCAAGTTTGAACCACCATCAGTCTTTTTCTTGGGCATGCGCAATTTGGCGCCTCTGACCCAAACCTGGTGTGCTTAGTTCTCAAGTTTGAACAGCCCCCAATCTTCTTTTAGGCATGTAATGGGAAGAGAACAAATTTCTCGCCAACCTATCATACTGGGGTAAAAGTATGAATTGCCCAACGCCAACTAGGCAATGGGAAGAGAACAAGTTTCTCGCCAACCCATCATACTGGGGTAAAAGTATGAATTGCCTAACGCCAACTAGGCAATGGGAAGAGAACAAGTTTCTCGCCAACCCATCATACTGGGGTAAAAGTATGAATTGCCCAACGCCAACTAGGCAATGGGAAGAGAACGAGTTTCTCGCCAACCCATCATGCTGGGGTAAAAGTATGAATTGCCCAACGCCAACTAGGCAATGGGAAGAGAACGAGTTTCTCGCCAACCCATCATGTTGGGGTAAAAGTATGAATTGCCTAACACCAACTAGGCAATGGGAAGAGAACAAGTTTCTCGCCAACCCATCATACTGGGGTAAAAGTATGAATTGCCCAATGCCAACTAGGCAATGGGAAGAGAACAAGTTTCTCGCCAACCCATCATGCTGGGGTAAAAGTATGAATTGCCCAACGCCAACTAGGCAATGGGAAGAGAACAAGTTTCTCGCCAACCCATCATGCTGGGGTAAAAGTATGAATTGCCCAACGCCAACTAGGCAATGGAAAGAGAACAAGTTTCTCGCCAACCCATCATACTGGGGTAAAAGTATGAATTGCCCAACGCCAACTAGGCAATGGGAAGAGAACAAGTTTCTCGCCAACCCATCATACTGGGGTAAAAGTATGAATTGCCCAACGCCAACTAGGCAATGGGAAGAGAACAAGTTTCTCGCCAACCCATCATACTGGGGTGAAAGTATGAATTGCCCAACGCTTCTGTAGCAATGGGAAGAGAACGAGTTTCTCGCCAACCCATCATACTGGGGTAAAAGTATGAATTGCCCAACGCTTCTGTAGCAATGGGAAGAGGAGATTAAATTCCTCGCCAACCCATCATACTGGGGTAAAAGTATGAATTGCCCAATGCCGACTAGGCTATGGGAAGAGAACAAATTTCTCGCCAACCCATCATACTGGGGTAAAAGTATGAATTACCCAACGCTTCTATAGCAATGGGAAGAGGAGATTAAAATCCTCGCCAACCCATCATACTGGGGTAAAAGTATGAATCGCCCAATACCGATAAAGTAAAGGGAAGAGGAAAAGTTTGGCATTTAAGTCCAAACGTAGTCCTCGACAACTCACCATGTTGAGGGGAATAACATGGCTAGCCCAACTCAAACGGTAGTTGGTAAAGGGTAATCAAATCCGTTAATAGCTGGGGGTTTGCTAAAAATCCCATATTAAACTTTAATTGTTATTTCGGCTCAAGAAACTGAGCATAAACGATACCGAGATAAATCGTTTTGACGGCAGGTTATTTGTTAGGCAAGCAAATCTGTTTTGAAGCCGGCAAATAAAAGAGTCAAAAGAATCATCTTTATTAAGGTGAAGATACAAAAAGAATTTCAAAGAAACATAGTAAAGTTATCTCTCTCCTGTTTACAAAGTTCTTATTACAAGGAAGATAAAAGTGTAAAGAGAGATGAAACTATTGGCCTCCCAGAAGTCTCAATTGGTTTATTGTCTCGTCCAAATTTCTACGATGAGAAGCCTCCACGGTTTGCTGAGCTTGCCTACGCAACTCATCATCACTTATTGAAAGTTGTTGCTGACGAGATTCTTCTATGGCACGATTCCTGGCCATCTCTTCCTGCTGAATCTGCTCCTGCTGGACAAGCAACATCTCCCGTTTCTTGACAGATTCTCCTAATCGGAGTTCATTTTCTATCAAGGTGGCCCGAGCTCTCGCAATCGTCTCCTGGGCTTTAGAGATGGCCGCCTGACTTTCCTCAATTCCGAAGTTTACCCTTTGCAGGTCGCCAATAACGGACTCCTGACTGGCCTGGAGCTCTGTCAGCTCCTGAGACCATCTCTCCTCCTACTGCCTTAAAATATTTCTTCGAGATAAGGATTCTGCTCGAAGCCGCGCCAGCTCTATCTCAGTGATCGCCTCCACATCCGCCTGACGGAGTGTGTGTAGCGTGGTCACCTGCTCTTCTAAAGCTGCAAGGCGGGCCCGGTATGGAGTTGCTCGATCTTGCCCACCGAATTCTTCGATATTTCCTAAATACCGGAGTAACAGTGGACGTGCGAAGTTGAAGGAATCGTGGCCAGCAAGAACCATCTCGACACATCTTCTTAACAAATACATAAAATCCTCGACAGTGAAGCCGAAAAGTCTTTCAAGAGGATTTGCAGTGTCGGTAGGCAAAGTAGGCAATGCCAAAAGAGGTGTCGTGAGCAAGGGAGCAGTAGTGGCTGGGATTGGAGAAGAGGAAGTCCGTCCCTGCATTAAATTCATGATCTGAGGGACCAGTAGAGCCAGTGCAGATCTGGAAGAACTGGAGACCCCAGACGAAGTACCGTCGGTACAGATCACTTGGGTACCCCCACCAACAGGAAGAGAAGATGGGACCACTTCGCCTGAAGTTCCTCCGGTAGGAGAAGCATCTTCGAATGAGATGTTCAAATTATTCTCCTCCCCTGCTGGGAGGCTTGAAGTCGGAAGAGTTGCAGGTATCCCAGCAGCCACGACAACGGACGACGTTAAAATTGCTGACTGAGAAGGTACGCCAACGACCGTGGGAAATGTCTCAGTGGAGCAAACGGGCGTTGGAGACGGCATGCTAGGAGAAGGTGTAGCCTCATTAGCAGCAGCTGCGATAATGACTTCTGTTCTCTCATCGCTCCCCAGTTCGTCAATTGGGGGAATTGAAGAAGAAACAGAGGCAGGAGCCGGTGTGGAATAGTCAGCCACAAACTCACCAGCAGAGCTACCCACACCACCAACGGAGCCAGAATGGTCCATTCTATCGTCAGACTCTACTTGGGTAGTCGAGTGCATTGGCGAAAGAAGTTGATCACCTGCATTTCAGAAGACCAGAAAAGCAGTGTTACGTTAAAATAATAACAGGCAAAAGATAAAATGCTAAAGGCCATACCAGGCGATACAAGTCCAGTTGTCGGACTTGAAGGGGGAGCCATTATTGTTTCTAGCAGTGTACCCGTCTCGCTACCCGTTAGTGGCGCCCCAGGTTCTGCCACAGGCTCTACGGCCGAAGGAGCTGAAATCTCAGCAACACTTGGAGCTTTGGCAGGTTCATCCTCCCTTGCCAACGCTGGGGGTACAGCTGAAGCCAACAAGTCGGAAGCAAGTTTGATAGCCACTTCTTGGGGGGCTATCAAGGTTTCTTGTGTCAGTTTTTGCTTCTTACCCGGCCTTTTCTTTAAAGTGCCGCGGCGTTTGAGAGTTGGACTCAGGGAACGACTGACAATAGGCTGAGGAACTCCACCAGCACCAGCATCATCATCATCATCATCACCGGCATCATCGTCTGATTCGCTGATGTCCGAAGGCTCAGCCGCAGCGCCAAGGAATTCTTCCATTCCTTTTATCCTTACCCTAGAAGCATCCTGACGGCTAATATAGAGGGCTTCAATCTCTTTGCAACAACTGCGATTGAGAGAGAAGCCGGGCACGTCAGCATTCGCAATGTTGAACCAATTGCAGGAGCTGAGGGTCATGGCTAATTCTGGCACCTTCTGGGGAAGGAGAATTCAGCTTCGGTCCCGCCCGCTGCAAAATAGAACCAGCCACGAGCACCTTCGTATAAATTCCGCTCGTAAGCGAGATCTTTATTTGGATTACCCACATAAAGTTGAGAATATCCAAACTGGCGAGCAAAGCGACTCGGAGTATATGGCTCAATCTGACACTGGAGATCTTGACGATACACCAAGTGTCCGGGACGAATGTTGAGAAGCCACCAGAATGCTCCTGCAGATAAAGTAGTGAACTTATCTGCTCCCATGGCATCCTTTAGCCTCGTCCCATATCCTCCACCGGGAAAGTCAGGAAAACACCGGAAGATCTCGTAATTCTGAAAGCTACGAAGAGTATTCCGAATCTGGGACATATAATTCTGCCTCCATGAAGAACGTTCATACAGTTCTACAAGGAAGCACTTTTCGCCTGAACGACGCTCTGGTGTACTCATTAAGGAGGGACAGTGCAAGACAAGCCACGCCATCAAATAGGTGTAGGGCATCTCCACCCTATGGTTTGGAGTTTTCGGTTGGGCAGTCTCTTTCGACTTGCCCTTTCCTTTCCCCTTGACCTTAATAGTGGGGAGGAAATCACGACAGAATACCCTCAGTCCATACTGCAAATTGCATACCATAGCGGGAAGGAGTCCAAGGGGTCGGCCGTATGCAAGAAGAACTGCTGGATATACCACGGTCACTGCAATCGCTTCCTTGGGTAATGACGGCACGACGCATCTTTTGAGCCACAGCATCAGAAACCCGGCAATGAGACCTCTGTTGGAGATCGGAAACTGGGCTTGATAGTGATAGCTCTTAAATGAAGTACCAGGACCGTATCCATTCTCATTGGATTCAGTGGTATAATATAATAGATGGCGGCCCTTAGCAATACGGTGATCAATCTCTGAGCCATAGATGGGTGGATGACCATGGATAATGGCCGAGCTATCCTTAGAATTTAAGTTGGCAAAGAGATATTCGGCCCACTTCTTGTGACCAATACCGTGATTACGCGCACCCGTCAAGTCAGCGCAAATATGATAATGGCACATCATCTCCCAGTATGTGGCATGGATGCGCTCGTCCCTCGCCAATAGCATGTTCAACTCATCAGTGGTAGGGATATACTCCTCGTAAGGGACTTCGCCCATCGAGAGCCCAGAAACCTCAAACATCTCGTGGAGAGCGAACCCTAGCTCACCCACTGGTGTAAAGAAAGTACAGGTTTCAGGGTTATACATCTCCAAGAGGCAGTAAAAGTGATAAGCATTCTGGGAAAACCCAAATTGGACATTCCTGATGGCTTTATACAAGCCAATATCCTTTAAAATGGGCTCGTGGGAATCCAGCATGTACTGAACAAGGCGTGCCCACCACATATTGTTAGAAGAATGAACCCAGCCTGGCATCCTGAAGTCGCTAGCCGGGTACTGACCATCCTTCGCCAAGAACTCACTTAAGAAAGTTCGGGCACGAGATGGGACTTCACCCACTGGAAGCTCCTTGCCAAATCGGCCTGAAAGCAAGCCAGTAATGCATCTTGGGGAACCATCTTGATAAACCCCTTTTGCACCAAATTTGCCTGTTGGGACGTCATCTTGCTCCTGAGTCAGTCCCCACTTTAATTCTCGAGGCATCGCTAGCCTCTGAAGATAGACCAGAGGATAGCTACGATCCATTCTAGGCAGAAACATCAGCATTTCGCCTGAGTTATATAACCAAACATGCTCCTCTTCAGAAAGGATCTCATCTGAGTGATCCATCTGGTCTCCAAAGAGGAAGGCGGGTTTCTCCATCGCCTTTCTGTTCACATTTTCAAAAGCTGCGTCAGTTATGATTTCTCGCGCAGTAGTGGGGTGGTACTTGATCAGCTTCTCCTTGCGTTCCTTCGGGTCTGGTTTGTATGAGGGCAGGATGGTAGTGAAACGGAATTGGTCGGAGGGATCAGAACCCCCAGCAAAGCCGAAGTAGTTCTTGTGGGGAAGAGATTCCATCGAATACCCTACTGCAAAAAGAAAGCAGAGTGAGAGAAGTTTCTATAAGACAGAAAAAATTCTCTAAGTATGGACGCGCGAAGCTAAAAATTAGAACGCGCGAAGCTAAGAATAGCGCCGCGCGAAGCTAAAAATTAGACCGCGCAGAACTTGAAATAGCCTCGCGTTTTTAGCGCGACTACTACTTAAAAGAGTCGCGTTTTCAGCGCGACTGCTACTTAAAAGAGCCTCGCGTTTTTAGCGCGACTGCTACTTAAAAGAGCCTCGCGTTTTTAGCGCGACTGCTACTTCAAAAAGCCTCGCGTTTTTAGCGCGACTGCTACTTAAAAGATCCTCGCGTTTTCAGCGCGACTGCTACTTAAAAGAGCCTCGCGTTTTCAGCGCGACTGCTACTTAAAAGAGCCTCGCGTTTTTAGGGCGACTGCTACTTAAAAGAGCCTCGCGTTTTTAGCGCGACTGCTACTTCAAAGAGCCTCGCGTTTTTAGCGCGACTGCTATTTAAAAGAGCCTCGCGTTTTCAGCGCGACTGCTACTTAAAAGAGCCTCGCGTTTTTAGCGCGACTGCTACTTAAAAGAGCCTCACGTTTTCAGCGTGACTGCTACTCAAAATAGCCTCGCGTTTTCAGCGCGACTGCTACTCAAAATAGCCTCGCGTTTTCAGCGCGACTGCTACTTAAAAGAGCCTCGTGTTTTTAGCGCGACTGCTACTCAAAATAGCCTCGCGTTTTTAGCGCGACTGCTACTTAAAAGAGCCTCGCGTTTTTAGCGCGACTGCTACTTAAAAGAGCCTCGCATTTTTAGCGCGACTACTACTTAAAAGAGCCTCGCGTTTTCAACGCGACTACTACTTAAAAGAACCTCGCGTTTTTAGCGCGACTGCTACTCAAAATAGCCTCGCGTTTCGACTGCTACTTGAAATAGCCTCGCGTTTTCAGCGCGACTGCTACTTAAAATAGCCTCGCGCTTTAAACGCGAGGATGACGCGATAACTTCGCGTAAGAAGGCAGTCAGAGACTTTTCTTCTTCTCCAAGCCTTACGGCAGGAGTACGGCGATCTCGCCGGTAAAGGAGTTGATTGATCAGTTAGATTTAAGCCAAGTCACTCTAGAAATGTTCTAAAGAGTCTCGATGGAGAGATTCTTACCCCCGATAGGCGAAATGTGGGCTGGCGCGTCGCTGCCTTGGCCGCCGCCACCACTGCTTGCGCCAGTCGCCGAAGATGGAGCCGCTCGAGAAGTAGCACGAGTTTTGGGAGCCATTGCTGAGAAAAATCGACTGAAAATTTGGAGAAACTCGGTCGGAAGAAGATTGGGTCGTCTGAACTCTGATCGCCTGAATCTCTAAGTTTCTGGAAAATTCTCAAATAGAGTGAGAAGGATAAGAAATAGAGATTTCTTTTAAATGGAAGGAACCGCCTCTTGGAATTCGGCGCGAGTTTCGGAGAAAGTGACTGGTCAGTTACTCTCTAAAACGCGAAGCTATTAGCCTCGCGTGACTAAGAAAAAGCGAAGTTGATTAACTCCGCGCAACTATACAAAACGCGAGGATAGCCTGTGCCTTAGCTTCGCGTTTTCATGGAAAAACTTAGATTTTCTGATGAGTGCAATTAAGCTCTTCCGTCTAAGTTAAAGCGATTCTTATCCGATCATTTGGATTAGTAATCTAAGTTACGCAGAAGAGCCTTAGACTATTTTACCAAAATTATTGACCATCTATTTGTTGAGCAAGCAAAATTCTTGAAGCTAACAGATAGAGAGGAAAATAATTTATCTTTATTCATGAAGTAAGATATTACAAAGAAGGAGTTATAGCTCTCCCAAAAGCTTTTACATGATCAAACTCATCAAATAAGCAAAAACAGTAAGATTTCTCTACGGGCTGTTGAAGCTCAGTTCCCTGGTTCACATGCAAAAGAAAATTCAAAATTTCTCTACGGAGTGTTGAAGCTCAGTTCCCTAGTTCACATGCAAAAGATCTCCTCTGCAAATGTCAACTAGGATCTGTCATCTGAAATGAAGCACGAGAGGAAAGGAAAGTGCTGCACTGAAGCGCAATTCTGCACTGCAAGTGCTGCAGCTCCTTATTTACAGCCCCTTCTGGAGTTTATCTCTCGGAGCCAGAGCTTGAAACTTGCAACTATATTGTAAAGCATATACTTCTGACTTCCTTAGAGTCACTTCTGCTGATGAAGATCGATGGACCCACATACATTCCTCTTCAGAAAGGATTGGACTTACTGCAAAAGGAACAGAGTTTCCAAAAGAATGAAAACGCGGAGCTAAGCTAACTCCGCGCACAGTTGAAGAAATAGCCTCGCACTTTAAACGCAGAGGATGATGCGATAACTTCGCGAAAAGGGGGACATGATTTCTTTCTGCTCTTTCCTTCTCTTTCAAAATCCATAGAGACTGCTAATCAAAGATAGCCTCGCGGATTCATCGCGACTGCTAATCAAAGATAGCCTCGCGGATTCATCGCGACTGCTAATCAAAGATAGCCTCGCAATTCATAGCGACTGCTAATCAAAGATAGCCTCGCAATTCATCGCGACTGCTAATCAAAGATAGCCTCGCGGATTCATTGAGACTACTAGTAAAGCCCCGCGTTTCAAGCACAGGGACGACACAATAAAACGGCGATCTCGCCAACAAGACAAAGCAATCGTCCAGATTAAAATCAAGCCAAAATATCTCAGAATGGTTCTTAGAAAACCAAGAGATGAGGTTTTTTTTACCTTCGGAAGACGCTGCATAGACTGGTTCGCTGTTGCGTTTACCTACACGGCTGCTGCCATTAACGCCGGCCAACTTGCGAAAAGCCAAACTCCTCTGGAGAGACATCCTATGAAGAATTGAACGAAGATCAGTTGAAGATCATTCGTGAGTCACTCGAGTTCTCAGAAATTCTTCGGATGAGATGAAGAAGAAGATAAGCCGGGAGCTCTATTTAAACAGAATTTCCGTCGCTTGGTATTCGGCGTGGAAACTCAGGGTAATTAATGACGTAATTACGCATGTCACTGAAGACGAAGTGAAGCTGATTAGCTCCGCGTAAGTGAGCGTAACGCGAGATAGACTTGGTATTCTAACTCCGCATTTTCAGTTTGAAGATCCAAAGTATTTCAAAATCTGCTGAAGTCTAAGCCATTTTGAAAACTTTGGAGGGGGTTTTGTTGGCAGTGAAAATTTCTAAGTTAAAAGAATTTTCCACAACAGAACGCGGAGCTAATTCAATAGCCCCGCGTTTGGTTACATTAACCCTGCGTTTGAATAAAACGCGGAGATGTTTAATAGCTCCGCGTTGATTCCGCAGTCTGGCTTATATTAGCCTCGCGTTTGAGTAAAACACGGAGATGATCAATAGCTCCGCGTTAGCTCCGCGTTTTGGTTATTTAGCGCCGCGTTTTGATGCAATTAAAGCTCCGCGTAAGCAGATAACCAGAATCTCAAATTGATTGAGATTATGATTCTGGGCTTATCCAAATACCCGAATCAAGTCTAATCAGAATTCCATCAAAACTAAGATATTTGATTGGAATCCTCGATGAATGCGAGTTCTATTTAGATAGAAACTCTTGCATTAACCTGGGGCTATAAATACTTTCCTGGTGAAACCCTATAGAGGCTCTTTTGGATCTTTTGGAAGTTTTGGTAAAGTTCGAGTTACGCGTGAGAGCCTTGAACTAATCAAAACCAGAGATCAGGTCTTCTTCTTCTTTTTGGCATCGGAAGCCTCCTATCGATCCTTTGGCAATTCAAGTACGCGAGAGAGCCTTGAAGCCTTTGCTGATCATCTTCTGAAATCTTGGAGAATTCAAGTTACGCACAGAGCCTTGAGTTCGTGAAGATCAGAGAAAGTCACCATCTTCTTTCTGGAGTTCTTGAGAAGTTCGAGTTACGCGAGAGAGCCTTGAACGAATCAAAGCCATAGAAGATCGTCTATAGTCGGCCGATATCTTTAAAAGAGAAGATTTCAACGTACCGATCGTCCAAAGGAACTGCTTGACAGATCCCATCGCCACAGATCCCACAATTATTGTAAAAGAGAGAGATTGAAGTATAAAATTCTCTCTTTGTTCTTTTTATATCTTGTTCACTTTCATTGTAATTTAAGTTAATTCAATGGGAGGAAGCGAAGGAACTTTTGCGACGAACAGTATCAAGCCCGGACAGAGACTCCCTGTCCGGGCAGGATACTGTTTCCTGCAAAAGTTCCTTTGCTTCCTTCCATTGAATAAGTTTGAATTACAATAAAAGTGAACAAGATAAAAAAAGAACAAACGAGAGGATTTTATAGCTCAATCGCTCTCTTTTACAAAACAAAAGTGGGATCAGTGGCGATGGGATCTGTCGAGCAGCTCATTTGGACGATCGAACGTCGAACTCTTCTCTCTTGAAGATATCAGTCGATTGTAGACGATCTTCTCCGGTCTTTTCCGAACTCAAGGCTCTGTGCGTAACTTGAATTCTCTAAGAACCGAAAGGAAGAAGAAGAATACCTCTGACTTAAAGGCTCTCTCGCGTACTTGAATTGTCAAAGGATTCAAAAAGAAGACAATTGCCGAAAAGAAGATCCCTAGGGTTTCACCAGGAAGGTATTTATAGCCCCCGGTTAATGCAAGAGTTTCTATCTAAATAGAACTCGCCATTATCAACGATTCCAATCAAATATCTTAGTTTTGATGGAATTCTGATTAGACTTGATTCGGGTATTTGGATAAGCCCAAAATCATAATCTCAATCAATTTGAGATTCCGGTTATCTGCTCACGCGGAGCTTTAATCGCATCAAAATGCGGCGCTAAATAACCAAAACGCGGAGCTAATGCGGAGCTATTGATCATCTCCGCGTTTCACTCAAACGCGAGGCTAATACTAGCCAGACTGCGGAATCAACGCGGAGCTATTTAAACATCTCCGCGTTTTGTTCAAACGCAAGGTTAATATAACCAAACGCGGGGCTACTGAATTGGCTCCGCGTTCTGTTGTGGAAAATCATTTTATCTTATAAATTTTCACTGCCAACAGAACCCCCTCCAAAGTTTTCAAAATGGCTTAGAACTTAGCAGATTTTGAAATACTTTGGATCTTTTAAACTGAAACGCGGAGTTAGAATACCAAGTCTATCTCGCGTTATTGCTCATTTACGCGGAGCTAATCAGCTTCACTTTTTTCAGGGAAATGAGTAATTGCTTCATTGATTACTCTGAATTTCTGCACCGAATACCAAGCGACAGAAATCTTGTTTAAAGAGAGTCTTTGATTCATCTTCTTCTTCATTTCATCCTACGAATCCAAGAGTTTAGAACTTAGGCGACTCAGGCAAATTAGTTTGAAGGAATGATCTTTAACCGAGCTTCCTTCGACTTTCCATACGTCTTCATCACTAGGATGTCATCTAAGAAGAGTACGGCATCGCGCGCCTCCTCACCATCGGCGGTCGGCGTTAGCAGCGGCGGCAGCGGCTTAGGTAGTGGCCACAACCGCGAGCCAATCCATGCTGCACCAATTGGAGGTAGAAATTCTTAACTTTTAAGCTTCTAAGAACCATCTTGAGATGTTTTGGCTTGGTTTAATCCGGCCAATTGTTTACTTTACCGGCGAGATCGCCGTTCTCTGGTCGTAAGGCTTGGGAAGAAAGGAGAAGACGGAGAGAAACTCTGATCTTCTTTTACGCGAAGTTATCGCGTCATCCTCGCGTTTAAAATACGGGGCTATTTTAACTAGCAGTCGCGTCTCAACGCGAGACTATTTCCTCAACTGCATGCGGAGTTTATCCTTAACTCCGCGTTTTCATACTTAGAAGATTTTTCTGAATTTCTCGAACTCTTGATTCTTCTTTTGCAGTGAAGTACTTGGACCAGATCCTTCTTGAAGAGAAGTGCATGTGGCTTTACCAGTCTTCATCAGCAAAAGTAACTCTAAGGAAGCCAGAAGCATATGCTTTACAACATAGTCGCAGGTTTCAAGCTCTGGCTCCGAGAGATAAACTCTTGAAGGAGCCGTAAGCTCAAGTAAGGAATTGCAGCACTTGCAGTTCAGGTTGTGCTTCAATGCAGCACTTCCCTTTCCTCTCGTGCTTCATTTCAAATGACAGATCCAAATTGGCATTTTCAGAGGATATCTTTTGCATGTGAATCAGGGAACTGAGCTTCAACACCCTGTAGAGAAGTCTTACTGTTTGGTTATTGATGAGTTGATCATGTAAAAGCTTTTGGGAGAGCTATAACTCCCTCTTTGTAATCTTTTTTTTATCAATAAAGGCAAATTATTTTCCTCTCTATCTGTTGGCTTCAATAATTTTGCTTGCTCAACAAACAGATGGTCAATAATTTTGGTAAAATAGTCTAAGGCACTTCTGCGTAACTTAGACTACTAACCCAAATGATCGGATAAGGATCATTTTAACTTAGATGGAAGCGCCTAATTGCACTCACCAAAAGTCCAAGTTTTTCATAAGAACGCGAAGCTAAGACATCGTATTATCCTCGCGTTTTGAACAGTTGCGCGGAGTTAATAAGTTCGCGTTTTCCATCATCACGCGAGACTAATTGACTTCGCGTTTTGGAGAGTAACTGATTACTCATTTTCTCCGAAATTCGCACCGAACTCCAAGAGGCGGTTTCTTTTATTTAAATGAAATCTCTATTCCTTTGCCTTAGCGGCGTTGGGCAATTCATGCTTTTACCCCCAGCATGAAAAGGGTTAGCGAGAAACTAGTTCTTTTCCCATTGCCTGATCGACGCTGAGTAATTCATCAATTTTAGGTCAGAGGCGCTCAATTGCGCATGCCTAATAAGAAAAGACTGGAGGCGGTTCATAATTTGAACTGGGCACACCAGGTTTTAGGTCAGAGGCGCTCAATTGCGCATGCTTAAGAAAAAGAGACTGGCGGCGGTTCAAACTTGAGAACCGGGCACACCAGGTTTTAGGTCAGAGGCGCTCAACTGCGCATGCTTAAGAAAAAGACTGGAGGCGGTTCAAACTTGAGAACTGGGCACACCAGGTTTTAGGTCAGAGGTGCCAAACTGCGCATGCCTAAGAAAAGACTGGAGGTGGTTCAAACTTGAGAACCAAACACACCAGGTTTAGGTCAGAGGCGCTCAATTGCGCATGCCTGGTAAGAAAGAAGTTCAAGTGGTCATCTGCGTAACTTGAACGGAGATAGGAATAATCCAAATCATACTGTCAGAGGTAAAAACTTAACATGACAGGTCTACGGGATTTTTAGCAAACCTTCAGTTATCAACGGATTTGATTAGTCTTTACCAATCGCCGTTTGCGTTGGGCTAGCCATGCTATTTCCTTCAGCATGGTGAGTTGTCGAGGACTTGATTTCCTCTCCCCTTTGCTTTTAATCAGCATTGGGTAGTTAATTTCATACTTTTACCTCCAGTATGATAGGGTTGGCGAGGAACTTGATCTCCTCTTCCCTCTGCTTTAACAGCATTGGGCAATTGATTTCATACTTTTACCTCCAGTATGATAGGGTTGGCGAGGAGCTTGATCTCCTATTTCCTCTGCTTTAACAGCATTGGGCAATAAAATATTTTTATTTATAGCACCCAATTAGCCATTCCAATGGCTGTTGAGAATAGTAGAAGCATGATGTTTATCATCGTCAATATTTTCGGCACCCCCAGCTAGATTCGGCTGTTAACCAATGAGGACGATTCGATCGCAGCTGTGGTTCGGAGCATATCCAAGGGGCTAGCTTGAAGGTGCAGGCTGCCCATGCTTGGTGTCGATATTGGCTTCCCTACTGGTACAGGGATCGCTCTGGTAGGGAACTTATTGGTTTCAACTACCAAAGTTGTCATATTTGCAGAAACTTTCTTTTGATCCTCTTTAAGTGTGAGAACTCCGGCTTCTATCAATGCTTGAATTCGGTTCTTAAGATGATAGCAATCCTTAGTTGGGTGCCCGACGTTCCGATGGTACAGGCAATAGTGAGGGTCATTGGTTTTACCAACGTCTTCCGATTTTTCATTTTCCGGAAGTTTTAGCAAGCCCAGATGGAATAAAGTACCAGTCTGCTCAGTCTTGAATGTATAAGTTTTATCTTGTCGGGGCCTATTTTGACCTGCACCTCTCGGATTCTGAGGTCTTGGCTTTGGATTTGCAACTGATGCCATCACAGCCTTCCCTTTATTTTCAGGATTCTGTGGATATGGCTTGTTATTTGTAGAGTTTCTCGTGCTACGAGATTCCTCAATCCGGCGAATTATATCTTCCGCCTGCTCTCCCTGCCTTAACAGATCTTTCCAAGTTTTGGACTCTACAGCTCCCATTCTTATTAGTATCCCAGTCCTGAAATTATACTTACAGGTTTCCATCAGGGTTTCCTGGGTCATACCGTGTCGACAATACACGAATTTTTTACTGAAGCGTTCAATAAAACTTTTAACCGTTTCTTCTTCCCCTTGTTTCGTCGCAAGGAGGGAATGAACCGATATTTCGGTATCATCCTCAAAGAAACGTGCCAAGAACTGTTTCTCGACATCATACCAGTTATTGATAGTACCTGGGGTCAACTGCATAAACCATATAAAAGCAGGCCCTCGCAGAGTGCTCGCAAATACTTTGGTCATTACGGGATCATTTCCCATTAGATGACCTGCCTGCGATAAGATATATGTGCTGGCTTGGGGACCCCTTCCCATCATATGACTCCAATTTGAGGGGTTTATATTTTTCTGGATAAGGGGCGAAGTCCCATTCAGGCGGGTATGGTCTTGAAACCCCCGATTATTTCAATTCTTTCTTGTGCATTAAGGCATCCAGTTGGCTTTGCAATTTTTCGATTTTTTCTCCATGAGAATCATGAAAAGAATATTTGTCATCATCGTCATACATCGAATAAGCTTTTTCTTCTTTAGTTTCTTCATTTGTCTTAGGTGACGGTTCCGAAGAAGTTTTAGCCTTATCATCGGCTATCTTCTGGGTATTTTCGACCACTTTTAGAAGCATTAGTTTGAGGTCATCAATGGCCTTCTGCTGACCTCGAATCATCTGCTCTTGGGCTTCCATCCTCTGGTCATTGTCATCGGACCTGTCCACCATATGTGACGCTGATTTTCATGGTTGGGAAGATGCACGAGATTTTGGAGAAGCTATAGCTGAATTGTCGCTGTCATCATCATAAGAACCTTTTGAAAGTTTCTTATAATTCCGAGGAGTGACAGCACCTGATTTGAGTCGAGTAAGATGGCGAGGTTGTTCATCATCTGCATTTGACTCGTGTCTTTTTTCCATGGTCTTCTTACCTTTACCGACCATATTTGAGGTCACCGCCTTTACCTCTTTTTCCTTGATTTTATATTTCAGATTATTCTTCCTCATTTTCGGAGTATAAGACTCAGTTATTCTATTAAATAAAGAAATTCTTTTCTTACCACAGCAGCAACTATTCAGTACAGCTGATATTATTTGCTCGCAATGACATATCGAATGTGACTGAGTTTGACTCGTTTTCTTTTTACTCGTCAAATAATCCCTGAGATCAAGTATTTTAGAAAATAGAGAATCTTCAATTATATTTTGGACATGGGGCCCACTTGGCTGATGGAGGAGTTCAGGAGCCTGCTGTAACCCCCCATGACTGGTGGCGTTATCTGTGCTATACTTATCAACCTTTATTCTGTATAATGGCTGATTTACGTGGGGTTGGGACATAGCCTCGCGTTTTACGCTGACTGGGTGTTTTTGCAGAAGTTTAACTTCTGCTTGTTTAGCCTCGCGTAAAGGAGTATCCTCACACGCTGGCATTATTTTGCGATTAGCGCAAGAATCCTTGGCTTCGCGTTTAACGCTTGGCTCAAGTTTTTGTTCAAGTTCAATAGCCTCGCATGGGGAGTTTTTACTACATGCTGGCTTATGCTCGCGCTTTACGTGAGTTTTGGCACCTTGGCCAGTTTCATAACTAAATTCAGTAACCTCGCGTGGAGTCAATCCATCACACGCTGGCCTGAAGTTAGCTTTGCAATTTGTGTCGCGGGCCTGAAGAATAGCTCCGCATTTTGCTACGCTAGCCTCGCGTTTTATGCTGGCTTGGCCTGCTTTAGAAGTTTATCTTCTGGAATAGTAGCCCCGCGTGGAAGAAACTTCTTGCACGCTGGCTTACCCTTGCGATTAACGCAAGTCATATCTTCGCGCCTAGCGCGATTCTTACGATTAACAACGATCTGCCAATCGTCTTCGCGATTCTCGCGAAAGATCTTGCGTTTCTTGCAAGTATTACTGGCCTAGCGTTTCTCGCTTGGCTCAGTATCAGCCTCGCGTGGAAAATCACACGCTGGTTTTGAAGAACTTTTATACTCGCGTTTCTCGCGAGTGTCAGAAGTCTTGCGTTTCTCGCAAGTATTATTAGCCTCGCGTTTCCCGCTTGGCTCATCCTCGCGTGGAAAATCACACGCTGGCTTTAAAGAATTTTTATACTCACGTTTCTCGCGAGTGTCAGATATTTTGCTACTGGCTCAGCTTCGCGTTTCTCGCTAGGCTCAGCAATAGCCTTGCGTGGAAAATCACACGCTGGATTTAAAGAATTTTTATACTCACGTTTCTCGCGAGTGTCAGATATTTTGCGACTAGCTCAAATCTTGCTGGCTTCGCATTTCTCGCTAAGCTCAGTAATAGCCTCGCGCGGAAAATCACACGCTGGCTCAGCAATAGCCTCGCATGGAAAATCACACGCTGGCTTGTCCTTGCTTTTAAGGCAAGTTGTAACTTCGCGTTTAACCCGATAATGACCGGTCTTGCGATTAGCGCGAGCCAGTTTGCGAGGGACTATAGCCTCGCGTCCATTAGCCTCGCGTCTGAGGCGGGCTTTGAGGGCTTTTCGCCTTGCTCTCTGATTTCTATTTCGGAGTTGGGTTCTGGTCAATCCAGTTCCCAGGTCTTCTTCGGCAGCAGGAAGCTCATCCTCTGTTAGGATTTCCTGTCCGAGCATCGGCCCTATAGCCGCAGTCTCCAAGGATCCCCGTATCTCAGTGGATACATTTTTACTCGTTACTCGGGTATTGGAGCACATGAGACGATAGTGTCGTGTCTCGTCTAAGTCACCTGATCCAGAGGAGAGAAACTCCTCATACTTCTGCTGGTCGATTTCAACGACCAGTGTATCTACTTTGGATCCGATCATGTCAACGTCCGATTGCGCCACGATCTCTTTTTCGATGAAAGAGATGGCTCCCACTGTGGTCGCCAGTTTGTTCGCTGCAAAAGTTCCTTTGCTTCCTTCCATTGAATAAGCTTGAATTACAATGAAAGTGAACAAGATAAAAAAAGAACAAACGAGAGGATTTTATAGTTCAATCGCTCTCTTTTACAAAATAAACGTGGGATCAGTGGTGATGGGATCTGTCGAGCAGCTCATTTGGACGATCGAACGTCGAACTCTTCTCTCTTGAAGATATCAGCCGATTGTAGACGATCTTCTCCGGTCTTTCCCGAACTCAAAGCTCTGTGCGTAACTTGAATTCTCTAAGAACCGAAAGGAAGAAGAAGAATACCCCTGACTTCAAGGCTCTCTCGCGTACTTGAATTGCCAAAGGATTCAAAAAGAAGACAATTGCCGAAAAGAAGATCCCTAGGATTTCACCAGGAAGGTATTTATAGCCCCCGGTTAATGCAAGAGTTTCTATCTAAATAGAACTCGCCATTATCAACGATTCCAATCAAATATCTTAGTTTTGATGGAATTCTGATTAGACTTGATTCGGGTATTTGGATAAGCCCAAAATCATAAACTCAATCAATTTGAGATTCCGATTATCTGCTCACGCGGAGTTTTAATCGCATCAAAACGCGGCGCTAAATAACCAAAATGCGGAGCTAACGCGGAGCTATTGATCATCTCCGCATTTCACTCAAACGCGAGGCTAATACTAGCCAGACTGCGGAATCAACGCGGAGCTATTTAAACATCTCCGCGTTTTGTTCAAACGCAAGGTTAATATAACCAAACACGGGGCTACTGAATTGGCTCCGCGTTCTGTTGTGGAAAATCCTTTTATCTTAGAAATTTTTACTGCCAACAGATATCCCGGATGGAGGCTCTTTGTCCGGACTGGATACCCCGGACGGAGGGTGGGAGTGGGGGCGAGGGCGAGCGGAGAGGGTGAGGGCGGCGGCTAGCGGGGAGGGTGAGGGCGAGAGCGGCGGCTAGCGGCGAGGGTAAGGGCGGCGGCTAGCGGCGAGGGTGAGGGCGACGGCTAGCGGCGACGGCGGTGAGCGGGGAGGGTGAGGGCGAGGGCGGCGGCTAGCGGCGAGGGTGAGGGCGGCAGCGGGGAGGGTGAGGGCGAGGCCGTCGGCTAGCGTCGAGCGTGAGAGCGTCGGCGGCGAGCGGGGAGGGTGAGGGCGTCGGCTAGCGGCGAGCTTGAGGGCGGCGGCAAGGGCGATGGCGGGGGCAGGGGGGCGAGGGAGAGGGGGGCGAGAGCGAGAGCGAGGGCGATGAGGAGGGGATATTTTGGTCTAAAAATTTTGATAACAATATTGTAATGCTATAGAAGTTTTAAGTGGGCTCACTAGGAAAAAAATTGTCCCAATCTAGAAACACCCCTAAATCTCCCTGCTTTACCCCCATACATGATTCTGCTTTACTCTAAGACATGATTTTTTTTTTTTGTTCCCTTCCAATTAGACTTCCCCAGTCCTCTCAACTCTTTTCAAACGATGGCATGAACCAGATTTTTTTTTTTTTTTTTTTAACAAAAGCAGCATGGAAGAGCATATTTGCCTTTAGAACGACTCATACAGCAAGGAATCCAGCCCACCATCACGCCACGGGACTTTGTCCGGAAAGTCCGCAGAATTCTTTTGCCGCATGGAGTGACTTGATTGGCAACTATCCCAGAATCATTGCCCTGACTGAAATTACTTGTAATTTTCGGTTGTTTTTATATAGTTTGTATTAGTTGTTCATATCTAAATATAGTTACAAAAAAAATTATGAATTTAAATATAAAATTAAAATCTTAACTTAAATGATTAAATTTTTGAATTAGACTAGTTCTTAGTTTTGTATTTATACCCATCAAGTTTCTGGTTGGACTCTTGACCTGACGTTCAAGTTGGTGTCAGGACCTTGACCTAACAGTTCATCCTTTTGGATCAGACTGGTCTCAATTTTGTAATCAATTTTGTATTTTGGCCTATCATGCTCTGATTTGACCCGAACAGTTTGGCTGTTGTTCAGCCTTATCTATTTGCCTAGAACTATTACCTTTAATGTTGGTTTATATACTTTACTTTGTCACTCTGGTTAATAGTCAAATAGACTGCAGAGTACATTCGCTTTCCATTTTATTAAGCCTTGAGAAAAAAAAAAAAAAAAAAAATTCCAGTGCTCTCTCTAAGAAACAAGACAAGACGACACAAGGCTCACTTCCCCCAGCTGACTTCGTTCCCCGCGCCCAATACCAATCTTTTCTTCCTCTTCTGATCTTTTCAAAAAATTGAAATCAATTTCTTCCTCTCGCTTCCCTTCAACAAGAAACAGAGACAGGTGAAAAAAAAAAAAAAATTATTTCCTTTTTCAAGTTATACTTACATATCATCTTGTTTCTGTAAGATTTATTAAGCTTATTTTGAACTCAAAAATTGTGCTCCAGGGCAATCGAACTATGGAGAAAGGTTGCAAGATCTGCGAGAAGTATAAAGAGCATTGTTACGAAGATCACCTCAATGGCAAAAATGTGGAGTTTTATGAACTCATGCATGGGGATTTTTCGCAACATCTGGTAACTATTTTCATCCATTTCTGTTTACTCTCTCCTCAAAAGATGGAAAAAGAAAATGAAAGAAAATAGAGATGCAGAGTATGTTCTAGTTGCAACTTTTAGTTCACGGGGTAAATACAGCTTTGTGAAAATTCAGAAATTTATATTTTGGTGAAATTTTTAAAATTTTTAGGATTTTCCAAAGTTCAGAGTATGTACTTGTTTTGATTTTATATAATTTTTCAAAGTAAACAATAAAAAACCAAAAGCCAAGATTTTTTTCCCCCTTTTAAGTTCTATAACCTACAAGAAAAGCCTCCAAAAAATTCTTCCAAAAAAAAAAAAAAAAAAGCTTCCAATAAATAAATGTGAATAGAAATAAATCTTTTTTTCCCCCCTTATAAGATCATTCAATTGCATAGTTAGTAGTAGTAAAGAGATGAATTTGGCATAATTCCTTCGAATCTTTTGTGATTGTTCTTTAGAATAGTAATTTATTAGTAAAGAACTGGGTCTAATTAACTTGGAATTGGTTGCACATCCAAATCAAAAAATAATAGAGTTCTATAGTGTTATAAGTGAAAGAAGAATTGGCAGTTTAAAGAGAAATACTACGTCGGTCTTAAACATAGGACCTCTTATAACCCACTCAAGCCATTTCGACCCTTTAACCAGTGAGCAGGCCTCATCAACGATATATATATATATATATATATATAACGTACAAGGGTGGCTCAACGCCTATGCTCTCGTCTTAGTGATCTCTCTGTACACTACTCCATCTCCCTATCGACGCAGACCACATCCTCCGGTCCGGGGCTGATGTCCTGGATGTAATTGTCCCTCCTCATCGGAGAAATATTTTGTCTTGCTTAATTGGTAACATGCTTCCTTCCCTGTTCAACTCTTGAGATGTTTGAACCTTGTCATTTTTTTATATTGTAGAGAATGCCCAAAAAGTTTGCATCTTATTTTAAAGGAAAACTTCCCGCAATAGTTGATCTGAAGGGTCCCAGCGGTAAGATTTGGCCTGTTCAGCTGAAAAAAACCAGTGAAGGAGTGCTGTTGAAATCTGGCTGGAAGGAGTTTGTTGAGTATCACCACATACAAGAGAGTTACCTTTTAGTTTTCGAGTATGATGGAAAGTTTTCCTTTGATGTTACTATCTTTGACGAAAATCACTGTAAGAAAGCAGCTTGCTATTTGTTTATGGACAAGGGCTCTGAGAAACAACCAAGTGAAGATTCTTTGGAAGTTTTGAATGTAGACTCTCGCCGTAAAGTGGCTATGCGCAGTCCTTCCGGCTGCCCTCATCATGAAATGCAGCATGCATCGCCATTCTCAACTGCCTGCAAGATGTCTAGAGAAAATGAACAAGCTGCCTCAAAGTATCAGAGAGTTGAGTCGAGTTACAAAAGGAGAACTTACAGGAGCAATGAACACCCTGTTCATCCAAAGAACAAGCACTGCAACACCTGTAAGTTGGTTTGCTTCCTCTTATTTAATGTTACTTGTTATTTGTTAAGGACTTGTTCCTTGTTCCGCTTCTAAAAATATTTTAAGCCCCCATCTTATCGATTTCTGTAGGCTAGTTTGAAAAGTTCCAGATCAGGTTTCTTAAGTGAACCCATGCATGCAAGTTGGCGTAACACAACAGGGCTCACTGCGAGTTCCTTCTGCACAATTTATCTTTGATTTTACTGAATTTCCACTGTTTTTACATGGATTGATGTTGGACTTAGAACTCACTTATTTTTTGGCTTGTCCTTGAATTTTCGATTTGAGATATGAACCCACTCGGAAGGGAATATTTGGTATAGGCTACATGAATCCTTCTTATCAAGTCATCTATGTTAAGGGAATAATTTAAGACATGGATTTCTCAACTTCATTTGTCTCATATAAACTTATGAAAATTTCTTATGTTACTTGATTTTAATATGGTGTAGGTCCTGATATTGGTGCTCGAGGCACAAGGCACCGCATGAAGCGAGAATTTGATGACATCCAGAGTCTGGAGCTTGAGAAACTTAATTATCCAAACCTTTTCATGTCAAGACGGAAAGTTACTTACAAGCAACAAGAGCTGGCAATAGAGTTGCTTCATTCAGTTCAACCAGACAATCCTTGTTTCCTCTCATTTTTGCAACCTGGTAGTGTCAGCAAAGGTTACCATATGGTAAGCTCCGCAGATGCTTTTTTCTCACAGAAAAGAATAGTTCTTTGGATGCTGCATTTACCCAACTGATTCCGAACATACACGTAACTTTATGCACTCATAAATATGTATCTTTTATGCTACCACCTTACTTTATGAAGTATTTTGTTGTTTAAGAAAATGACTAGCATAATCTGTAGGATATGATGCCCATTAAATAGATAATTTAAAAAGATGTTCAGGCCCATGAAGATTCATCTGACGATAATCTAGTCCAAGCACGATTTCAAATATCCAATGTTCTAAAATGCGTTTTCAGTATGCGTGCGGTCGAGGACCGCATAACGCATAATCGGATTACGCACCGATTATGCGGATTACGCGGAATTATGCGGAATATTAATATTTTAATATATATTAATATAATAATTATAAAAATAGATATATTAAGTGCTATAAAACTCTAAAAAAAATATAAATAATAACTGTAAGCATGTAAAATGAAGATAAATTGGCTATAATCCAATTACAAATTACAAAATTATAAGATGCATGTACAAAATTACAAATTACAATGAACATATGACAATAATCCACATATTGCTAATACAAGATATGTGTATGATAAGTTTCAGTTCGGGGACTTGTGAAATTCCAAAAATTCAAGATGCATGTATGGTTTGGATATATAAATAATCAAGTATTAAAGAAATTAAAATTTATAAAAAAAGTTTGTGTTCACATAAGTTTGAAAAAACTTTCTAAATTGTTCAGCAATTACTGCACATACATACCAATAATCAAGTACAAATAGAAATTAAATTGCTAATCAAGTCATTAAACAGTACATTACTCATCAGTAACTAAATCCAATAAATTTTGAGCAAAATTCAACTTCTTTATCAAAAGAAACTCCCCTAAAAGTTTGTACTGCAGAATTATTTCAAAAGAATTCAGCTATTATTTCAAATTATTGATGTTTGTACTGTAGAAGTGGTGTGGTCATCGATGAAGGTGAAAAACAAAAAACAAAAAATTGGCTAATGGAGGTGAAGAATCAAAATAATGCAGTGGCTGAATCTCCCCTTTTTCCAAATTAACTCAAACCCTTAATTCTACTCAGTTAACAGTTAACATAAAAATTGTCTAACTCATTTTCCCCAAATAAAACCCTAATCCTAATTTTTCCAAATATTTTCTTTCACCAAAAAATTCAAACCCTAAAATCAACTCAGTTTACTCAAAATAATCATCAAAAATATTCAAGAAGGATAATACCAAAAAAAAAAAACCATCAAAACCTAAAGTGATCCAAAATTTTAACTGAAAAAAAAAAAAATTTACCTGTGCTGCCGCCGTCGCCGCCGCCGCCGTCTGAGAACTCGCCTTGAGGACCGCAGCCGCCGGAGATGTCGTCGGGTCGCCGGTGAGATTGGAGGGGGGAAGGAGCGATCAGAGAATTAGGAATTTTTTTTCCCCGCTGGGCTCGAGAGCTTCGATTCGGGATCGAAGAGGAAGGGAAATAAGTAATGGGTTGCGGGTACGGGTTGGGTTTTGGGTGCGGGTCGGGCGTATTTTTAACGTTCGAAATCCGATAACCCGTTTGTCCGCATAATTGGACGCATTCTTCTTTTTCTACGCGTTTTGGGGGCGAAAACGCCTATGCGGCTGCATATGCGCCCGCATAGGGTGTTTTTTAGAACACTGCAAATATCACAATCTTACCACTTGACATCTTGAAGATTGCTATTCAAAATCATCTAGAACCCTGCTCTCACAAATTTAGACTTAGCACGTACAAGAAACCCTCAAGATTTTCAAGTTTATCATGATGGTAATTTTTACCAACTTAATGATTCTATAAATACATTCTTCCTCCATGTAGAAAGAGATAGGAAAAACTCCTTTGAGAGCTTGTAAATAGAGAGAAAAATGACTATTCGAGAGATTTGGTATTTCTTTTATTAATATAAAGATCATGTCGAACCCTTGACATTCATCCGAGAATGCAGACTCGAAGATCTTCCAAGTTGAACTCTGTTACATCCAATAGTATTTTCTTTAATCACGGTTTATTTACTAGCAGTTTCGTTGTAGGTTGTGATTTCCTTTAAACTTTTGGATTCGAGTCTAGCTCGAGTTTTAACTCATGTTGGTTCTTGAATTGATCTGATTGTTTAGTTGACAATTTTTGAAATCAACAATTGACATTATATGTGGAAAACACAACTGAATCGTGGTTGGAACACGTTCAGAACTTAGGCAGACTAACACCGAATAGAGAGAATCTAACATTGATAGGGCAAATAATCAGGTGGATCTTGATGCCCCTGGGACCAATGCTTTCGATCAGATCACGGTGCTTACTCAAGCCTAGCAAACAAATCGATAGAGGCTAATGGCCCTCCACCTCTTTCGGCCTTGCCTGCAAGGATTTCTGGATGGATGATCCACCCAATATCAACCTCATAGGGGAAAGTATTAACAGGCGACTTGAAGACAATGACAATGAGTCCACCTTTACCTTGAGAAGAGGAAAATTACTACATCAGCATACTCTGATACTGAATCCGAAAAAAATGACCCTCTCTTCGGTTCAATTCTTGAAAAAACAATATAAGCTCAAGATTTCAACTTCTAGGAAATATGATGGTGTTGACAAAAAAAAAAGAGAGCATGGGTCTGCACGCAGGATTTCCTGTGCGCAGGAAGCAGGACCTGTGCGCAGGATCTTGCACGCAGGCCCCTGCGCGCACGCTCCGTGCGCAGAGTAGGCCCGCGCACATCTACGCACCCTTCATTTTAGAGAACGTATTTCCATTTCACGTAGATTTGGTCCGGATTTTCAAGGAACCGATATCCCTGATCTCGGTGTTTCTATTACTGGATTTGACCCAGATCTTATCCGAACAGTTACCCCTCGATATATAAAAAAAGGGTAGAGTCCAGATAAAGGGGGATTTTTTTTTTATAAGAAAAAGTTTTCAGGACGAAGAAATTTTCAGGGAAGAGTCCCAAATGAAGAGAAATAGGGAGACGGAAAAATTCCAAGAGCGGAGTTCGCTCTCCTTTTCTGAAGAAATCAACTGACACGACGTTCCGATCGTCAACGGAGTGCATCAGCGAGGCTCCACCGCTGCCAGACCCACAGAAATTTAAAAGAGGAATCAAATTAATTTTTCCTATTCTTATAATCTCATTTTATTCTGTCATTTTTCTTTTATTGCATACAAATTTCGGACGTACAGATGGGACCATGGATTCTCATGTGCATATTGCCAACTACTAATCGGCTATGCGTCTCCAAGAAGTTTTTGAAGAGTCATGTGCTTGCTTTCTCTATGACCCTTAAAAAGGAGTCAAAAAAAGCTGGTACAACCAACTATCTTTTGGGTTTATCAGTTCTTTTTGCCAGTTGTGTCATTTGTTTACACAAAAATTCAAAGGGAGTAGAAATATTCAGAACAACTTAGCCTCGCTCCTACAGATCGAGCAAAGACCCAGTGAATTCTTGAGGAGTTATCTCAAGCGATTCACAGAGGCCAGGCTCCTGAGGAAATATTGCTGCTCTGACATAGCCCTTGTAGCATCGATGAATGACATTCAATATATGAGACTTTGAAAATCTACCACTAAAAAGAAACCGAGTTTTTTTCATGAGTTGCTTAACAGATTCGACAATTACGTCACTGTAGAGGGCTTTGAGTTACTTTTCATGGATTCTCGAAGGTAAATCTCTAAAAGAGAAGAAGCAAAACAAATCACGAGCAAGAAAGTGGAGCTTGTTAAAGCACTATCATGACCAAAAAAAGGGGAGATTGCCACCTTAGGGCGAAAGAAGAATTTACCCCTCTAGATATATCTCAGATTCAAATCCTCAACCAAGTCCTGAAGGAATGGCTACTCTTCAAACTACCTTCTATGAAGTCGATATCATAGAGACGAAAATCAGTATTTTTGTAAATATCATAGTGATCAACCACACAACGTTGAATTGCTACCAACTTAAAAAAGAGATGGAAAACCTCAAAATGCCATCAAGAAGACATCTGATAATGGTTTGACAACAAATGCGTTGGCGGCTTAAAGTCCTGAGGAGGTCCCTGAAGACTAGGTTGAAGTCTATGATACTGACTCTAAGGGACTTGCAGCTGGAGGAACATCATGCCTGCAAGAGATACGCTAGAACACTTAATGTCTCCCAGTATACTTTGAAGTGACTTAGAAGTCAAGAGATCACATTCTCAGCAAGAGAATTAGAGGGAATCCAAATTCCTCATGATAGTGCCATCATTACTACCAATATAGTTGGGTTCGAGGTAAGAAGGATTCTCATTGATATGGAAAGCATGTGATACCATCTTTCTTAGTAACTTTAAACAGATGCGCATAGATGGGCATACATGAGAAGGAACTCAACAGGGTTTCAAGGTCCTTAACTGGTTTTAGTGGGATGGAAACTCCAACCATTGGAACCATACCTCTTCACACAATGTCTAGAAAGGCCTCTTGACGAGTAATCCTAAAGGTGAAGTACACTGTTATTGATGTTGGCTCACCTCATAACGTCATACTTGGACGACCTTTTCTCAACACTTTGGAGGCTGTAGTCTCTAAATTGCGTCAAGCTATTAAGTTTCCAGCATAGCATGGAATCGAGAAAATTTCCAGTAATTAAAAGACAGCTCGAATTTGTTACCTAACTGCTGTCAAAAGGGAAACTAATGCTGAAGTTCTCCGGATAAAGCAACGGAAAGTTTCAGGTATAGACTCGATAACTTCAGACCGAATATAGAATCTCATATTCCGGGATGAGATTGAAGATCTGCGGCCTACCCCTGTAGAGGAAATAATAATCCGAGTTGAGGGTCGGAAGAGATGGTCCAAATTGGAGCATCTCTCTAGGAGCCCATATGCTCTAAATTGATACACTTCTTGAACAATGTGGATATCTTCGCATGGACACCAATAGACATGGAAGGGGTTGATTGAAAGGCCATCTCACAAACTAAATATGACCCAGAATAAACCGCAGTGAGGTAGAAAAAGCACAATATCAACATTGAAAAAAGGGAAGCTGCAGAGAACAAAGTTGATAAACTCCTAGCTGCCGAGTTTGTACGAGAAGTACAATATCCGGAATGGCTGGCTAATGTTCTGTTAGTGAAGAAAGCTAACGGTAAGTTGCGGATGTGCATTGATCACACAGATCTCTACAAAAAAGCAAGTCGAAAAGACTACTTCTCTCCACGAATGATTGAACAACTTGTGGACTCAGCATACGGACAGTAACTTCTCAGTTTCATGGATGCTTTCGTTGGTTACAATCACATTCAAATGGCCAAGGAAGATGAAGTCTACATCAACCAAGGTGCCTACGTAATTTTGCAGCAAAATACAAGTAACTTGAGTAAAATCTCATCGAAAGATGACATGGGCAGTATTTAAAGCTTTTACAAAGTAAGAACTAGCTTATTACTTTGTTATATGGTTTTGTTATTCTCTTGCTAATAGAACACGGAGGGTTTCCACCCGCCGTTTTATTTCAAAAAAGAAAAAAAGTAAGAACTAGCTTAGGTTTGCACATGCCCGGTCTCTGTGTAGTTGAAACCAGTGCCTGTCTTATATTGCCAATGCTATAGTCAGGGGCAGACCCACAAATACTTGAGGGGTGCCCCCTCAAATTTCTTTTTAAAGCTATTATGTTTTCATTTTGAAATTTTTTTCAAGATTGACTTTCAAAATTCTCAATTTTATAATTTTGTCCCTCCTAAATTTTTAATTTTCAATTATGCAAATCGGGATTATGAGAGATTAATGGTTCAATAATCGAGTGAAAATGATGTCTCATTATTTTGGGCTAATAAAATATTAATTTTTTTATTTTAGACTCCAAAAATCAATAACAAAAATGTTTGAAAATGATATTTGCATTGTAATATCTTAAATTTGTATAGAAATTATATAATGGAAATATCTATATTAATATTGTAATACTATACACAACAAAAATGGATAACTTTTAGATCGAAAGCTCTAGCTCTGAACCTCTGGCAGGGCATTTCGTCTCCAAGTTGTTCGGTTAGCTCGACCCCTAGGTAGCTCTACCCCCTTCTGTTTCAAATGTTTGGGTCAGAATGTTGTGTATCATATTCATCCTCCAACCCTTTCAGCTTTGCTGTTTTGCTTCTCTATGATATGTACTCTTTATCTTAATTTAGTTTGTAATATGCATTTTTCTGGGGAAAAAACTCACAATTTGATAATCACCATCTCATAAATTGTATCTCTGCATCAACCAACATTCTGGTCCATTTAAATTGCTAACATTTCTAACTGCAGCAGTAGTAACCGTGAAACTAATACTCTTAAATATATCCTCCCAGAGTTTCTAAAAGCTCATACACAATTAAACACAAGTACTTGCTTCTTCAGTTTTCTGCAGTGGACCTATGATGATTGGTTTAGGTCTAATTTTTTTTTTCTTTATTTCATTTTTTAGATAACTTTTGGTGTAAAGTTAGCATACTCTTTATGCGGTTTAATCACTGGAGCATAAATCATGCAGAACAATACATATAGTTCATTAGATTCATCCATGTTGTCAACAACTCACCCAAAAGGAACCCAATAATATCAGTACATATATTTTTCTTTTAGTCGAGGCAGTATTGATTTGATTTTATATTTTTTGTCAGCAGACATTTGTTTCTTGCTACTAATGATACCGTTAATGTTGTTTACTTGTTCCTCTTTAGTACATCCCTCAAGAATTCCAGAAAGCTCACCTTCCTTCGAAAAGGTGCAACCTTGTTCTTCAAGTTCCAGTCCAGGGAAAGAAATGGCGCGTTGAGCTTTTTGTTTACAACAATATGTCAAGGTTCTGTTGGGAGTCTTTTGTTGTTGAGAATGACTTGAAGGTTGGAGATGCCTGCCTCTTCGAGTTGGTTGATGACTCGATATACATCCTGATGACAGTTCATATCATCCACGCAACAGGCCGTGATAATTGATTAGAGGAATCAGGTTTTGCCACGAGAATGAAGAAGTAAATTGTTATTGTAGAAAGCTTTAGGGCATAAACTTGGTAGTATCTGCACTAGCAGCAGATTTTAGAATCTGTGGATGTGTATATTTCCTTTTGCTGTTGTAATTGAATTTTAAAGTACTTAGATCTTCACAAATTTATCTTAATTCTCCAAATGTAGCATGCGTGTATATATACAATCTTTCTTTAGCAGCTAGTGACAATTGGAGACCATTCCACCCCATTTCGTACATTAGTCATCACATTGAAATTTATAATTGAAGTACTAGCACTTATTCTCATTATATAATATCTCACTAGCTCATTGGATTCTTTACCGCGATGATGTAATATAATGATCTTTTCATTTCAGCTTGCAGCGTAGTTTTCCTTTTGAATGAACTGAAATAGAAATTTAGAACCAAAATTCCAATCGCTATGGAGGATGCAAATTTTGCTCAGTGTTTGATTATAGCAATTTTATGGCATATTTGATTTGATTAGAGAGAAATAATGGAATTATCAATATCCAAACAGCTATGTTTCTGGTTGGTTCTTGCATACTACTTGTTTGGGAATTTTACATATCGGTCCCTTAAATCTTTAAAAATTAGACTTTAATTTCTGAAATCTTTATAGTTTGATTTTAGTTTCCAAATCCTTTTAAGTTATTTCACTTTAGTATTTCTGGATAACTTTCTTTAGGTCGGTTAAAATTTTGGTCCGAATTTTTCATTATACTCCTGGAATGGAGGATCTCTCTTTCTTCTTTCTTCCTCTTTTTATTGGATTCTCATTATATTCCACAAAACCGCGCTTTTACCATTCCTCACCACTTCGTTCAAAAACCGAAGGAGAGTAGATCCTAACTCTAACCAAATGATTTAAAATTAAAACTAACTTATCATATATTAGTCATTTCCTCTAGCTCTTAAATATTAAAATTAAATTTTACTGTTTATTTAGAAGAAATAACTAATCGATGGATAAAAGTGAAATAATTTAAAAGATTTAGAAAACTAAAATCAAAATATGAAAATTTTAAGAACTAAAGTCTAATTTTTAAATATTTAAGAACCCGATACGTAAAAACCCTTATTTCTTTTGCTTGTTTTTGAAATACATAAGCGGTTCCAGAGAAGGATGATTAGCAGATCTCGTGGTACATGGAGCGTCACGATCCGCAACATCATTTGGAGCTTGGCCATCTAGCCAGGGAAGTAACTACACTTGGACCATGGGGTCCATGCGCGCCCCCAACCCCCAAAGCATTTGATAATATAATATGATTCATGCCTCTACTTTTTTATGATTCAGATTTATGTTAATATTAACTTACCTCCATTTGTTAATGAAATTGCAGAATGGTAATATACAGAGTTCACTTTTTTTTTCCTGTTATTAGTTCAAACGTTTTAGCAATGCCTGTTTTCTTTATTTTATTTTTCACCCAGCTGGAAGATCGGTATTATTTTCATATCGTTACTTTTACTGGACCATACGATCACAATGGTTGATCTGGCCAAAGTCAATCCACTTTGGTGTTAGGACCACTGTCCTCACCATCATCGATAATGGATATCACGGACAACACCAAGTTCATTACTCTCCTCACTTTCTCATTCTCCTCCTCCTCTCCTAAGACCATCATCCAACTCCCAAGCACCTCACCTCCTTCTGTATTCACCACTATTTTTGATGCCCTCACCCGATCAAACCGGGCCCCCCTTCGAGCAACTAGTCAGAGCCCACGACATCCGTCTCGACTACATTATGGCAATATCATTCTAGAAACCTAGTTTCATCTCTGCATCTAACCTACTCAGAAGACCGCACTGCTGAAGACAGAAGCATGCCGACTATAGACTCGATGTAGTGAGACAAAGATGAAGAATATCTTTCAAGGAGGAGGCGTCTGCATTTGTCACAGCCTGCCGATAGTTCTAATATTTGTAATTTTTGTTTACAGTAATCCTCTTCGACAAGAACTTTATTTTGTATTTTGCCATATATATCTTTTATTCCATTAAAATCCAATTAATGAAAGACGGAGGCCATCACCCACCTTTTTTTCTAGAGCCAAAAAAGACACATTGTCTAATATCAAGGATTAAGCTTTTCTTATCTTTCTTGATTCTCTTCAAATGCTGGGACAAATCACAAACAAATAAGCCCCCACGCTCTCCAATGAATAAAAGAATTTCTCTACCTACAAGACAAGACACCAAAATCCAACCTTCTTTTCACCTCAAAAGGTTAACCAACACCATCAACCCTCTCTCTCTCTCTCTCTCTCTCTCTCTCTCTCCAAGAATCAGAAGCAGCTGGCAAATTTCTATCCAAGATATTTTATTTTCTTGCAAATTTTCCAAGATTAGTAATTTGAATTATATGCTTCAGGGTACTCAAAATTATGGAGAAAGGTTGCAAGCTCTGTGAGAAGTACAAAGAGCATTGCTACCAAGACCATCTAAATGGGAAGGCAGTTGAGTTTTATGAGCTCATGCATGGTGACTTTTCCCAACATGTGGTAATTATTTTCATCAATTTTAGAGAACCTATGCTCCTTTCTTAGTAGCTATTGACTTATACTTGTAAATTTTCAAGTTTGTGACTGTTGATAATTAGTAATTATTCAGAACCTCCTCAGTATGTATAATTTCTTTGGTTGAGTTGTAATTTCTATTTATTTTATTTATCAATCTTTTGATAATATGATAGATTGATCCTTGAATCATCTTGGATCCATCATTGACATGCATGCATGCGCATTAACAAAATTGGAAGAGGATTGTAATTAAGAGCTTAGTTTGCGATGGATATATATATCATGAAAAATAGTAAGTTTATTAGGCTAATTTTGAACTTAAAAAGAAGTAATTCGATGCAAATTTTTTCCGTAAAATGCGTGAAAAATGTTGGTTATTTTGTCTTTTGCATGTCATTGGTTGCATTGTAGAAAATACCCAAGAAGTTCACACATCGTATTAGAGGAGAACTTTCTGAGACGGTCGATTTGAAAGGTCCCAGCGGTAAGATTTGGCCTGTTGGGTTGAAAGAAACTAGTAACGGAATGCTGCTGCAATCTGGCTGGAAAGAGTTTGCCGAAGCTCATCACATCCGAGAACGATACCTTTTGGTTTTCAAGTACGATGAGAAATCTTGTTTTGATGTTTCAATCTTCGACGAGACTCGCTGCAAGAAAGCAGCATGCTATTTGTTCATGGATGACAATGCTGAGAGACGAGAAGGAAACAAGGATTCTATGGAAGTTTTGAAGGTAGAATCTCGTCGTCAAGTGGATGGCCACACTCCGCCAGGTTTCGATCACGACGATATGAGACATATTAAGTATCAGAGAGCCAACTCAAGCAACAAATCGAGAGATTGTAGGCACAATGAACTCTCTGCTCATCAAAAGAACAAGCAGTACAATCGCTGTAAGTCAATTTACCCATTCTTGAAGATTTCTCTTTGAGAAAAATGTTTCTATCGATTTACTTCTCCCCGTCTTATATACACCTATGCATCAGTTTTTAAAGTTTGAATGCAAGTTTTTACATCATATATTCAAGTTGCATTGTGTGTGGAAGCTTGTTGCGAATCGCAACCCCCAAATCCGATCTCGCAAACACCATAAGATCAAAGCATAAGTCACACAATAGAAAGACAGTAAACACAAAAAATCATAAAGAAAAAATATGGTTCGATCCACCAAGTTCAATCTACGTCCGGGATAATAAGAGAAAAATTCATTATGCAAAATAAAGGTTACAAGAAAAAAAATTCAATTATTTGTGTGTTGTACTTCATATGTTGAGAGTCTTGCTTGTATTTTGTAGACTTTTATTTGTGTTATACTTTGAAACTTAGTTGGTGGTCATTCTGAACCACTACCTATGTAGTAAGTTCTATTATGACTATTAATAAAACATGGAGAGTATCCAATGCTCGCCGTTTGCAACTCAAAAATAAATAAATAAATAAATTCAATTATCTCTCTAGTCTCTACCTCTCTAAGTCAACATATCTCTCTTCTCTTGGAAAAAACTAATAAGTCAGCATATTCATATTACATACAATATATATATAGAGAGAAAATAATGGAAATGAAATGATAGCTCACACAAAATTATCTGAGTTACAGTTCATTTTCACTATCTCCAATAATTTTTTTAAAAATTTTTCTTGTGGAATATGATTTCTATCTCCTAGGGCTCACTTATATCTAATTTTTTTGGATTTTAGTTTTGATTTGGTCTTCATACAAAATTAACGGTTTTCAATTAATAAAATATTTTATATCCACTTGATGAAAGTTTAAATGAACACCAAAATTTATAAAATTTGATCTGAAAAAAGTTAAGGAGATAGAAATACTAATTCTAAAAAAATTAAAGAAAAATCATTGAATCACTATATTTTTATCGCTAGCTCACGTAACTTTTCCTGAGCTGACGGCTCACCTGCAGTAATATATATATATATATATATATATATATATATATATATATATATATATATATATATATATATATATATATATATATATATATATATATAGTGCTACTATTCAAATCATATTACGATAGCATTATCATTATTTAAGTGATGTTCGAAACCAATTAGAATACTGGCATCTGGATACACAATGAATGTGCGATACAATTCTAGTATAGTATAGCTACTATGCATACCAGGGGACTGAATTCAAATTCCATTTGCACCATTTACTTATGTATTGATATTCACTGTTCTTATATGCTGTTGGTATATGAAAACTATTTTTTTTTTCCCCACATTCTTGTGCTGGAAGTCTTGTTCCATGGATGGCTACACAATCTACCGCACCGAACTTAAAGGCTTTGTTGCCGTTGTAGTTGTTTGGATGGCTATATAAATAAAATTTGCATTCAGTGTCTTCTCTTAACTACCTTCTATTAAATTGGAAAATTCAACAAGAACAAGCAAAAAAAAAGCCTCTTAAATTCTTTTTTCTAGAAAATAATTGCTTATATAATCTCTGATATGGTCTAGGTCTGGAAGTTGGTGCTCAAGGATCAAGGTACAACGTTAAGCAAGAATCTGTTAGCATCCACGGCCTTGAGAAACTTGATCGTCCAAATGTCTGCATCACGAAGAGGAACACTCTAACCCATGAGGAAACAGAGCAAGCATTGCAGTTGCTTGACTTAGCTCAACCAAAGAATCCATGCTTCATCTCATTTCTGCCCCCTGGCAGTGTTTACAATCGTTGCCATCTGGTAAGCTCTGCGGTCTCTCCAATTACCCGAACAATGCCAAATGCATGCACGCAGACACATATTCTTACTTTACATGACACCATATGAATCGGGGTTAATTTTGAAGTGATACCCTCTGTACTATATGAATAGTATAACTTATTACTTTTTAAATTTAAAACTCTCATTATAGAAGGATAATTTGGAGATGTCATGAAAAATGACAATTTAAGTTAAACAAAAATGAATATAACAAATTGTTGACTAGCAGCATTAGAAGTTCAAAAACTAAAATGAGAATTTTAAATTTAAAGGATAATAAGTTATACCATTTATATATATAGTACAGGAGTTCTCACTGTACTTAACTCTTAAATTTTTTTTGTTGAACTAACTAATCAGATTGTGAAAATACGAAGAGATGCGTTAAGAGCAAATGCTATCGCCTATGCTTGTTGTTATAGGCGATAATATTTTCTTATGGAACTCCTGAAACTCGTTTATTGCCAATGACGACATCATCCATATATGCTTCATACTCGCTCCTCCTTTTTGGTTTGTAGCACGTCCCTTACAAATTCCAAAAAGCACACCTTCCATCTGAAAGTTGCAGCATTGTTCTCCGAATTCCAGATCAAACACAGACATGGTGTGTTGATCTTTTTATTTACGACAAGATTTCAAGGTTCTGCTGGAAGTCCTTCGTCATTGACAATAGATTACAAGTTGGAAACGTCTGCCTCTTCGAGTTGGCTGATGACCCAACGGTTATCGTGATGACAGTCAGCATCCTCCGAGCTGGTGATCAAGACGGTTGACGAAATAAATCATGGGTTACAGTAAGAATCCGGAAGTAAATGATCAGTAGGATATATTTGGGGCATAAACTACTAGTGTATGCAATTACAGCATAATTTTGAGTCCATGGATCTCTGTGGCTGTGTATATTTCTTTTTGCTGTAATATTGTACATAAAAAGTACTCGATCGATCTTCTGCTGTAATGCTTGAACCTAAAAGCACTTCATCTTCTTTTGCTGTAATATTGAACCTAGAAACTACTTTATCTTCCCTAAGGCTTAAGTTTAGGCATGCTTTTTGAGCTTCCATGTGCCTTTGGGACATGCATAGCTTGTGGACATCTAACTTTCTGTATGCATTTTGGGTGCCCATTATGAACAGGTTCTAAACTTGAAGATCTCTCAGAAAAGATTCATCAAGAGCCATCATCCATCTCTAAGTAAATTAGAATTTACGTCCTGGGCCTGATGGCTTAACTAGTAATGGAAAAGAAATCACAAATGACATCTCAGTTCACAGACTTCAAACTCTATCACTCTACTACATTTTGTCAATAACTAACCAAACACCCAAAAAAACAAAATGTGATATATTTAAACATACGATAATGAACTCTAGTACGGAGCAACATAAAGTAATGCCAAAAGCACATATGAAGATTTTAAGCAAGTTTTGATGGACATTGTAAAAATCAATAGAATCCGATCCTCGAAAGTTCATATAGAGGAAATTGTAGTTAGGTAACAACTCAGAAGTATGCAGAAGCAAAGTTCATAACTTGTTAAACCCCCAAATGTTGGGAAATAACAATAAAAATACTAACAGACTTCTAGCTAAAGAAGAGTTTCGCAAATAGCCAAGTAAACTATTTCTCAAGGCACCCCCATCAAGACTGCTCCCAGACTCACTACCAGTGCTTTCTTCTTTTTCCTTTTTTTCCTCCTAAAGTTCATTACCGGCCTTCAAGTACCTGCAAACATAAAAAGGGAGCCATCAGTAGAGATACTCATTGGTGCAATGCAATATAATGTAATTTTTCTCAAACAGCAAAACTGCTTTGCATGGGTCAATTGTGTGTTCTTCTGCAATTACAGTAATTGGTACTAGGGTGAGGATGTTTTCTGAGAGATGCACGCTGGTGCATGAAGGAAGATGGACCGGGGTTTCTCAACAATACCACCGCTAAATCCAAACCAATAGATCTGGGTTGCGAGGACAAAACAAAGAGCTGACCAGGTTTGTGAAGAACACATCCATTCCAGCAGCTACTCCATGTATTTGTTGAGCACGTGCAACCACAAGCTAGGGCTGATTTAGCAGATGAAGCTAACAATACTAATGAATTAGGTGCAAACTCCATATCAAGGTATGATGAGCAAGGAATATAAACTGTGGCGCGCATAAATATTTGAAAATTTGTCATAGGCTATAAAAGAAAAAAAACCATATCCTCTATAAGCATTTTATTGAATATCCTCTACGAACATCGTATTTCACTGAATAGAAGACATTTTAACTCCTAAAGCTGAGATAGCTAGTTAAGCATATGAAACTTGGTTAACAAAGTTAATCATGTGAACCATAGGTCATACTTCACCATTGTTTCAAGTTCAAAACATCCAACACAAGATTTTAAATATCGACAAACACCAACACATAAAGCAAATATCATATCAGACTCTGAGCTGTGTGATACGTATAAATCATATAAAATCAGTACTAATCATGGCCGTACTGCCAATATTTTACCGATATACTAATTATTGATATGATATGTCCAATATTGCCGATTTCTGACATCGTAAACTATCGACCACTAATGATATTGATTCCAAGATTTAAAACCTCGATCCAAAGTGAACCTCCAAAACAATTTTCTTATTTCAGTCAAACTATTCTTCTTGGGCCCTAAAAAGCTTGTATACATACATTCCTTGTCATCACATTTGGCATGCAAATCAAGGTTGGTACTCTTTGGCAACCTACTAGGAGGACGTCAGCCTCTGTTGGCATATCTTATTTCCGATAGTAAACTTGTTTCTTTTGTTCATTTCAATCAGTGTTCTTCAACACCATCTACCCTTGGCCCAATATGTGAAAAGCAGGCTGTTAAATGAAGCTCGTTAAGACAGCAGTGGCATAAAATATTGCACAAATCATTAAAAAGATCTCCACTTCAATGAGCCTCATCAAACTTCAGGCATAATTCTGGCTTGAATAATTGAAAGATGTAAAGAGAATGACGTTAATGATCTTGTGACTGGCCCCTTACTATCTGTGCCTCAACAAAACCCCCTATAACCCCAGTCCCCCAGCCAAAAACAAAAAAAAAAAACAAAAAAACACGATCAAAAGTGGGAATTTGTGTGTGTGTGGTGGTGGTTTTTTTTGTGACTGGGATTTTTTTTTTTTTTTTTTTTGGAGGGGGGGGGGGTGGGGGTGTACTTTTTAAAATAAGTAAAAGATAGTTGTAAGGTTCATAACATAATAGACTGAGTGACATTAGTGTCATTGAGTTACTTAAAAGAAAATTAGAAGATCAGTTAAAACTGGTTATTAGATGAAAGAGAACCACAAACTGAAAGGGTGAAACGTTTAAACTAATAAAAACCATAATTCAACAATACCAACATTACATAACAAAACAAATCTGAGATTAAAGAAGAATTGGTTACGATCAACATTGACAAGGAAGTTAACACACATCCACAGTTTAATAAGGCTCTAACTTTCATACAGAATTTTCACTAGATAAATATGTAATTAATTAATTAAAATTAGCAATAAAATATTGATCATTGGACAAAAAATTTTAACATTAGCTAGCATATAAATCTAATACTTATTCAAGTATATAGACCTTACCTATAACTTCTTATATAATGACAACTAGTGGTGAATCTCAACCAATTGTTCTTAGACCCATCTTCACAGCCAAACATCATTTAAGGGAAAAGGTCTTGATGTTTTGATTCACTTGTTATTTGCCTTCTAGGTCTTTTTGGCAAGCCCCTATAATAATATACTAACGACGAAATGATTTATGGTTAATTGTCAATCAAGGTGGCCATGCATTTTGCCAATGATTACTAGGAGTTTTCAATTAGAATTTTGCTGGATAGGTAACCCTAGTTTGTTGTGGGTGGGTGGGTTTTGTTGTGTGTGTGTGATGGTTTTTTTTTTTTTTTTTTTTTTTTTTTGAAACAGATCCTGATGATTGTGTTGTTTCTCAAGATAACACTTCTTTTTGAACCAGTAATGCTAATTTTTTATTTTAGAGTTGACTCATAAGCATGGGCCTAATAAAGGTAGCAGTCATATTTTAGTGAATACATCTCCGGGACCAGACAAAAGGTGGTGTCAGCCTCCAAGTATTGGAACCAATATTTAAAATAGTGATAACGTTAACATAACACTTAACCTCTGTTAGATTATATCGCATATAGCATAACGTAGAACGGAAGTTACGCAATTTTCTATTATTTAACAAAAAGAAATATAAAACTATGTAAAATAATTTTTTTATAAATTGAAAATAAATAAATAAAAATCTAAAAAACGAATATAAAAATTTATAGCACAGAGTCTATTCTATATTTCTAACAAGTTTCACAATAATTTTTATATTTATGTTCAAGTATATTAAGTATGCAACCTTAATTTCAGTGATCATTTAAACAGGAAAACAAGATTCTAAATCATTTTTTATCTCAATTTCAGCTATTATCGATATTGTAATTTAAATTTTATAATACTCAACTTATCTTATTTGTAATTGTTCATTTCAGTTCAACCGAGAATTCAATAAAATCAATAAGGAAGAAATTCTAGTAAGCAGAAAGAAATTATAACAAGCAAATAAGGAAGGAATTACAAATTAGTAAGATAGTAATTTCACAAGCATTCAAACAAGCAAAAAAACAAGTAATCAAGTGAGAAAACTATAGTACTTTGCTGACAATCAAAATAAATAATCAATAACAATCTAATAATTACTAAGAAAATAACAGTAAATAACATAACTTAATTTGATGTAACATAACATAAAATAATGTTAAAAAATGCAACGTTATGTTGCACTAAGTTATTCTCTACTGTTAGATAACGCTAGAATTCTGTTAGGTATCATAACACAATATAACGAGTTTCATAACGCGTTATTTTCAACATTGATTGGAACATCTAGATGCATGGGCCACTAAGCGATGTATTTTTCTATCACTATAGTTGACAGCCTTATTCTCGAGGCGAGATGAACATCCAATATCAAATCTGCGGAAAAAAGTCTGAAGTTAGTGTTACAACCCTCTAGCATATTATCAGTTCATCATCTCTTTTTCAACATATCTACATAAAAAGATCTTAAATGGAAGATCTTGAAATCGGTCCATCTTTTTCAGCCATGGTGCCAGAGTTTAAGCTGAAAATACTAAGGGGTGGTCCCCTCACTTTCTTTTGTTTCCTCCTACTAACATTACTATTCCTTAATAGAGTTTTTCCTACAATTTCCTTCCAAACCTTCAGTTAACAACATAAGACATACAGCCAGTAGGCCCTCGTAATACATGACTATGAACTTGAAATCCATGAGAAAACAACACTCAAGCAAGAAAACATGAACAATGTTAAGTCCCACTAGTAGTCCTTAAGCTACTTCACATCTAACATCATAACAATCATCAAATACAATTATAGTTACAATGTACACAAATATATTTACATGAGCCCATGTATAAACTGATTCTATAGCATAAATATAAATGGGAGATTAGGATTGATCCTGGTTATGTAACTCAAAACGTATGACATAAATATACGAAAGATAAAGGTGAAGTAGTATAAGAGAAGCTATAAATTAATCCCGAGGCAGTAAGACATGTCTTTAGACCATTTCTAGGATGACTTGTATTTGTTTTATTGGAAACAAAAAGGATAAAGAAAGATTCCATTTAAGAAAATAGAGAAGACAAAATAAGTATAAAATTGGAAACCTCAATAATAACTTCATATGTTCACCAGTAAGAAAAATGCCCGATGCATGATAAACATAACAGCCCACAGAGGAGCAGCCCAACACCGACCTTCACCACAACTAGGGGACCTAATAGGGGGTTACCCTATCAACTGCACTGCTGCACACCTGAGTTAGTAGGTTTATTTTCTTAAGAAGAGAGGGAGGCGTAAAGGGGGGAGGTGGCGGCGGTGGTGGTGGCTGCGGCGGTGGTGATGGTTGTAGTGGAAAAAGAATTATAAACCGTTTTACAACTCATGGCACATTAAATTACTAGGTCTAAATTGAAATCAAAATACCTAGAACCATTTAATAAATATTAAATACATATGAATATATAGTAAATGGGTTTTTCAATATTGGAACACAAAACTCATTGCAATAATTTCCTACAAGATTTTGTGCCTAAGGCTATGTTTGGCTATGAGACTTAGGGTGTAGATGCTAGGGATTTTAGAATATGGGGGGTTACATGATGTAGGAGCATAACAAAAGAGTTGTTTCAGTTCCAACTCAAAATTGGTGTAGAACTCCCGTTTCACCAAAAAAACGAAGGGAAAAGTATTTCTCAAAAGTACCAAATTTACCCATGGGCCTATCTCATCATTATAGCCTTACACCTCTAGAATTCTCAGTGTTTGATATAGTTAATTGGGGCTAGAAATTAACAACATTCCTAACCCCTGTTGCCAAGAAAGCTCACTTGTTTGGCAACGGGTTAAATCAGGAATTAAGGAGATTTACCAAGTTTATGATGCAAAACAGTTGTTGAGCTAAAAAAATTTCAAGAATCCACATTAACAAATTAGAGAAGTGAAGCCAGGTTAAAGAAGGTTTACTAACCCGTGCATGTAAGCAGGCTAAAAAAATAACCCATCCTCTTCCTCGGAGGTTACAATTAAACCTACACCAGTAAGCTATGAAGCTATCTCTTGTGTCTTGTCTAGCTAAAAAATGGCCTATGTGGGACTTTATCTCATCTCTAGATTTACAATAACCACATGGTTATTACAAACCAAAAAAAAAAGAAACTTACGCGTATTAAAAGCAAATAGACTGTGTATGCGTCTGTCAGAGCAACCACATAACCAATATAAATACAGATCAAAATAAATACCATCAAGATCGCATGAAAATTTAAAAAGTAAATAGTACCTAAGGTCCTCTGCTCGATATTTAATACCATGTGTCGAGTAGAAGACATGTTAAATAATGCCAAAAATTATCAGCATAAACAAGAAAATCTCCAAACTAAGAATGATGTGTGTGTGGGGGGGTCTTGACGATCATTCTGAAGTAAAATAGTAAAAACCTAGCGTTATTTGACAAACAAAAATAACTATCAGCAAACAGAAAACTGAGTATACAAGTTCACACAATTTCTACTTTCTTAAAGATTATCATTTTGTTTTTCTTCTCCTACTTGTACTCCACAAGTACTTGAGATAAAAGGCTTAGTTATCGTTGTTTTTGTTTCCTACTTGTACTGTTTCCAACAATCATTATTTTGATTATACCCTCACCATTTACTATGGGAAGGACAAATAAGAGAAGAAGAAGAAACCTACACTAGTTGAAACAGCGGCAGGTTTCCATTGAATGTCGGCTTCTTTTGCATCACCCATCTCCATTCCTTCCTATCAAATCTCAATTCCAAATTTCTCGAATCAACCAAAGTTCAATTAAAAAACATAATAATTGAATTAACAAAGGTAAGCATAGCATTTTTCAATGTCAACAATGTTAGTATATGATGTCAAGTAAAATATCAATTCTAGTTAACCATTAGATAGTGAATTTGCTCACCGTATTTTCCAACACCATTTAAGGTGAAAGGCCACCAAATTACCCTCCATTTTACATGTAAAATCAATAAGTTTTGATACCATAAATTATGAAACAGAAATTCAATTGCAATAAACCAATAAAAGTAGATGTTCTAGACTCAAGCTAATCTAAAATGTCTGGAACCATGACATTACAATAATTGCACTATTCATGTTGTAGGGGGCACATAGTCATTACTGTAGCATCATGTAAACATCAATTAAACATAGAATGCATCTAACTTAACAAATAAAGTACTTGTTTTTCAGTTAATTTCCCAAATTTCTTTTGAATCAAATTTTCTATGTTAGTATTAGGAAAAGAGGGAACCTACAAGAACATACATAGAAAGCAAGCATCAGCCTCGGTCCTCCCCCTCGCAATCAACCATCTTTTCCATTTCCCCCTATTGGAATACTCTCATATCAACCAAAACTCAAAATTTCAAGAATAAAAAAGAACAAAAGCAAAAAATTTATTAAAAAGACCTAGACACCCAACAAAATTATCATAATTCGCGGTACAAATCTTTTTTTTTTTTTTCCTTTTTAATCACGGCCTAAATGGATAGGTCGATGCCAAGACTCACAGAGAGAAAAATACTAGCGATCTTGACAAGTGCGGCAGAGGGTACCCTGGGACAGCTCACAGCAAGCCCTAGCGCTGACGGAGAGGTGAGACGTGAGGCGAGGAGAAGCAACAACACTGTGAATCGGGAGCAGAGACTGAGCGCATCCGATCTCGCCGATAGATCTGAGAGAAACCATCAAAATTTAAAGATATCAAAGAAGAAAAAGATGATATCTTTAGGTAAGGGTTTTGGTACCTGAGAGGAGTGGCGAAGGAGAGGCGTCGGCGCTCCATGCGCTCCATGCCCAGCGGCGGAGCGCGGCGGGGGAGGGTTGCTGCCGGCGGAGATCGGACGGAGGAGCGGACGGAGGCGATCAGTGATCGGGAGAGGGAACCACGAAGAGACATTGGAGAAAGGGGAGAGAAATTGGGCAGAGGCTGTGTAATGAAGAAAGCGGGGGTTTAGGGTTTTAAGTAATCTCGAAAGTGGATCACTGACACGCGCGGCGCGTGTGCGGCGTTGCGGTGCGAGTACATTTTTAAAAAATAAAAATAAAAAGGGTTATTTAAAGGTTTGTCCCTTGCATCTTTATAAATTATGATTTAGCCCCCAAATCTTCATATTTAGGATTTAGTTACCAAATCTTCTAAGTTACTACAATTTAGTCTCTCCATTAGTTTTTCCGTTCAAATAAACAGTAGAATTTAATTTTTATTTTTTTTAAATAATGAAATTGTAACGGCCACTTTTCATTGTGTTCATTTCACTTAAAAAAAAAATTAATAAATAAATAAATAAATTAAACTGAATTAAATTAAAAATATAAAAAAAAATAATAATAATTAAAATATAAAAAAATATAATGGGGTTGTTGGAGGGAAATCTAAACAATTGGAGGGATATCAATCTCATCCGAAAAGATTCGTTTGTTGGATCTCAACCAAATAGGTTATATCCTAACCTAAAGATAAATAAGGATCTAAAATCCGCTCTCACCTCTCTTCTCTTCTGCAACGCTGGAAATCTCAGGACGTACGGGAAGAGGAAGAGGAACGCAGGTCAGAAAAGAAAAGGAAAGGGGGAGGCGACTCAATTAAAAGTGAGTTTTTAAACTCACTTAACATGCTATGCTTGTTTTTTTTATATAGTTCCTATTTTATTTAGATGCATAAATATTAAATAGAAAATAGTCCTATAGATTTTGTTAAAGATAGTTCTATGAATTTTACAATCGTGATTGACTAGAATATTCATATTAATTTGTTCCAGACGAAGGTATATTTGACAAGAATAAAATTTGAATTTTCACCATTGTCAGCTTGCTTGATTAGGCAGTCAAATAAATTGTCATTAGGATAAATTTCTTCGATACCTATGAGGTTTTATAGTTTGGAGTAGAGCTAGGGTTTGATACGCGCACTCAACTCTTCCTCTCTGGTGAATTGTGTACGGCCTCCTCTTTGACAATGGAAGCATTAGTGCCTCTGGCTGCATGATACTGTCTCCATATGTTTGCAATTTATTTATCCGCTTCTTCTTCTTATTGTTGTTCCTTTAATTTTTTGTATGGAGGCAATTATGTAAATCAAACATTCATGTTACTAGCAAACACTCATCTTCCTGTGCTTCTTCCGTTTTCACTTCCGCATCTGCGTGTGTTTCTTTTTCACTTCCACTTCCATTTCCACTTCCGTATCTTCTTGTACTTCCTTTTCCACTTCCACTTCCTCTCCCACTTGCGCATGTGCTTCTTCTTCTTCTTCTTCTTCTTTTCTAATTCTGCGTCTGCTACTTCTTCTTCCTCTTCTTCTTCTTCTTCCGCCTCCGCTTCTGCACCTGCTGCCGCATCTTCTTCTTCTTCTTTGGCTCCCGGTTCCGCATCTGGTTGTGTACTTCTTCACCTTCTTCTTCCGCTTCCACTTCCGCATCCTCTTGTGCTTCTTCTTCCATATCCACTTCCGCACCTGCTTGTGTTTCTTCTTCTCCTTCTCCTTCTTTTTCTTCTGCGTCTGCTGCTGCTTCTCTTCTCCTTTCCCTGTTTGGCTGCAATTTCAAGGAAACTTAGGAAGTTCTAAGTGCGCACATATTTTACTAGTGAACATCATTTCCCCTATGTTGTAAACCACTTTACTATCTAGTATGTGGTGCGCATTTAGACTACCTGCAACCTTGCAGGCAACTTTTAGGAAATTCTAAGTGCGCACCTATTTCACTAGTGAGCACCATTTCTCCTATGTTGTAAATCACTTTACTAAATAGGTTGTGGTGTGCAGGTAGAACTACCTGGTGGTAGTGCAGAAAACTCTTAGGAGTTCTAAATGCGCACATCTCTGCTAGTGAGCATCCTTTCCCTATGTTGTAATTCACCTTAATTATATAGTATTGGGTGCGCATCTAGAACTACTTCAACATTGCAGGAAAACTTTAGAGAATTCTAAATGCACACATATTTTACTAGTGAACACCACTTCCTCTATGCTATAATTTACTCTACTATATAGAATGGGGTGCGCATTTAGGAATTCTACTTCTTCTTTTTTTTGTCTCAGCTACTGCTGCTTCTCTTTCTCCTTGCAATGATAAGTCAACTTTAGGAAATTCTAAATGCACACATATTTAGTAGTGAGCCCCATTTTTCCTATATTGTAAATCACTTATTATACATCATATTGGAAATAAAGCCCGAAAAGACACCGTATAAATACAAATTGTTATTGTATAAGATTGGTGATAGATAATTAAATTACCGCAATGTTATATTGTCACTGATATTGTTACTGTTCACTGAACCCTAATTATTATCACCAATCTACAAACTGAACTGAAATTTACTGAGATCATAAATTATATTAGAATTGATAATTAACACCGAACTTGATATACACTGGGAATTTGGGGGAAAATTTAGATTTGTATGAATTAGATGGCTGAACGTAACTGTACTGTGCCACTGTTTCCCACTTGTGGGAGGATCGGGATAGGCTCCGATCAAATTACTGCGCCACTGTTTCCCATTTTTGGGAGGATCGGGATAGGCTCCGATCAATTACTGTTCCATTTTTCCGGGGGTAGACGGGGATGCGTTCAGCCCAGCTACATTCATACTTTCTTGAATTTTTAAATACCATAACTAAAAGACATTAATTGTAAAAATTTAAAAGACATCGATTAAAGTAATAGTGATGATAAGTATAAATACGTAAAATCTTCCGCCCTTCATTTGCATGATTGTTCCTGACATTGAGATATTATTATTCATTATTTTTTTTGTTGTTATTTAATTATTGAATATTGGGTCACTTTGCTGACGATCCTGGTTATGCATGACCAGATGCAGGCCTCTATCAAGAGGTAGATCCACCAGTGGCAGAACATGATATGTTGTACTTCCAGGAACAAGCGGATCTGCAGGAGTGATTACTTCTTTTGGTTAACTGATTTCTTTTAAAAAAAAATGTAATAAGTGCTGATGACACTTTATTTAAGTTTATGCGAGACAGTCCTTTTCTTTTATTTTGAAATAATTTAACTGTGATGACATTTGTTAATTTTATTTTGAGGGAAATTATTATCGCTTTGTTTTGATAAAGAAAAATTTCATTTAGTTTCTGCATGTTATTCATATTAAATTGCAAATGGTGATTGTAATATTTTGTTTGAGGCTCGTCGAGTTATCATTCGACGCCGAACGTTCCAGCTTTCCACACTACTGGAAGTGGGGCGTTACAGGTGGTATCAGAGCCCAAGTTATTTAAATCTGTTCAAGTGATTTGAACAAACTTGAATATCATTACAGTCAGCAAAATGTATATGTATATAATAATAGTTTAATTTTGTTAAAGTATTTAAGGTTCGATACGACTATACACATATATGCGTAAATATGATTTTCTACATATATCTATTTACTTTTATTATGTTTATTTAAGTAATACTTACATTATTCCGTTTCCTCGGAAAGATGGCTCGACAGACTAATAGGAATGGAGCAAATTCCGATTCAACCTCAAACTCCATTGATGCCAATGAAATGTTGGGACTGCTTAACAAGATGGTCGACGCGCAACAACAGCAGGCCGAAGCCTTTCGAGCGGGAGTGATGGCAGCCCTAGATCGTGTGGCGGAACCGAGGGACCATCGTCCAGGAGGGATATTTGATTTCATACGTTTTCATCTAACAACTTTCTCAGGAACAGTAGGAGGCTTGGAGACTGAGCAGTGGCTCATGCAGATGGAAGACTTATTAAGGGCTGCTCGGATTCCTGAGGCCGACAAAGTAAATGTCGTCAAAATTCAATTGACGAATATTGCAAGGGCTTGGTGGCAAACAGAGGAGAGCAGACTACCCCAACCAATCGTATGGGAAACTTTCACGACGAGCTTCCTTGCAAGGTTCTTTCTGAGAGCAGCCCAAGATCGACAGAAGAACTGGGCAGACCAACAACGGCGGTTTCTGGAATTTCAAGTTGGGGACTCAGTTTTCTTGAAGGTGTCGCCCACACGTGGAGTCATTCGCTTTGGCAATCGTGGGGGAGTTAAACCCAAGATTTATCGGACCCTTCCAAACCTTGGAACGGATAGGCAGAGTCTCCTATCGCCTGGCACTACCGTCTACACTAGAGCAAGTACATAATGTTTTCCACGTCTCGCAATTAAAGCGATATGTTCATGATAAAAAGAATATCGTGGACTATTCAGAACTGGAGATTGGACCAGACCTCTCCTATCCAGAAGAACCAGTCTCCATACTTGACCGAATGGAGAAGACTTTGAAGAATAAAGTAATTCCACTTGTATTGATTTCTTGGAATCGATATTCTAATCGGGAGGCAACATGGGAGCGAGAGGAAGACATTCAGGAGCGTTTTCCACACCTATTTGAATAAAGGTATAACCTCTCTACATCATTTAAGTTTAAAGAAATTTCGAGGATGAAATTTCTCTTAAGGGGGGTAGAATGTAACGGCCACTTTTCATTGTGTTCATTTCACTTCAAAAAAAATAAAAATAAATAAATAAATAAATTAAACTGAATTAAATTAAAAATCTGAAAAAAATAATAATAATTAAAATATAAAAAAAATATAATGGGGTTGTTGGAGGGAAATCTAAACAATTGGAGGGATATCAATCTCATCCGAAAAGATTCGTTTGTTGGATCTCAACCAAATAGGTTATATCCTAACCTAAAGATAAATAAGGATCTAAAATCCGCTCTCACTTCTCTTCTCTTCTGGAACGCTGGAAATCTCAGGACGTACGGGAAGAGGAAGAGGAACGCAGGTCAGAAAAGAAAAGGAAAGGGGGAGGCGACTCAATTAAAAGTGAGTTTTTAAACTCACTTAACATGCTATGCTTGTTTTTTTTATATAGTTCCTATTTTATTTAGATGCATAAATATTAAATAGAAAACAGTCCTATAGATTTTGTTAAAGATAGTTCTATGAATTTTACAATCGTGATTGACTAGAATATTCATATTAATTTGTTCCAGACGAAGGTATATTTGACAAGAATAAAATTTGAATTTTCACCATTGTAGCTTGCTTGATTAGGCAGTCAAATAAATTGTCATTAGGATAAATTTCTTCGATGCCTATGAGGTTTTATAGTTTGGAGTAGAGCTAGGGTTTGATACGCGCACTCAACTCTTCCTCTTTGGTGAATTGTGTACGGCCTCCTCTTTGACAATGGAAGCATTAGTGCCTCTGGCTGCATGATACTGTCTCCATATGTTTGCAATTTATTTATCCGCTTCTTCTTCTTATTGTTGTTCCTTTAATTTTTTGTATGGAGGCAATTATGTAAATCAAACATTCATGTTACTAGCAAACACTCATCTTCCTGTGCTTCTTCCGTTTTCACTTCCGCATCTGCGTGTGTTTCTTTTTCACTTCCACTTCCACTTCCACTTCCGTATCTTCTTGTACTTCCTTTTCCACTTCCACTTCCTCTCCCACTTGCGCATGTGCTTCTTCTTCTTCTTCTTCTTCTTTTCTAATTCTGCGTCTGCTACTTCTTCTTCCTCTTCTTCTTCTTCTTCCGCCTCCGCTTCTGCACCTGCTGCCGCATCTTCTTCTTCTTCTTCGGCTCCCGCTTCCGCATCTGGTTGTGTACTTCTTCACCTTCTTCTTCTGCTTCCACTTCCGCATCCTCTTGTGCTTCTTCTTCCGTATCCACTTCCGCACCTGCTTGTGTTTCTTCTTCTCCTTCTCCTTCTTTTTCTTCTGCGTCTGCTGCTGCTCCTCTTCTCCTTTCCATGTTTGGCTGCAATTTCAAGGAAACTTAGGAAGTTCTAAGTGCGCACATATTTTACTAGTGAACATCATTTCCCCTATGTTGTAAACCACTTTACTATCTAGTATGTGGTGCGCATTTAGACTACCTGGAACCTTGCAGGCAACTTTTAGGAAATTCTAAGTGCGCACCTATTTCACTAGTGAGCACCATTTCCCCTATGTTGTAAATCACTTTACTAAATAGGTTGTGGTGTGCAGGTAGAACTACCTGGTTGTAGTGCAGGAAACTCTTGGGAGTTCTAAATGCGCACATCTCTAATAGTGAGCATCCTTTCCCTATGTTGTAATTCACCTTAATTATATAGTATTGGGTGCGCATCTAGAACTACTTCAACATTGCAGGAAAACTTTAGGGAATTCTAAATGCACACATATTTTACTTGTGAACACCACTTCCTCTATGCTGTAATTTACTCTACTATATAGAATGGGGTGCGCATTTAGAAATTCTACTTCTTCTTCTTTTTGTCTCAGCTACTGCTGCTTCTCTTTCTCCTTGCAATGATAAGTCAACTTTAGGAAATTCTAAATGCACACATATTTAGTAGTGAGCCCCATTTTTCCTATATTGTAAATCACTTATTATACATCATATTGGAAATAAAGCCCGAAAAGACACCGTATAAATACAAATTGTTATTGTATAAGATTGGTGATAGATAATTAAATTACCGCAATATTATATTGTCACTGATATTGTTACTGTTCACTGAACCCTAATTATTATCACCAATCTACAAACTGAACTGAAATTTACTGAGATCATAAATTATATTGGAATTGATAATTAACACCGAACTTGATATACACTGGGAATTTGGGGGAAAATTTAGATTTGTATGAATTAGATGGCTGAACGTAACTGTACTGTGCCACTGTTTCCCACTTGTGGGAGGATCGGGATAGGCTCCGATCAAATTACTGCGCCACTGTTTCCCATTTTTGGGAGGATCGGGATAGGCTCCGATCAATTATTGTTCCGTTTTTCCGGGGGTAGACGGGGATGCGTTCAGCCCAGCTACATTCATACTTTCTTGAATTTTTAAATACCATAACTAAAAGACATTAATTGTAAAAATTTAAAAGACATCGATTAAAGTAATAGTGATGATAAGTATAAATACGTAAAATCTTCCGCCCTTCATTTGCATGATTGTTCCTGACATTGAGATATTATTATTCATTATTTTTTTTTTGTTGTTATTTAATTATTGAATATTGGGTCGCTTTGCTGACGATCCTGGTTATGCATGACCAGATGCAGGCCTCTATCAAGAGGTAGATCCACCAGTGGCAGAACATGATATGTTGTACTTCCAGGAACAAGCGGATCTGCAGGAGTGATTACTTCTTTTGGTTAACTGATTTCTTTTAAAAAAAAATGTAATAAGTGCTGATGACACTTTATTTAAGTTTATGCGAGACAGTCCTTTTCTTTTATTTTGAAATAATTTAACTGTGGTGACATTTGTTAATTTTATTTTGAGGGAAATTATTATCGCTTTGTTTTGATAAAGAAAAATTTCATTTAGTTTCTGCATGTTATTCATATTAAATTGCAAATGGTGATTGTAATATTTTGTTTGAGGCTCGTCGAGTTATCATTCGACGCCGAACGTTCCAGCTTTCCACACTACTGGAAGTGGGGCGTTACAGAAATGACTTAAATACCCCTGTAAAAAAAAAGGGGGAAATAATAAAGAGATAGAAAGAGAAAAAGAAGGGAAAAAGCCAATGAACCCAATGAAGAGAGAAGGAAGAGAAGAGAGGAGGAGAAGAGAGGAGGAAGAATAAAGAAAATGAGAAGATAGGAGGAAGAGGGAAGAAGAAGAGATGCGGAAGAGGGAAGAAGGAATTAAGGAGGGATAAAATGGAAAAATCAGGTCAAAAAATAAACTGGGCTAACTGAAGTTAGAGAGAGGGACTAAATTATAGTAACTTAGAGGATTTGAGGGGCTAAATTCTAAATATGAAGATATAGGGGACTAAATTATAATTTATAAAGATATAAGTGACAAATCTGTAAATACCCCAAAAAAAAAAAAAAATAATTCCGCAAATTGACCCAATGCCATAACATTTCCAATCATGGTAAATTCAGACTTTGAAATCAAGCATTGCATAAAACTAAATTTACCAAGCTCAAATTTAGATTAGTAGTTATATGCTAATTGAATCTAAACTTCCAAGTCCATATTTAACACAATTGTAATTTTAACAACTTTTTGAGTCTAAAATTGAATTGTCGTGCCCTCATTTTTATATGGAAACTCTCGAATATTTTCTCATCGTCTTTTGTTATTTTCTCTCTCTCTCTTAATCCCTCTATATATCAAATTTGTAATCAAATCTTCTCAAATCAAATATATATTCCATCCTTGTTAAAATCTCCTTCACATTAGAGTTTTTTTCAAGATACAATTTGATTTCTTTTTATTTTATCTGAAATTCTTAAATCATTGGTTATTTGATATTATTCATGTGAAAGATTCATGTATATATTTTATAAAGATTGGTGTTATAGATTCTGTTAGAATGTGGCCCGAATTGTTGGGCTTAATAAATATATATTAATAATTATATTAATATAATTATAGTTTCCTAATTGGCTCATATTTCCTATTTAATAGTGGAACAAATCTCAACCGTTTTATTTGGGTACTTGATGGACATACCAGATTAAAATTAGGATACCACGGGAGAAAACTCGGGTTGTGGGGCCCACTTTAATGAATTAATTTATGAAATTTCTTCCCCTCGCGTATTTTCTCCTTGCGTATTTTCTCCTCTTGAGTTTATTTCGATGACTGTATTGCATTTTGACTCTCTACAATATCGTAGTCTCGTAGTCTTGCCCACTTTAGAAACTTTTCGGACTTTGATTTCCTACTCCAAGTCTGATTTCATATCGTCTCCTTGTACGAATAAAATTCCTGAAAAACACACTAAAAATACCCGAGTAGCATTATTTATATACAAAAATAGATAATATGAAAGCTATAAATATGCAATATATGACACTCATCAGTGGGGAAAAGTACTTTATCATCTTTATAGATAATTTTTCACGTTATGAATATGTCTATTTGCTTAATGAAAAATCTCAAACTGTAAATGCCCTTGAGGTGTTTTTAAAGGAGGTTGAAAGGCAATTAGACAGAAAAATCAAAATTGTACGATCTGATAGAGGTGGTGAATATTATGGAAAATATGATGAGTCTGGACAATGTCCAGGTCCATTTGCAAAGTTCCTCGAGAAACATGGCATATGTGCACAGTATACTATGCTAGGCACACCTCAACAAAATGGTGCGGCAGAAAGGCGCAATAGGACATTAAATGGATATGGTTGAAGCATGATGAGTAATTCCATATTACCTAAAACCTTGTGGATGCATGTACTCAAAACTGCTGTGTATTTGCTAAATAAGATTCCTACTAAGGTAGTTCCTAAAACTCCCTTTTGAGTTATGGACTGGAAGGAAATCTAGTTTGAGGCACCTGCATATTTGGGGTTGCACAGTAGAAGCACGAGTTTATAATCCACATGAAAAGAAATTAGATTATCGAACGGTTAGCAGTTACTTTATTGGTTACCCAGAGAAATCTTAAGGGTATAGGTTTTATTGCCCAAATCATAGTCCAAGAATTATTGAAACAGCCAATGCCAAATTTATTGAGAATGGAAAAGTTAGTGGGAGTGCTGAAAAATATATTGTGGATATTAATGAAGTAAGGGTTGATGTTCCATCACCCATAAATGTTCCAATATCCACACCTATATCAAATGTTAACCCAGAATTGAAAGAACAAAATGATCCTGGGCAATATTTGAATGAAGAAGCACCTCATGAAGAAACTAACTTCCAACCAACTGACAATAATAAACCATGAGGAGTAGCTTTGAATAAACCTACAAGGACAAGAAGGTCAGCTATTCCTGATGATTATGTGAGTTATTTGTAAGAGTCAAAATTTGGTTATGGCATTTACGAGGATCCTAATTCATTTTCACAAGCCATAGAAAGTGATAATTCTGATAAATGGATTGATGCCATGAAATATGAGTTGAAGTCAATGGCACAAAATAAAGTCTGGGATCTCGTTGATTTGCCTGAAAGATCTAAACGAATCGGATGCAAATAGGTCTTTAAAACCAAACATGACTCGAATGGCAATATTGAACGATATAAAGCCAGACTTGTTGCTAAGGGTTATACTCAGAAAGATGGCATTGATTATAAAGAGACTTTTTTACCTGTCTCAAAGAAAGATTCGTTAAGAATAATTATGGTATTAGTGGCTCAATATGATTTAGAGTTACATCAAATGGATGTGAAAACTGCCTTTCTTAATAGAGATATTGAGAAGGAAGTTTATATGGATCAACCTAAAGATTTTTCCATAGAAGGAAAAGGAAATGGTCACATGGTGTGTAAACTTAAGAAGTCAATATATGGACTTAAACAAGCTTCCTGACAATGGTATATTAAGTTTAATGATACCATTACATCTTTTGGTTTTGAAGAAAACACTGTTGATCGGTGTATTTATCGAAAGATCAGTGGGAGTAAGTTTATATTTTTAGTCCTATATGTTGATGATATTCTATTTGCTGCTAATGATTTAGGCATGTTGCATAAGACTAAAGAATTTCTCTCTAAGAATTTTGAAATGAAAGATATGATAGAGGCATCCTTTGTGATAGAAATTTCGATATTTCAAGATAGATCACAAGGATTGATAGAATTGTCTCAGAAAAAATATATCGAAAGAATTCTTGAGAGATTTAATATGAGCAAATATTCTGCAGGAGTTGTTCCAATACAAAAGGGCGACAAATTTAGTCTTATGCAATGTCCAAAGAATGATGTGAAACGTAAAGAAATGGAATCTATTCCATATGCTTCTGTTGTTGGCAGTTTGATGTATTTGCAAACATGCACAAGACCCGATATTAGTTTTGCGGTTGGAATGTTGGGCATATATCAAAATAATCCTGGTATAGATTATTGGAAAGCTGCAAAAAAAGTATTAAGATATCTTCAAGGAACTAAGCACTATATGCTCATGTATAGAAGATCTAATCCATTAGAAGTGATTGGATACTCGGATTCAGATTTCGCAGGATGCATTGACAGTAGAAAGTCAACGTTTGGTTATTTGTTTCTACTGCAGAAGGAGCAATTTCATAGAAAAGTGTCAAACAATCTATCATTGCTTCATCCACTATGAAAGCAGAATTTGTAAGTTGTTTTGAAGCTACCATTTATGCATTATGGCTGCGGAACTTTATTTCAGAGCTTGGGATTGTCGACACCATTTCTAAGCCGCTGAAAATTTATTGTGATAATTCTGCAGCAGTTTTCTTCTCCAAGAATGACAAGTACTCTAAGGGTGCTAAACATATGGAGTTGAAATATTTTGCAGTAAGAGAGGAAGTTCAGAAACAAAGAGTTTGCATTGAACATATTAGGACGGATCTCATGATTGCAGATCCTTTAACTAAAGGCTTGCAACCAAAGACATTTAAGGAATATGTTCAGAGAATGGGTCTTGGTTGTATTGATGATTGACTGTAATGATGTTTTAACACTCTTGAGCTCAATAAAAGGTTTCTGACATATTGACAATTTTTCTTGTTTATTATGATTGTGTACATCTAATGTTATTAAACATGAAATAAATATGTCTATAAGACATTATTGTGGACCTTTATGATATTTATATATCACTTATGATACTTGACATGATGAATTGCTAGTGTAGTGGTATATGGAAGGGAGCATGCAATGTTAAAGTATATGACCGCCATAATCCATATTAAGTGATTTATTATGTTGAGGTAAATTATGAAAAATATTTGAGAGATTTGTTTTGTGCGCCTAATATTTACACTATTAAAGTTAAGTTTGAAATATCGGGCCAAGTGGGAGAATGTTAGAATGTGGCCCGAATTGTTGGGTTTAATAAATATATATTAATAATTATATTAATATAATTATAGTTTCCTAATTGGCTCAATTTCCTATTTAATAGTGAAACAAATCTCAACCGTTTATTTGGGTACTTAATGGACGTACCAGATTAAAATTAGGAATATATAAATTGGTCCTCTTTCTACCTCCTAGGGTTATAGAAAAAAAAATTCCCCATCAAAACGTCTCTGACAAAAAAGAAAGGGTCAAGAGAGAGAAACCAATTTTTAGAAGTATAGTGTTGGTGTTTCTCAATCTTTTCATCAAAAATCATGTCTTCCGCATCAGGTACACTATCCTTTCGATCTAATTATTTATGATGAATTATTTATTCGAAGATCTTATTTTATGTTTATATCATGAAGAATAAAGATGAAGAGTTAAGTTCTCTCACAGATTCATGATATTGTTGGGCATAATTTTTGGATAACAATATCTAATTTGTGAGTAAAAATATCTAATTTTTATGTATTTATTAATATGGAAGTATCTAATTTTTATGTATTTATCTGTATCATAAATTGGAGAAATACGAATAACTTCCGATTAAACGGAGAAGGTAGTTCTCTGACCACTCTACTCGGCCGAAATTCGACCAACTCTGATCGTTGTAGGATCGGTCAGATGTGGTCAGACTTAAATGGAGTCAGACAAGAGGTTTTCACACCTAATGAAAAGAGATTAGCCTATCAGCATAGCATTGAAGGAAGGAAGGGGAAGACAAAGAGCAGAGTTAGAGCTTATGGTAGCCTAGCTTCTCTTTCATTGTGTAAGGCACATAGGTATTTGAAGAAAGGGCTTGGGGAGAGACAATAATAGCGACATAGGAAAGAAGTAAGAAGTTTGACTAGTAAGAAAATAAACTAAAATTGTAACACACATATCTAGCTAAGTATAAATTAATTGTTGATTTAATGTTTCTCTTAATTGTAATTTTTAAAAAAAAATAAATGTCTCGATAAAATCCCAATCAAATACATGAAGACAGAGAAAGACGAAGTTTATAATAATAAATGATAGTCATGCATAAAAAAAAATAAAAAAACAAGTTAGTAAAGATACAAAAAAAATATAAATGTCCAACGAAATGCATGCAAGAGTAATTATTATAATAATAAATGACATTCATGCACTAGAAAATAAAAAATAAATTAGCAAAAATGACCCTTTATGGCCAACTATATACATGCAAAAGTAATTATTAACGAAGTAGTCGGTCGGAGTTGGTATCTGACCAACTTCAAATTCACTCGGACTAAATCAGACTGCTATACTTCTAACTATAAGCCTCCGATCGCATTCTTTCTCTCAACTTTGACTGATATTGATCGGAGTCGGTCAAATAAATTGGAGACGGTATACCTATTCACCCCTAGTTAGGATTACTAAATCATGATTAGTTTATTTGGAGGTGCGGGAAGGGGATCTCAGCACGAGGACTGATTGGGAGTGATTATTAGAAGTTAAGGGCCTAATATCAAAATAAATTTAAGGAACAGAGCAAAAACATGAGATTAAAGAACCAATATTTAAATAATTCTAAAGTCTTACTATAATCATTTTCTTCCTTAGAAACTTATTTGTTTTCTCTGTATAGCTAACAAGAATGTGAGAAAGGGGTGGGTCTATACCTTATTAGCACTGTGAAAATATTGTTGGTTCATAAATACATTAACCAGTCTAAGCACACATGAGAAGAGGTCTAACAAACTAAAATCTGTACAACTCAAATGACTAGAAAATACAAGAATCCTTCACAAACCAAATATCTTTGTGGAGAAAACTAACTTCAACTATAGCTAGGAAATCTCCCTCTACATGATAACTGAATCCCTCTCATATTAAGAAGTAGTATTGAATTTTAACTATGACTCTATCGGTGAAGCACTATGAGTGTATCCCTCCTTCATGAGGAAAGGAGCTCTCTTCTGCATTATGATCATTTGCATAGAACGGATCCGAATATCTTCTTGATAGGATACTTTTCTACATGTTCTTATTCCATTCCTTCTCTGCATATCTCCGTAGTTAAGTGAGAAGAGAGATTGTATCCCTACCTATACTATAAAGAATATGTTGGAATGACTATTCCCGAGAATGTAGACTTGAGATCCCTTCTCATTCAAATATATCTCTTTTGTATGCACTTTATTTATATTCTTTTCTTTTATTATCTAACAACTCTCATGCATGTTACTTAAGGTCATAAGTCTTCTTATGAACTGGTCTAGCTCAGGATCTAATTCAAAGTCTATTCTCTATTTGATGTTCAAATTTGGCTCGATGATATTTTCGGACCAAAATTAACATAAAAAATTATCATCATCTGTGGACAGAATAAAAAACTATGGTTAATACATTCTCCTACAAAAATAACTCCACTCAGAAGAAGTCAACTTGAATGATAAATGCTACACCGATGACAAATCCAAACGCCTTAGTCAATCAAGCTCAACACCAACTCTTAGTGAATAAGATGCCTGAGTTCGATCAAGCTCTTCAGGAGATTTGAACCCCTCAGGAGCAATCATCTCGAGATGAAGGTCCTAAACTGACTCCTAGAAAACGATAAGGTCAATCTCTAACCTCCTGATCCCTTCAAAACAAGTAAAAATATGGTGATTTCAATACCGAAGCCTCTTCCTCTTACTTGAGGAATGCCGAAACCTCTCATAGCGATAAGCTCTTTGGCTATTACGAGTCTCTCTGTAAGACAATCCTTCAGAAAAGAGTTTAAATTCAAACACTCCATCTTAAGTAAGAAGTATGATGACTTCACTAGTCGTTTTGATCACATAACCAATTATCAAGCTATCATGCATCTATATAAAGTGTTAGACAAGATCATATGCCATGCTTTTGCCATGATTCTCTCGAGAGAACACATGTTCGGTACCAATCTCTCCCAGGCTTGACCAAAGAATTCATTTACTTAACATTTCTTATAAGCAAATATCAAGAAAACCATGGTTTTTTTCTTCATAATTGAATAGAAATATGGCGAGTCCCTTAAAGCCTTTTTCAAACGATACAACAGACTTTAGACAGAGAACTATTCGTCCGAAATAGTGTTAGCAATCTTAGTTAATGGTATTCGCCATACTCACCTTAGACTTCTTTTGAAAAGTGCAAATCAACCATTCTAAATGACTCCTCAAATGCATTGACAAATACGTCGCTCATGAAGAGTCCGAAATGATTTTCAAAGATTGCGACTCTTAAAGGATAAAAGTGCCCTCCGATCAGTAAAGAACGAGAAATGATGTAACACTCTCAACAATATAAATTATAATTTAAATTACTGCAATTTAAATTGAAGTAACAATAACTTCTATTGCTACAACTTGTATTAATATATTTAGTTTGAGAAATTCAAGTGGTAATTAGAATTGTAAAAATTTTTAAATACTAAATTTCTATTTTGAAGAAGTTTGAAAAATTCTTAATTGGTCAAGAATAAATTATTTTTTGCAAATGAGAAAAAAAAATGTCTTTTATATATATATATATATATATATATATATATATATATATATATATATATATATAATTGCAGTTACTATGTAATCATATAAGTGGTTATAATTACAAAACTGCAATCGCAACCAAATAGCTTGCAGTTAAAACTAGATACAATTACGATCATTTTATACGGCCGCTACCAAGCACCTCTTTGACTCTCATAATGTGGCATCCAGCCTTTTCACTACCTTACATAGCCTCTGACACAAACTAGTGTCAGTGAACGTAACTGGAAAAAAACAAGTCACCCTTTTGGATTCATATCCACAACCATACAAGAAGTACAGGCTCGCTCGAGATGGGAAAGCCAAGGCCAGAGCCCTTTTCAATGGAGACTCCCTCCTTCTTCAAGGTCATGATCGGCGATTTCATGACTACGTTGGTAAATTGATTCTTCTCTTCTCACTAATTCCTCCTCAGTTTCTTCCAAAGATTTCGCTCTGATTTGTTTTTTTATTTTTATTTTTTTTTCTTTTAGCGAATTCCACCGGCGTTCAAGAAGTATCTAAGGGCGGCGATCCGCAAGAAATCTTTCCTTCGACGTGGTCCAGCAGGCCGGCAATGGCGGATAAAAATGGGGGTGGAAGATGGGCAGCTCTTCTTTCGAGATGGGTGGGAGAGTTTTGTGTCGGACTGTTCGATTTCTTATGGTGATTTCTTGGTTTTCTTCTATGATGGCGATGTGGGTTTTGATGTGAAAATTTATGGGATCTCGGGATGCGAGAAAGATGATATTATTCCTGTATCCATGAAAAAAGAAGTCAAGATTGAAGCAAAATCGAAAGATTTCATAGAACAAGAGGTGAAGATTGAAGTCGAATCGGAAGATTCCGATGAAGAAATGGCTGCCCCAAATGTCAGTAGGAAGAGGAAAGAATCCCCTCTTGAAAAAAAGAGCAATTCGAAAAGAATCAACCCCACAAAGAATAGTGAGTGCTCTGTGATTACTTTTTTTTTTCTTTTACAATTAGTTAAAGAATCTGATGGTGATTACTCTTTGTTTATTGTTTGTAGAAATGTGCTATAAGGTGCTGACGGGTGCGAAACGAAATAAGAATGAGAAGGCTATGAAAGCTGCGTGCGCCTTCAAGAGTGCTCATCCTCACTTTGTGACTACTTGCAGGACCTCACGCAGTTCTTACATGGTCTGTGGAGTTAATCCTTTCTTTTTTCTTTTTCCAATTAGTTTATTTGACAGTTTCTTTTGGTTGATGATTGTAGACTGTTTTTTATGTTCACGATCGCTTTTGAATTTATAGGCAAATATTATATTATCTAATGCACAATCCAGCAAAATTTCTTAGAAGAAACAATGTATTTCATTTCTAGGGATAGCTCATAGAATCCACATACAAGGAATTAGGCTTGCTAATAGTTGCCCCAAATGTCATTTCCTTCTGTTGTGATACAATACTCACACATGAATACCAAGTAACATCAATTTATATACTTCTTGGACTACCACAATTTTACCTGGGAACTATTGTAAAATATAAATTTGCAAAAGTACCTTTACAAATATTGAATGAGATTAAAATTTCATTTAAGTAGATTATGTTCAAACATGTTTCTAGGTGAGGAAGAACAAACAGTTACATGAGGCAAGGATATGATATGATGTAGATATGGAGACTCGATAAATCTCTAAATGGTAGGATATAAAAACACGGCTACCTTATATGACTACAAGCAATTGGCAGTGACAACTATTATTATGGGTAGAAAGAAGGTTTTAAAATCTCAGAACTCGGATAGATATTGGTCAATGGTTTATGGTATCAGATTGGCAATTTCTCCTGTTTTTCACATTCAAACTTGATTGATCTTTTTTACCTTCTGTTTTTGCTTCACATCTTCATTAACAAAACTAAACTTATACCTTTAATTCCTATTTTACTTTACTTTTTCATTAATATAACTATGAGTGCTGGTTTGAAGGAATAACGTACCAAAACTGGCATCAAGTGGTTATTCATTCAAGGCCTTGAGTGGCTATCCATGGGTGCACACATGTCTTGCATGCTCGAACATATTCATTACCAGTATAACATTCACTGCTGTAATTTTCAATGCTTTGACTGAAAGTTCTCTCCATGGTTCAGCACTATCTGTTAAATCCTCCTTCCTAATGGCTCTTGATGTCTTCCCCACATTTTATTCGACATGTCATCATGCTGATCTTTTCTATTTTTACCGTCATCGTGGCTTTACCTAGTGGGAATATTTTTCATCCTTTTAATTATTTACTTTTCAAGACTAATTAATTAACTGATTCCCACATTTTGTTCATCTTTCTGTTGGACATGCTTCCTTTCATATTCTATAATCTTGTGCTATTTTGGGTCATTTGCCATCATTGCGTGGAGTCAAATTGCCTTTTAGCTAATACAGACACCATAGACTATACTCAGATCAACTGTGAAGGTTTGATAGTACAAGATCTTCAATTAGAGCCTGTGTACGAGCCTATATAATTTTCATTCGTGGTGTAATATTTGTTTCACCTATAAATGCTCAAATATGCATCCCGGTATGGTAGTTGATATCAGTACATTATTCTCTGTCAAGAAGGTATTGCGATTTTTACCTATCCCCTTTTGTTTTATCAACTGCATTATACATTTTTCGATGTTCAGTATGTTCACTTTTTCCCGTCATTTTTGGTTTTCAGACAATTCCTGCAGAATTGGCTATGAAATATAATCTTGATGAGAAAGACTCAATAGTTGTCCGCGATCCTCGTGGTGCTGCATGGTCTGTGAAATTATCTACATGGCGTGATGGTCGTCGATGCTTGTCATCTGGTTGGTCCCATTTATACAGAAAAAACAATTTGAAAGAAGGTGACGCTTGTGTTTTGGAGTTTGTTCAAGGAGGCACTGCAATAAATATTCACATTTTTCGAGCTGATGGACGTAGTGCAAAATCAATTCCAGATCCATCAGGTGAAGAAGTCTTCCAAACTTCAGTTTTATGTTCTTTCAGTAAGAAGTGAGTATGCTTGTATGAACTAATAAGGTGCATGTGCGATGTACATGTGTAGTTTTAAATATAGTTCTAAATAAGAGGGTAGTTATATTCCAAGATACAATAAGAAATTGAATAGTATAATTAAAATATTATAAAAATTAGAAGTTTTAGTATAAGCCCTACAAATATTATTTTTAATAAATATATAATTATTTTAAATTATGGTTTTTAATAGGTTGGGTGGAGTTATGTTAAAGGATCATGTTCGAAAGCTAAAATAAATATTACAAAATATTGGCCATAAAAAAATCTCGGGACCAGTCCAGTTTAGGAAATTGATCATGAAAAAGTAAGAACCAACTAGAGTTGACATACAATCCCAAACTATTCAATGAATAATGAAATTGTAATAAACCAATCACGCAATCAAAGCACAATAAAATTCTCAAAAAATCAACCAAGTTGAACACTGAGATTTAACATGGAAATCCTAAATTGGGTGAAAAACCATGTAAAAACTGCACTATAAATTAATGTCAAATATAATGGTTTGACTCGCAACTGCTAGACAGTTACAACTGAGCAATAGCCCAAAATCTAATTTTATGTCTCGATCACTACAGTATGAGCTCCAAAACTCCATCTATCTCAAATCTAGCAACGACAACCCTCTCACAGATACGAACTACAAATAGAAAAAATAAAAATACAAATGATTAGGAGTTGCCAATTTCATTGATTAATTCATCATCTGTGAAAACGAAGATGTTGATCAACTAATCTCAGATCATAAATAACATGAACTCCTCAAGATTCAATTACATGAAACTACGAAATCTCTCTCTTCAAAACCCTTGCTTGAGTCATATTTTCAGAGTCGTCGAAACCTTAAATTGGATTACATATTTATAGAGTTTCGCCACTCTCCAAATAAACCATAAAACTTTCTTTTAATCACGTCTATCCATTGCCAATCCAATGAACTAATTGAAATAGTTTCCATATAAAATCCAAAAAAAATCTGAGTCCAAGAAACCATATGAAAGAACTCATATCTGCATGTGTCAACCATACTGCCATTAATGGTGGTAGAACGGCCTGTAGCAAAGGTGGATCCCAAGTTGGATCAACAGTAGCAAAATTCTACCTTTGATACATGCTTGACAGTTTTAGCCTTGTAGCTATTCAGCAAAACGATCATAACTGTTGAGCTAGAAGTTTGATTAAAGTGATTCAAGTGCTGTTAGAAAGAGAATTCTGTTAGAAAGAGAATTCAAAATTCTGCATGTTCTCCCTGCAGAAATTTTTCCAGTTATGTCTGTATTATGATAAATTTAGGCTTGAAGTTGATATTATTGCATAGGCTTCATCAAATTTAATTCTACTCAATTGCAATCTCCATAAATCGCAGGCTTCTATACTTATTTGGCCTTCTCTTTATGATTTTTAACACAGTTTGCCACACATAAATAAAGTAGGATCCAAAATCCTAACAAGTTAGATCTGAGATCTAAGATAAATATTTTTATCAAATTTTTCTAAAAAACAATTAGAGATTCGATTTTTCTTTTAAAAAATCAATGACTTAGATATTCTTATAGGAAAATGAATAAAGGGAGTTTATCCGTTAGAACAATTAGATAGGTTAATTTTTTTTTAATAGTTGACAGTCGAGATATTTACTGTAGGAGTTTATCTAATTAGACTCTTGATTTTTCTTAGAAAAATCAACAAGCAAGATGATTTTATAAGGAAATAAATAAAAGGATTTTTCTTAATAACAATTACATAGTTTGATTTTTCTTTTAAAAAACAATGATTGAGATATTTTCTATAAGGAAACAAATAAAGGGTCATTTATCAAGAAGGACAATTAGACGATTTCATTTTTCAAAAAAAAATGATAGCTGAGATGACTTACATTGGGAAACAAATGTATATTAAATAAAAGGAGAGACAATACTCCAAAGTATTTTCTTTTAAGAGTATTAATAGATTAGTGATTTATATGAATAGCTTGTTTATACAGTTCAACATTTTAGGAAATTATACTAGTTTTCAGCATTGCGGTCCTTACTTTCATTGGTAGTGAGACCATTTATTAATAGGCTGTTCATTCATTTCTTTTACGAAGTTGTAGTCTTTACTTTCACTCGTAACGAGAAAATGCTCTACTCTATATATGGAATCAACTGGTATGACCAAGAGAATATGTCCAACAATAACAACTAAGCCTTTTATCCCAAGTCTTGGGGATAGGCTAACAAAGAGAATATGCCCAAAAATCCAAAATATAAACCATGAAAAAATCAAAGAGAAAAAGAAAAAGAATTGGCAATTCTCTCCACTAAATACCAAAAAATAAAAAATGAATGGAAGTAAAAACAAAAATCTAGGAAACATACCCAAAAAAAGCCTTAAGAAAGAGACAACTCTAAAATTCTATTAAACAAGAAAGCAATGGCGGCTGAAAGAAGATTTTGAAGAGGATGTCAACAAAAGAACAAAAAAACCACTTACCCACTCTCATCCTACTAAGTCAGCAAGTCTTAAAATAAAAATTAAAACCAAAAGCCCACCCGTCATCCCATGAAGTTTGTCCCACCGTGAAGACCTTTTCCCAAAATGCCCCTTAAACATCCATAGCCTCTGTGGGGTTCACTAAGAAGTTCTCTTCCTAAAGTGTCCAATAACAAATAGGGAAAAGTCAAAACAACTTATCATCAAGCTAGCTAAGTAGGGATCAAAATTGATATTTCACATTACAATAAATAGTTGAAACACGATTTATCATTCTTGTATGTTCATACCAACCCACTTAAAGATATAAGAATTGTCTATACCCAAAAAAAAAAAAAAATTCGGACCACTTGTATAGTAACATTAATGTGTGAATAACTTTGCTATCTTGCTTCTAAAAGATCTTTACAAGTTCTCTCATATCCCAACTCTCCAGCATCTACACAGAAAATAATTTAAAAGGCAAGGACAAATTAGTCAAAAAACCCTCCCCAAGAGCGGAATATTCCTTTTGGATAGTACAAATTCTAGTAATGTCAGATGGGACCATTTATTAATGGTTGCTCAGCTAATTTGTCAATTTGCAAAATTGCTAATGATTTATATGCTCATTCTCATGCAATTTTAATACTCAATTGCACTTTTTCTATGCGTGCTAGTTATCAACCTATAAACCTCAACATATAAGACCTATAAACCTCAACATATAAGTCACATGTCTAATTTCTATTTGGAGTAGTTATTTTCCTATGCAGGCTATGCAGAAATCTATTTAGCCGAAAGTACCATGTGAAGTTAGAGCTACTTGAACGATGATGGTTTTCTTATCCAATTGGATTTAGCTTGGGGAATCGATTCTCAAGTTGGATTATATTCAGGTCATTCTTAATAAGAAGAATGAGGCCTTTTCTATTTAGAAGCTTAAGCTAATTAGTAAAGGCTCAACTCTCTATTTATACCCATCAATGAGGCTCTGAAATCTCCCACTTTATGGGCTCCAGCCCCAATTAGGCTCTGAAACTGTTTGCAGGTAGAACCGTCAAGTGAAGGTTGATGACAACATAGTTTAGTGCCCTATGGACGAGTGCAACACCATGCCCACTATTCAGATTTCCTGTGACAGTTGATTAACACAACTTGCTGAAGCCCATGTTAGACTGGAACTCCTGGAACTCCTTGAGCACAAACTAGGATTGGATACCACTTTAGGACTGTAACATGGGGACCTACGAGGTTTCCTCGAGCATTGACCAGGTCCATATACCACTTATAGGAGTGTAATTCAATGACTTACAAGGACATCAAACATGAGAACTCAATATAGACTAAGATCTTGCTAACCCAAAAGTTCAAATTTATAGGTAGAGACCCCACTTTTTATTTAAATCTATCATTTTCTTTATATTTTTTAATGTGGGACTAGTCCCATCACCCATGACCTTATCTAAAATCTTCATCAGTTTTATCTAATGTTTGAGAACACCATTAGTTTCTAAAAAATACCTTGCAAAAATACTTCTCAATAGAATTTCAGTTGGTTGAATACTTTCTAGGTGGAATATAAAAATCAAAGCTTATTTCAAAATAACTAAGTGAATGAAGGAGGTCTTGAGTAGGATGCACGATATATCATTTCATATTTTCCAATTCTTGAGGCTCGGATTACAATATATTTTAGAACTTAGAGGTCTTCTCATTGTTAATGTCACCCTTGCATATCTAGCCTAACTACCCGTTAAAGAGTCATGTATGAGTCTGATGCCTCGTAAAACAATAGTTGATGTGATTCTGCCCAAGTCCTTGGGTCTTGACAAGTTGCGTCAAGAGTTAGTAACTCCTTTCTTTTTGGCTATCCCTACCAATGGTATCAGCATGTGTGCTAACAATCCTGTTCATGTTAGGCATGAGATGACGAACAGTGCATCCAAGGTGCATATTTGGGTTTGGCTCCAACCATGATTCTTGGATTTGAGTCGAACACAGAGAATACTATTTGGTTCCTAAAATGTTGCCAAGTTTGGGTTATGAGTGGAAGAAAATTATTTGCACTATGGTTGTCTTCACATGTAAGACAAGGACATAGTTCATACCATATGTTGGTGTTCTTTCTCGAGGCAAGTGTGACAAGGTGGAGAATCTTAGGTTTTCATACATTCAATTGAGTTGTGACCGGTGATTGAGATCAAGTTTACAATATTGGAATCTGTATCCATGTCTGCTAATGATTTATGGTATGAAATTGACAATGTTGGGCGTATTGTGTAGGCAATATCTAAAACATGAGCAATATCAGACCGATTTATATCATATATTGTGTTTTTGTTGCCTCAAAATCGGATATATATCGGTATGACCGAATATTTAAAATCTTGATAGAGACATCAAGAAAAATCTGGTTAAGTGGAATTGTTAGTCTGTTGGTAAAATGAGGTTACCTTATTGAAAGAATAGAAGACTGAATATTTATGTGCTATTAGGGTTCAATAGCAGTTGACAATTTTGGTCAAAAGTATTCTCTTAATATCAATTTCTCACTGAGGACAATGTTGTTGGAAATATAATTCGATTTGAACTTAAATTAGTACATGATAGGGTTGAAGGGTAGTCGAAATAGCCAGGAGCATCTATTTAGGGACAAAGTTTATTCATAATTGTAATTGGTAGCTGTTATTTATGAAGTATATCTAATAGTAAATGTATTATTAATGGTTCATAGAGTTCTTATAGGATTAAACTTAGATTTCTTCCTCACAAAATCTACCTCTTCTCAACATTATAAGTGAAACAAACTCTTTAAGTTGTTTCCAATTCTGAAACTAATTAGGTTTTAATGACTAATATCATCTAAATTAAACATTAATTTCTTTTACCTATTAGAAGTTCTAATTTTTTAAAGTTACGGACATATATGCTCTCTAATGGGTGTGTACAACACACCAACAAATTTCAATTTTGGTCATTCCTGATGCCCCTTTCCATGTAAGGTTTGATTTGGCCGTGTTTGTTTTCTTTGGATATTGGCTATTTGGATCATCTCTTTAGTGCAAAATTACAAGGACCACCCTTGGCGCAATTTTAGCTGCCCACTAAGATGGTGGGTGTTTAAAATCTTTCCTAAACTAACACATACTATACTACCATGATTTGTACTATCATGTATACGCTAAAAAGTTCTAAACCAGCCACATATGCGGCTGAGATTGTGCCAAGGATGATCCTTGTAATCTTGTGCTAAAGAGAGAATCTGGATTCATATTTTTGGTCTGTTATCACTAGCCATACTTTATTGCTTGCAGCCCGAAGAGCTTTTGGAGTGTCAAAACGCCCGAAAAAATCTAATTGTCATGATGCTCCAAAGCCAAAGAATTCAGATGAAGCTAAGCGTATGAAACTGCAACTCTTTATCCTTATTTAAAAAATAATAAATTCTACAATTTTTTTTTGTTTGCATCTGTCCGTGAATTTCTTAGTGTCACTGATGCAGGTGAAAGACATCTGAGTGAGGCTGATAAGAGAAGAGTTCTAGCAGTAGCCAGATCCTTTGAATCAAGGCATCCAAGATTCATTGCAGTTTGGAGAGCGTGTCGTTTATATCATGTGGTGCGTTAATCTTATTCATCTACCTCCATTTTCAGTCGTGTATTACCTTATTATGCTCTTTAATTAGTCATCTCTATAATCTTTTAGCAGCCTGCATTTTCAGTCATGCAGTATTTGATATTTACAGTTTCAAAAATCGAGAAAGTTTGCCAGTTTGCAGGTCCTGCTAACGCTTAAAGAAACAAGAAATCACATTATTATTCGAGATTTGGACACTTTTCTCTTTTGTTTTCTTTTGGAAGGACAACCAAGTTCATATAAATGTTTCTCCAGTGTTCTAAATATTGGTTACCGGTGATATACCGGTTGGCCAAATTACATACCTGATATTAGATATCGGCGGGATATAGCAATATGACTCTCAGTACCGGAGTGTCGTATCGATATCATATCGGTTAAAGAACGAACATATTAAAACCTATATAGAACATATTAAAATACATAAAACAAGTTTAAGATACTTATCTTGGCCTATGCATTCTACTTATGAATAACCAACCATTTAGAACATCCACAAACACACTGAGCATTATATAATTACAATCCAAACGAATAGTCAAGTTCAAGTATAGTCTTTTAAATAATAAAATCATAAAAAAATAATTCAATTATTATTTTCCACATAGGCATACACCCAAACACGCACTTTATATATCATTTATAAGTTATAACTTCACATATATAATTCATATTAGTAATTCACTCATTCACAACATTCATAACTTCATAGTTCACATATACAATTCATATTATTTTCCATATTACTATTCACCCATTCACATCATGTATAAATTCATAACTTTACATACACAATTCAAATTATTTTCCACATAATGATTCACTCATTCACATCATTCATAAATCATAACTTCACATACATAATTATTTCCTAAGAAAATCACTAAATCACATTATTATCTAGATCTTGCACATGCCATATATTGATTGATTCACACATACACACACACTGTCACACAACACTGATTCACTGCTTTGTGAATCAGTAATCGACCCAGTGATTCACTGAATCAGAGGGTCGATTACTGATTCACTGCAGTGAATCACTAATGTGAATCAGTATTCGACCCACTGATTCATCAGTGGATCGAAGACTCAATGAAGGCTCCAAATTGACATCACGGTGATTACACCCATCTCTACTCAAAAAAAAAATAAGACAAATTTTGATCTAATACTGTTTTCATAAAAATAAATTTGTTAAATTGAGAAATAAGGAGATTGACTTACTAAAGGGTTTTATATGGCTGGCGAAGAGGAGAGAAATAGACAAAGATGACTTATGAAGTAAGTATTGGCTGGAGTTGATTTTAACACTTTCGGAAATATCGGCGAAATAGCCGACGAATTCGGCAAATCATCTGGGAAAGTGATGAGAAAGAGTCAGGATTTGATTTTGGGTGCAGGGAGTTGGTTGGGGGGTGGTCGGAATCCTCGTCGGAGATAAAGGAAGCGAACCTAGGGCTTGGCTGAAGCAGGAAGAGGAAAAGCAAGAGCCATCGAGAGTTTTTGTCTTTTGATCAAAGAAAAACCCGATCGTGGGTTTTTAACTTTCCTATTGGGTCGGGTTTGGATTAGGGTTAATGGGTTTCACTCTCAAAAAATTAAAAAAAAATTATTTGGCTGATATTGGCAAATATCAGTTGGTATTTTTCACACCGGTATTGGCCGATATATCGTCTCGTGGCCGATATATCGACCCATATTGGCCAAAAACGGTAAACGATAAAAAAAAAATCCCTTACCGTCTCATTTGTTGTAAAAAACTGATATACCGACCGATATACCAATATACCAGCTGGTATTTAGAACACTGCTTTTCTCAAAACGAAAAATAAGAAAAAATAAAGAAAACACTTAGGCTATCAAATCAAAGAAAAGAAATTCAGAGAGTAGAAGAGCAAGAGCAAAGAAAACTATGATACACGGTCTTCTACCATGAGGCCGTATCTGTTAGCAATGCTAAGCCCACAAGATACTTTAGGTAGGACACTCCTTGGATACTACTTGTGCAACACTTTTCTTTGCATCTCCTCAACTGAGAGTATAACATCCCGAGATGTTTTCTCAATTTTATGTTTTGTTGGAGAAAATGGGATACTTGCAGGAAATTTCCTGTGCTGCACTTCTGAAAGTTATGGCGGATTGGATGATATACTCTATTGAGACTGATCTTCTTACTCAAAAATTCATGTGGATGAGATCATACCAATTTGATGACCTTCTGCTTATCAAGTGATGGGATTGGAAACTGCACTGTTTCTTAAAATTCAAAAAATCTACGCCACTTGACAAAAATAAATCTCCGTCCATATGAATTTATTCATTAGTACCATGGAGATCATGCTCCTTCAATTTTTTGTGCTCTTTCGACATCCAGAAACTCATTGCAATACTTATTGAATACTTTATTTATGTGCAATACGGGATCCTTTACCCACGAACCAAGCCTAACGTAGATCAATTCGTACTTGACATGAAATTTGCCTTGAAAAGCCACCTAGTCAATTGTTTCTATAAGAGTATAGGTCTACCATAAGCTTGGAAAGAAATTAGGTTATTGTCAAGAGAATTTTTGAACTTCTGACTCTTCTCAGAACTATTTATATTCTCATATGTAGGAACTGACAGGTTACATGCAATTAGAGTACAATTAATATTTTGAGAAATGATAACAAAGTAAAGATAATAGATTCAATAAGGGACATGATTAAAAATTACCCTGCTTCTGACTAATCACATCCACGATGAAATGTTAGACCTGGATCGGTGAAGCTTCACATAGTGCGATTAGCCTTCTCAAGCGACGATGTATTTAGCTAAATAGAACGCTATTTACCTGAACCTATTGTTTCTATATTTCTGCTAGCAAATCGTTGTTGCTTTGCTTATTCGGCTTGATTCTTGATCTAGAGAAAAATCAGCCTATAGTTTCATGCATAGCTAGTCCACTGATTTCTACGCTTTCCCTTGGAAACTATTCGACATAGCACCATTGGGTTCTTTTCTAATTTGCTTAATTCTGCTGATTTCTTTCTATTGCCTTTGTTGACAATGCCTCTTTATGTTGTATGATTGAAATTCCAGCCCATTCCAAAGAAAGTGGCACTAGAAGTTGGTTTGAAGAGGGATCGTCGCACAACCCTAATCGATCCTGCTGGGAAGTCGTGGCCTGTAAACATCACTGTCCGGTCTTACGGGCAAGTAGAACTGGGGGTTGGGTGGTCGCAATTTTCAAGAGGACTTAACTTGGCCGTCGGTGATATCTGCATCTATGAATTCCTTAGAGGAGGCGATTCAATAAAAGTACATATTTTCCGAGCAGAAGAAAGTAAGACCTCCGCTGTTAACGACGTCCCTGCCGCTAGTGACACTGATGCTGGTGACACCATGGAGCTCGGAGCGTAGTGATCCCTCCATGCTGATGGTCTTCTTCTGAGAGTATTCAATGCACAAACTCCACTGTAGTTAACATGTCAATGTATATATCGTCTCTTGAGTCAGCAGTTTCAGGCAACAAACATATGAGCTCAGTAATCATGTAAATATTAGTCTTGTTGGCAATTGAACTTATGAAACTTAAGCCAAGCGTTTCTATGAAATTATCAGAATGAGTTTTATGAGATGTTGCCAATTCATCTGACCTGTGCCATTACAACAATCACAGAGATAACAACTTGGTGCACGCTGTGTCTGTGGATACGGGGTACCAGAGACTTTCTTGTCTGGGCTCATATAATGACCCATAGGTATTATTGATGCCAAATTTGGTTGGCTTACTTTTGCTGGGCTGATTTGAGCACCAAATGACTCGAAATGGATCTCGAGCTAAGTCAGATTTCGGGTGCTAGCTACGACGTCATGAGATTTGTGCAAAAATCTATAAAAAAATTATGAGATAATAAAAGGAAAGCATACAGAGATATATATATACTACGAGGTATAACGAAGTTCAGTCAAGATAGATCTCGGAGATCTTGGGTCTATGCCTTCAAGATAGATCTCGGAGATCTTGGGTCTATGCCTTCGATATAAATTTGGCTGTTTGGTATGAAGTTTTTTGAATATAAGAGATAATCTCTCACCGGATCTCTCTCTCAAATTAATTGGTTTTCTTGTCATAGATAGATTTGGTTTTTTTTTTTTTTTTTAAATCTTAACTTGCTTATCTTTGATGATTTGGGAACAATTTGACTCGATAATGAGTTCTGTGTATATGAATTTTGTGTATCTGCTCGAGATAACATATTTGAATATGGATTCAAGCTGGGACTTCTTTTAGACTAAATCTTACAACCTTTATTAAGTTTGGTGAGTTGTAATCAAAATGGGTATGTTAATTTATAAATCAATAGTAGACCAACTTCTGAGTTTAGTCCGTTATAATCTTGGAGTATTATGCAATTCTGCTGATATGCCCTACTCATCTGGTTGCTTCAAAGGTGACTTGTTGCCTAGTTGTCTCGGGGGCAAATTGTCACACAAGTTAGCCTCAACATTCGATGGTATTAGGAATTTAAGATTCCTTGGTGTCTTGATTAACATGGAGATCACATCATTACAGCCTGTAATGGTGCATGAAAATTGTCTCAAGTTCCATCCTTGGATCTTCGTGTCCGATTATGTGACTGAGATTTACTGTTGGTTGTATTCAAATCTATCCATTAATCAGTTGCACAGTCAGGGTGATCTGTCACAATGCTTCTCACTCTGATTTGCTGGCTTCTAAAGCCTCGGTCCCTCGAGAGCCTATAAATTTTGATGCAGTATTTGTACAATTCGCCATAGATGAAGAGACTAGATTTGAGCTGGGTGTCTAGAGAGTTAGAGCTAGCCTCGCCGTTCGGTCATTCAGAGACGTCAATGTTGCCTCTGCTAATGAATAGATATCAACTCTCATCTCGGCATGAACTGTTTATTGGGAGTTTTGTCTAGTTCTCAAAGCAGTGTTGGTTTCAAGGATTCGAAAGACTCCAAGTGCTTTACATTTGGCTAAATGAAATAAAGGATTTCGGATCTCTGGTATTGTTACCCTCTCAAATTTCATTTTCAGTAACAACTTTCATCTGACAACATAGCTAAGTTCTTTGCCTTCTGTTTCCAGTGAAGCAGTCATACTCTATCTCTGAACTATAAAGAATAATTAACTTGTAACTGTTTTTGAATGAATAAATGAAAATTTGTTTATGTTGATCATTGTAGAGTTAATTGCTTCTTGTGAACTAAGTATTATGAAATGTTAATTCGTCTTGAAATTTTTAATATTATCAGGAATTGCGAATACAATATATTGTAGAGCCGAGTACTCTTTGGGCTCAAATACAAAGTGCAATAAAGGTGCGAAATCAACTTCGACACAGAACCAGGTACTAACTGGGCATGGATCCGAGTTCAGCATGGAGCTGAGTTCGGACCAAAACCGAGTATTTATTGGACAAGGAGCCAAGTTTGGAATGGAGCCAAGTTGGGTATGGAACTGAGTACTTACTTATTAAGTACAAAACCAAAGTACAATAAGAGCATGAAATAGACTACGGTAAGAAGCTGACTACTTAGTAGGCATAAAACCAGATACTTACAGGGGATAGAGCGAAATTAAAATAAAGGCATGAGGCCGACTCCGGCACAGAGCCGAGTACATATTTGGCATAGAGCCAAGTACAATAAGGGCAAGAGTCGAATTTAGTACGAAATCAAGTACTTATTGGGCATGGAGCCGAGTATTAATCATAACTTGGATTTCCTATCTCTATATTTCGAGATAAGTTTTCTTGTATTCCCTATCTTTGTGTTCCGAGATAGATTTTTTATACTCCCTATCTCCAAAGTGAGAGATAGGTTTTCTCATACTATAGAGATTAACTCAAGTAGATGGCAAGCTTATGCAATGGGAACACTTCGAAAAAGTGGCAAACTTGTATCATGGGATGAAAATCGGTGTCCAGGCGATCTTATATCATTAGGATCAACTCCCAGTTTACCGAGTTCATTTTATAGACTAAAATCTGTATAAGAAAACCCAAGGAAGCAATTCGAATTTTCTAGTTATTCAGATAGGAGAGAATCCAAAATTTCTCTATTTGATGCAACTCGAAGTTTCTAGTTATCAAGTTAGGAGAGAGAACCTGTAGTTTTTCATTGTACTAGGGGTTGCAAGTTACCAAGATGGGAGAGACTTTGTAGTTTTTCCGTATGATGTAACTCGGAGTTGCAAATTACCAAGATGGGAGAGTACTTGTAGTTTCTTCATATAGACATCTATTGTGAGCAACTCAGAGTTGCCATTTAATTGCCTTGAGACGAGAGTAGTTACTCATTGTTTATATTGGCGGTTTGTCAAGTGAGTTCTTGATATTTGATTACATCGGTGAGCGCACTCTAGTGGGCATTTCTCTAGGTATTCTTGTGGGCATCACGGCTAACCTTATTAGCTTTATTTGCTTTAGCATATCGCTTTTAATGACTCTCGCCAATTTTAAGCATTTATTGTTAGGAATCAGTTTAAAATTACTAATCATATGAAATGAGAAGCCTCATTAAAGACTATATTTTATTATTTACAAAAACAAGTTGATTTGAAGTCAAATACTTATCTGATTATACGATTAGATCTAGTTTTCCTACTTTTATATATATATATATATATATATATATATATATATATATATATTATATATATATATATATATATATTTCATTATTCTTGAAAGGAGAGGATTTTGCTCGTCAAACAATCTTGGCAAAGAGTGAGCTCATGAGACTGTACCTGTATGACATGAAAGTCTATGAGCATATCACCGAATAAGTAGACATTCGTCAAAACTAAATTGTATTTGTTAATTTGATAAAATGTGCATCTTGCTAAATAAGTGGGCATTCCCTAGAATTAAGTCCATTCGCTGATTATAATCACCATACATGAAAACGATATGATAATGACTAGAAGCATCTTTTATTCCTAACAAATTTCAAATGGAGGAACTAAGAGTTTTAATTAGAAAGAAAGGGTTAAGTTTTTATCTGAGTAGACTAATAGCATCATCTCCTGCAGGTTGTTTATGTTTATAAGTTGAACTGGTGCAGACACTCAGCTCATGTTTTATATCTGAATTTTAATTGGAAATAGTTTTTGATACTATACTCGATATCTCAGTTGTGCCCATAAAAGTATCAGGAGCTCTTTTTTCCCAGAAGAGTTCGAAATGGCGGAGAAGGCCGATGGAGAAGTCCCTCTTTCTGCATTTAGTTTAGAATTTTAGTTCGAGTTTTAATCAGAGGTGTGCAGTCAGTGCCATGGACATTTTCGTATTCATTTGAACCATTTCGCTTCAGATTTTTCAAATTTCCAACTCAAAATTGTTAGGTTTTGCAGAATTAATTCAAAATGCATAGATTGGAAGGGAATGAAAGGTAAGACGATATCTGCTATGGTGCATTCAAGAGTTTTGCATGGCTCTATTTGGTTTGAGAGAAAATCAAGGAAAAGAAAAGAAAATTAGAGAGAATATTTTCTATTGTTTGGCTAGAGGGAAAATTTAAAAGAAAAAGAAAATATTTTCTTACTAATTAAATATTAAGGAAAAACCATTTTTTCCATCTTCTTTTCTCTTTCATTTCCTCTTTTTTTTTTTTCATTTTGATGACACCCTATTTCATACAAATTTCTAGAAATTACAAAGTAAATGAACTTATAAGCATTAATAGTAACAACATCACGGAGCAAATAAGGCTCAAAGTTATCCTTTATATGCATATATTATGCTCTGAGTATACACCCAAATGCAAATGAAAGAACAATCTACTCCACTGACAATAGCAGATTATAACCAATATATGAACACGATTATAACCAATATATGAACACAATCAGAACCGTACTCATTGTATCCGATGGAATGGAAAGGAAAGAGCAATCCTATATTATGCTTTGTTTGAATGCTGGTCAGAATGATAGAAGGATTTGTTACCATCAACAATGTTCTCTGTTTGAATTTGCTACAGGGTTGAACAATAAATAAAGACAAAAAAATACTGTCTAAGATTTCATTTTTAAGTATTAATATCTTACAGAATGCATAAATACTATGAGACATAAAATACTGAACTGTCTAAGATTTCATTTTGAAGTACGAATGCTACATTACGTTAACAAGTTCTCCAAAACCCCAAGAGCGCCATGATAAAATTAGAGAATAGCCAAGCTGCAAATATATGCACTACTCAGGCTGAATTGCTACTAAATGGACGAGCTTACGATTGAGGCGCTAGTCAAAACTTTCCTGCCAAATACACTCAAATGGCTACATAATCTATTCTCTGAATGAATTTGCCCAGGTCCTTGCATTCATCCATTATTAAGATGGTCTCTGGCATGCAGAGAAAAGCTGCCAACTCATAAAAGCCATCACCAAGGACGAGAATAGTTCAAATCCAACCACCTTCGGAGGGTGCCACCCCAAATATCTTCTCAGATAGCTGCAACGCCAACATTTCTTCAATAAATATCATAAGCATACATGCCAATTGAAACGGGCAAAAGCAAGGTTTATGACATAGCTATGTAGTGTAGGCTTTTAAAATCTTGTGAACAGACATTTAACAAGTGAAAATATAAAGCAGAGTGTCACAAGTCCTCCATAGAGGCTGCATCTTGCAGTATGTTTGAAAAATCTTCCCTGATTATCCACGGGGCAGAGGTAAAAGCCTCCGCTACAGTCCTTTTAATATGGTAAATACTACTTGGTTACCTAGTTAGTTCAGGCAATGCAAATCAAATGGCTATTGCACGTATTAGCCGTTGTAATCGAGTCAGCTACGCACCTAACCTATATATTAAGTTTGGGCAGGAATTTGGCAATTAAGTCCCTTAGTATATTCCTCTGGAAGAAGCCCACAGACACGAAATGATCAACGGGCTAACTAGGACAGCTATTTCATGCGAAGAAATTGATAAACCTAATTAGCATAGTAATGCACCTATATAATACCAACTGTTTCAACAGGTTAGCTAATTTGGAGCTCAGCATCTGGGTTTAAATGTCAAGCTTCTAGCAAATAAAGGAAGCAGATGCCTTCTTTCGTACCCTAAAGATCAACTGCCAAAAGAGCTAACACCACTTTAAAAATTCTAAAGCAGTATTCTTCTAGGTATTTATTTATAACAAACACAGGGAAAGAGATGGACCTGACAATAGATGGCATTGTAGCAAGAATCCCAGCACATACATAAATGATGGGAATCAAAGTCTTTGGCTTGTTCTTCCTAAGCCACATCAAGGATCCCAGAGCAGCCAGAGATAAGTTAAAGACCTGAAACCAGGATATTAGTATAACCTATTCAACTAAACAAAATGCTCACTTTATCAAGTGCTTGCTGTTTAATGAACGATTAATCAAGATATAGAAGGAAAAAAAAAAAAAAGCAAACAGAAAAGGAAAAATCTATTCTTGATGATATAATGTTGTTGGATTAGTGGAACTCAAACAAATTATTCAAACTCCATTAGCTAACCAAACACAGGAAGGAAGAAGCACACTGGAAGAACGGAGGAAAATGGAGAATTGTATGCTGGGTTTTCAGGAAGGATTAATTGCTTCCAAATACTAAAATATGATCACCAATTTTTATTGAAGCTATCTAGAAAACTACCACTTCTGCGTATTAACTTTCTCAAGAAAAAGGAAGCCAAACGAACTACAGAATATTTTGTTGTTCACTTTATTTGCAAGCTATGTCAAGCTTGTTTTATGGGCCAAATAAATTGCAAGTGTTGATAAATTCACTTTCACAACTGGACCAAAGAAGCAGCATTAACTGTCCAAAAACTAAAGAAGAATGATCAAACCAGATTTGCATTTGCTTCAAGGCCTTGGAATATAAATTCCCATGTAAATTCTAATCCTCTAGCTCCTATCCAAAGTGGTGCCAGCCGGTGAAGAACAGAATCTGCAAAAGCCCAACCTGAAAATGATCATAGAAGCAATATAATTAGTTTGGCACAATGAAGACCCTAGTCTAGCAATAAAACACGAAGGGTATAAAGTTTCTTCTCAACATAAGTTATGGTGCATGCATATGCATTCGAAGGGGAAGATTAATCATCTCCATGAGGATATACAAAAGAGGGAACGAAAAGAGAACATGATGGATAACCCCCCCCCCCCCCCCCCAAAACAAAAAAAAAAAAAAAAAAAAAAAAAAACAGAGAGAGAGAGAGAGAGAGAGAGAGAGAGAGACTGGGAGGCCTTAAATATCAGTCGTTCAGCCAGGATTAGAGATGCAAACCAATCGGAGACAGGATTTACCATATTCATATATTCTAAGGAGAATTTCATATCCATATGTGCTAAAATAACCATATCCGGATACAGGATTTATTAATCATGCATATAAATACGAAATGGTTTAGTAAGGAGAATTGATATCCCAATCCGCTTAAATTGGAAACTGATACAAAACAGATATCGGAAAACTGTATACGGATAATTGAATATGAACTCTAAAGGAACACGAGAAAAAATAATTATAAATATGAATAGAAATACATTGTGGAGTGTGATAAATCAAGGTGATATATTTATTTAATGGTTTTTATTCTGAAAATTCTTTAGATAAAATTATTTAAGTTTTAAATAAATAAGGAAATGATGCTAAGATGTCAAACTTGATACTTCTTAATTTCTCTAGAACTTAAAGTTGGTTGCCTCAAAAATATATATATATTAGGGAGTTGAAAAAAATTATCCATTACAACTACAAATTACCATTATAAATTGGACTTTGAGAATGAAAAAACTCATAGAAGATGTATTGAGTTTCTTTGTATGTATAAAAATTAATGATTAAAAAAAAATCAACTTCAAAAAATGGATACAAGAATTTTCCATAATCTGGATATTAGTATCTGAGATTTTGTTTATATATTCGTATCCAGCTCCGAAAAGATAAACATGTCTGCATCAGTATCCAGCTAAATATGGATTTTCATATTTATAGCCGATAAAGGATCCGGATATATCAGTGGATATTCATATCTGTTTGCACCCCTCAGTCAGGTTACATGACCAATTTCTCTGAATCTGACCAAATTTTAGGATTGGGCTTTACATTAGGAATCAGATCTGGAATGACTTCAGAAATGATATACCCAACAAATGCATGATAAGCTGGCACAAACCTGTCAAAGTTTTAAGCCTCTGAATATGAGTTTACGGCTTACCAAGTAATAAAAACTTTGTTAGTCTTTGGAGTCTCTTTGTTCAATGTTGTGCTACTTCCATTTGTCAATTTACCATTCAATTTGCAAAACATCACATATTTGTGTAATAAGGATGCTCATGGTTCATATAATGATATAATCAACAACACTTTTTTTTTTCTTCCCACGCACACTGCTTGGTGATCATAGCATCAATGAGGAATTAGGTGGTGAATCATAAGTATCAAACAGCCAAAAACAACATATGCTTGCATGAAACTAACTGAATCGCAATAACGTGGACACAAAACTACATCGCCAACTTCTCAACCGAATTAAGCACAAGACACTTCTATTGTTAAGTTGTTCATGTTGAAGACGTTATCAGGAACGAGGCATCCTGCGATGACATTTTGTTTTGTATGTACATTTTTCAGAATTTGTCGTGCCTTGTTGAGTCACACCAATACCCGGCAATGGCAAAAGTGGGAGGTTTTTCCAGCAAGGGATTGATGGAATACAACTAGAACTTCTGTTACATACAATATTTGAGTAAGAAAGACGGACAAAGATTTACTACTAACATTAAAATAGGTTTTCTCATATAGATGTGGATCATTGAAATTTGATGAGGGAAAGGATTAGTTGTGAATCTCATATTTCTATAAATTACAAATTATGATCCCTAAAATAAATAATTAAATTGTTAAATCTCTTCAAGTAAATAAATATGTTACTCTTTTTTATATATTATAATCTAAAATAGTTGAGAATAACATTTAGATTGACTTTAGTTTCCAGTGTATTTGCATGGATTTTAAAAAGAAACATAAGGAAGGAAAAAAGGCAAAGGCAAGCCTCGAACCTAGGACTTCCAATAACCTGTCTTTAGACCTTACCACTTGAGCAAGACCTCAAGAATGTTTCTGTCAATATAATGAACTCATAAACTAAGAGAATACTATCTAACAACATTAACATCTCATATAGGGTTATAATTTTTTTTTTAAAAACCAGAGTGGTGTCCATGCACTCGAGGACCAAAGTAGACTTCACACTGTGGTTTATAAACAAAAAAAATGAACCCTATATTCAGTGCCCTATGCTTCAGAAATGAATTATAGGCATGAAGAAAATCTCAGCCATAAAACTAGATGACCTGATTAAAGTAGATCCTCTGGATAAGTCTTACACAAATTTTCCCTCCTATCAGTTTTCATTACGTGATATTCAATCACTTGTAAGTTAGTAAAGCACTTTATCACAGGAAACGCACCCTGTAGAGTCAATGGGTCAGAAGAGTATCCTGTGCACAAGTTAAATTAACAGAATCTGAGATCATAAACCTAGTCAAATTGGTCTTTAGTCTTAACCATGTCTTTAGTCTTAACCATCCGTGAGGAGTGTTGTGAAATAATCAGATAATAATATTACAAGTCATTGGATACATATATAAGTGCCATAATTATATATAAATAAACCTATATGCGATGTAGGACTGAACACAAGGATAAGATATTAGTCTAATCTAACACTCCCATTCAATTTGGATATAGATATTAATCATGTTAAACTACTACAAAAAACTAGTGGAGATACAACTTTAGTTAGAATTTAGCTAAATGTTCTGACAAAGGAGTAAACGAAGTACAAATCAACTTCTTTACCACAATATCTCGAATTGGATGACAATCTACATTTGTATGCTTGGTATGTTCATGAAATACAAAGTTTTAAATAATATAGATAGCAGACAGATTATTATAATACATGAGCATAGAACTTTTCAGCTTAAAACCAAATTCAGTCAATAATTTTTTCAGACATAGTAGTTCTCACGCAATATGTGCCATAGCCCGATACTCTGTCTTGGTAAAAAATCGAAGCACTATATCTTACTTCTTACTCTATGTAACTAAATTACCTCCAACAAACGTAAGGTATCCAGTACTAAATTTTATGTCACTTTTATCTCCTGCATATACAACATCTAAAAAGACAGAGATGTGAACGTCCCATGATTTAAGGATGAATTGACTCGGTAATCCAACAAAAAAAAAAATTCAAGCCCGGTGATCGTGAGAAAGATAAGTTTGTTGATCATCCTCCTATAATGCTCATATCCCCATACAAACCACTATCTTTACTCTATACATGTAAATCTAACTCCATTGTACACTAGCAAATTTACATCAAAGTAAATCGGTGTAGCCTAGAAGAAAGAGATGGAGACTCTGGAGAGAGATGTCCAAGGCATTAATGCCACTGTAAAGGAGTATGAGAACAACTAGAAACGAACCCTATAGGTGAATATTCATTATCCAGATAGTATATCTCCAATTGCTTATGGCTCGTACTAATCCTCATTCTAATATAAAGGTCTTGAAAAACAAAGTAGGTAGAAAAGAATGTCATGGAACAATTTTTATGTTTAATAATTTGGCTAATAGATAGCACACTGACATGAAACTTAGGAATAGGAACAAACAGAACATCATTAAGAATAAACGAAGTGGAAATGCAAACTACTCCATTACAAACCACCGGAGAAGAGGAACTATCAACAATATGCATTGAATAGTAGTGAGGAAATTTTATCCTAGTAGCTGTCATATGGGAGAAAGCTTGAGAATCTATAACCCCCTGGTCAACTAGAGGAGGTGATGTAAGCATTTTTATCTAACGAGAATGTCAAGGTGGATTGGAGATGCAGAAGTCTGTCAGATTATCCTATGGAATATAAACCATTAGAAAAACGTTATAGGAGCAGCTGAAGTAGTAACATGAATTGTTGTAAATGTAGAATGTGTAGAACCAGAAAGACCATTAGTATATTCGCTTGTCACAGCCTATTCCCCTTTTCGTACCTCTCCCAATAACGATCAAATGTATGATTCTATCAACTGCATTGGTCACATTGACGAAATCCTTGATCACCACCTAAGTCTCGACCACCACAACCACGACCTCCCTATGTATCACGACCGCAATCGCAACCACAGCCTCATCCTTGACTAGAGAATAGAGTAGAGCTCGTTGGAAACAAAAGGTGAAGCAACTAATACGGTAGATTTAGTGAAGACATGAAGAACAACGGAGTATGGAGCAGTTAGTGAAGGAACACTATCACTAGCAATAATTTGAACTCGAACTTGGGTCAGTAAAAAAAAGCCTACATCCGAGAGAAACTTGGCAACGACAAAATCCTGATGATACTCTCTTAGAGTCTTTAAATCAGGCATCGAAGCTTGATGATCCTCCAAATCATCTAAAATACCACAAAGTGCTGAATAATATGCAGGAACAGACATCTCTATCTACTAGGGAGTGAAAAAGACACTTGTATAACTCAAAGTCCCTCAAAATATTCTTCTTGTTGCCATGTAACTCTTCAAGAGTATCCCAGTTTTCCTTTGCAGTCCTACGAAACATCATTTCTAATCTAACTTTTTCTTCCCTATTGTTGAAAAGTCAGGTAATAACACAACAACCATTTCCATTCCAACCCAATCAGAATAATAGGGATCCTTCAATTTGGTGGTCCATCAATAAATGACCAATTTCCCTTTGTGCTCTAACAAATGCATGAAAGGATTGAGACCATAACATATAATTATCACCATTAAGTTTAATAGCGGTAGCAGTAAGTGTGCATGTAAACATATAACTAAGGCCATTAGATGTAGTAATATTAGAGCCAGTAGTAGAAGCATTAGACAATGAAGCCATGGTGAAAAATCAAAATCTAACTTACAGAGGACAAATCTTAGTAGAAGATGCAGCAACAATAGTAGCTAAAAAAAACCATCAACAGTGAATTAGGAGAAACAGTAGAAACATTAGGAGACACAAGAAAAATCAATTCAGCAGCAGCAGCAGCATCTTCATAGGATAGCAGCAGTATCAAATTAAGGGGTAGCAGTTGCTGCTGCAAAATCATGCAACAGCCAGCTGTAGCAATGGCTTTGGCTGCTGTTCGCTGCCACCAAAACTTATTGTTCTGTGCTGTTCAACAGGGAAATTGTTGTTCATTGCACAGCAACCGGTTGCTGTTGTTGTTCGTAGCAAGGGCACATGGAGGAGAGAGAGGATTAGGGTTATGGTTTTGGATTGGAGAGTTGAGATTAATTTAGCTTTGAGATTCAGGGCTAAGATCTATTTCGCAACCAGAGCTCTAATACTATGTTGTGAAATAATAAGATAGTATTATTATAAGTCAAGAGAAATATACATAGGCGTCACAACACCATATATATAAAATTCATCGCGGGACAGCACACAAGATAAGATAGTGGTCTAATCTAACAAGGAGGATATGAATAATATATTTAAAATGCATTTGCTCTCTTATTTATATCCTTCCTGCTATAATTTAATTGAACATGTAAGGTAAGATGAACCCAAATCCAAATCCAAACACACCTCAACCCATAAGCCAATTACAAATGGATAAGATGTAGATTTCATAATATATAATCACAAATCCAATGGTAATTGGGAAGCTAAGGACATCCAACTTCGACATTAACACGAATCTTGATGATACAACTTCAAATTTTGCATCTGGTTAGTTGCCACCCCACATAACCAACATAGAAGTTCATTAGAAACTCAAGGATAAATAGTTCCTAAAAAGATTCATGTTCACAGGATTTGTCTTCTGTATATAATTTTCCCATCAAGGTCTCCCGAAAGTGCATCCTTTTTAATGATAATGACATCAATCTAGGATTCAAGTGTAATATGTGGAATACAAAAGAAAGATGGATGGAGCATTGGAGGATTTCTGTCGCACAGTAAATGACATAGACCTAACCTTATTTCAGTCTGGACGGATAGATGGTATGTAATGAACCCATAATCTAAGCATAAGTCAATTTCATGACCCAATTGCTTGTGGAAAGAAAGATCTACTAATCCTTTTACTCTGGTTGGTGGGAGGGATCTGAAACTAGGAAGTAAGAGTAAAAGCTAGAAGAGGTTACAGTAAACAACTAGAAAATTTGGGCTCACTGGTATTCTTGATATAAGAGAGCTACCACAACAGTACTGAATGCAATTGTATGATCATAAAAGAGATATAATTTCACATGCGAGTTGATCTTTAAGCTACTTATAACCACAACCAGAAAGCCATGTCTCAATACTTCTCCACATTAAGACAAACTCCATGGTCAAATTTAAGTATACGCTTGGCATATAATCTCAGACTTTATATAATTTACACTTTTCCAATTAAACCTAAACCCAGCAAGCAAGGAAGGAGGAAAGGAAAAGGTACTAATAGCAGCGACAACTGAATCATCAAGTAAAGCAACTTCCGAGAGCACATTAGAATTTCAAGCAGAAAGAGAATGTATGCATACCTTCTTAGAAAAAGAAGCTAATGCATGCAAAAAATCATATTGTGAATTTTATGTATAAATTGCAACTTAGTAAACAAGAAATAAATGAGGACCTGAAAGAGCTATAATGGGACTTACCAAGACCAACAGCTTGGAATTTATGGTTCTGAGAGATATTTCTGTGCGTCAACTGTGTCAATGCAAAATAAAGCCCAGCAACATCTACTAACCCAATTAGTGCCTTCAATAATTCCTGAAAAGAAGAGAATATTTTTTATTGACCAACTCATCACAAAAGCAATGGTGAATTGGGCTGTAAAAATTCCATGAAGTTCGATAATCTGATAGTAATCTTCCTGATAATTCTAATAACTATATCAAAGAGTTTAGCAAAGATACAGTGTAAAATATGCAATACTGACCAAAACTTGTATGTAACCAAAGTTCTATATAAGGGGTAGAAAGGATAAAAATGAACAACTAAATGAACAACTAAATGAACAATCTTATAACCTTTAGCAGCCACAGAGATATTCATTGCGTTGAAAGGTTTGGTTCATTTTCTACTCTTGATGAAACAAACGTTCACCTCAATCCACTAGGTGGACCTCATCTAGAGTCCTAACAATGTCATTCTTTGTCACTAAAAAGAAGACATAATTTTGTAAATGGCTTATGAACACACTCATGACTGCTCTGAAAATGTCAATCAGGTAATTGTCAGAAAACGAAAGTACAAAGGGACGTAAAAAATTTTGAATTCCTACAAATGCTTGTCAAGTTATAGGTTACCACAACCTTCCTTTATCTTTCCAAGGATCGAGTAATAAACTTATGTAAGACGAGGATACAAGGGCTAGAAAGTCAAACACACTTTGAAGGAAAAAGATCAAATTTATAGGCAAAATTGTATTTTCTTACAACTGCCTAGATATTAACTATTCCAGATGAACATCTACTGCAACTCAGAGCATAGGTTTCTCAATATTTTTTTTCTTCCAAATAGCAGCTATTTAGTAATTACATTGGATTCAATATATCCACTAACAAATTCAAAAATACATGCAAATGTATATATTATCTATATCTACCGATACTATTATAATACAAGAGTTCTCCGAAGATTGCAATTGCATGCCCAAATAGAAAAGGTGGTCTACAATGTATTTGCTTATCCATCCACTATCACAATACAAAGTATAATAATGATTGTGTTTGTACTTGGGGGCCAAGATACAAAGCTAAATTAAGAACCATACAACAACAACAACAACAACAACTAAGCCTTTTATCCCAAGTACTTGGGGTAGGCTACATGAACCAAAAGAGAATCACGCCGGATCGATCACATTGATAATCCTTCTCCATTCATTCTTATCAAGTAGTATCTCCTCATTTAAACCTCTAGAATCCATGTCTTTTCATATCACATCCATCCATATTTTTTTTTGTCTTCCTTTCGCTCATTTAACTTGTCCTACATTGATAATATTCCCTCATCGTACTGGTGCATTTGTAAATCTTCGTTGTACATGACCAAACCATACAACAACAACAACTAAGCCTTTCATCCCAAGTTTAAATTAAGAACCATAAAAATTTAAAATTTAAAAAGAAAATTAAGAGGGAAGTATATCAACCGATATTTAAAACATTGCGTATAGAACACAATCAAGAGTGTTAATCTACAATTCATGAAGGTCCACTATCATGACATGGTCCTTAAAGGAGCGTAATGATACTTTGCCTATATTCTCACTTAAGGGGGAAGTGCAACCTACTAATCCCTCCACATAATAGGTAAAACAGAAACTAACAGATGCAATGCTTACTCCACACTTCTCGAGCCTCAAAGCGACTCAACTGCAATCTTTGACTCTTTGGTGATGGCCATCTTGTATTTTGGCAACATTAGCCCTAAAGAAATATCTAATATTATTGAGCCCAATGTTTAAAATAACGATAACATTAATGTAACATTTTTTTTTTGTTAGGTTATGTAGCAAATAACGTAACGTATAATGTCGGTTACGCAATTTTCTATTTATTTAATTAAAATAAATATAAAACTGTATTTAATCATTTTCATAAATAAGTAAATAAACCTAAAATATCATATAAAAAACTATAAAATCAATATAAACGCATAGAAAAATTATAAAATTACAGGCTCTTTCTCTTTTCTGTCTCAATCGGTCCACGTAGCAAATATCACAACAATTTTTTAAACTTTAAAATTCATAGTTCACAACTTCACATCACAATATACAAATTGATTACATGATTATAAGGCATAGACAACAAAATACTGTTTTTCCTTATAATATGAAAATAAATCCGTGTGATCACCTAATCTATAATAACAAGATTATCCTCCTCCAGAATGTAGTTTGCATTTTCCGAATCAATATCATTTCCCATCTCATCAAAACTATCATCAATGGCTTTTCTTTTATCCGAAAAAGATGCTACATAAGAGATATACAAATGTTATTGATACTCAAATCATAATACTAGAGTATTCATTTAAGAATATTAAATTGTAAAAATTGGATAACTTACAAGAAGTATCGACCCTTCGTTTCTTTCCTGCGATTTTACTTTCATCTTACTTATCTCCCTTCCACAATGGGTGAAAAAACATTTTGATTGCTATTAATTGTAATGACTTCTAAGAAATCATTCGTTCTTGTATTAGAATCGTCATCAGTAGACTCATCTAGCAATCCAAAATCTTTTAGAAGACAAGACTCTTCACTCTCAACAAGCCATTCATCCTCTGGTGTTGTCTCATCAATCAAAATTGGATCCAAATTCATTCGCTTCCTCCAAATATTTCTCTCTCTAAACTTAATAATATATACGATGTACACGAGAGAATGTAGGCATTCTTACTCCAAGTGACACCTTTTTTTTAATGCACATTTAACAAAGTTGTGAATTGTTATATGAGCATGATGATAAATAAAGTACTTAAAAAATAATATATTAAGTTTTTTAAATTCATACTTGCTCAAAAATACTCCAATTACGTTCACACCCAGAAACACTATTCGTAAGAGAAAGAATTCGAATTGCAAACTTTTAGAGTGTCGAAACATTCTCTCCAAATCTTTTCCACCAGGCAGCTAAAATAGATAATTAATTTTGGTGTTAAAAAATGCAAAAAAATAACTTAATGATATATCTACAAATAGAACCCTACGAACGAAAATAATGAAGAAAGATATACCAGGACTTCGAGCGTTTATAATCATTTAAGCTAGCGGGGATTCAAATTTTCCAAACTTTTATTTATACTGATCCAGCTCTACATCAGCTTGTGCATACTCAATGAGATCGGGATCATTCGTTACATACATTCACGAAGGCCTCTTCTAATCTCAGAAATATTGGAGAATGTATTACTGTAGAAATATCTAGGATTTAGAAAGTAAACTGCTACATGGACGGGCCTATACAACATGCATGTCCAACTCTTATTAATCAAATTCCAGTATGGCATGTAATTTCTCTTACTATCCCGACAGACATCAGCAATTCTCTTTTTACAACTGTCAAGCATCTCATATAGAAAAGGCATGGAAGATCTCACATCTGAGTCTACCTCTCGTAGCATATAGACCAGTGGAAGTGTGGTGCTAAAGCAAAAGAGAAATCGGCCCCAAAAGCTTCTGCTAGATAGCACTGTCCTTTTTGCCTTCACAGCATTCGATTTCTTCGTCCAAGCACTCTTCGTGAAATCATCAGAAACAAACATTTTCCTCAATGGCTGTCTTAATTTATAGTCTTTGTAAAGTCAAGAATGACGTAGGGAATCGAGTGATAGCCGGCTTTAGCAGTTCCTTTCCCTTCGTGTATGTCCGCATCAAACTCAAAATCCAGCCATGATTATATATGAATTGTATAATCCCCTTTGCTATTTCAAGAGTCTTCTTATGGATCTTCATCTTGCATATATCCTCCAGCATCAAATCAATACAATGAGCTGCACAAGGAGTCCAGTAAAGACGCTTTCGTAAGTCCATAAGTTTTGTGCTCGCATTGACATAGAAGCGTGATTGACTGTAATCAGTTGTATGACATTATTCTCTCCAATCTCCTCCACTATCTTATCAAGACACTCCCATAAATAATCTCATATCTTGAACTGATTCGATACATTAATAGACTTATAAAAGAAAGTTCCCTCTAATGAATTTACAAGAAACTTTATTAAACTTCTACTCTTCATGTCAGTCTACCCATCTGACATTAGTGTACAACCGTATTTCTTCCAAACTGTCATGTGCTTCTCCTTAATCTTGTCAATATTCTCAATCTCGGCCTTAAGAGATGGTTGTTTCAAACCAAATCCGAAATTCCCAACCTGCATCCTTATCCCCTTTGGTGAATTTACATGTTTTCTTTACATCTGGCAAAACTCGTTTGTACATTTTCACCCCATGTCTCGTCTCACCCAAATGATGCTTAAGCCGGGTGATTCCTGCAGATATGTGGTGATTACAAAATTTACAATAAAAATAATTGGGGGTTCTCCTTCCTTATGAATCCCCCATTCTCTAGCCGGATCCATATTTTTTGACATCATTCAATCTACACAAATAATTCAATAATTCAATTATTCGATAATCAACAATTAATTCAATTATGAAATATCAAATATTAAGTTATCAACCCTACAACAATTACTTCAAGTTCATGTTATTCAAACTTTTCAATTTTCTACTAAATCTATTTTCTTTAACTTCACATAATCGTGTTTTTTACATTAACAGATTTTTTAGAATTTCTTTTACAGTTTTACATTAATCCAATTTCGTTACTAATTAACATTAATTGTGCATCAATATATTTTTTTTCCACCATTAGTATATTCACCATGCTGCTGCAACAGTGCACACCACACAGTTGCAGCAGCTGCACACACATAATTCACAAAATTCCACAGCAAGCATAATTCACATAATTCCACTCAAACAATAATCCAATTCACATAATTCCATAATTCGCATAATTCCATACATAATTCATATAATTCCAACAGTGCAAAATTGCATGAATGCAAATAATCCAAGTTATCTAAATGTCTAGATTTAACCTAATTAAGTATATTATTTAATAAATTTTAAGAAAAATTGGTTAGAATACTTACCTCTGTTGAACTGAAGAGAGAACGAAGAGGAACCGAAGCCAAATGAAGAATGCTGAGGGAGATGGAGCCAGAGCCGAACCGGAGATCGATCGATCGAAGATTCTGAGGAAGATGAAGGTCAGGAGAGGGAGAGAGGATCGGGAGCTTCGAGGTTGATCGAAGCTTCTTACCGACGTTTTGGAGCTGAAAGGGCGGCGAAAAGAGGGTCGGGAGAGGGAGAGAGGGTCGGGAGAGAAATCTCTGAGGGGGGAGAGCGATCGATTTAGGATTAGGGTTTTTCTCATCTGAGGTTTTATATGATTCGAAGTGGTGAAAAAACGCATATTACGTTACGAAAAAAACGTAACATATCGTGCGTTTTTTTTGAAAAAACATAGCATTCTGCAGCGGGGTGTTATTTCGCCCCGTTACGGAGCGATTTCGCCGCGCTCCGCTCCGTGTGCCATATATTCTCACTTGAATTGCAATCTGTAGGCCTATTTAGTAAAGGTTAAAGCTGAATTTCATCCTTGACTGTTCCAATGATGAAACAGTAGCTCCCACTTTTCCTATGTCACAAGAACTAATTTTCAAAATATCAAACAATACGAACACGCTAAATATTTAAGAAACTGCAAAATATTGATTAGAATTGGAGTAACATAACTGTTTTCCATACATAAAATAGTTTCTGATGAAAAGTTAGAAGCTTCAAGCTCCAAATAAATGCCTATACCCGAAAACACATATTGTGCTAAGAAGTACCTGAGATGGATCAAAGTTGTCACTCTCGGGTACTTTGAGAAAGGTTGCGAGGCATATGAGCTGCACAGAAAGAGAGAATAATTAAGATCAGAACAGCTTACACATCGACAAAAAAAAGCATCTTATCATCTCGAGTAAGTTGAGACATGAAAGAGTTGATGATGGCTAAGAAACGAGGAAGAACTTCTGTGAATGTTTTTGTATCATGTCAAAAGAAAACACAAACACAACCACAAAATTAGGGGGAGAAAATGAAGATACATGCATTTTTTTTATTTTTTGAAAAAGAAACGCACAAACTGAAAGAGCTTATTATATGAGCACTTCATGTTTAATACTGCAGCTACACTAGATATGTCTTAGGTGAAAGGAAACCCATCAATAGAGCATTGTGAGGGAAAAGAAACACATAAACTACCTTCTTTCGATTATAAAAAAGTATATTATCCAGCTTATTACTAAAAGAAAAAAGTATTAGCTAATAAAACCCACTAAACATAAGGTTTAACCAAAAAAAAGAAACGATAAAACACTAATTTGCTTCCCTTACAGAAGGTCTATTATCCAGCTTAGGCTTTGGAAATGTCATGCCTAACAAAACCTGCTAGAGGTAAGAGTATAACATGAAAGGATAACAAAAACAATTTGTACCTTACCTACGAAAGGTCTAAAATCCAGCATATGATTTAGTATGAGAGCCGGTCAAATTCAATCACCTTTGTTTCTCTAGCTACAACATTAATGCATTTAAGTACATTAGATTCTAGATCTTAGTAGGCTACCAGTTTTTTAATTTATAAAAGGTCAATCAAATTACCGCGGGTCATCTACTGTGCATATTTAATCTCATATTATCTTTGTATAGGGTTATTTCACATTTGTGGCGTACACGAAAATTTCAGAAAACAATTGTTTATTCCAAATATTTTAGCTAAACTACTGTTCTCTTATGTCACGTAAGTATAGCCTTACAAAAACTTAAATCATAATCAGCCATCCTTAGAACTTTGGGATTTATTTTTTTTATGGGTCAAAAAAAGGGCCGCTATAAAGTGAAATGCAAAAATGCGATGGTACATAATCACCAACAAGAAATATAGTGTATCTGAACACTATTATGCAGATCTAGATATTTGAAAGAACTGACCTCAGATTGAAGTATATGTTTGCATTGTTTGAAAATTTGAACCAAAAAATGGCCTCAGATTGAAGATAAGCATATGTCTGTATTGTTTGAAAATTTGTGCTTCAAATTTTTGGAGAAAAAAGTACATCCGACGGTCTTATTTTGATTACTGTTAAGAAGTAATATAAAAACTATTTAAGATATAAGTTAGCAAGAAGATTAATTCCTTTACAAAGTTGCCCAACAAATAAAGCAAGATCATTGCTCTGCTCATGCATTTAGAAGGCTATATAAAAATAAAGTTGCAAACCTTCACTAATGCAGTTCCAAGGTAAACAAGAGCAGCTTTAATAGAAGTGCCAACAGTGTCATACTCCGATCTGTATATAAGCATCAAAGAACAGGAAAAATACATGAAAAAAAATGAAATCAGAAACCTTCGAAAGTATCGATGGCATTAATTATCAAATGTCTTCTAAAGCTACCATCAAATTGAAAACCTAATTTAAATATCATATGCTAAATTTTGAAGAAAAAATGAGAGTACGGGCTGTAAGTTTATAACTAAGCAAGAACAAGAAAGCAGTACTTAAAAGATTCAGTACGGAAGCATTTAGCATACCTAACAAAATAAGTGAGTATTTAAGATAAACATTGACAACCATAATCAACATCATTAAGATTAATCTCTCAACTAATTGAAGCTTAGTAATTATACTGAAAATCAGTTCCAAATTGCAGACTAGGAATGATAAGCCTATAACCATTAAGTAAAAAAGAAATCTCCATTAGCACTAGGATTCAATTAGTTGGGTTAAGTATTAAGTATATCCCTCTTATCCTGGCCTTAACCTTCCACGCAACTATTCTGGAAAGCATATACCTAACCAAGAGGCAGTAGTTGAAAGTTCCTTTACTGGCCTCATCCATCTCTCCAATTTTGGTATTAAAACAATAAAGAATTTATCCCAAAACATTTTAGGTCGTCTACATAAAATCCTATCATTTCACTCTGTTAAACCTCTGCCGCCACCTCGTCCATTTAAGGATGAGAATGGACGGATCCAAGAGCCCAACATTTGGCCTGCCTATTCAAAATTTTGAATTAGAAAAATAAAATTTTTCATTTTTAATTCAAAATTTTACAGAACGGGCCAAAAAATTGACTTTGAACCTGCTCATTTTCAACCCTACCTCCACCACACATTCTGCCCTTAAAGTATGTCTGGCAGAGGTAGAATTAGAATTACTTTTCTCTAACCATGATTACCGAAACTATGTTTCACTCTCCCATTTATCCAGAAAAACAAAGCAAAAGTTAAAAAATTGAAATTCTACGATTTAACAATTAGAACTAAATATCATGATACAGTGTTACTATGCTTTAACCCAATTATCACAAACCCACAATATGCCAACTTCTCACGCATTCCACATGACTCGTCAAGATCATTTCTTTTGTGGAACAGCTAATTAAAGTTTTAAGTTTACGAGAGGTGACAAGATTAAAACTTTAGTCTGTACATGAACTCACCCACCGAGAAATGCACAACTCCACTTAAAATCACACAGTTACGCACGAAATCTGCTGCATTAACTCAGCAGATTCATTCAATTACTCTAATTATCTGCTCGAGATCTAAATTTACAAATTACATTAAAACAAAATATGGTGGAATCGAATCTGCGATCCATCTAGGGTTTCCCTTAACACTTGCATGATTTGAATCATTTTGAATCGACGTGTGATTTTAATTTGGAAGAGAGATTGAAGAGATTAAATAGGGCAGCGATGGCAGATCCGTAATTAAAATCGAGATGGATGAGTAGGATACTTACAAAGGAGTAGCGGAGTAGTAAACGGCGTGAGGGCCGAAGGTGAGGATCGCGCAGTTGAAGAAGTGGAACACCGTCATCCTCCTCTGGGGCCGTCGTCGGTCGATCACCGCCGCTCGTCGAGTTAAACGAGAAACCTAAGATCGGGAACGAGAACAGAAAGAAGGACTAAAAAAAAAAAGTTCGGTTCGACTTCGACCTGGCCCCTGCTCAAGCTGGATTAAAGCCCAAAGATCTAGGCCCATACTGGCCAGTAAGTGCAGAACGCCCTGAAGTGAACAAGCGGACGGAAATTATAACGATACTCTCTAAATATCTAAGGGTACCCCCGTTCTTGAGGCACATCCCTCCGTATTTGAAAAACACGCCATTTTTTTCCACAATACCCTTCACTTCCCAAAGAAAAAAAAAAAAAAAAAAAAAAAAAAACCCTTCCTCTAACCCTCCATCCCCAGCCACCCCTCGCCCATCATCGCCTTACCCCTCCGCCAAACCCCCCTCTCTCGCTGTGTCTACCCTCTCCAAACCTACATCTCTGATGTATACCTCTTGTCATTTTGCCCCTCCAAACCTACATCGCCGTGTCTACGTCATTCACAGATGATATGTGTAGCAGAGATGCGCATGCTTCGTTTGGATGTACGGCAACACTAGGAGAGATAAAGTGAGAAATGAAGATATTCGTACTAAAATAGGTGTAGCTCTCATCGATGAGAAGATGCGAGAAAATTGCTTACGATGCTTTGGTCATGTGCAACGTAGGCCTACAAGTGCACCAGTTCGAAGAGGAGAGTTTATCAATGTAGGACAAGTTAAAAGAACGAAGAGAAGACCGAAAAAAATATAGATGGAGGTGATACGCAAAGATATGGTGTTTAGAGGTTTAAATAAGGAGATATTACTTGATAGAAATGAATGGAGAAGGAATATCAAAGTGATCGATTCGGTGCGATTCTTTTTTTGGTTCATGTAGCCCACCCCAAATACTTGGGATAAGAGGCTTAGTTGTTGTTGTTGTTGTTGTTGTCATTTTGCCTCTCTACCAAACTCCTCCCTGATTCCTCCCTCCCGCCCTCTTCTCATTCCTCTGCCCTATATCACCCTTACACTCCCCCATTGTCCCTTCGAACTACCTCCGCTTCTCCCTCTGCCCATCTAGCCCCCACCTCCAAGACTCTCCTCTCTCTTTTGCCTCCATGATATTTCAAAGTCATCCTCCTAAGAGCAAAGATGAAGAAAATGGTATATTTATAGTAAACTCGTAACAAAAACCAGTTCTAGTGAGGTATGCCCTTAGATATCGGGGTGTGCTTTTAGAATTTCTCACGAATAGAGGAGCATGAAGCTATAAGAAAGGTTGTCTAGGATTGGCGAATACATCCCAGTAAACTAGCAAGTTTTCAGATTATCTAGCTCAAAAGAGCATGGGAAAGGATTGCCATTTGCACTCACTTCTTGACTAAGCTCTCCCACATGCTAAGTACACGTACCCCTTGATTTTCAAATTTTAACTAATTTACTAAGTTCATCTCCGTTATCATTCTAATATTAACATTCCCAATTTTCTAGCTACAGTCTCATCCCCTGTTCCCAATTCCACTATCTCCTAATCTCAGCCCTCTCTCTCTCTCTCTCTCTCTCTGTTTGCTCCTCTCTCTCTTTCTCTTGTCGAACCACCATGCAACCCCCCCCCCCCCCCATCCAGCATGTCATCCTCTCTCTCTCTCTCTCTCTTTGATTGCTCCTCTCTCTTTCTCTTGTCGAACCACCATGCAACCCCCATCCAACATGTCGTCCTCCCCCCTTTCTTTCCACCTCTCTCTCTCTCACTCGGGATGCTCCTCTCTCTTCCTCTTCAAGTTTGAAGTAGACCTCGTAAGGCTCCCACCAACTCCATCACCATTCCTTAGGTGACTACATAACTTGCTAATTTAGCCTCAGTCATTTTTCTGTCATGCTCTGAAGTCTCTTCAACATCTTTTTTATTGCTCTAAAAGATTTTCAGAAGTACCTACAGCCAACTTTAAAGAAAAAATATTGTAACGCCTTATATATATGAGTAGTATTATGTGACGTATCGAAAACAAATATACAAAGTCTAAAATATATGAATAAAAAAATATACAACTGTGACAATATTATATACACATATATAATAAAAAGATAATATGAAGACAGAAGAAGTTATTCCAATAAAATAATGATTAAGTCAAAATACATGAGTGAATCAAAAGAACTAATTATTATTATGAAGTTAGGACTTAAAACTTGAAAACAAGATTAGAAAAGAACAACTAATGTCTTTCTTATGAAGATAACGGAAAATGAATAAACTAAATCCATTATAACATTTTTGTAGCGGAAATACATACTGAGCCTCTACTTACTCCTCGAAATAAGGTTCCTACTATAGTGTGTCTTTATTCGCGATAACTTATAAATCATTAGTGTCTGGATGTGTCAAATCATGATCGTAAGAATGATCTAACTACAAAGAAAAGAAAAGAGATATAGGTAAACTATATATGTATAATAGTAAAACAAAATGAATGGGCAATTTATTCATTTAAGCATGGTACATAGGAGCATCTCATGAATGAATTATGTAAAAGAAAAGAGATATGAATTATGTAACAGTAAAGAGAAGTAATTAAAAAAATACATGCCATAATTATAATCAAGATTATGTCTTTATAAATTAATTTGAAGTTGTTAGGACAAACGTCACGTGTTTTACAAGTATTATGTGCATATTTGGTATCATGATTCCATATTTATAGTACTGCTCTAGGACAATACTGTTATGTGCTCAATATACACATATAATCAAAAGCTCCAAGCGCATGGGCCTTAAATTGTTCCTTGGTAATCTAAATAGTTAACCAAGACCTCTTAGGTTAGGACTCTTAGTTTGGGCTACACTAACTCAATAATGAAACTCTCAAAGTATGTGTATAGTTCTTTTTTTTTTTAATTTCTCCTTAACCCCAATAATTTTATCCCATGTTATAAGTGTAAAGATTTCACGACTATCATATAAAAATTATGCTAAAATGAATATACATGTACTTCGGTCTCTTTTGTCATAGAGTGTGTGTGCGCGTCTATATATATATATATATATATATATATTGATTACTATAGATGAGTTGCCAGGTCATGAAAAGTTACATGAGCTAGTGACAAATCTATAATAATCCAATAATTTTTCTTTAATTTTTTTTTTTTACAATTTCTATGTCTACCTTCTTAGATTCTTTCGGATTAAATTTCATAAATTTTGAAATTTATTTACCCTCTCATCAAGTACATACAAAATATTTTATTCATTAAAAACCGTTAATTTTGTGTAACTTGATGAGAATTTAGTGTAGAGAACACAGCGCATTGGTCTATCAACGACGCTATCGATAGCCACCGTCGTTGGTGTGATTCTCTGCCATCGATGGGACCCCTGCCCGGACCCCACGGTCGGCGCATCTCTGCCATCACACGAGGACAGTGGTTTTAGGGTTTTTTTTTATAAATTTTTTCCCCCTTGTTCTCGTTTTTTGGCTTGTTCTATAGGGCATATTTTAAAGTTTTGCTCACTATTTATTAAAGTTTCACAAAGCGACATGAAACAACTGTTTAAAAACTTTTCTTTATTCAGCACTTTAGATTAAGACTAGATCCTCTGCCACAAATTGCAATATCAGAATTTGCCTTGACCTTTTCTAGTATTTCTTCATTTAGGAAGTCCCATTTTTACCTAGTTTACCTCCCAGTGTACATGACGAGGCGCCCTCTACTTTAACAGACTGAAAACTTCCTCCTGTTCGGATGGACTCGGCCCATTGGGCCCACCTCCTAACCAGACGGGCTGAGCGACTAGAAACTCAAACAAGAAATTGAATTAATATTTTGCCTTCCAGCATAAAATTCTCCAATATCTCATTTTCTTTCTTACATCACAAAATGCTCACGTATCTACAAACTCCTACGCAGACGTCATGGTTGAATAAATAAGCCCCTTGTTACTTTTTATATAGTCTAGCATAATGAACTTAGAATTGGAACTGGATTTGTGCAGAGTTTACTTGTCAGTCTGGTTTTAGTTTTTAGTGGTCATTTTCTGACCAAATATGCATTTTAAAATAAATTTGTTTTCATAAGAGTAACTAATTATTAAAAAGTTTAAAATTCTATTTATTCTCAGATTGAAATAAATAAAAACTAATAAAAGTTGTGACATTTTGGTAATAAAAAGAAATCTGTGAGTTTTATCATATGACATGTATTGTAATTAATTAATGTTATTTTGGACTTCAAAAAATTGTCTCGAAATTCAAAATGGATAAGTAATTTAGAATAAATTTTGATAAAAAAGAGTTGTATTTAGTGACGAAGAGATAGTAATTAATTTGATTAATACGTCCATCTATTTAATTTTATAAACTGTGGGGGAATTTCTAAATGAGCATACCATTGATTTTAGTGAGCCCACCTTTAAATATATAAAAAATTACAAGCTTGTAATTTCTTTTTATGACCTTGTCTTTTACTCTGCCCAGAGATTAGTCTCTTAAGGATGTTAAAACTGTTCAAGACTAGTATGCTCATTGACACAAGTGGCGTGCTCATTTAGAAACATTGGGGAGGTGTTCATGGCAGCATAACAGTGCACAGAGTATAGCCTATGCATAGACTAAGCCTAGACATTTATTAGGATTACATGAAAGAAAACCAAAGTTTATTAATTAGGAAACGGACGTATTCCTAGATAGTATGATAGCTTTGGAATTAGGAATGCAACAGTTTCTAAGGAATAAAAATTTATGGGATGTGCATTGATGGAGATGTCTTGGGGCAAAAATAGAGAAAACAGCAACTAGGAAACAAATTTAAGGAAGAAAATTTTGTTAGTTGGTGTAAATTTTAATTGAACATTAAGAATAATAACAATCACATGAGCAAAAGGGAATAAAAGTGCCAAAATTCTCTCTAGTTTTGTACACATAGACACTAGTCAAGTAGCGTACTTTTATATCATGATCGACAAATGCCCATGTTGACATGTAAATTGATGCAAGTAAAATCCACGATGAAGGACTATAGTAGAAGCCCATTGGTGAGTAATTCATAGGGATGGTAATGGACGTATTTACGGGCCAAATTTTAGCTCATTCTATACAAAATTTTGAATTAGAAATATAAAATTTTTATTTTTAATTCAATATTTTGTATAAGGCGGACTAAAATTTGACCCGTGGAAGCGTCCATTACCAGCCCCGGCCCTGGGCAGGTGCAGGCTGTGCGCCTGCCCAGGGCCCCATATTCTAAAGGGGCCCAACCCATCTAGTTACTGTACACATGTACAGTAACGGCTAGTTATTGTACACATGTACAGTAATGGGTAATTTTTTTTTAATTTATTTATTCAAATGGCTTGTTTTTAACCCAATGATAAACTCCATTCCAAAACAAAAACCACACTAAACCAATATCTCCTCCTCTCTCCATCTCTTTAGCTCTATAAATATTTCTTGTTATTAGGTTGTCGAATGTGTTGGCTCTCAGCTACTCTGGCATTCTGCTGCTTCTGCTTGGTTCTTTTCAAGGTGCTTTTGTTCTTTTTTCTTATATAATTTTATTATATTTTTTCTCAAAAAAATATTTTCTCAAAAACATTTATCTGGTAGTGAAAAAAGAAAAAAAAAGAAAACAAATAGAGCAGTTAATACAATCACAAAGGGGAGCTATGGATAAATTTGTTAAAATAGCAAGTTCCTCTAATGAAAATTTGGATGGATTAAGTGATGATAATATTGAAAATTCAAATGAAAATGTAAATGAACAAAATCAAAATAATGAGGATATTGATAATTTGAGTGAGCATAATGATGTACCAAATGAATCTATTATTGAAAATGTAATAGTTGATGAACAACCAACCCATTCTTTTGATATTTATGATCCTAGAAATTGGGATAATTTTGATAATAAATCAAGAGACATTTTGGTTAAAAAAGGGTCTATTAGAGAATTGAATCTTGTGTTTCCTTTAGATAACACATCTAGGCATTTTTCATATAGTTATTATACTAGAAAGTTAAGTAATGGAGAGACTAGTGATCGGAAATGGTTAGTTTATTCTAAACATGTGGATAAAGTATATTGTTTTTGTTATAAGTTGTTTAAATCTAATAATAATAAAACTGCATTAGCAACTAATGGATTTAGAGATTGGAGGCATCTTGGTGAAAGACTCAAAGAACATGAGAATAGTATTGAGCATATGACCAACATGGAATCTTGGAATGAACTAAGAGTAAGATTAAGCAAAAATCAAACAATTGATAAAGATTTACAACAAGAAATTATGAAGGAGAAAGAGCGTTGGAGACAAGTTTTGTTAATAATAATTTCTGTTGTGAAATGTCTTTCTAAATATAATCTGCCTTTTCAAGCATCTAATGAGAAACTTTACCAAGATGGTAATGGTAATTTTTTGGGATTAATTGAGATGATTGCAGAATTTGATGTGATAATGCAAGATCATGTTAGACGCATTCAAAATCATGAAATTCATCATCATTATCTTGGTCACAAAATTCAAAATGAGTTAATTTTTCCTTTGGCCAATGGTATTAAAAGTTCCATCATAAGATTTATTAAAGAGGATAAATATTTTTCTGTTATTCTTGATTGTACCCTTGATGTTAGCCATCAAGAAAAAATGAGTCTAGTAATACGATGTGTGAATATGTCTAGTAACAAAATAAAAGTAGAGGAGTATTTTTTAGAGTTTTTAAAGGTGGATGATACATCCAGTTTGGGACTCTTCAATGAATTATTAAGCGCACTTAAGTCTCTTGATCTTGATATTGATGATATGAGAGGTCAAGGTTATGATAATGGTTCTAATATGAAGGGAAAACACCAAGGGGTTCAAAACCGGTTACTTGAAATAAATCTGAGAGCGTTATATATGCCATGTGCTTGTCATAGTCTTAATCTTACACTTAGTGATATGACACATTCTTGTGTTAAAGCTATTTCATTTTTTGGGATTGTTCAACGCATATATACTTTATTTTCTAGTTCTCCTAAAAGATGGAATGTTTTATTTGATAATATTTCAAACATAACTGTGAAATCTTGAGTTAGTGCACTTGAGTGTTTTGAGTTTTTACTTGGTATGGTTATTTGGTATGATATTCTATTTGCAATTAATATGGTGAGTAAAAAGCTGCAATCTAAATCTATGTGCATTAATGCTATCATGAATCAATTAGAAGGTGTAATGGAATTTTTTGAAAAATATAGAAATGAAGGGTTTGTATCTAGTATAAATACTGCTAAAAATATTGCATGTGAGATGAATGTAGAACCTGCATTTCCAATAAGACGTCGTATTATTAGGAAAAGACAATTTGATAAAAATGATAATGAAGAGGAAATGCAATCAGAAGAGGAGTCATTTAGAGTCAATTATTTTTTTGTTATTATTGATATGGCGATTTCTTTATTGAATAATAGATTTGAGCAATTAAAGATATTTGAAAATATTTTTGGATTCTTATTGGATTCAAAAAAGTTGAAGTCATTGGATGATAATGAATTAAGAGAGTGTTGTATTAATTTTGTCAATACTTTTTCTCATAATGTGTCGGATGTGGATTTAGATGATTTTTTTTCTGAGTTAAAAGTGTTGAAGATGACTCTGCCAAATATGTCAATGTCATCAGTTGAAATTCTTGAGTATGTCAAAATTGCAGATTGTTATCCTAATGTTTTCATTGCTTATCGAATTTTATTGACAGTACCTGTGACTGTTGCATCAGCAGAGAGAAGTTTTTCAAAGTTGAAATTGCTGAAAACCTATTTGAGGTCATTAATGTCACAAGAAAAGTTGAATGGTTTGGCGATTTTATATATTGAGAAGGAAATGTTGGACAATATTAATCTTGATACTATTATTGAGGATTTTGCATCTAGGAATGCCCGAAGGAATTGTTTTTTATGAATTATGATTAGTTTTTGTAATGACAAAACTATGTACTAAATTTTAATTTTGGTAACGAAAATATTTATTTAAAATTTTAATAAGACTTCTTAGGGCTCCTTTCTCATTTTGCCCCCGGCCTCTAAAACGTTAGGACCTGGCCTGTCCATTACCATCCTTAATAATTCACGAGTATAAGGTATATATAGAAGATAACTAAATCTGATATAAAGTCAAATGCTTATCCGATCTAATTTAGCAAGAGAGACTCGGTTGCCCATCCTAGCAAAAGGGTAAGTGTGCCCCTGCTTGATCAGATAAAGACCAAATACATCCATATCGGTTTGCATCCCAAATACACATCCAAGTACTACACAAGAATCGAGCCCTATGCTGCAGCATCTGCCAACTTAACATCCCACCGCATTGAACCAAACCAATTGTCTGAAACCCCAAGACGCCTCCTATAAGGGAACCTTGGGCATTGTACGAGGACTTGGGTTGTCACCCTGCAAAAGGTTAAAGGATGTACGTACGTGTTCCAACCAACGAGGCGACACATGCGCATGCACATAGTAGTCTAGTATATGTTCCTTTGTTCCGGTCAGTTTGTTTTTTTCAAAAAAAAAAAAAAAATTACAATCAACAACCGAACCTAATTACAATAATCGAAACCGACCGACTTCAAGTAAAAATCGAAACCGAAATTTCGGTTCAGTTATCGATTTTTGGGCCTAGGCTGAAAGCCCAGTTAAGAGGGAAAAAAAAACTAAATCTATTTATAGAAACAGCCAATTCACAACAGTAGTCCATTTACAATAAAACGGGTTTCGGTTCGGTAATTCGGGTAAATGGATTTAAGGATAATTCAGTTTTTTCAATCAGTTTCGGTTTCGGAGCCTAGCTACCAAAACCCAACTCGAAATCCATATTATAATTCGGTTTTTCAACCAACCCATTCCGAAAACCGAACAATCCAATCCGATGGGTTCATATCGGTTTTGCAAGACGGATTGGTTTTTTCATATTTGTACTCAACCCTAGTTCCGATTCTTCTACTTCTTCTGCGCTCATGGGAACAAGAGGGGAGTTTCCAAAGGAGCACACCATTTTTTTTTTTTTTCAGTGAACATACTTTATAACTGTCCGAATTTTAAGCCCAAAAAAAAAAAAACACTCGGTTGACTCACCAGCAAAATTGGTGTGCTCCTCTCGAAACTCCCGAACAAGAGTCATAAGGAGAGAGAATAGGATAAATAATAACCCATAGGGAACGTAGCTAGCCAAGCTAGTTACGTTGGGGAGACTTAAGACCCAACCCAGTCTAGAGTTTCGAGTTTGTGAATATTTGCAAATGATCTGTTGAGTTGAGGCAGGTGAAAAGGCTATGAGGAATAAAGGATGGTACTTCATAGCTAGCTCAATTATTGAGTACTTGATTGTGTTGTTTGAGTAAGTAAAAATAATGTCGAGTGCGAGTGCGAGTGCGAATATTAGTCTACTACTCTAATAGTACCGTATGCTTGTGGGCGCACGTCAGTCCCCGTGGGCACGAGTCTCGGTGGTCCGGCGAGTAATTTTATAACAGTGAGACGAGAGAGAGAGAGAGAGAGAGAGAGAGAGAGAGAGAGAGAGCAATCAACCTCAAATCCTCGGCGATTTAATGCGATTATTCTAGCTGCTCTGTTATTGAAGAAGAGGGAATTAATCGAGCGATGGATCCGGGGGAGGTGGGGCCCGCTTCTGGACGTCGGGGAAAACGCGCTTCTATGTAAGTTTTAAAGGCTCGAGTGTTTGATTGTTACGCCGAAGAATTGTTATGGGAGTGATTGATGACGATGGTGACGGAACTGTGAGAATCGTGTGGGGTTTATGACAATGGCGGGCTTCGTGTTTGCATTACTCATGTCAAGATAATTTTGAGATATAGTATGAACAATTAAATATAAATTATTAAATTATAATAGTTTCATAGAATAATCGAAATGAGATGTTGACTTATTCAAATTAGCTGAGGTGTATTCTATTTTTACTATTCTTAATAATTATTTTTTAAATTTTTTCTTTTGAATTATGATCTTGAATTCCTAAAATTTTCTAAAAGGTTAACAAAAAAAAAAAAAGAGTTATCCGAATTCACAGGATGATGGAAAAAAAAAATCGTTTATTGAAAATTTAGCTTTTAGACTCAAACTTTTAAACATTAAATAAATTAAGAAATATAATTAAGTACTATAACCCCAAGACTAAATAGCATTGATTTTATATCTACATAAAACTTGAATAATTTATTACTCAGCCCAATATATTACATGATTGATTTTTCATGCATAGTCTATATTTGAATTGCCTAAATTACTATATGCTTATATTCAATTTATATCAATAGTGTTAATGGTTTCACTCATGTCCGATCTGCATCTATTCAATATCTCTTATGTACATAAAATTGCATGTTAAAGTATATATATCCATATTCGATTGTATCCGAATAAATCTCTTAAACTCAATATTCAATCGCAAATAATACGACATTCAGAGTGCCTAACAGTAATAATTTTCTTCAAACCAATGCACTTTAAATATTTGCAATCAAATCCAACTGACTGCACCTCTGGTTCTCCTTGAAGCTTGAAATGTACTTACTTTTATCCTTGGAGGGAGAGATGCCTGAACAAAATATTCACATTTGAACACCATAACAAAGCTTGAGCTAGCAATACCCAAAACCCCCACCATCTATAAGTTATATATGCATATCTCATGATAATGTGTTCTAAGCAAGTCCTACTGTTAAAGCTTCAATGTTCAAGATCAAAAGGGGTTTTTCAGTGTGATCGCTTGGATTCCGTTAGGTTCACAAACACTTGAGAAGGGTTAATTCATTTGAAGACTCTTCATACTCCATCTGCCAACTTTGCCTTCCTAATGTAAATTCTAGGTTAGGTAGACTGGTTAGCATGTTAGATTCATCGGTTCGTGAACCTGGCAATAAGCTTAGCCTTGTGCTTTCTTCTCTTTCTCTCGATGATGAATAGAGAGGTTCTTCATCCTTTCCCACCTATCATCAAGTAGAACAGAAAGAATTAGCTAGAAGGGTAGCATAACATATTTCATTTTCTCAATTTCTTGCTCATGAAGCTAGTCGTACTAACGGTGGATATATATGATATATATGTAGGTTTCATATATAGCATGTCAAATTTGTTCTATAACTAAGAGCACTGAAGAACTGTCGGAAAGTTTACTGAACAATAGTAATAACAGGTATGCATTGTACGTAGATCCTTTAATATTTTTTTGAGACTTAGCAGCCGGCTGATGTCTTTCATCGTTCCGTTAATAAGATATAAAAGAATAATACATTTGTTGAATAATTAGAAGATTAATGTGAAATATAATGCTAATTACCTTTTTTCCTTTGCCAAGATAATTATCATATCTAATGTTGGATTGTGATTGTGTCTTCAGTAGTAGTGATGGATTCCAAGCATTGTCTTCCGTAGAAGAATTAGATCCTCTGCATGCATATAAACAATCTCATGTCAGTAGATTCCCAAATTTAGAAAAATACAGTCAAACTCATGGGATTGTATAGTATTTTTTTTAATTATTATAATTATGATATTATATGGTGACTGATTTGGGGTTTTTTGGAAAGAAAAACATAAAGGATAAGCTAAACTATAAGAAACCCTGTAAACTATCGATATTTTCCCGAAAATGCCATGGACTATATTTAAAACCCCATGAACGATCACATTTTTTTTTCAAAAACTCCCATCCATAAGACAGACATTAGTACTTTTTGTTATATTTTTTAATTTAAGACCATATTATCTTGAATTTATCTTTTTAAATAAATAAATAGATTTATCTAATATTATAAATATTGATGTTATTAAATTGATCTTAATAATATATTAATTAAGTCTCATTTCTTCCCTTATAAAAATTAAGTGAATTAAACTTATGAATAGATTAAAATTAATTAATTAAATAAATAGAGTTTCATATTAAATATTTTTCTCCTTTGAGCATCACCAATAATGTTATTTGGGGGCTTTACAAGAAAAATAAAAATTTGTGGAAATTTAGATAACCTAATAATAATTCATGGAGATTTTTGAAAGAACACATAATAGTTCATGGGGATTTCTTCTATTTTAGCAAAAGAAGATATGCTAAAATATATTCATCCGGTGATTTTGTAATAATTTGCTCTTACCACTGCTGCTAGTTTAAAAAGGAACAATGCAACGACAATTGACAGCCAAAAAAAATGATAAAATGAAAATTAAAACTTATGTCAAATAAATGAGGCTTTCAAACAATTTTGTTATATTGTTTTGTGGCTCTAGAAAACAACTATCTAGAATTAAAAACAGTTTGTTGTCTGTTCCCAGTTTCTTTAATTGATAGCCATTATGGGATAAATGACAATGGGAACAACTGAAGGGCTCTCTGCTAATTAATCTGACAGTCTAACAAGAGCTTCATATAGGTAATTAATGAAGAATAAATTGGCTCTCAACTTTGTTTAACTAATTTTGATTTTCCATAATCGTTATTTTTCCTGAGACAATCCTCTAGGTTCTGCCTTCTTCAGTCAACTTAGATCCTAAAATGGTTTTTGACTTGAATTGGTCTCATGCAAGTACAACCATTCACATCACGACAAACTAGAGAGAGAGAGAGAGAGAGAGAGAGAGAGAAGGCATAGCCATTATCTTCATCTTCACAGAGATTTGGACTGCATCCTAATTGCACTGGCACTAGCACAAGCTGTAGTGGTACCAGCACCAGCTGCAGTAACAGAGAAGCACTAGACAAATTAAATAAGTGTAAGAAGAAAAAAATTAATTCTAGAAAAAAGAAAAATAGTTTCATTTAATTTTTCAGTGTGATGTTATAAGCTTGCATTCTCTTAGTTCATAATCTATAAGATTACATATCTAACTGTAAAAAAAAAAATCTATAAGATCATATCTATATATATGTTTGCTTTTTATTTTTAATTGTTCTTTGAAAGGTAAATGTATATTTATTATTAGCATTATCAAGTTTATTATTAAACAAACTAAACATTTATGCTTGCCAATTTCTCTCCTCCATCATTCTTAAATCTAGCTGAACCGCTAGTTCTGGTGTTTAAAACTAATACATAGTAGCTAATTAGTTATATTTTATTAATCAATCTCTAGAAATGGATTTTAAATTCTTAAATATGGGAAACATAAGCATTTAAAGGTACAGTGCCACTTGATGAAACACATGTGATCCTTTTATTCCTTCAACCATCAACGTATACCTCACTTCATGCATTGACCACCAATTCTAGCTAGTACTCAAATCAAAGAACAGCAATTAAATTATTTGGTATCCAAATCTCAAAATATACCTAATATTTAGCATTCAATTTATTTGCACAGAACAATTCCCTACTGATGCAAGACTTGAATGCAAAAGTTATCATATGATAAAATATTCCAACATCGCTGTTACTCAAGCCATCTCAATCTAAGAGACAGCTGGATTGCAAAATTAAACTGAATGCTGCAGCATTTTACTAATTTTCTCTAGTCAAGTTTCAAGAACCTGTCCTTTTTAAATAGTCCCCATCACAACACAAGCCCAGATTCACATCTGGTCCATATGCTATGCAAACTAGAAACTAGCTTATACAACATCGTCAACCTATCTAGTATTAAGAGTATGATGTGAGATTGATTAGGAACCAACTGATAAGATTTGGATGTGGCGATATATATATATATATAAACGGTGGGACTATCTTCCAATTTCATTAGTAAGAAGATAATAGGGTGAGATTTGTTGTATACAATCAAGTAATATCGACATTGTGATTGGTTTGCTTTGAGACCCTACTACAATTGTATCCTATCAACAAATTTAATAAACAGAATGATGTGAGACGACTAGAATCCAGTCCACAAGACTGAGATGTGCAGACACTAGAAGTGTACTTAGAGATCTCTGCAATATCAACAAATTCTGATTTCACAAATCTCAAAGCACAAACCAATGAGGCATGATTTGCTCTCAATAAATCCTATCAATAGTATCCCATCTGCCACTCTTGCTATTGCAATGATGTGAAAACATGGTCAAAGACAATCCTGGCTTTGGTTAGGTTTGTGTTCTTGTAGGTAAGGAATTATATAGAGAGTGGTTAGAGAGAAGAGAACAAACCTAGGGGATTTGGATAGTGGAGGTGTAGGTGGGGTTGGTGCTCTGAGAGAATGAGAAGAATCAATATCTATATTGTTGATATCAGCTTTCTCTGATGCCATGACTCCTTGCTCCACTTGATCTCTTATCTCTGCCCTCTGCCCTTGGCCTTCAAACAAACAAAAACCAATCTGATCACTGACTAACTTACAAATTGGGCTCTGTGCTCAAAATAATTCAGAACTAAAGTCTCAACAAAAAAGGCCAGCTTTTGATATGACTTTGGCTTTGAGATGGCTGAGTTAAAGCATCTTGCCCCCTTTGTTGATAGTAACAAGACCAAAGAACTCAAGGGAAAGGGAGGGAAAATCCAAATTACCTGCTGCTGCTGGTCTTCTGTCAGTGCTCTTTACTGTTCTATACATCTGCAACCAAAAAAAAACCAAACACATGAAGAATTATTTTTTCAAAAAGCAATGGGGAAAAAACCAACAAGAACAAAAAAGAAACTAGCCCCAACATGCTGAGATTAGATGCCATTTTGTCCTTACCACTTGAACTTGTTACAGTATTCCCCCCTCTCTCTCATCCCCAGAAACCCTAACCCTAGTACAAGACAAACTTCTCTAACAATACAATGAAATCTAGCTACATGATCACACAGTCTTGTTTCTCTCTTGTTAATTATACCTGTAAATGACTCTTCACATGAGCCAGCGTCAGATCCTTCACGTTCATCAGCTCCAGCACCGATTTTGGCGTCGCCCCTGTATACCGATAAATCAAATTAAGCTAAACCAAGGACTAAAATCCGAAGAAAAGAATAACAAAATATAAAAAAACAGTTGGCTTTTTAACATACTCTCATGGCCACCAAGAAGCTCCACGGCATGAACAAAATGGCCATGAAGGGTAGTAGTCCACCGCATCCGTGGAGCCCGAATGCTCCGCTTGCCGCCAGCGACGGTCCGCGAGCTCCACTTGAATCCGTAGATCTGAGGATGGTGAAGATGGTGCTGATGATGAAAATGATGGTTCTGATAGGCTTGTTGCTGCACTGCCGGTGCTGATTCCATGGAGTGATCCTGCTGCAGCCCCAGGCTCAGCGTTGGCTGCGGGCTGCACGTGTTGCTGGCGCTGCCACCGGAGACGGTGGAGGAGGGAGGGCTAATCTGAAGAGAGAGATGAGCTTGTGCTTCCATTGACATGGCTTGAGAATTAGGTCATGCGAAGGGATAGAGAGTAGAAAAATAGTTGAGAGAGGAGAGAGAGGGTGGTGATTAGGTCATGAGTGGCTTATGATTTTTGATATAGAGGGGGAAAAGCTAGCTAGTGTTGCTGCAGGGAGAGGTAAATGAATTTAGTAGATAGCTAGCTAGCTAGCTAGTTAGGTGACTATATATTAATCTAGCTAGGGAAGATGTGTATATTTTAAGAAATCAGAGGTATAATAGTTTCAGAGAGAGAATGATACAGCTTTTTCCGTTTCTATGAAAATTTTTGGGAGTTGAGGGTGAGGGTGGAGCAGGAGCTATTAAATGGAGAGAGAGAGAGAGAGAGAGAGAGAGAGAGAGAGAGAGAGAGAGAGAGAGAGAGAGATACTATTGACATCAGTAGATACAGATCTAACCTGAGAGGGAGAGATACTATTGAAGAGAGAGAGATACAACTGACATCAGTAGATACAGATCTAACCTGCCCACTTATTTTATGTTGCTTGGTGTCAGGATGGGAATCGAGTGCGGTATAGAGGAAGTCTTTGAGATTAGGGTGAAATGTTTGGGGGAACGCGTTTGAGTGAACGCAGGAAAGTATTGGCTATGTCAACGATAAGAGGAGACTATATAAGATGGGAACTGAACTGTGATGGAGTGTGTGTTTCGTTGTATGAAAAATGAAGTTGGAAAATACTGAAGCTAGCTAGTTTTTTTTTTTTTTTTTAATATGTTTGTTTTGTTACTAAGTAAATTAAAAGTTATTTTCAAAGTGATAATGTGAATTATTTGTCACACACCAGATTTCATAAATGTACTATCTATTAATTTTTTATTGGAAGAGTTTAGAAGTAATAGAGAATTATTGTTTTGTTATTCTTTTTATTTTCCTTCCCTTTCATCTGTCTCTCTCTCTGTTTTTTTTTTTTAAATTTCTCCTCTAGTGTCAAAGTGTGTGTTTTCCGCAGAAACAGGGTTGGATTTTTCATTACCATTAAATCGAGAAAAATTACAAATTATAAAAAATCTCTTTATTCGGATTACAATGAAAAGAAATAAAAAACAAACAGAGAGGACTTATACAACATGTCACTCTCTTTTAATAAGAAGATCGTGAAATTCGACACAATTATGTGGATCGGTTCTTTCTCCGTTGATAATCCGACGTCAATGATTTGAAGGCAATGGAGATTTCTTGAGCGTCTCTTCTGATTCTTGAAGGAAGCTCGAACGAGAGAGATCTGGCCAAAAATCTTCTCTTTTTACCAGTCCTAAGACTTCAAAATTCTTGCCCGTTACTTGAATTGCCAAAGAGTCTTTTTTATTTGTCACAAGGCTTCGAGGCTTCTAGGCTCTCGCGTATAGATCGATCTGCCAAAAGCCCCTTTTAGAGGGCTCTTAAGGAGTATTTATAGGCCCCAAGTTGTTGAGAGAGTTTCTTTGTAGATATAATCGAGATCCGGTTTCCTTGTAGATAGAATTAGGATCCTTTTTGTAATCTCGATGAGATATTCAAATCTTTTCTTGATTTGATTTGCTCCAGATTCGTCGTCTCGGGTCCTGTTTCTGCACCCAAGTTGATTTGATTTGATTTGATTTGATTTGTAGATATAAGCCCCTTTTAGACTCTGATTAGAATTTAATTAGAATTTGTAGGATTATCAAACTCTAATGAAATTAATTTAAAATCCTTCATCCAAAACTTAATTTGAGTTTGATTAAAAATTGTACAATTATCCAAACTCTAATGAAATTAATTTTAAAATTTTTCATCCAAAAATCAATTTGATTCTAATTAAAAATTTGGATAATATTAGAAATTGTAAAATAATTAGAGATAGAATCAAAATATATTTTGTGCACGAAGTCGGGAGTTCACCGTGCGAAACAGGGGGCCGAGCGGGGCAAACGGGCGCCCGAGGCTGGTCTGGCAAGCCTCACACTCCTCACATTTTTTTTTTCATTTCTTTCTCCTGCTTAGCCTCGCTTCCACTCGAGGCCGGGTGCGAGGCTAAGCCTCAATTATTTTTTTGTAAATTTTGTTTTGTTGAGAGCCTTGCATCCACGCGAGGCAGCCTCGCATGGGTGCAAGGCTCCCCTTTATTTATTTATTTTTTAATTATTTTTTATTTTCTCGTCTGCTCCTGAGCCTCGCATAAATGCAAGGCTCACCCTAAATTTAATTATTTTAAATTAATTAATTAATTATTTTTATTATTGTTATTATTGTTGGTAGTGAAAATTTCAAAGTAAAATGAAGTTTTCCACAACAGAACGCGGAGCTAACTCTGTAGCTCCGCGCCTGGCTATCTTAGCCCCGCGTATGAGTAAAACGTGGAACTAATCAATAGCTCCGCGTTCTGGTTCTTAGCTCTTAACTAATCAATGCGATTAACTCCGCGCGAGCAGATAATCAGAATCATAAATTGATTGAAATTAAGATTTGGCTTATCCAAATATCCAAATTAAGTCCAATCAGAACTCTAAATCAAGAGATTTAAATCAAAACTAAGATATTTGATTAGAATTCTTAATGAATACAAATTCTATTTAGATAGAAACTCTCATATGGACCTAGGACTATAAATACCCTCTTGAGGAAGTCTTGGGGGGTCTTTTGAAAATTTTTGTGAAGTTCAAGTTACGCGTGAGATCCTTGAACGAATCAAGACCAGAGAAGATCATCCAAAATTGGCCGACATCTTCTTCATCAAGAGCAAGAAGACCATCGTCGTCAGATCGTCCAAAGGAACTACTAGTTAGATCCCATCGCCACATAGATCCCACGATTCATTATAAAAGAGAGCTATAGATTATAAATCCTCTCGTTTGTTCTTTTTTTATTCACTTTCATTGTAATCTAAACTGTATTCAATGGAAGGGAAGCAAATTTCCACTGCGAACAAACTGGCGACTACAGTGGGAGACGTCTCTTTCACTAAAGAAGAGATCGTGGTGCAATTTGACGTCGAGAGGATTGGATCCGACATGAACATGCTAGTCGTAGAGATCGACCAGCAGAAGTACGAGGAGTATCTCTCCTCTGAGTCAGGTAACCTGACCGAAACGCGACGCTATCATCGTTTGTGCTCCAATACCCGAGGATCGGGTAATCAGGAATCCACCGATAAACGGGGATCCTTAGAGACCGCGGCCATAGAGCCGTCGTTTGGGCAGGAAACCCTAGCAGAGGATGGCTTCTTTACTGCCAAAGAAAGCTTGGGAACTGGATTGATCAGAGCCCAACTCCGAAATAGAATTTGGAGAGCTAGGCGAAAGGCTCTCAAAACCCGCATCGAACGCGAGGCTAACTTCACAAAATGCGAGGCTATAGTCTCTTGCAAATTGGCTCGCGTTAATCGCAAGACCAGCCAAGATCATGATAAACGCGAAGGTAAGACTTGCGATAAACGCAAGATTTCTAATATTCGCGTTAATCGTGAGGATAAAATTTCCTTAAAGCCAACGTGTGATTCTCCACGCGAGGTTACTACTGAGCTTAGCGATAAATAAGAAGCCAGTACAACTTGCATAAATGCAAGATCTTTATCACTCGCGTTAATTGCGAGGATAAAATTTCTTTAGAGCCAGCGTGTGATTCTCCACGAGAGGCTACTACTGAGCTTAGCGATAAAAGCGAAACCAGTATTACTTGCGATAAACGCAAGATTTCTAACACTCGTGATAAACGCGATGATAAAATTTCCTTAAAGCCAGCGTGTGATTCTCCACGCGAGGCTACTACTGAGCTTAGCGATAAAAGCGAAGCCAGTAATACTTGCGATAAATGCAAGACTCCTCAGCTCCGCGTAAATCGCGAAGATGATTGGCAAATTTACGTTAATCGCAAAAATCACGCTAAACGCAAAATTATGACTTGCGTTAATCGCAAAAATAAGCCAGCGTGTAAGAATTTTCTTCCACGCGGGGCTAAGATTCCAGAAGATAAACTTTTGCAAGGACGTCAAGCCAGCGTAAAATGCGAGGCTAGCGAATCCAAACGCGAGGCTATTTCTCAGCCCCGCGTGTCAAAGCGCGAAGCTATCTCTCAGCTCCGCGTAAATCAACCTGAATACAAAATCAGGGTTGATCATTGCACTGTTAGACCAGAACCTGACTCCAATAGTTTCAAGAAGTTTCAATGGGCCCCTAAACCCTCTCAATGGATGAGTGGGCCCCACGACCCCATATCTAAGACCACTGATCTTAGAGAATATCTAACTAAGAAAAGGAGTATAAATCAAGTTCAGTCTGAACCTATTTGTCACTGCCAGTAGCTTATGACAGCAGTATCCGCTGTAGTGGAGAGTTGTTGCTGCAGAAAGAACAGGGTATCGGTGTTCGACCGATTGACTGAGTTGGACAAAAACCCTGCTATGAAAACAAAAGTTACTCCCCGAGAAGAATGGAGAATTGTAACTTCTAATATGGTTGGCAAGGGTAAGAAAATCATAGAAAAGAATGGTGATTTAGGATCAAGCGATGAAGAACCTTATCATTTTATCTGACTTAAATCAAGCACTATCCCGGCCCGAAACTATAAGAAATTTGTGAAAGGTTTTTATAAGGACGATAGCGATAACTCGGCCATAGCCTCTCCTCGTTCTTTGGCATTATCTAAATTGCAGAAGTCAGCATCACATATGATGGATAGATCTGACGATATCGACCAAAGATTTGAAGCCCAAGAACAAATGATCTGAGATCAACAAAAGACGATCGAGGATCTTAAAATGATGCTCTCAAAAGTGGTCTAAAATACTCAAAAAATTATCGAGGATAACGCCAAGAAGGGAAAAGAAACTCCGTACAACAAAATGAATGAGAAAGATAAAGAAGAAAAAGCCCACTCGACACATGAGGACGAGAATAAATATTCTTTTCATGACCCTCATAAAGAGAAAATCGAGAAGTTACAAAGCCAACTCGAAGAGCTAATGCACAAGAAGGAGTTGAAAGAATCAGGGATTTCAAGACCATATCCACTTGAATGGGATTTGGCACCATACCCTGAGAAATACAAACCGCTCAAATTAGAGCCATATTATGGGAAAGGATCTCCCAGTCAACATATTTACTATTTTTTGTCCCAAGTAGGACATTTAATGAGCAATGACCCAGTGATGACTAAGATATTTGCAAGTACTTTACGAGCGCCTGCCTTTACATGGTTTATGCAGCTATCCCTAGGTACTATCAATACCTGGTTTGACGTTGAGAAATAATTTCTCGCACATTTCTTTGAGGATGATACCGAAATATCGGTTTATTCTCTCCTTGCGACAAAGCAAGGAGAACAAGAAACGGTAAAGGATTTCATAGAAAGGTTCCAGAGAAGTCCATGCATTGCAAACACAGAATAGTCCAGGAAACTCTGGTAGAGACGTGTCAATATAATCTCAAGACCAAGGTGCTCTTAAAAATGGGGGCCGTAAAGTCTAAGACTTGGAAGGATTTGCTCAAACAAGAAGAGCAAACTGAAGACTTGATCCGCAGAGTTGAAGAGTCTCGTGGATCAAGAAATACTGAAAATAATAGGCCGTATACACAAAATAATAATAAAAATAAAGAGAAAGCGGCAATGGCGTCAGAGGCCGCTTCACAGACGACAAATCCTCAGAGCCCAAAGCCTCAAAATAAAAAAGGCAAGAGACAAAATAGGCCCCAGCAAGAGAGGACCTATACTTTTAAGTTAGAACAAACGCCTACACTCTTTCATCTGCTCCTAAGGAAGGGAATGCTAAAACTTCCAGCAAATAGGAAATAGGAGGACGCTGGTAAAACCAACGACCCCAACTATTGTCTCTATTACAGGAATGTTGGACACCCTACCAGAGATTGTTATCCTCTGAAGAACAGGATCCAAGCATTGATAGAACCTGGAGTCTTGACGCTAAAAGAGGAGCAAAAGAAGGTCACTGCCAATATGACAACCTTAGTGGTCAGAACCCATGAGTTCCCTGCAGGGGTGACCCCAATACCAGAGGGAAAGCTCGTCATGAAAAATCATGACCCACATCGAAAGGCCCAAAAAGGACTTGTCCCCGTAACAACTCAAAGGGGGGAAGTCATGTGGGTCCACCCTGATTTACTACAGGATGAACAGTGGACTACCGCAAGGGGTCAAAAGAAAAATCAGACTAGCAATACTATTTCCTCGAAAATAAAAGATTTATACATAATTGCAGGGGCATTTACAGACTCTGAAGAGGAGCCTGAAGCTATGGCCACTCATCAGAATGGAGCGGGCCCTTCCGGCACTCGATCTGGTAAAACATATCTCAAGGATTACACCAGAGTAGACCCGAAGAATATAAACAGGGAACTCGCGAAGCCTGCAAAACAAAAAGGACTTCGTTTCCAGAACAATCCTGTAAGAGACGAGGAATCCAAGGAGGCTGCATTTAAGTTTGATATAATAGCTCAGTTGGCAAATATTCCAGCTCGAGTTACGCTTTACGAGTTGTTACGATTGTCGAAATCGACTCGTGAGGTGTTAAGAGAGGCCATGGCAGACTCTGAGTCATTCCTAGCTCAAATTATCAAGCCGGCTGACCAGGAACAGGACTCTTGCCCCCGCTGTCATCAAGTGAGGAGGCGGGTCCCGCAGATTACTTTCTCTTCGGAGGATATGCAGGGAATATAAAGTATAATAGGCCTTTATATTTCACCGGATACGTCGGATCCACAAAGGTGGACCGTATTCAAATCGATCCGGGGTCTGCATTAAGCGTTATTTCCAGAAGGCTGATGCAGCTATTGGGGATTTCTCCCCATTGTCTGACGTTAACAAACACTACTATATACATATTTAACGCTAATGATAGCTCTCCTCTTGGCAAAATCCGACTTCAGTGTCAAATCGGAGATTTGAGGACAGAACTTACATGCTATGTTATACACGCAGATACGTCTTATAACATTTTACTGGGGCGACCATGAATACACGCCTATATGATAGTCCCGTTGACTTTCCACCAGTGCATAAAATACTGCGATGATTAAGGAGAAGTCCGGACATTAGTTGGAAATAGGCGGCATTCAAAGGATTAGAAAACTACTTCACGGATGCTATGCTCTATAAGCCAGCCCACTAAGTCTCCAACAATAAATGTAAAAGGCCTCAAGAACCCGAAGATAGCGGCAACGAGGCCGATACTGAGTATGAATCTCCGGAAGAGGATAACGGGGGTGATTACGAAATTAACCCTCGCATGAACCTTAAAATGAACTTTGATAATAATGTAACTAATGTAGCAGAGGATGAATAGATTATCAATGAAAATATAAAATTAGTCTACGAGCCTGCTGTAGCTACAGAGTCTGAGCCCTCTTGTACATTCACCGAGGCAGATGACCTATCCGAACTTGAAGTTTTGGCGGCATATCACTTGCCAATAAGGTTGTCTCTCATCTCATGGTCTAAAATAACAAAAGGACGAGATTACTTCTTCGAAGTACCACCGCGACATGTATCGCATAAACCGATTGTCTTCGGCAAAGTGATTACGTCGCCTTGCCAAAGACAAAGTAGTGAAAGTGATGAACAAACATCACCTCAATTTCACTTATATGAATAGAAATCCCAACAAATGATGGAGAAGATAGGTTATAATTTTACCCAAAAATCGGGATTGAACTTTGGGAAAGGGCGACGAAATCTCATACCCTCGTTTAGACCAAAAGGGAAGAGCTCAGACTATTATCAGAAAACTGGAAGGGGGTTGGGCTATGTATCTACCCCTCCCTCATAACCACACAAATATGAAGAAAGCTCTTCGGCCAATGAGGACTTGTATCCACTCGACCATGATTCGGATTTAAGTACCGACGCCTGGTTTCAATCTCTAACAGTAAACATGGTTTCAGCTGCATCAGAAAGCGACGAGGAACTAATTGATATTCAAGATGATTCCTGAGCTAAGCACATGGATACCCTTTGAGACATTCGCTTTGAACAGCATGACCCGCCCACAGAGGACAAACTAGTACAAGTTAATATGGGAACGGAAGAGAACCCAAAATCCATTTTCATAAGCGACACACTGACTCCCCTAGAAAAGGAGGAACTTATATCCCTTATCAAGGAGTATATAGATGTGTTCGCATGGAGCTATGAAGACATGCCCAGTCTTGATCCTCAGATTGCCACACACCGGCTAAATATCAAAGAAGATACTAAGCCAGTTAAGCAATAATAGAGGCGTTTTCGGCCAGAATTGATGGAGGCGATAGTCGCTGAGATTAATAAGCTCATAAAATCAGGATTTATCCGAGAAGAGCAACATCCCGATTGGGTGGCTAATATAGTGCCGGTTCGTAAGAAGAACGACAAGATCCGGATATGCATCGATTTTCGAGATCTAAATGCTGCATGCCCCAAGGATGAATTCCCACTCCCGATTACCGACGTAATGATCGATAACACCTGCGGTTATAAGAGGATGTCCTTTATGGATGGTTTCTCAGCCTATAACCAAATTAAAAGGCACCTAGATAATGAAAAGCACACGGCTTTCAGAATGCCGCTGGGGGTGTACTGTTATACAGTAATGCCTTTCGGACTAAAGAACGCTGGTGCCACCTACTAACGTGCAATGAGCAATATATTTAAAGAACATCTGCGCAAAATGGTAGAGTGCTATGTGGATGACTTAGCGGTCAAAAGCAAGAACAAAGAAGATCATCTGCATGACTTAAGAACAGTCTTCGATCTTATGCGAAAACATCACTTGAAGATGAACCCTGCCAAGTCTTTCATGGGGGTATGCAGCGGGAAATTCCTTGGGTTCGTAATTACCTCAGAAGGAATTTTCCTTGATCCTGAAAAAGTAAAAGCGATCAACGAGATGCCGCCTCCCCGCAATCTTAAAGAATTAAGGGGGTTATAAGGAAAACTGGCCTATATCTGGTGCTTTATCTCCAACTTATCAGGATGATGCCAGCTTTTTTCCAGACTTATGAAAAAAGGGGTTTCCTTCGTATGGGATGAGGCATGTCAACAGGCATTTGACGATCTCAAAGAATACCTTACCAAACCTCCCGTTCTTATGGCACCGGTCCCTGGGCAACCGTTCCTCATATATGTAAGGGCCATGGATAATGCGTTAGGAGCATTACTTGCTCAGTATAATGAGCACGGCTATGAACACGCCCTTTATTACTTAAGCCGGACAATGATCGGGACCGAGCGTCGGTATACGCCGAATGAAAAAAAATATTTAGCCCTAGTGTTCGCTATTCAGAAAATGCGACACTATCTTTCAGGGCAAACAATACATGTCATCTCACGGGTTAATCCCTTAAAAATCCTGATGACAAAATCGAGATCCTTAAACGGCCGATTGGCAAAATGGGCATTATTGCTATCGCCATATGATATACACTTCATTCCTCAAAAAGCCATGAAGGGACAAGCGATCGCCGATTTCTTAGCAGACCATCCAATTTGGTCCAGTTCTAAACAGACGTCAGAGGTTAACACAACTAACAATGAACAACCATGGCAGATGTTCTTTGATGGTGTTACCAGACGATCTGCTGCAGGAGTGGGGGTTGTGCTGATATCCCCACATAAACACATACTACGTAATGGTTACTCATTAACAGATCCATGCACAAACAATGTGGCGGAATACAACGTGCTCATTATTGGTTTAAAAATGGCTCTGCAATTGGGGGTGGACTATCTAGAGGCATATGGAGACTCTAAACTCATCGTCAACCAAATGACGGGTGAGTATGGAGTCAGACATGAATCCCTCATCCCCTATCATCAACTAGCCATCGAGCTGGCAGGATATTTTGAACAGTTTTATATCTATTACATATCTCAGAACGAAAACGTCTATGCAGATGCTCTTGCCGCACTAGCTGCAACATTGGCGATCCCGCCGGGTGAAGCTAAAAGCATCACTATTGGTAGCAGAGAACTCCTCCATCTGGATACGGTAGTCCAAACCAAAGAGGTATGCCAAGCAGGCTTAACTCTGGAACCCCATGATTGGTGATTTCCGTTTGTGGATTATGCCCTATATGGGATGTTGCCAGAGGATCCGAAAGAAGCCGCCTCAATAAAGAGGAAGGCTCAAAGATTTTACTATGATCATACACTTCAAACTTTATACAGAAAGTCAAGTTGTGGTCTCCTGCTACGCTACATATCGAAAGCAGAAGCCGATGAAGTGCTGAGAGAAACGCATGATAGAGTGTGTGGAGCTCATCAGTCCGGACCAAAACTCAGGGACCGCATAAGAAGGCTAGGATACTACTGGCCGAAGATAATTACAGAAGCAATGACGTACGCTAAATGGTGCCATGAATGTCAAGTACATGCTAATTTTATCCATCAACCCCCAGAATATTTGCACACTACTGTTGCTAGCTGGCCATTTGAGGCAAGGGGAATGGATGTTGTGGGGCCGATAACTCCCCCATCATCCAGAGGACATCGGTTTATTCTCGCAATAACCGATTATTTTTCAAGGTGGGCCTAAGCCGTGCCCATGAGAGAGGTAAAAACGACGGATGTGATTAAATTCATTAAGCATCATGTTATTCACCGTTTTGGCATCCCCCGAAGAATCATTCACGATAATGGATCGCAGTTCATCAGCCAGGGGTTCTCAAGATTCTGCGATAAATTCAGGATCAAGGACATTGCTTCAACACCATACAGTCCCGCGGCAAATGGATTGGCCGAGGCCTTTAATAAGACTATTATTAAACTCCTTCGGAAATTCGTCTTTTCCAACAAATGGGACTGGGATGAAAAGCTAGAAGAGTGTTTGTGGGCTTATCGCACCACCGTTCGCACTCCAACAAAAGCTACCCCTTTCTACTTGGTCTATGGAAGTGAGGCCGTTTTGCCTCTTGAAGTCCAAATACCATCATTAAGAGTGGCTCTAGCAATAAGGATGACGACAGAAGAGCGCCATCAACAAAGATTGTGAGAATTAGAAGCGTTGAATGAAAAACATCTCCGGGCTCAATAACAAATTGAGTTGTATCAAGTCCGAATCTCGCAAGTATTCAATAAGAACGTTAAACTAAGGACCTTTAAATAAGGAGACTTGGTTCTAGCTATTAAAAGGCCAATAAAGGCCAATGATTCTAACCCACAAAACTAAGGGTAAATTTGAACCTAAGTGGGAATGACCGTTCATTGTGGAGACGGTATACTCTAGTGGAGCCTATCGCTTAATGAACCAGAATGACAATAGAATGATGATGCCGATCAACGGTAAATTTTTGAAGAAATACTATGCCTAAATAAACCAGAATGATGACAGAGTGACTGTCACATCTGGTTCATTTCCCTAGAAGTATAACCATTCACTTGCTCAAGTTACGCATATGAGCACTTGAACTGCCTCCATCAAACTAAGGCATGTGCAATTAGGCGCCTCTGTCTAAATTTAATGATCCTTACCCGATCATCCTAACTCTTTTCAAAGGGCTTCACCGCGGTTAGTAATTGTGACCCGGTTAGTATCCACCTGTTCAAGTTACGCATATAAGCACTTGAACTTCTTTACCAAACTAAGGCATGTACAATTAGGCGCCTCTGTCTAAGTTTAATGATCCTTACCCGATCATCCTAACTCTTTTCAAAGGGCTTCACCGCGGTTAGTAATTGTGACCCGGTTAGTATCCACCTGTTCAAGTTACGCATATGAGCACTTGAACTTCTTTACCAAACAAGGCATGTGCAATTAGGCGCCTCTGTCTAAGTTTAATGATTCTTACCCGATCATCCTAGCTCTGTTCAAAGAGTTCACCGAGGTTAATAATTGTAACCCGGTTGGTATTAACAGTCTATGTTACGCAGATGAGCCTTGGATTGTTTTACCAAAAACAATGAACTATTTTGATAACAAGTTATTTGTTATGCAAGCAAATTTTGTAGCCAACAGATAAAAAGAAAAAGAATTGTCTTTATTCATAAAGCAAAAAGTTACAAAAGTAGAGGGAGTTATATCTCTCCCAAAAACTTCAACCTATCATCGACTCATCAATAACTCAACGACGAGTCTCCTCCACGGAGTGTTGAGCTTGACGGCACAAGTCATCACCATTTAATGCGAATTGCTGGATCAACCGCTGATGAGATTCTTCAAAAACACGGCTCCTTATTATGCCTTCCTATTTTAAACTATCTTGTTGATTATACTGTGCCATACGAGGTGCTTTTCCAGCTCAATTCCCTGGTTCACATGCAAAAGATCTCCTCTGCAAATGTCAACTATGATCTGTTTAAAGTTCTTAGTGGATCATCTGAAGATACTGCTACAAGAATCCTAATGAAGATGCACAAGTTGAATTCGACATGCTACAAGCCCTTATACTTCGTTTCTATCGTTTTGGAAAGCGACAGAGATTGTCATCTAACAGAAATGGTTCTCAAGAAAACTTAATGAGCTGCCGCAGAGTTCTTATAACTCCTTCAAAAGTTTAAATTTTGGAGTCAGAGCTTGAAACTTGCAACTATTATGTAAAACATATGCTTCTGGCTTCCTTAGAGTTACTTTTGCTGATGAAGATCGGTGCATGGCTAGCCTTTGAAGATAGACCAGGGGATAGCTACACTCCATCCTGGGTAGAAACATCAGCAGGTCGCCAAACTGGTAGAGCCACATGCACTCCTTTTCAAAGAGAATCTGGTCTGAATGCCCCATTGCATCTCCAAAGAGAAATGTGGGCTTCTCCAACACTTCTCGGTTGGTGGCCTCGAATACAGTATCAGTTATGATCTCCCATGCAGTAGCAGGATGATACCTAATCAGCTTCTCCCTGCGCTCCCTCAGGCCCGGCCTGTATGCAGCAAGGACGGTAGTAAAACGAAACTGGACCGTCAGATCTGCACCCCCAGCAAAACCAAAATAATACCTATAGGGGAGAGCATCCACCGAATACCCCACTGCAAAAGAAGAATCAAGAGTTAGAAAAAGATTTGAGAAATCTGGAACAAACTTCTAAGTATAAAAACGCGAAGCTAAAAATAGCTCTGCGTGAAGCTAAAAAATAGCTCCGCGCGAAGCTAAAAATAGCTCCGTGCGAAACTAAAAATTAGTTCGTACGAAGCTAAAAATAACCCCGCGCGAAGCTAAAAAGCTAACCTAGCGTTTATAAACGCGAAGCTAAAATTCATAGCCTAGCGTTGAAACGCGTCAGCTAGTCAGAATAGCCCCGCGTTTCCAACGCAAGGATAACATGATAGTTTCGCGTAGAAGAAGGCCAGAGGCCTTTCTTCTTCTCCAAACCGTACGGCCAGAAAACGGCGATCTCGCCAGTAAAGGAATGATTGGCCGGTTAAGACTGAGCCAAATCACTCTAAAATCATTCTAAAAAGTCCAAAAAGTTGAGACTTTTACCTCCAATGGGCATGACATGAACTGGTTCACCGCTGTGCCCACTGCCTCGGCCGTTGCCGCCGCTGCTAGCGTCGGCCGCCGATGGAGAAGTGGCGCGTGATGAGGTGTTCCTCCTGCGTGCCATTGATCTTGAAGAAATCAAAGAGAAATCGACGAAAACTGCTTAGGTTCCGGTCGCCTGAGCTCTAGTCGCCTGAGTTCTTGAAATCTCTCAAATGAAGTGAGGGAGAAGAAGAGTTAAAGACTCTATTTAAATGAGAAAACCCGCCCCTTGGTATTCGGCGCGAGAATCAGAGTAATTACTGACGCAGTTACCTATTAAAATGTGAAGCTATTAGCTCCGCGCAAGTATACAAAACGCAAAGATAACTTGGTGTTTTAAACTCCGGTTTCAGCTTGAATATCCAAAGTATTTCAAAATTTGCTAGATTCTAAACCATTTTGAAAACTTTGGAGGGGGTTCTGTTGGCAGTGAAAATTTCTAAGTAAAATGAAGTTTTCCACAATAGAATGTGGAGCTAACTCTGTAGCTCCGCGCCTGGCTATCTTAGCCCCGCATATGAGTAAAATACGGAGCTAATCAATAGCTCCGCGTTCTAGTTCTTAGCTCCGCGTTTTGATGCGATTAACTCCGCGTGAGCAGATAACCAAAATCATAAATTGATTGGTTGGGCTTATCCAAATACCCAAATTAAATCCAATCAGAACTCTAAATTAAGAGATTTAAATGAAAACTAAAATATTTAATTGGAATCCTTGATGAATACAAATTCTATTTTGATAGAAACTCTCATATGGACCTAAGGCTATAAATACCCTCTTGAGGAAGCCTTGGGGGATCTTTTGAAAGTTTTTGTGAAGTTCAAGTTACGCGTGAGAGCCTTGAACGAATCAAGTCCAGAGAAGATCATCCAAAGTCGGCCGCATCTTCTTCATCAAGAGCAAGAAGACCATCGTCGTCAGATCGTCCAAAGGAACTACTAGTTAGATCCCATCGTCACATAGATCCCACGATTCATTGTAAAAGAGAGCGATAGATTATAAATCCTCTCGTTTGTTCTTTTCTTGTTCACTTTCATTGTAATCTAAGTTGTATTCAATGGAAGGGAAGCAAATTTCTGCTGTGAACAATTATTATTATTATTATTATTATTATTTGAATTCAGATTTGAATTCGTATTCGGACTCAGATTCGGATTTCGGATTCGAACTCGGATTTTGGATTCGAACTTGGATCATTTTTATTGTTCTACAAGATCCCCTCCAAAGTTTTTAAAATTTTGTCTCTCCATTTGTTTTAGCAAAATTTTGAAATACTTTAATTTTTTTTTTTGAAATTGGTGGATGAGTTCATGGAGATGGAACTTGATAAGAGTGCGAAAGTATCTTAACAAGTTGAGTATTTTGACTGTGATGGGACTTGTTTGGGTTGCCAAACAGAGCCAATGATTCGCTTGACTGACAGACAGAGCCGGTGATTACTTTCGAATTGAGATTGAAGAATCATGAGCAGAGGTGTTTAGAAAACGTACTTATGGAATTTTGACAGAGGTATACTGTTAAGCACATCAAGCTGCTTGGTATTTTTAACAGGATACTTCTCCCTTTAGCCTTTTCGGCATCGGGCTGTTTCTACCCCCAGTATGATATGACTGGTCGAGAATTTTAGCTTCCTCTTGACCCTTACCTCAAAGGCACTTGGCTATCTGCAGATTCTTTCTTATTATAATGAGTATCTTTTCAATAGATTGTTGGGTTGTGACCGGGTGAGGGTCGAAAAACTATGGGCATAGGTGTTCAGAAAACATACCCATAGGGTCTTGGTAAAGGTGTTCATAAAACATACTAAGGTAACCGGGTTAGGGTCAAAAAACTATGAACAGAGGTGTTCAGGAAACGTACTCATGGGGTCTTGACAAAAGTATTCAGAAAACATATCAAGGGGTTTCGGTAGGGGTGTACTGTTAAAAATACCGAGGTAATTGTATTTAAGTTATGAAGTAGCTTGCCTGGCCGACAGACAGAGCCGTTTACTCGTCTGGCTGACAAACAGAGCTGGTGATTTTATTGGGATCATGGTTGTATTATTTGTGATTATTCAAATCTTGCTAACAAAAATAAGATCTTAACGTGACAGGTTTGCTTGCATTGAGGTGAGATAGTTTAAATCTTGCTATCAGAGATAAGAGCTTAACATGATAGGTTCACGGGATTTTTAGCAAACCCCCAGATATCAACGCATTTGAGCTGTCTTTACCAATCACCGTTTGCGTTGGGCTAGCCATACTTTTCCTCTCAACATAGTGAGTTGTTGAGGGTTTTGTTTGGGCTTAAATGCTAAACTTCTCTCTTCTCCTTATCTTTTTGGTATTGGGCGATCAGTTCCATACTTTTACCCCCAGTATGATAGGATTGGCGACAGATTTTCGATTTATCTTTTCATTACTTTTGATAGCATTGGGCGGTTGATTCATTAACCTTCCCTTCCTTTTTTTTTTTTGAAGGTGGCTAGATGTAGTATTTTTTTTAAGAATTTGTCATTGATAGGCATTATCATTCCGTCGCCATTTTGATTGATCAGACGATAGGCTCTATTTGAGTAGACGATTTCTACTAAAAAAAAATCCTTCCCACTTAGGTTCTAATTTCCCTTTAGTCTTGTGGGTCATGATCATTGGTCTTCTGACAGATAAAACCAAATCTCCTTCTTTAAAAGTTCTTCGTTTAACTTTCTTGTTAAACGCTCTCGAGATGCGTGCTTGATACAACTTAATTTGTTATTGTGCATTCAGAATGCAAACTTAGCTCCATAACCTGTAGGCTTAGCCTCACATTTTAAGTTGGCATAGCCTCGCATTTTACGCGAGCATAACATTGCACTTGAGTTACTTTTGTACGAGTTTAGCCTTGCGTCTTGATCTCTTTACGTAGGCTTAACCGCAAGGTTTACTAGATGCGATTCTCACCCCTTGTGCGGGCCACATTTGATTGGTTACGGCTCATTGTAAGTCAATGGACCACTTTATTTTTCATTAGATATTATGCAGGACTGCTGATTGGCCTGGTATCTTGAGTTTCTGATACAAACATTGGCCTTCCATTTCTTGAAGTTTATGCGGGGCTGAATTAGCCTAGCATCTTGGTCGGGAGCATAGTCTTGCGTTTAAATGACTTTACACCGGCTTGACATTGCATTGTATGTGGAGTTTGCTTTGCATTGCATACAATGTCGATTGGTGTAGGTCCCACCCTCTGTTGGTCTCATTTGAGTAGTCATTGTAATTCAATTGACCGCCTTCGTATTCTTTGAACTTTGTGCGAGATTGAAAATTAGCTTTGCATTTTGGATTTCTTCATACGTTGGATCTGCCTCACGCGCTGTGTCTGTCGCACGCTGGCTTATCTTAGCGTATTGAGATTATTATGCCTGGCTGCAATGTTGCCTTGTATTTTGCACCTCTTTCAGTAATGAAATTGTTCGTCGCAAAAATATTGCTTCCTTCCATTGAAATAACTTAATTACAATGAAAGAGAACAAAAAAAAAAACAAACGAGAGGATTTATAATTTATCACTCCCTTTTACAATAAATTGTGGGCTCTATGTGGCGATGAGATCTATCAAGTAGCTCTTTTTGACGATCTGACGTGGAAATCTTCTTTCTCGATGAAGAAGACGGTCGGTCCTGAATCTTCTCTGCTGGTCTTCACGAATTCAATGCTCTCACGCGTAACTCGAATTCTCAAAAGATGCAAAAAGCTCCGAAGAAGATCAAAGATCAATCTCTAAAATTAAAGATCTGATGATGATTGATCTATTAAAGATTGATGATCATGGATCTCAAAAAGATTGAAAATGGATCTATTGAAGATTAATCTATTGAAGATTAATCTATTGAAGATGGATCCCTAAAGTCTCCTCAAAGAGGGTATTTATAGACTTTAGTTTGAAAGTTCTCATAGGAATATGAATAGAAGATTTCCATAGAAATAGGAATAGGAATAGAAGGTTTCCATAAAAATAGGAATAGAAGATTTTTATATTTATCAAGTATTTTAATCAAATATCTTAGTTTTGATTTAAAATCTCTTGAATTTGAATTCTGATTAGACTCAATTTAGGTATTGGATAAACCCAAATCTCAATCACAATCAATTTAAGATTCTGATTGGACTCAATTTGGGTATTGGATAAGCCCAAATCTCAATCACAATCAATTTAAGATTATAAGAATCTTCTCACGCGGAGTTAAATACTCCGAACGTAGAGCTATAAACTTAGCTCCGCGTTTTACTCAACGCGAGCTTAAATTTTAGCCAAACGCGGAGCTATGGAATTAGCTTCGCGTTCTGTATAGTTATTTTCTTTTTACTGATTTTTAAAATTTTTACCACCAACATAACCCTCTCCAAAGTTTTCAAAATGGCTTTTAACTTAGCAAATTTTGAATACTTTGGATCTTAAATTTGGTGATCAGGTTAAGATCAAGAAATTCAGTAGAGGTGTCTAATCGCATATGCCTGACGTTTGGCGGAGATGCTTAATTGAACACGACAAAATGATTGGGTCAGGATCATCGATCTTTGGCTGTGACGCCCAATTGCACATGCCTGATAATTTGGTGGAGACGGTTCAAGGCTCTCTCGCGTAACTTGAACTACATCTCACTGTCAGAGGTAGGAACTTATTGTGACAGAGTTTATAGGATTTTTAGCAAATCCCAAGCTATCAACGGATTTGATTAGCCTTTACCAATTACCGTTTGAGTTTGGCTAGCCATACTATTCCTCTCAGTATGATGAGTTGATGAGAAATTGATTTCCTATCCCCTTTGCCTTTAACAACATTGTGTAGTTGATTCATATTTTTATCCTCAGTATGATAGCGTTGGCGAGAAACTTGATCTCCTCTTTCCGCCGCTTTAACAACATTGGGCAAAATTTTTTTTATCTATAGTACTCAATTAGCCATTCCAATAGCTAACAAGAGTAGCAGAAGCAACATGATGCTTATCAACGTCAATATTTTCGGCAACTCCAGTACAATCGGCTGCTAGCCAATGGGGACGACTCGATCACAGCTGTGGCTCGTAGCGTACCCAAGGAGCCAGCTTGCAAGTGCGGGCTGCCCATGCTTGGTGTCGATATTGGCTTCCCTACTGGTACAGTGGTTTCTCTGGCAAGAAACTCATTGGTTCCTACCACCAAAGTTGCCATATTTGCAGAAACTTTCTTCTTTTTCTTTTTAAGTGTGAGAACTCCGACTTCTATCAATGCCTGAATTCGGTTCTTAAGAGGATAATAATCCTTAGTTGGGTGCCTGACGTTCCGATGGTACAGGCAATAGTTAGGGTCATTGGTTTTACCAGCGTCTTCCGGTTTTTTATTTTTCGAAAGTTTCAGCATGCCCTTTCTGAGAAGGAGATGGAACAGAGTACCTATCTGCTCAGTCTTAAATGTATAAATTCTATCTTGTCGGGGCCTATTTTGACCTGCACCTCTCGGATTCTGAGGTCTTGGTTTCGGATCTGCAACTGATGCCATCACAGTCTTTTCTTTATTTTTAGGATTCTGTGGATATGGCCTGTTATTCGTAGAGCTTCTCGTGCCACGAGATTTCTCAATCCGACAAATTATATCTTCCACCTGTTCTCCCTGCTTCAGCAAATCTTTTCAAGTTTTGGATTCTACAGCTTCCATTCTTATCAGCACGCCGGTCCTGAAATTATACTTACAGGTTTCTGTTGGCAGTGAAAATTTCTAAGTAAAAAAGGGATTTTCCACAACAGAACGCGGAGCTAATTTAGTAGCTTCGCATTTGGCTATTTTAGCCTAACGTTTGAATAAAACGAGGAGCTATTGAATAGCTCCGCGTTCTAGTTTCTTAGCTCCGCATTTTGATGCAATTAGCTCCGCGTGAGCAGATAACCAGAATCATAAACTGATTGATATTGAGATTTGGGCTTATCCAATACCCAAATTAAGTCCAATCAGAATTCTAAATCAAGAGATTTAAATCAAAACTAAGATATTTGATTGGAATCCTTGATGAATACAAATTCTATTTAAATAGAAACTCTCATATTATCCTAAGGTTATAAATATCCCTTTGAGGAAGCCCTATGGATCTTTTTCGCATCTTAGAGAATTCGAGTTACGCGTGAGAGCCTTGAATTCGTGAAGACCAGAGAAGATCAAGATCAAGTCGGCCGCCGTCATATTCAAGTCATTTTCAAGAGAAAAGATTATCGTCGTCAGATCGTCAAAAGAAACTACTAGTTAGATCCCATCGCTACGAGATCCCATGTTTTTATTGTAAAAGACAGCGATAGATTATAAATCCTCTCGTTTATTCTTTTCTTGTTCACTTTCATTATAATTAAGTTATTTCAATGGAAGGAAAGCAAATTTCTGCTGCGAACAAACTGACAACCATAGTGGGAGAAGTCTCTTTCACCAAAGAAGAGATCGTGGCGCAATCTGACATTGAAAGGATCGAATCCGACGTGAATATGCTAGTCGTAGAGATCGACTAGCAGAAGTATGAGGAGTATCTCTCTTCTGAATCAGGTAATTTGACCGAAATACGATGCTATCATCACGTGCGTTCCAATACCCGAGAATCGGGTAATTGGGCATCCACAGTTAATCGGGGACCCTCGGAGACCGCAGCCATAGAGCCGTCGTTTAGGCAGGAAATCCTAGCAGATGATGGCCTCTTTACTGCCAAAGAAAACTCGGGAACTGGATTAACCAGAACCCAACTGCGAAACAGAAATCGGAGAGCTAGGCGAAAGGCCGTCAAAGTCCGCATTGAACGCAAGGCTAACTTCACAAAACGCGAGGCTACAGTTCCTTGCAAACTGGCTCATGCTAATTGCAAGACCAGCCAATATCGCGATAAATGCGAAGCTACAACTTGCGTTAGTCGCAAGAACAAGCCAGCTTGTGATTCTCCACGCTAGGCTACTACTGAGCTTAGTGATAAACGCAAAGCCAGTACAACTTCCGATAAATGCAAGATTTCTGACACTCGCATTAATCGCGAGGATAAAATTTTCTTAGAGCCAGTGTGTGATTTTCCACGCGAGGCTAATACTGAGCTTAGCGATAAACGCGAAGCCAGTAATACTTGCATTAATCTCAAGACTCCTCAGCCCCGCGTAAATTGCGAAGGTGATTGGCAAATTTGCGTTAATCGCGAAAATCGCGGTAAATGCGAAGTTATGACTTGCGTTAAAAGAAAGAATAAGCCAGTATGCAAGAATTTTCGTCCACGCAAGGCTAGTATTCCAGAAGATAAATTTCTGCGAAAACGTCAAGCCAGCGTAAAACACGAGGCTAGCGTATAAAAATACGAAGCTATTTCTCAGCTCCGAGTATCAAAACGCGAAGCTATTTCTCAGCTCCGCGTATCAAAACGCGAAGCTACTGCTCAGCCCCGCGTAAATCAACCTGAATACAAAATTAGGGTTGATCATTGTACTGTTGGACTAGAACTTGACTCTAGTGATCTGAAGAAGCTTCAGTGGGCTCCTAGATCCTCTCAACAGCTGAATGGGCCCCACAACTCCATATCTAAAGCCACTGATCTCAGGGAGTATCTAACCAAGAAAAGAAATATGAACCAAGTCCAATCTGAACCTACTTGTCATTGCTAGTAGCTTATGACAACAGTATCCGCCGTAGTAGACAGTTGTTGCTGCAGTAAGAACATGATATCAGTGTTCGACCGGTTGACTGAGTTAGACGAAAACCCTGCCAAAAAGACGACGATTACTCCCCGAAGAAAAGAGTGGAGAATTGTAACCTCTAATATGGTCGGAAAGGGTAAGAAAATCATAGAAAAGAATGGTGATTCAGAATCAAGCGATGAAGAACCTTATCATTTTACCCGACTTAAGTCAGGCGCTATCCTGGCCCGAAACTATAAGAAACTTGTGAAAGGTTCTTATGACGATGATAGTGATAACTCGGCCATAGCCTCTCCTCGCTCTTCGGCATCGTCTAAATTGCAGAAATCAACATCACATATGATGGATAGATCTAACGATATCTGTTGGCGGTGAAAATTTCTAAGTAAAAGTAGAGTTTTCCACAATAGAACGCGGAGATAATATATAACTCCGCGTCTGGCTACTTTTAGCCTCGCGTTTGAGTAAAACGCGGAGATGATCAATAGCTCCGCGTTAGCTCCGCGCACTGGTTATTTAGTTCCGCGTTTTGATGAGTTTAACTCCGCGTAAGCAGATTTCATTAGAATCCCAAATTGATTGTGATTGAGATTTGGACTTATCTAATATCCAAATTGAGTCTTATCAGAATTCCAAATCAAGAGATTTAAATCAATATTAAATATTTGATTAGAATCCTTGATGAATAAAAAAACCTCCTATTCCTATTCCTATGGGAACTTCCTATTCCTATTCCTATGGAACTCTTTATTCCTATTCCTACGGAAACTCTCATAACCACTAAAGTCTATAAATACCCTCTTTGAGGAGACTTTAGATCATCAATCAAGAACAGAGAATCAATCAAGAATAGATCAATCTATAGATGATCATCAATCTTTAAGAGATCTTTTTGATCCTTTGGCAATTCAAGTACGCGAGAGAGCCTTGAAGCCTTTAGTGATCATCTTCTTTTCGGCAATTGAGATATTTTTCTGAAATCTTGGAGAATTCAAGTTACGCACAGAGCCTTGAGTTCGTGAAGATCAGAGAAAATCACCATTTTCTTTCTGGAGTTCTTGAGAAGTTCGAGTTACGCGAGAGAGCCTTGAACAAATCAAAACCAGAGAAGATCGTCTATAGTCGGCCGATATCTTTAAAAGAGAAGATTTCAACGTACCGATCGTCCAAAGGAACTACTATAGATCCCATCGCCACAGATCCCACAATATTGTAAAAGAGAGAGATTAAAATATAAAATCCTCTCGTTTGTTCTTTTTATCTCTTGTTCACTTCTATTGTAATTCAAGCTTATTCAATGGAAGGAAGCGAAGAAACCTTTGCGACGAACAAACTGGCGACCACAGTGGGAGCCATCTCTTTCACTGATGAAGAGATTGTGGCGCAATCGGACGTTGATTTGATCGGATCTGACGGAGATACGCTAGTCGTTGAAATCGACCAGCAGAAGTATGAGGAGTACCTTTCCTCTGAATCAGGTAACCTGAACGAAACGTGACACTATCGTCGCGTGCGCTCCAATACCCGAGGAACGGGTAAAAAGGTATCCACCGAGGAACGGGGATCCTTGGAGACCGCGACCATAGAGTCGTTGTTTGGGCAGGAAATCCTAGCAGGGGGTGATCTCTCTACTACGGAAGAAGACCTGGGGACTGGATTTACCAGAACCCAACTCCGAAACAGGAACCGGAGAGCGAGGCGTAGAGCCCTCAAAGCCCGCCTTGGACGCGGAGCTAATACCAGAAGACGCGAGGCTATGGTCCCTCGCAAACTGGCTCGCGCTACCCACGATACCAGTCTCTACCGCGTTAAATGCGAAGTTACAACTTGCCTTAAAAGCAAGGAAAAGTCAGCGCGTGATATTCCGCGCGAGGCTACTGCTGAGCTTAGCGAGAGACGCAAAGCCAGCGAAGTTTGCGCTAGTCGCAAAGTATCTGACACTCGCAAGAAACGCGAGTATAAAAATTCATTAAAGCCAGCGTGTGATTCTCCACGTGAGGCTGATATTAAGCTAAGCAAGAAATACGAGGCTACTTGCGAGAAACGCAAGACTTATGACACTCGCGACAGACGCGAGTATCAAAATTCTGTAAAGCCAGCGTGTGATTTTCCACGCGAGGCTGATACTGAGCCAAGTGAGAAATGCGAGGCCAGTAATACTTGTGAGAAACCCAAGATATCTAATACTCGCGAGGAACGCGAAGATGATTGGCAAATTATTGTCAGTCGTAGAAATCGCGCGAGACGCGAAGTTATGACTTGTGATAACCACAAGGGTAAGCCAGCGTATAGGAATTTTATTCCACGCGAGGCTAAGACTACAGAAGAGAAACTTCTGAAAACACGCCAAGCCAGCATAAAACGCGAGGCTTGCGTGGATAAACGTGAAGCTACTCTTCAGGCCCGCAATACAAAACGCGGAGCTATTTCTAAGCTTCGCGTAGATCAACTCGACTGCTGAATCAGAGCTGACCCTCGCATCAGTAGATCAGAACTGGACTCCAGTAGTCCTAAGAAGCTTCAGTGGGTTCCTAGACCCTCACAAGAATTGAATGGGTCCTACGACTCCATGGCTAAAGTCGCTGATCTTAGAGAGTATCTGTCCAAAAAGAGGGGGATAGAACAACTCCAAGCTGAACCTGTTTGTCACTGCCAGCAGCTTATGACGGCAGTATCTGCTGTGATGGACAATTGCAGCTGCAGCAAGAGCAGGATGTCTGTATTTGATCGACTAACCGAGTCAGACAAGAACCTTACTAAGAAGCCAAAGACTGTTTCCTTAAAATAATGGAGAGCTGTGACCTCATATATGGTCAGTAAAGGTAAGAAGGCTATGGAAAAAAGACATGAGTCAGATGCAGATGATGAACAACCTCGCCATCTTACTCGACTCAAATCAGGTGCTGTCGCTCCTCGAAATTATAAGAAACTTTCAAAAGGTTCTTATGATGATGACAGCGACAACTCAGCTATAGCTTCCACAAAATCTCGTGCATCTTTCCGACCACGAAAATCAGCGTCACATATGGTGGACAGGTCCGATGACATTGACCAAAGGATGGAAGCCCAAGAGCAGATGATTTGAGGTCAGAAAAGGCCATTGATGATCTCAAAACAATGCTTCTAAAAGTGGTCGAAAATACCCGGAAGATAGCCGATGATAAGGCTAAAATTTCTTCGGAACCGCCACCTAAGGCAAATGAAGAAACTAAAGAAGAAAAGGCTTATTCGATACCTGAGGATGATGACAAATATTCTTTCCATGATCCTCACGGAGAAAAGATTGAGAAATTGCAAAGCCAACTTGATGCCTTGATGCACAAGAAGGAACTGAAGGAATTGGGGGTTTCAAGGCCATATCCGCTTGAGTGGGACTTTGCCCCTTATCCAGAAAAATATAAACCCCTCAAATTGGAGTCATATGATGGGAAGGGGTCCCCAAGTCAGCATATCTATTACTTTTTATCGCAGGCAGGTCATCTAATGGGAAATGATCCCATAATGACCAAAGTATTTGCGAGCACTCTGCGAGGGTCTGCCTTTACATGATTTATGCAGTTACCCCCGGGAACCATAAATACTTGGTATGATGTCGAGAAACAGTTCTTGGCACGTTTCTTTGAGGATGATACCGAAATATCGGTTCATTCCCTCCTTGTGACGAAACAAGGGAAAGAAGAAACGGTTAAAAGTTTTATTGAACGCTTCAGAGAAAAGTCCGTGTATTATCGACACGGTATGACCCAGAAAACCCTGGTAGAAACCTGCAAGTATAATTTCAGGACCAGCGTGCTGATAAGAATGGGAGCTGTAGAGTCCAAAACTTGGAAAGATCTGCTGAAGCAGGGAGAGCAGGTGGAAGATATAATTCGTCGAATTAAGGAATCTCGTGGCACAAGAAACTTTACGAATAACAGGCCATATCCACAGAATCCTAAAAATAAAGGGAAGGCTGTGATGACATCTGTTGCAGATCCGAAGCCAAGACCTCAAAATCCAAGAGGTGCAGGTCAAAATAAGCCTCGCCAAGATAGAACTTGTACGTTCAAGATGGAGCAGACATGTACTCTATTCCATCTCCTCCTCAGAAAGGGCTTGCTACAACTTCCGGAAAATGGATAACCGGAAGACTTTGGTAAAACCAACGATCCTAACTATTGCCTGTACCATCGGAATGTCGGGCACCCAATTAAGGATTGCTATCCTCTTAAGAACCGAATTCAGGCATTGATAGAAGTCGGGATTCTCACACTTAAGGAGGAACAGAAAAATGTTTCTGCAAATATGACAACTTTAGTAGTAGGAACCAATGAGTTCCCTGCCAGAGCTATCCCTGTACCTGTAGGGAAGCCAATGTCAACACCAAGCATGGGCAGCCCGCACCTGCAAGCTAGCCCCTTAGATACGCTCCGAACCACAGCCGTGACAAAGTCATCTTCATTGGCTAGCAGCCGAATTTGGCTGGGGGTGCCGAGAATATTGACGATGATAAACATCATGCTTCTGCTATTCTCAATAGCCATTGGAATGGCTAATTGGGTGCTATAAAATTTTTTTTTGCCCAATGCTGTTAAAGCAGAGGGAAGAGGAGATCAAGTTCCTCGACAACCCTATCATACTGGGGGTAAAAGTATGAAATCAATCGCCCAATGCTATTAAAGAAGAGGGAAGAGGAGATCAAGTTCCTCGCCAATCCTATCATACTGGGGGTAAAAGTATGAAATCAATCGCCCAATGCTGTTAAAGCAGAGGGAAGAGGAGATCAAGTTCCTCGCCAACCCTATCATACTGGGGGTAAAAGTATGAAGTTAACTACTTAATGCTGATTAAAGGCAAATGGGAGATGAAATCAATTCCTCGACAACTCACCATGCTGAGGGGAATAGCATGACTAGCCCAACGCAAACGGTGATTGGTAAAGGCTAATCAAATCCGTTGATAGCTGGGGGTTTGCTAAAAATCCCGTGGACCTGTCATGTTAAGCTTTTACCTCTGACAATATGATTTGGATTATTCCTATCTCTGTTCAAGTTACGCGTGAGAGCACTTGGACTAGGCATGCGCAATTTGGCGCCTCTGCCAAAATTTGATGGATCCTAACCCGATCATCGTGGTGTGCCCAGTTCAAGTTACACGAGAGAGCCTTGAACCGCCTCCATTTATCCAAGTTAAGCAGATGAGCACTTGGACTTCTTCATAAAATTGTAGGCATGTGCAATTGGACACCTTTGCCAAAATCTGGTTCGCTGCAAAGGAAGAATCAGGAGTTCGACAAAACTTGGAAAATCTTCTAAGTATAAAAACGCGGAGCTAAGCTAACTTCGCGTGCAGCTGGAGAAATAGCCTCGCGTTTTAAAACGCAGAGGATGACGCGATAACTTCGCGTAACAGAGTTTCTCTCTGTCTTCTCTTTAATAGCCCCGTGTTTCAAGCGCGAGGATGATGCGATACTTCGCATAGAGAAAGATCAGAGTTCCTCTCTGACTTCTCCTCCTTCAAGCCTTGCGGCTGGAGAACGGCGATCTCGCCTGTGAAGTAAACAATTGGCTGGAGCCGAAACATCTAAGAATGATTCTAAGAAGATCAAAAGTTAAGGTTTTTACCTTCAAGATATGCTGCATTGACTGGTTCGCCACTGCGTGCGTGAAGCCAAACTCCTCTGGAGTGACATCCTAATAATGAAGATCTATGGAGAGTTAAACGGAGATCAGTTGAAGATTGCTCGTTGACATTGCTCACTCGGTTGCAGGAGTTGAGAACTCTTCAAAATCTCCGAATGAAAAAGAAGATGAGCTGAGAGCTCTATTTAAACAAAATTTCCGTCGCTTGGTATTTGGCGCAGAAATTTGGAGTAATTAATGAAGCAATTACTCATTTCACTGAAAATGAATTGAAGCTGATTAGCTCCGCGTAAGCGAGCATAACGCGAAAGAGACTTGGTATTCTAACTCCGCGTTTCAGTTTAAATATCCAAAGTATTTCAAAATTTGCTAAGTTCTAAGCCATTTTGAAAACTTTGGAGGGGGTTCTGTTGGCGGTGAAAATTTCTAAGTAAAAGTAGAGTTTTCCACAACAGAACGCGGAGATAATCTATAACTCCGCGTCTGGCTACTTTTAGCCTCGCGTTTGAGTAAAACGTGGAGATGATCAATAGCTCCGCGTTAGCTCCGCGCACTGGTTATTTAGTTCCACGTTTTGATGAGTTTAACTCCGCGTAAGCAGATTTCATTAGAATCCCAAATTGATTGTGATTGAGATTTGGACTTATCCAATATCCAAATTGAGTCCAATCAGAATTCCAAATCAAGAGATTTAAATCAATATTAAATATTTGATTAGAATCCTTGATGAATAAAAAAACCTCCTATTTCTATTCCTATGGAAACTTCCTATTCCTATTCCTATGGAACTCTTTATTTCTATTCCTACGGAAACTCTCATAACCACTAAAGTCTATAAATATCCTCTTTGAGGAGACTTTAGATCATCAATCAAGAATAGAGAATCAATCAAGAATAGATCAATCTATAGATGATCATCAATCTTTAAGAGATCTTTTTGATTCTTTGGCAATTCAAGTACGCGAGAGAGCCTTGAAGCCTTTAGTGATTATCTTCTTTTCGGCAATTGAGATATTTTTCTGAAATCTTGAAGAATTCAAGTTACGCACAGAGCCTTGAGTTCGTGAAGATCAAAGAAAATCACCATCTTCTTTCTGGAGTTCTTGAGAAGTTCGAGTTACGCGAGAGAGCCTTGAATAAATCAAACCAGAGAAGATCGTCTATAGTCGGCCGATATCTTTAAAAGAGAAGATTTCAATGTACCGATCGTCCAAAGGAACTACTATAGATCCCATCACCACAGATCTCACAATATTGTAAAAGAGAGAGATTGAAATATAAAATCTTCTCGTTTGTTCTTTTTATCTCTTGTTCACTTCTATTGTAATTCAAGCTTATTCAATGGAAGGAAGCGAAGAAACCTTTGCGATGAACAATATCGACCAAAGATTTGAGGCCCAAGAACAAATGATCCGAGATCAACAAAAGCGATCGAGGATCTTAAAATGATGATTTCAAAAGTGGTCGAAAATACCAAAAAAATTATTGAGGATAACGCCAAGAAGGGAAACGAAATTCCGTTCAACAAAATGAACGAGGAAGATAAAGAAGAAAAGGCTCACTCGACACATGAAGACGAAGATAAGTATTCTTTTCATGATCCTCATGAAGAGAAAATCGAGAAGTTACAAAGCCAACTCGAGGTATTAATGCACAAAAAGGAGTTGAAGGAATCAGGGGTCTCAAGACCATACCCGCCTGAATGGGATTTGGCACCATACTCCGAGAAATACAAACCGCTCAAATTGGAGCCATATGATGGGAAAGGATCTCCCTGTCAACATATTTATTATTTCTTGTCCCAAGCAGGATATTTAATGGGTAATGACCCAGTAATGACTAAGGTATTTGCAAGTACCTTACGAGGGTCTGCCTTCACATGGTTTATCCAGTTGCCCCCGGGTACTATTAATACCTGGATTGACGTTGAGAAATAATTTCTCGCACGTTTCTTTGAGGATGATACCGAAATATCGGTTCATTCCCTCCTTGCAACTAAACAAGGAGAACAAGAAATGGTAAAGGACTTTATAGAAAGGTTCCGAGAGAAGTCCGTGCATTGCAAACACAGAATGGTTCAGAAAACTCTAGTAGAAACGTGCCGGCATAATTTCAAGACCAACGTACTCTTAAAAATGGGAGCCGTAGAGTCCAAGTCTTGGAAGTATTTGCTCAAACAAGGAGAGCAAGTCGAAGACTTGATCCGCCAAGTTGAGGAGTCTCGTGGAACAAGAAATACTAGAAATAACAGGCCGTATACGTAAAATAATAACAAGAATAAAGGGAAAGCGGCAATGGTATCAAAGGTCGCTCCACAGAAGACAAATCCTCCGAGCCTGAAGCCTCAAAATCAAAAAGGCATGAGACAGAATCGACTCCAGAAAGAGAGGACCTATACCTGTAAGGCAGAACAAATGCCTACACTCTTCCATCTACTCCTTAGGAAGGAAATGTTGAAACTTTTAAAAAATAGGAAACCGGAGGACGCTGGTAAAACCAATGACCCTAACTATTGTCTCTACCATAGGAATGACGGACACCCTATCAGAGATTGTTATCCTCTGAAGAATAGGATCCAAGCATTGATAGAAGCTGGAGTCTTGACGCTAAAAGAGGAGCAAAAGAAGGTTACTACCAATATGGCAACCCTAGTGGTAGGAACCCATGAGTTCCCCGTGGGGGTGACCCCAATACCGGAGGGGAAATTGGTCATGAAAAATCATGACCCACATAAAAAGGCATAGAAAGGATTTGTCTCCGTAACAACTCAAAGAGGGGAAGTCATGTGGGTCCACCATGATCTATTACAAGATGAACAGTGGACCACCTCAAATAACCAGAGGAAAAAGCGGACTCGTAATGTTATTTCCGCAAAAATAAAGGAAGAATACATAATCTCAGGAGCCTTCACAGATTCTGAAGAGGAGCGTGAAGCTATGGCCACTCATCAAGATGGGGCGGGCCCTTCCGGCACTCGATCCGGTAAAGCGTATCTCAAAGACTACACCAGGGTAGACCGAAAAACATATACGAGGAACTCGCAAAGCCTGTGAAACAAAAGGAGCTTCGTTTCCAGAAAAATCCTGCAAGAGATGAAGAAGCCTAAGAGGCTGCATTTAAATTTGATATAATAGCCCAGCTGGCAAATATTCCACCCCGAGTCACGCTTTATGAGTTGTTGCGATTATCAAGATTAACTCGCGAAGCGTTAAGAGAGGATTTGGTAGACTCTGAATCTTTCTTAGCTCAGATTGTCGAGCCAGCCGATGAAGAACATGACTCTTGCCCCCGCTGTCATCAAGTGAGGAGGCAGGTTCCACAGATTACTTTCTCTCTAGAGGATATGCAGGTGAGGAATATAAAACATAATAGGCCTTTATATTTCACCGGATATGTCGGATCCACAAAGGTGGACCGTATTCAAATCGATCCAGGCTCTGCATTAAGCGTCATTCCCAGAAGACTGATACAGCTATTGGGGATTTCTCCCCATCATCTGACACTGACGAATACTACAATATATGGGTTTAACGCTAATGATAGCTGTCCTCTCGGCAAAATCGGACTTCGATGTCAAATCGGAGATCTGAGAACAGAAGTTACATGCTACGTTATAGACGCAGACATGTCTTACAACATTTTACTTGGGCAACCATAGATACACGCCTATATGATAGTCCCATCGACTCTCCACCAGTGCATGAAATACTGCGATGATCAAGGAGAAGTCCGGACACTAGTTGCAGATAGGCAACCATTCAAAAGATTAGAGAACTACTTCACGGATGCTATGCTCTACAAGCCAGCCCACGAAGTCTCCAACAATAACTGCAAAAGGCCTCAAGAACCAGAAGATAGCGGCAACGAGGCCGATACTGAGTATGAATCCCCGGAAGAGGATAACAGGGGTGATTACGAAATTAACCCTCGCATAAATCTTAAAATGAATTTTGATAATAATGTAGCCAATGTAGCAGAGGATGAGTGGATTATTAATGAAAATATAAAATTAGTCTACGAGCCTGCTGTAGCTACAGAGTCTGAGCCTTTTTGTACCTCCACCGAGGCAGATGACTTATCTGAGCTTGAAGTTTTCGTGGCATATCACTTGCCAATAAGGTCGTCTCTCATCTCTCGGTCTAAAATAACAAAAGGACGAGATCACTTCTTTGAAGTACCTCCATGACATGTATCGCATAAACCGATTATCTTTGGCAAAGTGATCGCGTCGCCTAACCAAAGACAAAGTAGTGAAATTGATGAATAAATATCACCTCAATTTCACTTATATGAACAGAAATCCCGACAAATGATGGAAAAGATGGGTTATAATTTTACCCAAAAACCGGGATTGAACTTTGGAAAAGGGCAACGAAATCTCATACGCTCGTTTAGACCAAGAGGGAAGAACCCTGATTATTATCAGAAAACTAAAAGGGGATTGGGCTATGTATCTACTCCTCCCTCATCACCAGACAAATACGAAGAAAGCTCTTTGGCTAATGAGGACGTACATCCACTCGACTATAATTCGGATCTAAGTACCGGCGTCTGGTTTCAATCTCTAACAGTAAACATGGTTTCAGCCGTACCAAAAAGCGATGAGGAACCAATTGATGTGCAAGATGATTTCTGGGCAAAACACATGGACACTCTCTGGGATATCCGCTTTGAACAGCGTGACCCGCCCACAGAGGATAAACTAGTACAAGTTAATATGGGGACGGAAGAGAATCCGAAGCCCATTTTTATAAGCGACACACTGACTTCCTTGAAAAAGGAGGAACTTATATCCCTTATCAAGAAATATATAGATGTGTTCATATGGAGCTATAAAGACATGCCCGGTCTTGATACTCAGATTGCCACACACCGGCTAAATATCAAAGAAGACGCCAAGCCAGTTAAATAACAACAGAGGCGTATTAAACCGGAATTGATGGAGGCGATAGTTGCCGAGCTTAATAAGCTCATAAAATCGGGATTTATCCGTGAAGAGTAACATCCCAATTGGGTGGCTAATATAGTGCCAGTTCGTAAGAAGAACGGTAAGATCCGGATATGCATCGATTTTCGGGATCTAAATGCTGCATGCCCTAAGGATGAGTTCCCACTCCAATTACTGACGTAATGATTAATAACATTTGCGGTTATGAGAGGATGTCCTTTATGGATGGTTTCTCGAGTTATAATCAGATTAAAATGCACCTAGATGATGAAAAGCACACGACTTTCAGAACACCGCTGGGGTTACTGTTATACAGTAATGCCTTTTAGGCTAAAGAACGTTGGTGCCACCTACCAACGTGCAATGAGCATTATATTCAAAGAACATCTGTACAAAACAGTAGAGTGTTATGTGGATGACTTGGCGGTTAAAAGTAAGAATAAAGAAGATCATCTTCACGACCTAAGAATAGTCTTCGGTTTTATGCGAAAACATCACTTGAAGATGAACCCTGTCAAGTCTTTCATGGGGGTGTCCAGCGGAAAATTTATTGGGTTCATAGTTACCTCAGAAGGAATTTTTCTTGATCCTGAAAAGTAAAAGTGATCAACGAGATGCCGCCTCCCCGCAATCTTAAAGAATTAAGGGTGTTAAAAGAAAAATTGGCCTATATCCGACGCTTTATCTCTAACCTATCAGGACGATGCCAGCCGTTTTCCAGACTCATGAAAAAGGGAGTTTCCTTTGTATGGGATGAGGCATGTCAATAGGCGTTTGACGATCTCAAAGAATATCTTACCAAACCTCCCATCCTCATGGCACCGGTCCCTGGGCAACCATTCCTCATATATGTAAGGGCCATGGATAATACGTTAGGAGCATTACTTGCTCAGTATAATGAGCACGGCCATGAACACGCCCTTTATTACTTAAGCCGGATAATGATCGGGGCCGAGTATCGGTATACCCCGATTGAAAAGGAATGTTTAGCCCTAGTGTTCGCTGTTCAGAAAATGCGACACTATCTTTCAGGGCAAACAATTCATGTCATATTACGGGTTAATCCCTTGAAAATCCTGATGACAAAACCGGGGTCCTTAAACGGCCGATTGGCGAAATGGGCATTATTGCTATGCCATATGATATACACTTCGTTCCTCAAAAAGCCATGAAGGGACAAGCGATCGCCGATTTTCTAGCAGACCATCCAATTTTGTCCAACTCTAAACAGACGTCAGAAGTCAACGCAACTAATAAAAAACAACCATGGCAGATGTTCTTTGATGGTATTGCCAGACGATCTGCTGCTGGAGTGGGGGTTGTGCTGATATCCCCACATAAACACATACTGCCTAATAGTTATTCACTAATAGAGCCGTGTACGAACAATGTGGCGGAATACAACGCGCTCATTATTGGTTTAAAAATGGCTCTGCAACTGGGGGTGAACTATCTAGAGGCATATGGAGACTCTAAACTCATCGTCAACAAATGACAGGTGAGTATGAAGTCAGACATGAAGCCCTCATCCCCTATCATCAGCTAGCCATTGAGCTAGCAGGATATTTTGAACAGTTTTATATCTATCACATATCTCGGAACGAGAACGTCTATGCGGATGCCCTTGCCGCACTAGTTGCAACATTGGCAATCCCACCGGGTGCGGCTAAAAGTATCACTATTGGTAGCAGAGAAATTCTCCATCCGGATACTGTATTTCAAACCAGGAAAGTGTGCCAGACAGGCTTAACTCTAGAACCTCGTGATTGACGATTTCCGTTTGTGCATTATGCCTTATATGGGATGTTGCTAGAGGATCCGAAGGCAACTGCCTCAATAAAGAGAAATGCTCAAAGATTTTATTATGATCACACACTTCAAACTTTATACAGAAAGTCAAGTGCTGGTCTCTTGCTACGCTGCATATCAAAGGTAGAAGTAGATGAAGTGCTGAGAGAAACACATGATGGAGTGTGTGGAGCTCACCAGCCCGGTCCAAAACTCGGGGACCGCATAAGAAGGCTAGGATACTACTGGCCGAAGATGATTACAGAGGTAATGACGTATGCTAAACGGTGCTATGAATGTCAAGTACACGCTAATTTTATTCATCAACCCCCAGAATACTTGCATAGTACCATTGCTAGTTGGCCATTTGAAGCATGGGGAATGGATATTGTAGGGCCAATAACTCCCCCTTCATCTAGAGGACATCGGTTTATTCTTACAATAACCGATTATTTTTCAAGGTGGGCCGAAACCGTGCCCATGAGAGAGGTAAAATTGATGGATGTGATTAAGTTCATTAAGCATCATGTCATTTATATCTTTGGCGTCCCCCGAAGAATCATCCATGATAATGGACCGCAGTTTATCAGCCAGGAGTTCTCAAGATTCTGTGATAAGTTCAGGATCAGAGATGTTGCTTCAACGCCATATAACCCTGCAGCAAATGGATTGGCCGAAGCCTTTAATAAGACTGTTATTAAACTCCTTCGGAAATTCGTCTCCTCCAACAAACGAGACTGGGATGAAAAGCTGGGAGAGTGTTTGTGAGCTTATCGCACTACTGTCCGCACCCCAACAAAAGCTATCCCGTTCTCCTTAGTTTATGGAAGTGAGACCATCTTGCCTCTTGAAGTCTAGATACCATCATTAAGAGTGGCTCTAGCTACAAAGATGACGACAGAAGAACGCCATCAACAAAGATTGCGAGAATTAGAAGCGTTGAATGAAAAACGTCTCCGGGCTCAACAACAAATTGAGTTGTATTAAGCCCGAATCTCGCAAGCGTTCAATAAGAAAGTTAAACCATGGACCTTTAAATAAGAATACTTGGTTCTTGCTATTAAAAGGCCAATGATTCTAACCCACAAGACTAAGGGTAAATTTGAACCCAAGTGGGAAGGACCATTCATTGTGGAGACGGTATACTCTAGTGAAGCTTATCGCTTAATGAACCAGGATGGTGATAGGATGATGATGCCTATTAATGGTAAATTTTTGAAGAAGTACTATGCCTAAAAAAACATCATTTACTATTACATCTGGTTCATATCCCTAGAAGTATAACCATCCACTTGTTCAAGTTACGCATATGAGCACTTGAACTTCTTTATCAAACTAAGGCATGTGCAATTAGGCGCCTTTGTCTAAATTAATGATCTTGACCCAATCATCCTGGTGTAAATAGTTAAACACTTTCACCAAACTATCATTTAGCTCTGTTCAAAGGGCTTTACCGAGGTTAATAATTGTAACCCGGTCGAGATTAACGATCTAGGTTACGCAGATGAGCCTTGGATTGTTTTACCAAAACAATGAACTATTTTGATGACAAGTTATTTGTTGTGCAAGCAAATTTTGTAGCCAACAGATAAAAGAATCAAAAGAATTATCTTTATTCATAAATTAAAAGAATAAAGTTACAAAAAAAATGAAATAAATGAAAGAATTCAAATAATTGTTGAATTCTTCTTAAGAATAAAGAATGAATAAATAAAAAGGGAGTTATGGTTCTCCCAAAAGCTTCAACTTAATTGTCGTCTCATCGATAACTCGACGACGAGTCTCCTCCACGGAGTGTTGAGCTTGCCGGCACAAATCATCGTCATTTATTGCGAGTTGCTGGATCAACCGCTGACGAGACTCTTCAATAGCACGACCTCTTATTATGCCTTATTGTTCGAACTTTGTATAAGCCAATCTCCTTCAGAACTGGTTCATGAGAGTCTATCATGTATTGGACGTGGAGGGCCCATGACATATTGCCAGAAGAATAATCCCAGCCAGGCATCCTAAAGTCGTTGGCTGGGTATTGGCCTCTTTGCGCCATGAACTCACTAAGAAAAGTTCATGCGCGAATTGGGACCTCCCCTACTGGGTGCTCCTTGGTGATTCTTCCTGGAAGCAACCTGGTGATACATCTTGTGGGACCATCTTGGTAAGCCCTATATGCGCCCAATTTGCCCGTAGGGACACAGTCATACTTCTGGCTCAGCCCCCATTCCAATTCACGGTGCATGGCTAGCCTTTGAAGGTAGACCAGGGGATAGCTACGCTCCATACTGGGTAAAAACATCAGCAGGTCGCCAGACTGGTAAAGCCACATGCACTCCTCTTCAAAGAGGATCTGGTCTGAATGCCCCATTGCATCTCCAAAGAGAAAAGCGGGCTTTTCCAACACTTCTCGGTTGGTGGCCTCGAAAGCTGCATCGGTGATGATCTCCCATGCACTAGCAGGGTGGTACCTGATTAATTTCTCCCTGCGCTCCCTCAAGCCCGGCTTGTATGCAGCAAGGACAGTGGTGAAACGGAATTGGGTTGTCAGATCCGCACCCCAAGCGAATCCGAAGTAGTGCATATGGGGGAGAGCATCTACCGAATACTCCACTGCAAAAGAAGAATCAATAGTTATAAAATTTTTTACAAAACTCAGAAAATCTTCTAAGTAAAGAAACGCGGAGCTAAAAATAACTCCGCGCGGAGCTGAGGAGATAGTCTAGCATTTCCGTAAAACGCAAAGCTAAAAGATAACTTCGTGGTAATATGCCTCACATTTACAAACGCGAAGCTAATAGCCTCGCGTTTACAAACGCGAAGCTAAAATTCATAGCCTCGTGTTGAAACGCAACAGCTAGCCAAAATAGCCCCGCGTTTCCAAACGCGAGGATAACGCGATAGCATCGCGTAGAAGAAGACCAGAGGCCTTTCTTCTTCACCAAGGCGTACGGCCGGAAAACGATGATCTCGCCAGTAAAGAAATGATTGGTCAGTTAAAACCAAGCCAAATAACTCCAAAATCATTCTAAATGGTCCAAAAGTTGAGATTTTTACCTCCAATGGGCGCGGCGAAGGCTGTGTCATCGTTGTGGCCACTACCGCGACCACTGCCGCTGCTGCTGGCGCCCGCCGCCGGTGGGGAAGAAGCACGGGAAGAAGAGCTCCTCTTGGGTGCCATTGGGTTCGAAATTTTGAAGAAAACCGACAGAAATAGGCAGAAAATCGATCGGAAGCAAGGGTTCTTGGATCGCCTGAGCTCTGAGTTCTTGGGTTTCTGAAAATTTCTAAGTGAAGAAGAAGAGACTCTATTTAAATGAAAAAACCCGCCCTTTGGTATTTGGCATGAAAATCGGAGCAACTACTGAGCAGTTACCCATTGAAACGTGAAGCTATTAGCTTCGCATAAGCACTGAAAATGCGTGGATAACTTGGTATTTTAACTCCGCGTTCCAGTTTGAGGATCCAAAGTATTTCAAAATTTGCTAAGTTATAAGCCATTTTGAAAACTTTGGAGGGGGTTCTGTTGGTAGTAAAAATTTCTAAGTAAAAAAGGAATTTTCCACAACAGAATGCGGAGCTAATTTAGTAGCTCCGCATTTGGCTATTTTAGCCTCGCGTTTGAATAAAATGCGGAGCTATTGAATAGCTCTGCGTTCTGATTTCTTAGCTCCGTGTTTTGATGCAATTAGCTCCGCGTGAGCAGATAATCAGAATCATAAACTGATTGATATTGAGATTTGGGCTTATCCAATACCCAAATTAAGTCCAATCAGAATTCTAAATCAAGATATTTAAATCAAAACTAAGATATTTGATTGGAATCCTTGATGAATACAAATTCTATTTAAATAGAAACTCTCATATTATCCTAAAGCTATAAATATCCCTTTGAGGAGGCCCTAGGGATCTTTTTCGCATCTTAGAGAATTTGAGTTACGTGTGAGAGCCTTAAATTAGTGAAGACCAGAGAAGATCAAGATCAAGTCGGCTGCCGTTATCTTCAAGAGAAAAGATCATCGTCGTCAGATTGTCAAAAGGAACTACTAGTTAGATCCTATCGCTACGAGATCCCACGTTTTTATTGTAAAAGAGAGCGATAGATTATAAATCCTCTCGTTTGTTCTTTTCTAGATTATAAATCCTCTCGTTTGTTCTTTTCTTATTCACTTTCATTGTAATTAAGTTATTTCAATGGAAGGCAAGCAAATTTCTGCTGCGAATCACTTTCATTGTAATTAAGTTATTTCAATGGAAGGCAAGCAAATTTCTGCTGCGAACAGTTTCCACTAGAGTTTCTTGGGTCATAACATGTCGACAATGCATAGATTTTTCCTTGAAGCGTTTAATGAAACTCTTAACTGTTTCTTCTTCTTCTTGTTTCATTGCAAGGAGGGAATGAACCGATATTTTGGTATTATCCTCAAAGAAACGTGCCAAGAACTGTTTCTCGACATCATACCAAGTGTTTATGGTTCCCGGGGGCAACTGCATAAACCATGTAAAGGTAGGCCCTCGCAACTTGCTCGCAAATACCTTGGTCATTATGGGATCATTTCCCATCAGATGACCAGCTTGTGATAAGAACTGGTATATATGCTGGCTTGGGGACCCATTCCCATCATATGACTCCAATTTGAGGGATTTGTATTTTTCTGGATAGGGACGAAGTTCTACTCAAGCGGGTATGGTCTTGAAACCCCCGACTCCTTTAGCTCTTTTTTTTGTATCAGTGCATCAAGTTGGCTCTGCAGTTTCTCTATCCTCTCTTCATGAGGATCATGGAAGGAAAACTTATCATCTTCGTCATGCACTAAATAAGATTTTTCTTCTTTATCTTCTTTTTGTTCATTTGTCTTAGGTGGTGGTTCCGAGGTGGATGTTTTAGCCGGTTCCGAGGAGGATGTTTTAGCCCTATCTTCAACTATTTTCTGAGTATTTTCAACTAGTTTTAGAAGCATTAGTTTGAGGACATCAATAGCCTTTTCCTGGTTTCGAATCATCTGCTCTTGGGCTTCAAACTTCAGGTCAACATTATCGGACCTATCCACCACATGTGACACTAATTTTCGTGGCCGGGAAGATGTACAAGATTGTGGGGAAGCTATAGCTGAATTGTCGCTGTCATCATCATAAAACCTTTTGCAGGTTTCTTATAATTTCGAGGAGCAACAGCGCCTGATTTGAGCCGGGTGAAATGATGATGTTCTTCATCATCTGCATCTGACTCATATTCTTTCTCCACAATCATTTTGCCTTTGCCGACCATATTTGAGGTCACTGCATTTAATTCTTTTTATTTAATTTTATATCTCAGATCATTATTTCTCCTCTTTGGAGTATCTTGACAAGATTCAGTTATCCTGTTAAATACAGGCACTCTCTTCTTAGTACAACAACAATTATCTAATATAGCAGACACGACTGTAATGAGTTGCTCACAATGGCATGTTGAGTGTGGCTGAGCTTTTGTCATGCTCCTTTTCTCTGTCAAGTAATCTCTGAGATCGAGAACTTTAGATGAAGAATCTTGGGCGTGGGGCCCACTTAGTAGTCGGGAGTGTCCGAGAGCTTATTGAAACTTCTTAAAAGTGGTGGTGTTGAATTGGTGCTTAACAACCTGATTATCAGACTTAACTTTGTATTTTGGCTAATTCACGCGGAGCTGGTAGTTAGCTTCATGTTTTGAACTATTTATGTGAGGATGGACCGTAACTTCACATTTTAGATCATTTATGTGAGGCTGGGTAATAGCTTTGCGTTTTACGCTAGCTTCGCATTTTACGCTGGCTTAGTGTTTTTGCAGAAGTTTAACTTCTGCTATCTTAGTCTCGCGTGGAGAGGAATTTTCACACGCTGGCTTATTTTTGCGATTTACGCAAGTTTTATCTTACTGTTTAACGCAAGTTTCATTAGCTTCGTGATTTACGCTAGCCTCGCGTTTTATGCTGGCTTAGCGTTTCTGAGAAAATTCATCTTCTGCTTTTTGCTTAGCCTCGCGTGGAGAATCACACGCTAGCTCCACTTTGCGTTTTACGCAAGAATCGTTGGCTTCGCGCTTAACACTTGGCTCAAGTTTGAGGTTGATAACCTCGCAATGGAAATCACATGCAGATTTATCTTTGCGATTAACGCAATTAACTTCGCGATTTATGCGATAGTAGCAAGCCTTGCGATTGATGCAAGATTTACTGGCTTCGGGATTAATGCTAAGCTCAGTTTCAGTCTCGCATGGAAAATCACACGCTGACTAATTAGCTTTGTGATTAACGCAAGAATTCTTGGCTTCATGATTAACGCTTGGCTCAAGTTTAAGATTGATAATTTTGCATGGTAAATCATACGCATGGTTATCTTTGCGATTAACGTGATTGTAACAAATTTTGCGATTAATGCAAGTTTTACTGGCTTCGCGATTTACGCTTGGCTCAGTTTTCTTTTGAAATTCAATAGTCTCGCGTGGAGAGTCTCCATCATAAGGCTATCCTCGCATTTTACGGGGGTTATGTTAATTTTTCTGATTTTAAATCCAGAAATAGTAGCCTCGCATGGAGAATTACACGCTGACTTAGTCATAAGTTCGCGTTTAACGCGTTCTTGACTGGTCTTGAGATTGACGCAAGCCAATTTGGGGGGTGTAATAGCCTCGCATTCTGCCACTTCGTTAGCCTCGCGTTTAACGTGGGCTTTGATGGCTCTCCACCTTACTTAACGATTTTGACTGCGGAGTTGAGTCTTGGTTAGACCAGTTTCTGGGCCTTCTCCAGCAGCAACGAGACCTTAATTTGTTAGGGTTTTCTGTCCAAACAATGGCTCTATAGCCATGGGCTCTAAGGGTCCCCATTTAACGGTGGATTCCTGATTATCCGATTTACGGGTATTAGAGTTCACGCGGCGATAGCGTCACGTTTCGGTCAGATTACCTGATTCAGAGGATAGGTACTCCTCGTATTTCTACTTGTGGATCTCTACGACGAGCATATTAACATCGGATCTAATCTTTTCCATGTCAGATTACGCCACGATCACTTTTTCAGTAAAAGAGATGTCTCCCACTGTGGTCGCCAGTTTGTTCGTTGCAAAAATCTTGCTTCCTTCCATTGAAATAGCTTAATTACAATAAAAAAGAACAAAAAAAATGAGAGGATTTATAATTTATCACTCCTTTTTACAATAAATTGTGGGCTCTATGTGGTGATGGGATCTATCAAGTAGCTCATTTTGATGATCTGACGTGAAAATCTTCTTTCTCGATGAAGAAGACGGTCGACCCTGAATCTTCTCTGCTGGTCTTTATGAATTTAAGGCTCTCACGCGTAACTCAAATTCTCAAAAGATGCAAAAAGCTCCAAAGAAGATCAAAGATCGATCTCTAAAATTAAAGATCTGATGATGATTGATCTATTAAAGATTGATGATCATGGATCTCAAAAAGATTGAAGATGGATTTATTGAAAATTAATCTATTGATGATGGATCTATTGAAAATTAATCTATTGAAGATGGATTCCTAAAGTCTCCTCAAAGAGGGTATTTATAGACGTTAATTTGAAAGTTCTCATAGGAATAGGAATAGAAGATTTTCATAGGAATAGGAATAGAAGGTTTCCATAGGAATAGGAATAGAAGATTTTCATAGGAATAGGAATAGAAGGTTTTTGTATTTATCAAGAATTCTAATCAAATATCTTAGTTTTGATTTAAAATCTCTTGAATTTGAATTATGATTGGACTCAATTTAGGTATTGGATAAGCTCAAATCTCAATTACAATTAATTTAGGATTCTGATTGGATTTAATTTGGGTATTGGATAAGTCTAAATCTCAATCACAATCAATTTAAGATTCTAAGAATCTTCTCACGTAGAGTTAAATACTCTGAACGCAGAGCTATAGACTTAGCTCCGTGTTTTACTCAACACGAGGCTAAATCTTAGCCAAACGCGGAACTGCGGAATTAGCTTCGCGTTCTGTATGGTTATTTCTTTTTTACTAATTTTTGGAAATTTTACCACCAACAGAAATTATGAAGACTGAGGCTAGGCTCGTCGCACAAGGCGAAGGCTTGACTCGCTGCGTGATGTGTTAGAATTGGCTCGTCACGAGGTGGAGGTTAGGCTCGCTGCGTGAGACGGAGGCTGGGTTGACTGTGCGAGGTGAAGGCTGGGCTCGCCGCGCGAGGTGGAGGATGGTCTTGCCGTGCGAGGTGGAGGTTGGGATCGTCGTGGAATGAGAAGATTGGACTCGCTGTGCGAGGCAGATGCTAGGCTCACCATGCGAGGCAGAGGCTTGGCTTGCCGTGCGAGGCATGCTGAGCTCGCCGCCCGAGGTGGGGCCTGGGCTCGCTGCGCAAGGTGGAGGCTGGGATCGCCGTACGAGGTGGATGCTGGGCTCGCTGCTCATATACATTACCTGCGCGTTTCAACTATTTTATATGGGGTTGCAAATTAGCTTCGCGTTTTGGAGCTTTTGCACTTTTGAATGAGTTCTATACGCTGGCTTGGCTTTGCAAAGTCTTGAGTTACTCGCAGGTATTAGCCTCACGTTCTTTGCGTTGACTTCATAAATATCTTTGTTTGGTTGAATATGGGTCCCACTCTCTGCATTGGACTTATTTGGCTGTCCATGAGTTTCATCATGTGGTAATAGACTACTTTCTCTTCTTTGTAACAGGCTATGTGGGGCTAAAGCTTATCCTCGTATTTCTGTTCACTTTTGTACTCTGATGAAATCTGTGCGCTGGCTCAGCCTCGCACACTAGTATAACAATGCATGCTAGTTTAATCTCAAGTTTGCCTCGCATCGGGATGACTTACGCTAACTTAATCCTGAGTTAGTATCATGTCTTGGACGATTTTACGTTGGTTTAGCCTCACATTGTACGTGGGTATAGCCTCGCGTTCTTATTTTGGACTATTTGATTTTATACTCTTACCCCCAGTATGATAGGGTTAGCGAGAGTTTAACTCTCTTCCCGTTACCTTGGTGGCATTGGGCAACAAAAATTCTTACGCTTTTCTTCTTCTTTTTTTGTAAATTTTTACTTTTTTTTATTTTTTTATTTTTTTTATTATTGATTTTTTTCTTCTGATTTTTTTAAATTTCTTTTCTTTTTTTTACAGGTATTTTGCCATCAAATTTTGTAGAATTACATTCACAGACACCTTCTTCTGTTTAGGTCTCACTTGAATCACGTTTGCATCGACAAGTGCTTGAATTTTATCTTTCAGATCATAACAATTCTTAGTTGGGTGCCCGATGTTTTGATGGAAGAGATAATACTTGGGATCATCTGTTCTTCCAGTTTTCTCTGACCTCTGATTTTCGGGTAACCTGAGAATCCCCTTTTTGTTGAGTAAATTAAACATGGTCATTGTTTGCTCATCCTTAAAAGCGTATGTCCGTAGCGATCTAGAAAAATCTCGATTATTTTGTGATTTTTGTTGGCAGCAAATTTGGTGGTCATTGACTCCTTTTCCTTAGGATGGGATGATTATGACTGCGGCCGGTTCATGGTCATCCTTCTCTGGGCATGGTATTTATTAATACGACGGATTATGTCCTACTCCTACTGTCCTTATTTGATTAGATCCATCCAGATTGTTAACTCTACTGCTCCCATTTTGACCAATATCCTGGTCTGGAAGTTGTGTTTGCAAGTCTCTACCAATATTTCTTGTGGCATGCCATGCTTGCGTCGCACTGACATTTCGCGAAAACGCTTAACAAAATTTTTAACCGTATCGTCTTCTTTTTATTTTGTTGCAAGAAGAGAGTGGATGGATACTCTGGTATCGTCTTCAAAGAAGCGAGTTAGAAACTCTTTCTCCACATCAGACCATGCATTGATGGTTCCTGGGGGGAAACTGCATGAACCAAGTGAATGCAGGCCCTCACAGAGTACTTATAAAAATTCTTGTCATCACTGGATCATTGCCCATGAGATGGCCGGTCTGCGAAAGATAATAGTACATATGTTAGTTCGGGGATCCCTTTTCATCATATAATGCTAACTCGAAAGGTTTGTATTTTGCCGAAAATGGTACGGACTCCCACTCTATTGGGTAGGGTCTCGTAATTCCTGCCTGCTGCAATCCTTTCCAATGCATTAAGCCTTCTATCTGGTTTTGAAGCTTCTCCATTCTTTTGGCATGAGGATCAACATAATAGTTGTCCTCATTGCCTTTTACCCCAGTATTTCGGTTGGATTCAGCTTCATCTTTCTTGGTCTTATCACGGTTGGATTCGGTTTCATCATTCTCTTTGTTGGTTTTACCAGAAGAGGAAGAACCCCCTGCACCGTCTTTTGTGTTTTTTTGATTGTTTTCCAATACCTTCGTAATCATCGCTCTGAGGTCCTCGATACTCTTGTTCTGTTCTTGGATGAGGCGTTCTTGTGCCTCAATCTTTTGACTTATTTCGGCCGACCTTTCAACCATGTGGACCATCTTCCTGCCGTACCAACAGGAAGCGTGCGATCACAGTGTTGCTATGGCTGAATGATCGCCGAACACCTCATATTCTTCATCAGGACCCCCTGCCAATCTTTCATAACCACGGGGAGCCGTCACACCTGACCTGAGATGTATGTGATGATACGTTTCCTCTTCTTCCGTATCAATGGTATACTCTTCGATGATTGGTTTCTTACCCTTATTCACCATATTTGATGTGAAAGCGGGCAAGTCTTGATCTGAGTCAGAGTTTTGTTTTGGCAGCCGTCTTATTTCTAGAATATTAGATTCCAATGTTAACAACTGATTAAATACATATGGTCTTGGAGATTGACAGTGACAGTGAGTCAAAACTGCCGCGTTCAACTTCTCATAACAATAGGACTGATGGGGAAGTTGTTCACCATAAAAATTGCAAATGACACTCTATTGAAGTTTTTTCAATAAAGGATTACAATCCAACGGTTTTCATTTATAGAAAATGAGGAAAATGGATTTCCTCTCTGTTTAAAGCTGGGTTCCTTTGTAGCTATGGAGAATGATCCTGCTCTCCGTTGACAATCCGCACAATCTTTCTCAATTGGCTGGGAAAAGAAAGGCTCTGGACTCTTAATCACAAGGGGTAACTCAAGAAGAAGATGATTGATCCCTCAATCTCTTCGTTTGTGTGTGCGTTCTCTTTCGCTCCCTCGCCTTTTATAGCGGTTCTAGGGTAACGTCCTGCCATATTTGCTTGACTGTTAGCTCCCACTACTCGAGAAGTGCCATCATATTTATTAGATGGTTGCTCCCATGATCGAAGTAATGCCGCTACATCCGTTTGGCAGTTAACTCTACGATTCGAGGTGGTAACTCTCTTGTTCGGGTTGGGTGACTTTGTATTAAACCCCTACCCAAAAGCTATGGTAGTATTCCGAATCTTAGTTTTAGATTCGCAAATTTGTTCTATCGTCGCTGGGTCGCGAACCTCAATCTTTAAGTTCGCGGATATGCTGAGTTGCGGATTTCCAACTCTAAATCCGCAAATCTGCTTTGTCTTCCAGAATTTTTTGCCGACAAAACCCCCTCCAAAGTTTTCAAAACTCTCATGATCCTTTGACGAGTTTTGGAATACTTTGGATATAATATTCTGTATTAGAATCTCCATCTGAGAGTACAATTCTATATTAGAACTTTCTTCAATTGAGGGCAGCATGACTCTGTCTCAATATCCGAACTCTCATTTTGAAAGAAACACGACTCTGTATTAGTACCGTGAATTTGCTGTTTTTGAAGGAAAATGAGACTCTATATCGCAATTTACTGTTTTTGAAGGAGAATGTAATCTGTATTAGTGTTACAATTTGCTGCATACGACTCTGTGTTAGGATCGTAAACTTTTGCTTTGGAAGAAACACGACTCTGTATTAGGGTCGCAAACTTTCACTTTGTAGAAGAAAACGACTCTGTGTTAGAGTCGCGAACTTTCACTTTGTAGAAAAAAACGACTCTATGTTAGGGTCGCAAACAGTAATTTCTGAAGGATCGCGACTTTGTATTAGGGACGCGAGCTATCACTTTGGTTGTGGAAAAGCCGAAAGGCGGTTGCTTTCTACGACGTAAGAATTGAGACGTTCTCTGAGCAGCATTAAATGAAAAGGTACTCATGAGATTCGGGCCAAATATCACATCTATCCAGAGATCTCGGCTGTCAAATCATCTGCTATATAGTCTCAATTTTATGAGAGAGGCTATTCTTATCTCAAGAAATTTGAAATCCGACTTTTTCGTTAAGAGTTTTTCAGACTTCTCATCTTCAACCTCTTTTAGCTTCCAATTCTCTGCGTGAAGGATTTCCTCAATCTGCAAAAGATGCCGAAAAAACCTTCTTCCTACAATGCTGCTGCCAGTGGTCATCAAGATTCTCAGCAACCTCTAGTTCAATAGTGGTTCGGCAGGAACCTTTGATTGGAGGTAATAATAAGTTTCGAAAGGCAGTCCCTTTCTCAGATTTTTTTTTATCTTGAATTTGAATGTCTCTTGCAGTTGATTATTTCTTGAATCCTTGGATTAAGGATCATTACTTCGGATACTCAGATGGGTATGACGGGAAGAAAGAGTTCAGATTTAGTCACGTCTTTCCGCATTGTACAATATCAGATAGCCAAAAGAGAGAAGATAAAATTCTCCACCCTTCTCGCTCAACATTGCGAGAACTAATGACCAATGTACCTTTTGAAGGAGATGACTAGTCCTTGCTACACAAACCTGCCTTTTTGTTCAGGGACCATGTTTCGGTACCCGACAGCCGTTTGGAAGATGGAGATTACAAGTGGCTTCGTCAAGTTGAAGGTCGCTACTTGTTTCTCCCCAATATAGAGAGGTCTTACCCGTTCTTATTCCTCCAATCCCTTTCCGTGCCTAGACGAATGGACTGGCACATGAACAGGCCGCAGGACGGCATTTTATTGGGAGGATTCACCTCTCAAGGTGCTTTTCCCCGTACCACTGGGAAACACTTTCCCCGTACCACTGGGAAACACTTTCGTGGATTGCTCCCGGGACTGCTCAAACATGACCTCCCCAGAGACGAAATTCCCATAGTCGCACAGACTTTCTTGCACTGATTCGTTAATGCATGAGGGGAGTTTCCTATTCAGGATTTTGGTCCCCCTGGATGGGTTCACTGCTCTTCAAAAGGAGAGTGGGCAGTTTTGACTGACTTCTTTTTATAAACTTTCAGAGATCAGCTTCATTATGCGGGGTTGTATTGCGCTATCAGGGCTGTTCAGCACGGTATTCCCGCTAGCAGATTCTATTTTTTTGCTCTACTAGAACTGTACAATCCTGATACTTGTACAATTTTTTTTCCCTCGAGGCGAATTGCGTTTTGCCCTTCATGAGATGTATGAAATTTCGGACTTGCCCATGGGAGACATCTCGTATGAAGAGTACATCCCCACTGGGGAAGAACTACATTTACTAAAGACCCGGGATCTTTTGGCCTATAATACTTACTGGGAGTTGCTCTGCCACTATCACATTTGCACCCACATATCCGGCACCCGCGGTTTGAAGCTGAAGAAATGATTGCGATATCTTTTACCCAATTTTTCTAAGAGTAATCCTAATTTTACTCGCTTTCCTCTAGTTTCTGAAAAGGAGGTTGAGAGAAGAATTGCAAGTTTCGGGATAGATGCTTATGTCGCCGAATCTGATGAGGACGTTTTTAATGCTGGGACGTCCTTTGAGAGCTTTCATTATCACGCTCTCCAACACTTATCTTATCCTGCCTTCTTGGCGGGTTATTTGATGGTATGGTTAAAGAAGTGTGTTATTCCTTCACAGAAAAGCATACCCATCAGGGCCGTATATCCAGCCGTCCTACTTGCACTCGACAGACAACTCAGTCTGTTGCCTGCGATGGTGTGCAGCATCCAAAGTGGACTGAAAAGATTAGCTGATAAATTCTGTAATGTGAAGGAGCAGAGGAAGAAAGGAGAAATGATTGTTAAGACTCCTAACTCGCGTGTAGAACTCCATTATACTTATTTGATGCCTTGGCTAGTTCTACATTGCCCCACTTTGATGAGTCTTGCCGACTCGCAAATTGATTTGAATGCTCCCAAAGTGCAGAATTACGAAAGGTCGCAGTGGAAAAGAGGCTACATGGCCGTGATCCGCAAGGCTCTCCGTCACTTCACGACTTTTGAATTATTCAGATATTTTCCGTACTTTCCAAATGCTGGGTACGGAGAGGAATTTGCGGACATTGCTGGTGCCGATAAGTTCACTACTCTGTCCTCGGGGTGTTTCTGGTGGTTGATAAACATCCGTCCAGGACATCTGGTTCTTCGTTTGGGGAACTATTGCTATATAGAGCCCTATTACCCGAGCCGTTTTGCTCGACAGTTCGGGTATGATCAGCTCTATGTTGGTAATCCCAATAGGAAAATGAGTTTTGTTGGGAATGCCTTTGAAGGAGCTCGAGCTTGGTTTCATTTCATTGCAGGTGGAACCCAGGCTAGATTTGATCTTCCTCTAAAGACCCCAAACTCAGATATGAGTTTCAGCTTCTGTAAGTGGTTCGCGGATGCTAACTCCGCTCTCCAGAACTTCAGTATAAATCATACCTGTCTGAGAGAGATCAGAGCTTGGTATGCCCAGAAAAAGAAAGCTGACAGTACGAAAGTAGTGGGGTTGGAGGATTTCGGGGCACAAAGTGCCTCTGATGAATCGGAACCAGTGACCCAACATAGAGAGGAAGATAATAATGCACCGGCTTTATCGGCTCAGCCTGCCTCTTGTGATGCTTCTTCTCTCCCAACATTGAAGAAGACTTCTCCTCAACCGCAGTCTCCTCCTAAGAAGCTTTTGCACAAGCGGAAAAGACTAAGGCACCTCAATAATTTGCCTACCGACCCGCAGGGTGTTGATTCGCAGAACACCTCATCTGGAGCTAGCCCTACGATGCCCAGTCTGGTTTCTGAGTCCCTTGCAGAGGAAACTGAAGAAGATGAGGATGGCTCATCTTTAACTCTCCGCTCCCTTAAGAGGTGTCAAAGTTAAGGTCCTGTTCTTCACAGTGATCCTACTCCCGTCATCCAAGAGGGTTCTACCCCTGCTACTAGCTAGGTCACTGTTGAAGTTAGTGTTTCTTCGGCCATACAAGAGGATTCTGCAACTCCTGCTGTTCAAATTATTGCAGATGATGAAGTACAAATTATTGGGGAGACTCGCGCATCAGATCCCCCAAAAGTAGCACCTCCTTCGGAAGATCAAGATGAATGGGGCGATGACGATGATGTCAGTAGTGACAATCTTCACTCTTCTACCCCTCACTCGAACCATGGTAAGTACGTCTATCTGAGCGAGGATGTTCGGGCCGAAGTATACGGGCCTGAAGTGTTTGGTCCTGAGGTGTACGAACTTGGAGAATTCAGTATCCAACCTTTAGATCTACATCTTCTTCCTTTATCAATTATGTTATTACCAAATGATACTGTAATATTTAACTATTAACTTTCTCCATTTGCCAGCTCCAGTTTCGACTCCAGATTTAGAGTGCATGGGTGCGAAGGTAACTTTACCATATGACACCATCGCGGAAGCTGACACTAATGAGGCGACCTAAGTTATCACTTCTGTTGTTGATACTACGGAAGCAATGATCCCCGAGACTACTGTGTCTACGGTTTTGGCCGTAGCTGCTCCGACCGATATTTTGGTTCAGGATGCTGCAGTTGGTAGCTCTGCTGAAGTTTTCAGAAGTCCCATTCCTCCTGATACTAGCCTGGTTGCCCCTATACAACAGAGTACGGATCAGACCGCCTCTGCCTCAGCCAGTGTTACTCCCTCTCATGCAGAGATTGATATGCTTGAGATTGATTTATTGAAGGACACGGTGGAGGCTTTCCTTCACTTCCTTAACCGCTGTATTGATAAAATACTGAAGGGGGTTTCTTTGCTTCACTCGCCAATGTTCTCAACATCTTAACTGGCATTGTTAGCATTGGTGGAGAAGAGAAAGCTGCTCCCTTTAGGCTTATGATAACTCAGCTTCAAAAGCATGCTTGTTGGCAGTGAAAATTTCTAAGTAAATAGGATTTTCCACAACAGAACGCGGAGCTAATTCAGTAGCTCCGCGTCTGGGTACTTTTAGCCTCGCGTTTGAGAAAACGCGGAGATGATCAATAGCTCCGCGTTAGCTCCGCGTTAGCTCCGCGTTTTTGGTTATTTAGTTCCGCGTTTGATGCGATTAAAGCTCCGTGTGAGCAGATAACCAGAATCTCAAATTGATTAAGATTATGATTTGGGTTTATCCAAATACCAAATCAAGTCCAATCAGAATTATAAATCAAGAGATTTAAATCAATATTTGATGGGAATCCTTGATGAGAGCAAATTCTATTTAGATAGAAACTCTCAAATCTTCGTGGGGCTATAAATACCTTCCTGGTGAAACCCTAGGGGATCTCTTTTGGATCTTTTGGAAGTTTTGGTAAATTTCGAGTTACGCGTGAGAGCCTTGAACGAATCAAAACCAGAGATCAGAGGTCTTCTTCTTCCTTCGGCAAATCTTCTTCCTGATCCCTTTGGCAATTCAAGTACGCGAGAGAGCCTTGAAGCCTTTTTGGTGATCATCTTCCTCTTAGAGAATTCAAGTTACGCACAGAGCCTTGGATTCGTGAAGAGCAGAGATCAAGAAGATCATCTATAATCCGCCAATTTCTTCAAGAGAGAAGAAGTTCGACGTACCGATCGTCAACAGGAACTGCTTGACAGATCCCACCGCCACTGATCCCACGATACATTGTAAAAGAGAGAGATTGAAATATAAAATCCTCTTGTTTGTTCTCTTTATATCTCTTGTTCACCTCCATTGTAATCTAAGCTGTATTCGATGGAAGGAAGCAAAGGAAATTCTGCTGCGAACAAACTGGCAACCACAGTGGGAGCCATCTCTTTCATTGATGAAGAGATTGTGGCGCAATCGGACGTCGACATGATCGGATCCGAAGTAGACACACTGGTCGTTGAAATCGACCAACAGAAGTACGAGGAGTTCCTCTCCTCCGGATCAGGTGACTTGGATGAGACACGGCACTATCGTCGCATGTACTCCATTGTCCGAGTGACGGGTAGAAAGGAATCCACTGAGAAACGGGGATTCTTGGAGACTGCGACTATAGGGCCGGAGTTCACACGAGAAATCCTAGTCGAGGATGAGCTTCCGACTGCCGAAGAAGTCCTGGGGACTGGATTGACCAGAACCCAACTCCGAAACAGGAACCGGAGAGCGAGGCGTAGAGCCCTCAAAGCCCGCCTTGGACGCGGAGCTAACATCAGAGGACGCGAGGCTATGGTCCCTCGCAAACTGGCTCGCACTACTCGCGAGACCAATCTCTACTGCGTTAAATGCGAAGATACAACTTGCCTTAAAAGCAAGGAAAAGCCAGCGTGTGATTTTCCACGCGAGGCTATTACTGAGCCTAGCGAGAGACGCGAAGCCAGTGAGGGTTGCGCTAGTCGCAGAATACCCAACACTCGCGAGTTACGCGAGTATAAAAACTCTTCAAAGCCAGCGTGTGATATTCCGCACAAGGCTATTGCTGAGCCTAGCGAGAGACGCGAAGCCAGCAAGATTTGCGCTAGTTGCAAAATACTTAACACTCGCAAGAGACGCGAGTATAAAAATTCTTTAAAGCCAGCGTGTGATTCTCCACGCGAGGCTGATACTGAGCCAAGCGAGAGACGCGAGGCCAGTACTGATTGCGAGAAACGCAAGACTTATGACACTCGCGACGATTGGCAAATAGTTGTCAGTCGTAAAAATCGTGCTAGGCGCGAAGCTATGATCTACGTTAAACGCAAAGATAAGCTAGCATGCAAGAACTTCCCTTCACGCGAGGCAATTATCCTAGAAGCTAAACTTCTGAAGACTCACCAAGCCAGCGAGAGACGCAAGGCTAGTGTGGATAAGCGCGGAGCTATTCTTCAGGCCCGCAATGTGAAACGCGAGGCTATTCCTAAGCCCCGCGAGGATCGGTCCGACCCCAGAGTGAGGGTTGATCAATCAAAGAAGCTTCAATGGGTTCCCAGACCTTCTCAAGAGTTGAATGGACCTCCTGACTCCACGGCTAAAGGCGCTGATCTCAGGGAGTATCTCTCCAGGAAGAGAAGCATAGAACAACTTCAAGCTGAACCTGTCTGTCACTGCCAGCAACTGATGACCGCGGTGTCCGCTGTAATGGACAACTGTGGCTGCAGCAAGAGTAGGGTATCTGCGTTTGATCGACTAATCGAATCAAACAAGAAACCTACGAAGAAACCAAAGACTACTTCCCTGAGGCAATGGAGAGCTGTAACCTCTAATATGGTGGGAAAAGGAAAGAACATTGTAGAGACGGATGATGATTAGGAATCGAGTGACGAAAAACCTCATCGTATCACTCGACTTAAATCAGGTGCCGTCCCGCCTCGAAATTATAAGAGGCTTGCAAGGGGTTCCTATGACGAGAACAGTGATAACTCAGCTATAGCCTCGCCTCGTTCCTCAGCGTCGTCTCGACTACAGAAGTCAGCGTCGCACATTGCAGATAAGTCTGATGATATCAATCAGAGATTTGAAGCTCAAGAAAGAATGATTCGAGAGCAACAGAAAACGATTGAAGACCTTAAAATGCTACTTTTAAAAGTTGTTGAGGATAATGCCAAAAAGGGCAGGGAGACCCCGAATGAAGAAGAACAGGAGGAGAAAGCCCACTCAACACATGATGAGGAGGATAAATTCTCTTTTCATAATCCAAATGATGAGAAAATAGAAAAGCTACAAAATCAACTCGAAGCGCTCATGCATAAAAAGGAGTTGAAGGAGTCAGGAGTCTCTAGACCATATCCACCAGAATGGGACATGGTGCCCTATCCTCCAAAGTATAAGCCGCTCAAATTAGAGCTATATGACGGGAAGGGATCGCCCAGTCAGTACATCTATTACTTCTTGTCCCAAGCTGGACATTTGATGGGTAATGACCCCATCATGACCAAGATATTCGCAAGTACCTTGCGAGGGCCTGCTTTTACTTGGTTCATGTAGCTGCCCCCAGGTACTATTAATACCTGGTTAGATGTAGAGAAGTTATTTCTCTCACATTTTTTCGAGGATGATACCGAGATTACGGTTCATTCCCTCCTTACAACTAGACAACTGGAACAAGAAACGGTAAAAGAATTTATAGAAAGGTTCCGGGAGAAGTCCGTGCATTGCAAACACGGAATGGTCCAGGAAACTCTTGTCGAAACTTGTCGACACAATCTTAAGACCAACGTGCTCCTAAAAATGGGGGCCGTAGAGTCTAAGACATGGAGAGATCTGCTCAAACAAGGTGAGCAAGCTGAAGACTTAATTCGTCGAGTTGAAGAATCCCGTGGATCGAGAAGTGCTGGGGGTAGCAAGTCATATACCCAAAATAACAGCAATAAGAATAAAGGGAAAGCAGTAATGGCATCAAAAGCTGCTCCTCAGGAATCCAGCCCTCCACCAAAGCCAAAGCCCCAAAGTCAGCAAGGCTCAAGGAAAAATAGACCGCAGCAGGAAAGAAATTATACTTTCAAGGCGGAACAGACGCCCATCCTCTTTCACTTGCTCCAAAAGAAGGGAATGCTAAAACTTCCGGAGAACAAGAAGCCAGAAGACGCTGGCAAGACTAAAGATCCTAACTACTGTCTTTATCACCGGAATGTTGGGCACCCTACCAGGGATTGTTTTCCCCTTAAGAACAGAATCCAAGCACTAATAGAAGCTGGAGTTCTGACGCTTAAGGAAGAGCAGAAGAAGGTCACTGCCAATATGGCAACCATAGTGGTTGGGACCTACGAGTTCCCCGCAGGAGTGACCCCAATCCCAAAGGGTAAGATGGTCACGAAGAACCTTGACCCTCATAACAAAGCCCAGGAAGGACTTGTACCTGTGACGACCTAGAAGGGGGAAGTCATGTGGGTTCATCCCGATTTGCTAGAGGATGAACAGTGGACTACTACAGGGAGTCAACGAAAAAGTCAGACTATTAATGCCATTTCTGCTGACATAAAGGAAGAATATATAGCTTCGGGAGCCTTCACAAGTTCTGAAGAAGAGCCCGAAACTATGGTCACTCATCAAGATGGGACAGGCCCTTCCGGTACCCGATCCGGGAAGACATATCTTAGGGATTACACTAGAGTGGACCCAAAAGATGTCTATGCGGAACATGCGAAACCCTCAAACCAGAAAGGGCTTCGTTTTCAAAAGAAACCTGTCAGAGATGAAGGAGATAAAGAGCCCACCTTCAAGTTTGATATAATCACTCAGCTGGCCAACATTCCAGCACGAGTGACGCTTTATGAATTGCTGAGATAGTCAAAATCAATACGTGAAGCGTTAAGAGAGGCTTTGGCAGACTCTGAGTCATTCTTAGCTCAGATAGTCGAGCTGGCCAATGAAGGGCAGGACTCTTGCCCCCACTGTCATCAAGTGAGGAGGCAGGTCCCACAGATTATCTTCTCTCCAGAAGACATGTGGGTGAGGAATATAAAGCACAACAGGCCTTTATATTTCACCGGATATGTCGGATCCACGAAGGTGGACCGAATTCAGATTGATCCGGGTTCTGTACTAAGTGTCGTACCCAGAAGGTTGATGCAGCTGTTAGGAATCTCCCTTCATCACCTGACACCAACCAACACAATGATATACGGGTTCAACGCTAATAATAGCCGTCCCCTCGGGAAAATCCGACTCCGATGTCAAATCGGGGATTTGAGGACAGAGGTTACATGCTACGTCATCGATGCAGACACCTCCTACAATATTTTGTTGGGGCGGCCGTGGATCCATGCTCACATGATAGTCCCGTCGACCCTCCACCAATGCATGAAATATTGCGATGAGGAAGGAGAGGTCCGGAGGCTAATTGCCGACAAGCAACCATTCAAAGGATTGGAGAATTATTTCACAGATGCTGCACTCTATAAACCAACCCATGAAGTCTCCAATGACGATCATGGGAAGCCCCCAAAGCCCGAGGACAGTGGCAACGAAGCCGACACTGAGTACGAGCTTCCTGGAGAAGATGATGGGTGTGATTACGAAATCAACCCTCACCTAGATCTTAGTTTAAGTCTTGATAATATAGTGGATGTAATAGAAAGTGAGTGGGTTATTAATGAAGACATAAAGTTAGTCTATGAGCATGCTGTAGCTACTGAGTCTGAACCCTCTTGTACTTCCACTGAAGTGGATGGCCTATCCGAACTTGAAGTTCTGGCGGCATATCATTTGCCACTTAGGTCATCCCTCCTCTCCCAGTCTAAAATAGCTGAGGAAAAAGGTCACTACTTCGAAGTGCCTCCTCGGAGAGGATCCCAAAGGCCGATTATGTTCGGTAGGATAATTATGTCACCCCGGCGAAAGCAAAGCAGCAAAAGTGATGAATAAATATCACCACAATTTCATCTGTACGAACAAAAATCCCGACAGATGATGGAGAAGATGGGCTATAATTTTACCCAGAAGCTGGGATTGAACTTCGGGAAGGGGCGACGGAATCTTATACCCTCGTTCAGACCGAGAGGAAAGAGCCCCGATTATTATCAAAAGACTCGCAGCGGTTGGGTTATGTATCTACTCCACTCTCATCGCCGCCCAAAGATGAAGAGAGTTCTTCGGCCAAGGAAGATACATCTTCACCCAATCATGACTCGGATATAAGTACCGGCGCCTGGTTTCAATCCTTAACAGCCAATATGGTTTCAGCCGCACCAGAAAGCGACGAGGAACCAATTGATGTTCAAGACGATTCCTGGGCTAAGCATATGGACACTCTTTGGGATATCCGCTTTGAGCAGCGTGATCCGCCCACCGAAGACAAGTTGGTACAAGTCAACATGGGGACGGATGAAAATCCTAAGCCCATCTTTATAAGCGACACACTAACTCCATTGGAAAAGGAGGAACTTATATCTCTCATCAAAGAGTATATAGACGTGTTCGCATGGAGTTATGAAGACATGCCCGGTCTTGACCCTCAAATTGCCACACACCGGTTAAACATAAAAGAAGATGCCAAACCTGTTAAACAACAACAGAGGCGTTTTCGACCGGAGTTGATGGAGGCAATAGTTGCTGAGGTCAATAAACTTATAAAATCCGGGTTTATCCGAGAAGAGCAGCATCCTGACTGGGTGGCGAATATAGTGCCAGTTCGTAAAAAGAACGGCAAGATCCGGATTTGTATCGATTTTCGGGATCTGAATGCTGCATGTCCCAAGGATGAGTTTCCACTTCCCATCACCGACGTGATGCTAGACAATACTTGTGGTTATGAGAGGGTGTCCTTTATGGATGACTTCTCAGGATATAACCAGATCAAGATGCACTCGGATGATGAAAAGCACACAGCTTTCAGAACACCGCTGGGGGTATACTGCTATACAGTGATGCCATTTGGGCTGAAGAATGCCGGTGCCACTTATCAACGTGCGATGAGCATTATATTCAAAGAACATCTGCGCAAGACAGTAGAGTGCTACGTAGATGACTTGGCGGTCAAAAGTAAATATAAAGAGGACCACCTTCAAGACTTAAGAATGGTCTTCAATCTCATGAGGAAACATCATTTAAAGATGAATCCCACTAAGTCATTTATGGGGGTATCGAGTGGGAAGTTCCTTGGATTTATAATAACTTCAAAAGAAATTTTCCTCGACCTGAGAAGGTAAAATCAATTAGCGAGATGCCGCCTCCCCGCAATCTTAAAGAGTTGAGTGGGTTACAAGGAAAGCTCGCTTATATTCGACGCTTCATTTCCAACCTATCGGGACGTTGCCAGCCATTTTCTCGACTTATGAAGAAGGGGGTTTCTTTTGTATGGGATGAGGCATGTCAACGGGCCTTTGATGACCTTAAAGAATACCTCACCAAACCTCCCGTTCTTATGGCGCCGGTCCCTGGGCAGCCCTTCCTTATATATGTAAGGGCCATGGATAATACCTTAGGAGCATTACTTGCTCAATATAATGAGCACGGCCATGAACATGCCCTCTATTATCTAAGTAGGACAATGATTAGGGCCGAACAACGGTATACCCCGAATATTTAGCCCTAGTGTTTGCTATTCAGAAAATGCGACACTATCTTTCTAAGCAGACAATTCATGTCATATCCCGGGTTAATCCCCTGAAAATTCTGATGACGAAACCTGGGTCCTTAAATGGCCGATTGGCAAAATGGGCATTACTACTGTCACCCTATGATATACACTTCGTTCCTCAAAAAGCAACGAAGGGACAGGCAATTGCCGATTTTCTCGCAGACCACCCGATTGGGTCTAATACTAAATAGACGTCAGAGGTCAACACGGTCAGCAAGGAGCAACCTTGGCAAATGTTCTTTGATGGTGCTGCCAGACGATCTGCTGCTGGAGTGGGGGTTGTGTTTATTTCCCCACATAAACATGTACTTCCTAACGGTTACTCATTAACAGAACCGTGCACAAATAATGTCGCGGAATATAACGCGCTCATTCTCGGCCTGAAGATGGCTCTACAACTGGGGGTGAACTATCTAGAGGCATATAGAGACTCTAAACTCATCGTCAATCAGATGACGGGTGAGTATGAAGTCAGACATGAAGCCCTCATCCCCTATTATCAGCTAGCCATTGAACTAGCTGGCTATTTTGAGTAATTCTACATCTCTCATATAGCTCGAAATGAGAATGTGTATACCGACGCTCTTGCCTCGTTAGCAGCAACATTGGCGATCCCGCCAGGAGAGGCTAAAAGCATCACCATTGGAAGCAAAGAGCTCCTCCATCCAGATATTGTTCTTCAAAATAAAGAAGTATGCCAAGCAGGCCTAACCTTGGAACCCCGTGATTGGCGATTTCTATTTGTGGATTATGCTTTACATGGGATACTACCAGAAGATCCTAAGGAAGCCACCTCGATAAAGAGGAAGGCCCAAAGATTTTATTATGACCATAAACTTCAGACTTTATATAGAAAGTCGAGAGATGGTCTGCTGCTACGCTGTATATCAAAAGCAGAAGCAGAAGAAGTGCTGAGAGAAACACACGAGGGAGTATGTGGAGCTCATCAGCCCGATCCAAAACTCGAAGACCGTATAAAAAAGCTGGGATACTACTGGCCGAACATGATCTCTGAAGCAATGGCATACGCTAAACGATGCCATGCATGCCAGATACATGCTAATTTTATTCATCAATCCCAAGAATATTTGCACAATACTGTTGAAAGTTGGCCATTTGAAGCATGAGGGATGGATATTGTGGGGCCTATAACTCCCCTGTCATCCAGAGGACATCGGTTTATTCTTGCAATAACCGATTATTTTTCAAAGTGGGCCGAAGCCGTGCCCATGAAAGAGGTGAAGACGACAGATGTGATCAAGTTCGTCAAGCATCACGTCATTTACCGCTTTGGCATCCCTCGACGGATTATTCATGATAATGGTCCACAATTCATCAATCAGGGATTCTCCAAATTCTGCAATAAGTTCAGAATCAAAGATATCGCTTCAACGCCATATAACCCTGCAGCTAATGGGTTGGCCGAAGATTTCAACAAGACGATTATTAAACTCCTTCGGAAGTTCGTCTCTTCTAATAAACGAGATTGGGATGAAAAGCTAGGAGAGTGCCTGTGGGCTTATCGCACCACTGTTCGCACCCCTACAAAAGCTACTCCATTCTCTTTGGTCTATGGGAGCGAGGCCGTCTTACCTCTCGAAGTCCAGATTCCTTCATTAAGAGTGGCTTTAGCTACAAAGATGACGACAGAAGAACGCCATCATCAAAGATTGAAAGAATTAGAGGCGCTGAATGAAAAGCGTCTTAGGGCCCAACAACAAATTGAGTTGTATCAAGTCCGAATTTCTCAAACGTTCAATAAGAACGTTAAACCAAGGACCTTTAAACAAGGAGACTTGGTTCTGGCTGTTAAAAGGCCAATGGTTCTAACTCACAAGACAAAGGGTAAATTTGAGCCCAAGTGGGAAGGACCGTTCATTGTGGAGACAATCTACTCCAGTGGAGCTTATCGCTTGATGAATCAAAATGGCGATAGGATGATGATGCCGATCAATGGCAGATTTCTGAAGAAATACTATGCTTGATATCCCTGGATGTATAGACCTCCAATTTATCCAAGTTACGCAGATGAGCACTTGGATTTCTTCTATTTTGGTGATTTTAAACCAATAAACCTAGTGAGTTTGGTTCTCAAGTTTGAACCACCATCAGTCTTTTCTTAGGCATGCGCAGTTTGGCGCCTCTGACCTAAACCTGGTGAGTTTGGTTCTCAAGTTTGAACCACCATCAGTTTTTTCTTAGGCATGCGCAGTTTGGCGCCTCTGACATAAACCTGGTGAGTTTGGTTCTCAAGTTTGAACCACCATCAGTCTTTTCTTAGGCATGCGCAGTTTGCCGCCTCTGACCTAAACCTGGTGAGTTTGGTTCTCAAGTTTGAACCACCATCAGTCTTTTCTTAGGCATGCGCAGTTTGGCGCCTCTGACCTAAACCTGGTGAGTTTGGTTCTCAAGTTTGAACCACCATCAGTCTTTTCTTAGGCATGCGCGGTTTGGCGCCTCTGACCTAAACCTGGTGTGTTTGGTGTGCCCAGTTCAAGTTACGCGAGAGAGTCTTGAACCGCCTCCAGTTTGGTTCTCAAGTTTGAACCACCATCAGTCTTTTCTTGGGCATGCGCAGTTTGGCGCCTCTGACCCAAACCGGTGTGCTTAGTTATCAAGTTTGAACAACCTCCAATCTTTCTTTTAGGCATGTGCAATTAAGCGCTTCTGACCTAAAAAGTATAAAATTACCCGGCGCCAACTAGGCAATGGGGAGAGAACCAGTTTCTCGCCAACCCCTTCATGCTGGGGGTAAAAAGTATGAATTACCCAATACCGATAAGGTAAAGGGAAGAGGAAAAGTTTGACATTTAAGCCCAAACGAAATCCTCGACAACTCACCATGTTGAGGGGAATAACATGGCTAGCCCAACTCAAACGGTAGTTAGTAAAGGCTAATCAAATCCGTTGATAGCTGGGGGTTTGCTAAAAATCCCATAAACCCTGTCATGTTAAATTCTTACCTATGACGGTATGATTCGGAAAATTGTGCATAAACAATACCGAGATAAATCGTTTTGACGACAAGTTATTTGTTGGGCAAGCAAATCTGTTTTGAAGCCGACAAATAAAAGAGTCAAAAGAACCATCTTTATTAAAAGGGTGAAGATACAAAAGGAATTTCGAACAACCATCAAAGATTATCTCTCTCCTGTTTACGGAGTTCTTATTACAAGAAAATGAAAGAATAGAGAGAGGAAACTATGGGTCTCCCAGGAGTTTCAATTTATTTATCGTCTCGTCCAAATTTCGACGATGAGATGACTCCACGGTATATTGAGCCTGTCTACATAACTCATCGTCGTTTATTGCAAGTTGCTGCTGACGAGACTCTTCAATGGCATGATTCTGGCCGTCTCCTCCTGCTTGACCTGTTCCTGTTGGAGAAGCAACATTTCCCGTTTCTTGACAGACTCCCCTAATCGGAGTTCATTGTCTATCAAGATGGCCCAAGCTCTGGCTATCGTCTCCTGGGCTCTGGAGATGGCAGCTTGACTCTCCCCGATTTCAGAGTTCACCCTCCTCAGATCTCCGAGAATCGATTCCCGGCTGGCTTCGAGCTCTGTCAGCTCCTGAGACCATCTCTCTTCCTACTGCCTTAAAGCATTTCTATGCGATATAGATTCCGCCCGGAGCTGCGCCAGTTCTATCTCAGTGATTGCCTCCACATCCGCCTACCGGAGTGTGTGTAGCATGGTCTCCTGCTCTTCTAAGACTGCAAGGCGAGCCCGGTAGGGAGCTGCTCGATCTTGTCCACCAACTTCTTCAATATTCCCTAGATAGCGGAGTAACAGTGGACGTGTGAAGTTGAAGAAATCGTGGCCAGCAAGAATCATCTCGACACACCTCCTTAGCAAACGCATAAAATCTACGACAGTGAAGTTGAAAAGTTTTTCAAGAGGATTTGCAGTGTCGGTAGGCAAAGCAGGTAACGCCAAGGAAGATGTCGCAGGCAAGGAGGCAGTAGCTACCGGAGTTGGAGAAGAAGAAGCCCGTCCCTGCATCAAACTCACGATATGGGGAACCAGTAGAGCCAGTGCAGATCTGGAAGAGCTGGAGACCCCAGGGGAAACACCACCAGTACCAATCACTTGGGTACTCCCGCCAGCAAGAGTAGAAGATGGTATATCGTCACCTGAAACTCCTCCGATGGGAGAAGCATCTTCAAACGAGAACTTTAAATTATCCTCCTCCCCTGCTGGAAGACTTGAAGCCGGAGGAGTTGCAGGTGTCTCAGTGGCCACGACAACAGACGATGTTAAAATCGCTGACTGAGAAGGCACGTCAACAACCATGGGAAATGTCTCAGTGGAGCAAACTGGTGTTGGAGATGGCATACTAGGAGACGGTGTGGCCTCCTTAGCAGCAGCTGCGATAATGACTTCTGTTCTCTCATCGCTCCCCAGTTCATCAATCGGGGGAATTGAAGAGGGAACAGAAGCGGGAGCCGGCGTGGAATAATCAGCCGCAAAGTCGCCAGCAGAGCTACCTATACCACCAACGGAGCCGGAATGGTCCATCCTATCGTCAGACTCTACCTGGGTAGTCGAATGCATCGGCGAAAGGAGTTGACCACCTGCATTTCAAGAAACAAGAAAAGTGGTATTACGGTAAAATAATAGCGGGCAAAAGATAAAATGCTAAGAGCCATACCAGGTGATACAAGTCCAGTTGTCGGACTTGAAGGGAGAGCCATTGTCGTTTCTAACAATGTACCCGTCTCGCTACTCGTTGGTTGCGCTACAGGTTCTACAACAGGCTCTATGGCCGAAGGAGCCGAAACCTCAACGACACTTGGAGCTTAGCGGGTTTATCCTCCCTTGCCGACCCTGGGGGTAGAGCTGAAGCCAATAAGTCTGAAGCAAGTTTGACAGTCACTTCTTGGGGGGCTATCAAAGTTTCCTGAGCCAATTTCTGCTTCTTACCGGGCCTTTTCTTTAAGGTACCGCGGCGTTTGAGAGTTGGACTCCAGGGACGAATGGCGACAGGCTGGGGAGCTCCTCCAGCACCAGTATTGTCATCGTCATCACCGGCATCATCGTCGTCAGACTCACTGGCGTCTGAAGGCTCAGCCGCGGCGCCAAGGAATTCTTCCATCCCTTTTATTCTCACCCTCGAAGCACCTTGGCGGCTAATGTAGAAGGCCTCGATCTCTTTGCAGCAACTGCGATTAAGAGAGAAGCCAGGAACATCAGCATTTGCAATGCTGAACTAGTTGCAAAAGCAGAGTGTTGTGGCCAATTCTGGCATTTTCTGGGGAAAGGAGAATTCAGCTTCAGTTCCACCAGCTGCAAAGTGAAACCATCCGCGGGCTCCCTCATACAAATTCCCCTCATAGGCAAGATTTTTATTTGGATTACCCACATAAAGTTGGGAATATCCAAACTGGCGAACAACGCGACTGCTAATCAAAGATAGCCTCGCAGATTTATCGCGACTGCTAATCAAAGATAGCCTCGCAGATTCATCGCGACTGCTAATCAAAGATAGCCTCGCAGATTCATCGCGACTGCTAATCAAAGATAGCCTCGCAGATTCATCGCGACTGCTAATCAAAGATAGCCTCGCAAATTCATCGCGACTGTTAATCAAAGATAGGCTCGCGAATTCATCGCGACTGCTAGTCAGAAATAGCCCCGCGTTTCAAGCGCAGGGATGACGAGATAACTTCGCGTAGAGAAAGAACAGAGTTCCTCTCTGCTTTCTTCTTCTTCTTCAAGCCTTACGCCCGGAGAACGGTGGTCTCGCTGACAAGATAAACAATTGGCTGGATTAAACTGAGCCAAAACATCTCAGAATGGTTCTTAGAAGACCAAGAGTTGAGCTTTTTACCTTCGGAAGACACTGCATTGACTGGTTCGCCACTGCGTTTACTGCCATGGCCTTTGCCATTAACGCCGGCCGCTGTGCACAAAGCCGTACTCTTCGACAACGACATCCTAATGGTGAAAATTCATGAAAAATTAAGCAGGGATCAATTGAAGATCGCTCGTTGACAGTTCCCACTCAGTTGCAGGAGTTGAGAACTCTTCAAGCTCTCAGAAATTCTTTAGGGGAAGTGAAGAAGAAGACGACCAGGGGGCTCTATTTAAACAAAAATTTCCGTCGCTTGGTATTCGGCGTAGAAATTCAGGGTAATTAATGACATAATTACTCATTTCACTGAAGACGAAGTGAAGCTGATTTGCTCCGCGTAGGCGAGCATAACGCGAGATAGACTTGGTATTCTAACTCCGCGTTTCAGTTTAAGTATCCAAAGTATTTCAAAATTTGCTAAGTTCTAAGCCATTTTGAAAACTTTGGAGGGGGTTCTGTTGGCAGTGAAAATTTCTAAGTAAATAGGATTTTTCACAACAGAACGCGGAGCTAATTCAGTAGCTCCGCGTCTGGGTACTTTTAGCCTCGCGTTTGAGAAAATGCGGAGATGATCAATAGCTCCGCGTTTTTGGTTATTTAGTTCCGCGTTTGATGCGATTAAAGCTCCATGTCAGCAGATAACCAGAATCTCAAATTGATTAAGATTATGATTTGGGTTTATCCAAATACCAAATCAAGTCCAATCAGAATTATAAATCAAGAGATTTAAATCAATATTTGATGGGAATCCTTGATGAGAGCAAATTCTATTTAGATAGAAACTCTCAAATCTTTCTGGGGCTATAAATACCTTCCTGGTGAAACCTTAGGGGATCTCTTTTGGATCTTTTGGAAGTTTTGGTACAATTCGAGTTACGCGTGAGAGTCTTGAACGAATCAAAATCAGAGATCAGAGGTCTTCTTCTTCCTTCGGCAAATCTTCTTCCTGATCCCTTTGGCAATTCAAGTACGCGAGAGAGTCTTGAAGCTTTTTTGGTGATCATCTTCCTCTTAGAGAATTCAAGTTACGCACAGAGTCTTGGATTCGTGATGAGCAGAGATCAAGAAGATCGTCTATAATCCGCCGATTTTTTCAAGAGAGAAGAAGTTTGACGTACCGATCGTCAACAGGAACTGCTTGACAGATCTCACCACCACTGATCCCACGATACATTGTAAAAGAGAGAGATTGAAATATAAAATCCTCTCGTTTGTTCTCTTTATATCTCTTGTTCACTTCCATTGTAATCTAAGCTGTATTCGATGGAAGGAAGCAAAGGAAATTCTGCTGCGAACAATGCTGAATTCCTATCGAAAGCCAAAAGTGCTGACAAATCTGAGACAGTGGAAATTATTTTCCAGAAACTGAAAGAGGAACAACTTAGGTTCCAGCAGGAGAAGACAAATGCTTGCAAAGCTTCCTTAGAAAAGGGTCAATCAGACTGTGAGTCTTTAGTTCTTCAAGTAGAGGTTGCTGCTGCGATTGTCAAGGACCATGACCAGGCCATTGTCAGGACTCAAGAGACTTTCGCCAAAGCTCAAGCTTTCTTGGCCAAAATCACCAAGGAGCATGATGAGTCAATGAGGAATCTCACCAACTTATCGCGCCAGCGGGACAATACAACCAGAGATCTCCAGGCGATACAAGCTGAATTGGATATGCTGGAGGCTGCTGCAGCTTAGAATGTCGTTGCTAGTGACGAGAAATTGCGTCGTCAAGCTACTGTCCAAGCTTATGAGGTCCTCCAGCAAGACATTGATGATGCGGAGGAGAAAATAAAAGCTCTCTTGAATCATTGAACTGTAAAAGCTTGTATATATATATATATGTTTTAATTCTTTGCTCCGTTTTTTTTTATAATAGTTCCCCTGACATTTATAGAGAACTTAATTTTGGCTTTCTAAGGCATGGTTTTGCATTTTTCTTCAAAGATTTGCAACAAACTCGCCATCTTTCGTCTGAAATTTGCGAACCTCCGTAAAACTCTGATATCTGTGTATCTGTCATGTCACTTTCATGAGTCACGTGAAGCTGAGACTTTGCATCTAGAGATTCGCGGACTAACACAATCCATACTGAATTCGCAATCCTAATTCCGGAAGATTTAGGTTCGCGATGTTCCATCTGGAAGTTTGCGGGATAAACAGCAAACCCTTTTTTTTAGAATTTGTAAAGACTTTTGCGAGCCATGGGATGAAGCCGTCGGGTGTGGAATCCCAAGCGTTACATGTTTTCATTAATGATGAGGTCTTCGGGTTGAGATATCTAAACGTCCCATGCAACAGTAATAAATTTTGTTGAGATCTGAACTGAAAATCTTGACCGAAGATTTCGGCTTTATCTCTTCCAAACTAAGGTTCACAGTTAGCAGACTGTCTATATAAGACACATGATCCCTTCAATGGAAGATCATTCAGCCGTGAGAAAATTTCTTCCTGACTCTCTTCTCTTCCTTTCTTTTGTAGCCGATTGATGTGATAATTTAACTGCAAGCGCACAGTATCGGTGTAGCGCTGTACAGGTCGTCCCACAGGGATCTAGGGTGTTTTTGCGATTCTTACTCTTTCCTTAGTCTAGCGGATTAACAAAGGATTCTAGTTGAAGTTGGATTAATCTAAATAGCCTAGGATATAGAATCCACTAGTTTCCAACCATGTATTTACTTCTACTATCTTCTTCTTTCATAAAAAAATAATCTTTTTAGTTTAATCTTTATTTAAAGTGCCCTAACTATGAGCTATCAAGTGGTGCGCAAGTATAACTCATCAAAGATACTACTTCTCATAAAAACAAACTAAATCTTTAGATAATTCAATGAAAAAGATAAAATCAACAACCCCAAACCCTAACTAAGCATAGGCTATCAAGAAACCTAATTCAAGTATAACCTATCAAAGTCTTAATTTTCGAGTTCTTATATTTTAATCCTTTTAGAGAAAAATAATGTCTTTATTTATTTTTATTCAAGAAGAAAGATATTAGAAAGCAATTACATGGTGGATCCTAACTTCATCTACATCCTAGAGCTAAACTAATTAGCTACTCATGATTCTAGAATGCAATTAAATATAATCTAGAAAGCAAATAAATTTATACTAGAAAGCAATTAAATCTATCTAGAAAGCAAATAAAGATCTCAAAACAATGGCTTACCTCTGGAGCACGGTATTGTGGCCGCCACCCCTTCAGCAAAACCTTAATTTTATTAATGAAATACGAGTACAAACTAAATCCTAATCTATATTAACTACTGCTTAAAACCCTAGAATACAAGGATACGGCCAATATATAGGCTTCGGAAATCAAACCCTAATTCGAGCAGAACTATAAAGTCACAAAATTACATCGAAGCCAGGGACCACAGTTGGCCGCTAAATGGCGGCTAAAACCGCTAAATAGCGGTTTTATTTCGAGTAACTCAATTGAAATTTCTTCCACGTGCGTCTCGTGTCTTGTTCATTATATTTCCTTGACTGTATTTGACTTTGCATCTCTGTAACATCATAGTCTCGTAGTTTTTCTCACTTTAGAAACTTTTCGGACTCTGATTTCCTACTCCAACATTGATTTCTTGCCATCTCCTTGTACGAATCGAATTACCTGAAAAAGGCACTAAAAATACCCGAGTAGCATTTATTTATATACAAAAATAGATAAAGTATGAGAGGAAAAATACAATATATGATATTCATCACACCCTCACACCTATTTTTTGCTAGTCCTCGAGCAAAACCTAAATTTAAAAAGAAAAATAAAAATCCTAACTCACTTTCGCAGGAATCGCTATTGCACTTAGCACGTGCAATAAGCTTTTAAACCCCTAGGTTACCCTAGTGGACGAGTGTTGTCTCGTGAGGGTTTGCAGTGAATATACCCACAAAATTCAAGAAGAAAATAGATTAAGGAATAAAGAAAAGAAAAATAAGAATAACCGAAAATCAAGAAAAATAGAAATTTTATACAAAGGAAAGAAAAATCTTTTTTTTATGATATTTTCATCAATTAATCTCACTAATATACAAACTCAAGAACGCATTTAGATTATCAATTTTCAAATCGAGCGTCATATCAGATACACTTATCATTTTAATCAAAAATTTAAATCCTATATTTCAATACCTACTAACAGATAATTCATTGGCTCCCATACAACTACGTGCACGTGTGATAGTTTATTTCGGTCTTAGACTCAAACTCTAACTCATGATTTATCTCCTCTCTCATAACAATTGTTTTTCTTTTTTTTTTCTTTTTTTTTTTAAGAATATTTCACCTTTCATGCGAATATTCACGCTTGCTTAGGCGCAACATACCCGATTACTTGGTTCATACTCTTTTCTTTTTTCTTTTTCTTTTTTTAGAATATTTCACCTTTCATGCGAATATTTATACTTACTTAGGCGCAAAGTACCCGATTACTCAGATCATACTCTTTTTTTCACTCTTGAGGCTATTGGCTTAATACCAAGGGCACCCCATTATTTTATCACTCTCGAGGCTATTGCCTTAGGCTCATCCCATTATTTTATTCTCACTTTTTTTTCTTTTTTTTTTTCTTTTTTTCTCTTTTTTTTTGTTTAGAGAGAGAAAACTTACTCAATCGTTAGCATCTTTGTCCTTAATCTAATAAACTATTGTGAAGTGAAAAATAGATGTATACTTGCCTCAAAACTACTGTTAGCAATATTTATTTTTTGGATTTTGATCTTTTTCATAAAATTCAAAGTGTATCATCCAATCTACTCTCCTATCCAATTTCAAATCTAAATTTGTTCCTCTATCTGTAAGTAGTTTGATCTATTAATAAAAATACATAAGTTTTTTTTAATTTATTTTTCTTTTCAGTTTTTTTTAATTTTTTTCAGTTTTTTTATTTTTTTTCAGTTAGTTACCCTAAAAACTACCCAAAGTGTAAAATAAAGAAACCCAAAAATCTAAAAAAAATCCTACAAATAACAATAAAATTCTAAAAATCCTAAAAAAATAAAAATCTTCTAAAGACTACTCCCCCACACCTAAACTTATGTATGCCCTCATACACAAACCAAGGGTGGCAAAATAAAAAAGAAAAGAAAACTATTATACAAATATTATACACTTATTAGAAAATTCAAACGGTTACGACCTCTTGATCGCTTTCCACTCTCATAATGTGTCCTTTTATGTTTTGATATGGATGAACTTAACTTTTTTGTTAATTTTGCATTTAATCTCTCCATCTTACTTTTAATTTTTCTTAATTTATTTCTATCCTTCTTTCTTTTATTCAGTAGTAAAGTTTTGAGGCTAGAAAGCGTACCTTTAACGTTCATATTCGAACCACGAGTATCTTTCATGGCAGTAAGTATTTTGGTTTGATCAACATGTGAAATATCATACTCACTTTGATGTAACGGAATCATGAGCTCGATTCTGGATCGTCCTTCCAAATCATTGGGTACTATGACCTCTTCTTTTTGATATTCCTTCCTTCCCTCAATTATTATGGACTTGTCATGCAAATTTTCTTCAAACCTGTCATCAAAATTCTCAAAAGAAAATGCCATACTAGTGGACTTATCATTAGTCAAGTTATTATGAATGGATAAAAATTCTTCTTCACAATTTCCATCAAAAGAAACAAATGATAATGTGTCACTAGCAAGCTCACCATCAAGCAAAATATTTTCTTTATCACTGGTTTTTTCATAATTATTGCCACAATGGTCTAAAATAGGTTGATCAAAATGTTGAATTATAGACTCATTATGCACAAAATTATTTAATTCATTTTGAATCATATCTAATTCAGAAGATGACTGGAGTGATTGCTCGTTGGAGTCAGATATGTTCAAACTATTAGATGGTTGATCTATAAAAAGTTTAGCTTGAGAAATCGCTTTGAGAAGATCTTCCATACAAGATTCAATTTTAGAGGATGATTTTTGAGATGATGATTTTAGCAAAACTTCCATATCTTCCTCTATTCTACGTCTTCGTTCCTCAGACTCATGATCGTAATTTTTCTTATTTTTCTCAAATGATTGCATCTCAAGATCATGAGTGAAATTTGAAGAGTGATATGATGGATCCATATACAAATTTGATGACAGATATGAAGTGGTTGGAGGTAGATCCTCATGACATGCATATCTCGCTTCTAATCTTTTTAATCTTTTATCTAACAAGTTCAATTGAATATCTTATTCATGATTAAATGTGGAATATGAAGATGAATAACCCATAAACAAAGGATCGGATGGAGGACTCTCTTGATATGGCTTTTGATTATATGCAAAATTAGAATTATTCATCCATTCATAATTATAATTTTGTGTATAAGAAGCGCTCGTAGGTTCATTATATGTATTGTGAATTTGATTATGACCTAGTCCTAGCGAACTTCCTATCCATGGACACTGATAATAATTATGATATAGATCATGACAATGATAGCAACCAGTTTGATTTTGAAACATTTTTTTTTTAAATTTTTTTTTTGTTTGTTTTGAAGAAGGCGGAGAGGGAAAGAGATGGAAAAGAAAAAATAAAAACAATTGAAATTTGATTTTTATATTTTTTTAATATTTTTTTATAGAATCAAGAACCATAAATACAGACACAAAAAAAATTGGAGGGATACGTGGAAAAATATTACCGCTAAACAGCGGTAAATACAGCTATTTAGCGGTAAAATCTAGGAGATTACCTCTTCGCTTTTTGTAGTGCGCTTCCACGACTCTTTATTCCTTTTTGTCTTCCTGTATCTACAGTTTCGGATCTATACACACTCAACACACACAGTTAAGCCGTAAAACGTTAGAAAAAGCAAGAAAAACACCGTCGATCCCCGGCAACGGCGCCAAAAACTTGATGTGATAATTTAACTGCAAGCGACAGTGTCGGTGTAGTGCTGTACAGGTCGTCCCACAGGGATCTAGGGTGTTTTTGCGATTCTTACTCTTTCCTTAGTCTAGCGGATTAACAAAGGATTCTACTTGAAGTTGGATTAATCTAAATAGTCTAGGATATAGAATCCACTAGTTTCCAATCATGTATTTACTTCTACTATCTTCTTCTTTCATAAAAAATTAATCTTTTTAGTTTAATCTTTATTTAAAATGCCCTAAGTATGAGTTATCAAGTGGTGCACAAGTATAACTCATCAAAAATACTACTTCTCATATAAACAAACTAAATCTTTAGATAATTCAATGAAAAAGATAAAATCAACAACCCCAAACCCTAACTAAGTATAGGCTATCAAGAAACCTAATTCAAGTATAACCTATCAAAGTCTTAATCTTCGAGTTCTTGTATTTTAATCCTTTTAGAGAAAAATAATGTCTTTAGTTATTTTTATTCAAGAAGAAAGATATTAGAAAGCAATTACATGGTGGATCCTAACTTCATCTACATCCTAGAGCTAAACTAATTAGCTACTCATGATTCTAGAATGCAATTAAATATAATCTAGAAAGCAAATAAATCTATACTAGAAAGCAATTAAATCTATCTATAAAGCAAATAAAGATCTCAAAACAATGGCTTACCTCTGGAGCACGGTATTGTGGCCGCCACCCCTTCAGCAAAACCTTAATTTTATTAATGAAATATGAGTACAAACTAAATCCTAATCTACATTAACTACTGCTTAAAACCCTAGAATACAAGGATACGGCCAATATATTGGCTTCGAAAATCAAACCCTAATTCTAGCAGAACTATAAAGTCACAAAATTACATCAAAGCCAGGGAAGAAAATTCAGCATGTGGGACCCACAGTTGGCCGCTAAATGATGGCTAAAACCGCTAAATAGCGGTTTCATTTCGAGTAACTCAATTGAAATTTATTCCACGTGCGTCTCGTGTCTTGTTCATTATATTTCCTTGACTGTATTTGACTTTGCATCTCTGTAACATCGTAGTTTTGTAGTTTTTCTCACTTTAGAAACTTTTCGGACTCTGATTTCCTACTCCAACATTGATTTCTTGCCATCTCCTTGTACGAATCGAATTACCTGAAAAAGGCACTAAAAATACCCGAGTAGCATTTATTTATATACAAAAATAGATAAAGTATGAGAGAAAAAATACAATATATGATATTCATCACCGATCTACCTGTGCAGCTATATTTTCTTCTTCCTCAACCGAAGCGATGGATAGGAATTTGCATGTCACAAGACCTCCAGACTGCATCAATCCAGCGGTGTGTTCCACCGAAAAGGTCCTTCTGACCGTAGTCATTTTCCTTACTTAAGGTAAATTTTTTCTTCTAATTCATATCCTCCTCTTCCTTCTTTTTCTTCCCCTTTTTTACAGGGATTTAACTTGGCTACAGGAGATAATCGTAGTCATTCTCCTTAACAATGACCCAGATTTGATGGGCTCGTAATTGCTTCCAATACCTCTAGGGTCTTGGAAGGTCTCATGTATTTTTCATGAGAGAAAAGATTTTGGGTCTGGGGCATTATTTTTCTTCTTTTCCAGTACCCCACAAGATTGGGGTACTAATGACCAGGACCTTGAATTTGTACAACCCCTCATATTGTACGTCTGGGATTTGCATTTGGTAGTTTTGAACTAATCAAGTCACTGGCATCATCACAGGGGGAACCAACCAGGAGGTCCCTGATTGTGGTCGGAAAGAAAAAACAAGATTATGCCTTTAAACCGTTTTTAAAAGGGAGGCTACAAGAGCAAATTGAAAGTGGAGGCCATAGAGCAAACTTTTTGATCTGAGCCATGCTGAAAGAGAAGGCTACAGAAGCAAGTTTGTCATTCCAGTAGAAGATTTTGCACGGACAAACTTTTTGGTCCGAGCCATACTATAGAGACGGCTACAGAACCAAGTTTGTCATTCCAGAAGAGTCTGTAATGTTGGCAGTAAAAATTTCTAAGTAAATAGAGTTTTCCACAACAGAACGCGGAGCTAACTCTATAGCTCCGCGTTTGGCTACTTTAGCCTCGCGTTTGAACAAAACGCAAAACTATTTAATAACTCTGCGTCAGTTCCGCGTTCTGGTTCAATAGCTCCATTTTTTGATGCGATTAGCTCCGCGTGAGCAGATAACCAGAATCTCAAATTGATTGAGATTATGATTTGGGTTTATCCAAATACCCAAATTAAGTCCGATCAGAATTCTAAATCAAGAGATTTAAATCAAAACTAAAATATTTGATTGGAATCCTTGATGAGAGCAAATTCTATTTAGATAGAAACTCTCAAATCATCCTAAGGCTATAAATACCCTCTTGAGGAAGCCCTAGGGGTTTTTTTTTGGGTCTTCTTTTTCTTCTTTTCGGCATCTTGGAGAATTCAAGTTACGCATAGAGCCTTGAGTTCGTGAAAGACTAGAGAAGATCGTCTACAGTCGGCCGTCATCTTCGAGAGAGACTATTTCGACGTCAGATCGTCCAAAGGAGCTGCTTGACAGATCCCATCGCCACAGGTCCCACAATTCATTATAAAAGAGAGAGATTGAAATATAAAATCCTCTCGTTTGTTCTTTTTATATTGTTCTCTTCTATTGTAATTCGAGTTATTTCAATGGAAGGAAGGCGAAGAAATTCCGCTGCATTAATCGCAAGGGTAAGCCAACATGCAAGAATTTTCTTCCACGCGGGGCTATTATTCCAGAAAATAAACTTCTGAAGGCATGCCAAGCCAGCGTAAAACGCGAGGCTAGCATAGCAAAACGCGGAGCTATTTTTTAGCACCACGAGATAAAACGCGAAGCTAATTTCCAGCCCCGCATTCCAAAACGCAAAGCTGTTTCTAAGCTCCGCGTAGATCAACCCGACTACAGAATCAGGGCTGATCGTTGCGTCAGTAGACCAGAATTGGACTCCAGTAATCCTAAGAAGTTTTAGTGGGTTCCTAGACCCTCTCAAAAGTTAGATGGGTCCCACGACTCCATGGCTAAGGTCACTGACCTCAGGGAGTATCTATCCAAGAAGAGAGGCATAGAACAAGTTCAAGTTGAATCTGTCTGTCACTGCCAGCAGCTTATGACAGCGGTATCCGCTGTAATGGACAACTGTGGCGGTAGCAAGAGCAGGGTATCGGTGTTCAACCGATTAACCGAGTCGGACAAGAACCCTACTAAGAGGACAAAAACCGCTTCCCTAAAAGAATGGAGAGCTGTAACCTTCAATATGGTGGGAAAAGGGAAGAAGATTATAGAGACGGATGATGATTCAGAATCGAATGATGAAGAATCTCATCATATCACTCGACTTAAATCAGGAGCCGTCCCGCCTCGAAACTATAAGAGGCTTATAAGAGGTTCTTATGATAATAAAAGCGATAACTCAGCTATAGCTTCACCTCGTTCCTCTGCGTCATCTCGGCTACAAAAGTCAGCATCACATATGGCGGATAAATCTGACGACATCAATCAGAGATTTGAAGCTCAAGAAAGAACGATTCGAGAGCAACAAAAGAAGATTGAAGATCTTAAAATGATGCTCTCAAAATTTGTTGAGGATAATGCCAAAAAGGGCAAAGAAACTCTGTTCAATAAAATGAACGAAGAGGAAAAAGAAGAGAAAGCCCACTCGATGCACGAGGACGAGGATAGATTTTCTTTTCATAATCCACATGGAGAGAAAATAGAAAAATTGCAAAGTCAACTCGAAGCTGATGCATAAAAAGGAGTTGAAAGAGTCGAGAGTTTCAAGACCATATCCACCTGAATGGGATATGGTACCGTACCCTCAGAAATATAAACCGCTCAAACTGGAGCCATATGACGGGAAGGGATCTCCCAGTCAGCATATCTATTATTTTTTGTCCCAAGCAGGACATTTGATGGGTAATGACCCGATAATGACCAAGGTATTCGCAAGTACCTTGCGAGGGCCTACCTTTACTTGGTTTATGCAGCTGCCCCCAGGTACTATTAATACCTGATTTGATGTTGAGAAACTATTTTTCTCACGTTTCTTTGAGGATGATACCGAAATTACGGTTCATTCCCTCCTTGCAACTAAACAAGGGGAACAAGAAACAGTAAAAGACTTCATAGAAAGGTTCCGAGAGAAGTCCGTGCATTGCAAACACGGAATGGTCTACGAAACTTTAGTCGAGATAAGTCGACATAATCTTAAAACTAACGTGCTCCTAAAAATGGGGGCCGTAGAATCTAAGACATGGAGGGACTTGCTCAAGCAAGGAGAGCAAGCCGAAGACTTGATCCGTCGAGTTGAAGAGTCTCATGGATCTAAAAACACTGGGAATAATAGACCATACACCCAAAATAATAATAAGAAGAATAAAGGGAAAGCGGTGATGGCATCAGAAACTGCTCCGCAGAAGACAAATCCTCTACCAAACTCGAAGCCCCAAAATCAGAAGGGCACGAGACAAAATAGGCCTCAACAAGAGAGGACCTATACTTTCAAGGCAGAGCAAATGCCTACACTCTTCCACCTACTTCTGAGAAAGGGAATGTTGAAACGTCTGGAGAATAGGAAGCCGGAGGACGCTGGTAAGACCAACGACCCCAATTATTGCCTCTACCACCGGAATGTTGGACACCCTACTAGGGATTGTTACCCTCTAAAGAAGAGATCCAAGCACTAATAGAAGCTGGAGTTCTGACGCTTAAAGAGCAGCAAAAGAAGGTCACTGCCAACATGGCAAATATAGTGGTTGGAACCCATGAGTTCCCCGCAGGGGTGATCCCAATTCCAAAGGGTAAGTTGGTTACGAAGAACCTTGACCCTCATAAGAAGGCTTAAGAAGGACTTGTCCCCATAACAACTCAGAAGGGGGAAGTCATGTGGATCCACCCTGATTTGCTACAGGACGAACAATGGACAACCACAGGAGGTCGAAACAAAAAGCAGACTAGTAATGCTATCTCTGCGGGAATAAAAGATGAATACATTGCAGGGGCTTTTACAGACTCTGAAGAGGAGCCCGAAGCCATGGCCGCTCATCAAGATGGGGCGGGCCCTCCGACACTCGGTCTGGAAAAATATATCTCAAGGACTACACCAGAGTAGACCCGAAAGATATATATGCAGAACTCGCTAAGCCTGCGAAGCAGAAAGGTCTTTGCTTCCAGAAAAACCTGGAAAAGATGAAGGAGTCCAAGATACTACCTTCAAGTTTGATATAATAGCTCAGCTGGCAAATATTCCAGCTCGAGTCACACTATATGAGTTGCTACAATTATCAAAGTCAACTCGTGAGGCGTTGAGAGAGGCCTTGGCAGACCCTGAGTCATTCCTAGCTCAGATTGTCGAGCCGGCCAACGAGGAACATGACTCTTGCCCCCACTGTCATCAAGTGAGGAGGCAGGTTCCACAAATCGTTTTCTCTCCGGAGGATATGCAGGTAAGGAATATAAAACATAACATACCTTTATATTTCACCGGATATGTCGGATCCACGAAGGTGGACTGAATTCAAATCGATCAGGAGTCTGCACTAAGTGTCGTTCCCAGAAGGTTGATGCAGCTATTGGGAATTTCCTTCCATCGTCTGACACCAACCAACACAACAATATATGGGTTTAATGCCAATAATAGTTGTCCCCTCGGAAAGATCCGACTCCGATATCAAATCGGGGATTTGAGGACGGAGGTCACATGCTACGTTATTGATGCAGATACCACCTATAATATCTTACTGGGACGGCCTTGGATCCACGCTTACATGATAGTCCCGTCGACTCTCCACCAATGCATGAAATATTGCGATGAAGAAGGAGAAGTCCGGACACTAGTTGCAGATAAGCAACCATTTAAAGGGCTGGAAAATTACTTCACAGATACTTTACTCTACAAGCCAGCCCACGAAGTCTCCAATGACGATCTTAGTAAGCCTCAAAAGCCTGACGAAAGCGGCAATGAGGCAGATACTGAGTACGAGCTTCCTAAAGAAGACGATGGGGGTGATTATGAAATCAACCCTCACTTAGACTTTAGTTTGATTCTTGATAATAATGTAGCTGATGTAATAGAGGAAGAGTGGATTATCAATGAAAACATAAAGTTAGTCTATGAGCATACTGTAGCTACTGAATCTGAACCCTCTTGTACTTCCATTGAAGTGGATGGCCTGTCCGAACTTGAAGTTCTGGCGGCATACCATTTGCCCCTCAGGTCATCCCTCCTCTCTCAATCAAAAATAACTGAGGGACAAGGTCACTTCTTTGAAGTGCCTCCTCGACAGGGGTCCCAGAGGCCGATCATGTTCGGCAGGGTAATTACGTCACCTCGACAAAGACAAAGCAGTGAAAGTGATGAACAAACATCACCTCAATTTCACTTATATGAGTAGAAATCCCGACAAATGATGGAGGATATGGGTTATAATCTCACCCAGAAACCGGGATTAAACTTTGAAAAAGGGCGACGGAATCTTATACCCTCATTTAGACCGAGAGGAAAGAGCCCAGACTATTATCAAAAGACTCGCAGGGGGTTGGGCTATGTATCGACTCCTCCCTCACCACCATGTCAAAATGAAGAAAGATCTTCATCCGATGAGGATTTAAACCCACTTGACCATGAATCGGATCAAAGTACGGGTGCTTGGTTTCAATCCTTGACAGCCAATATGGTTTCAACCGCACCAGAAAGCGATGAAGAACAAATTGATGTTCGAGATGATTCCTGGGCTAAGCATATGGACACTCTCTGGGATGTCCGCTTTGAACAGCGTGACCAGCCCACAGAAGACAAATTGGTACAAGTTAATATGGGAACGGAAGAAAATCTGAAACCCATCTTCATAAGCGACACGCTAACTCCTTTGGAAAAAGAAAAACTTATATCTCTTATCAAAGAGTATATAGACGTGTTCGCATAGAGTTATGAAGACATGCTCGGGCTTGACCCTCAAATTGCCACGCACCGGTTAAATATTAAAGAAGACGCCAAACCTGTTAAACAACAGCAAAGGCGTTTTCGACCGGAATTGATGGAGGCAATAGTTGCTGAGGTCAACAAGCTTATAAAATCCGGATTCATCCGTGAAGAGCAATATCCTGATTGGGTGGCTAACATAGTGCCGGTTCATAAGAAGAACGGCAAAATCCGGATATGCATCGATTTTCGAGATCTGAACGCTGCATGTCCTAAGGATGAATTTCTACTCCCCATCACCGATATGATAATTGATAATACTTGTGGTCATGAGAGGATATCCTTTATGGATGGCTTCTCAGGCTATAACCAGATTAAAATGCACCCAGATGATGAAAAGCACACGGCTTTCAGAACGCCGCTGTGGGTATACTGTTATACGGTGATGCCTTTCGGATTGAAGAACGCTGGTGCCACCTACCAACGAGCAATGATTGTCATATTCAAAGAACACCTGCGCAAAACAGTAGAGTGTTACGTGGATGACTTAGCGGTCAAAAGAAAGAACAAAGAAGATCATTTTCATGATTTAAGAGCAACATCACTTGAAGATGAATCCCACTAAATCTTTTATAGGGGTGTGCAGCGGGAAATTCCTTGGGTTCATCATAACCTCAAAAGGAATTTTCCTTGACTCTGAAAAGGTGAAAGCCATCAGTGAAATGCCACCACCCCGAAATCTTAAAGAGTTAAGGGGATTACAAGGAAAGCTCGCCTATATCCAGCGATTCATTTCTAACCTATCTGGACGATGTCAGCCATTTTTCCGACTTATGAAAAAAGGGGTTTCTTTCGTATGGGATGAGGCATGTCAACAGGCGTTTGACGATCTTAAAGAATATTTTACTAAACCTCCTATTCTTATGGCACCGTTCCCCGATCAGCCATTCCTTATATATGTAAGGGCCATGGATGATGCTCTAGGAGTATTAATTGCTCAATATAATGAGCATGGCCATGAACATGCTCTTTATTACTTAAGAAGGACAATGATCGGAGCCGAGCGTCGGTATACCCCGATCGAAAAAGAATGTTTAGCCCTAGTGTTCGCTGTTCAGAAAATGCGACACTATCTTTCAGGGCAAACGATGCATGTCATCTCACGGGTTAATCCTTTGAAAATTCTGTTGACAAAAGCAGGATCCTTAAACGGCCGATTAGCAAAATGGGCATTATTGCCATCGCCATATGATATACACTTCGTCCCTCAAAAACCATGAAGGGACAGGCGATCGCCGATTTCCTTGCAGACCATCCAATTTGGTCCAAATCCAAACAAATATCAGAGGTCAACACAGTTAGCAAAGAACAACCATGGCAAATGTTATTTGATGGTGCTGCCAGATGATCTGCTGCTGGAGTGGGGGTTTTGCTAATTTCCCCACATAAACATATATTGCCTAACGGTTACTCATTAACAGAACCGTGTACGAATAATGTGGCAGAATACAACGCGGTCATTATCGGTTTAAAAATGGCTCTGCAACTGGGGGTGAACTATCTAGAGACATATAGAGACTCTAAACTCATAGTTAATCAGATGACGGGTGAGTATGAAGTCAGACATGAAGCCCTCGTCCCCTATCATCAGCTGGCCATTGAGCTAGCAGGATATTTTGAACAGTTTTATATCTATCATATATCTTGGAATGAGAACGTCTATGCAGATGCTCTTGCCGCGTTAGCTGCAACATTGGCAATCCCGCCAGGTGAAGCTAAAAGCATCACCATTGGTAGCAGAGAACTCCTCCACCCAGACACGGTATCCCAAACCAAAGATGTGTGCCAGATAGGTCTAATATTGGAACCTCTTGATTGGCGATTTCCATTTGTAGATTACGCCCTATATGGGATACTAGCAGAGGATCCAAAGGAGGCCGCCTCGATAAAGAGGAAGGCCCGGAGATTCTACTTTGACCATAAGCTTCATACTTTATATAGAAAGTCAAGAGATGGTCTGCTGTTACGCTGCATATCAAAAGCAGAAGCAGAGGAAGTACTGAAAGAAACACATGATGGAGTATATGGAGCTCATCAACCCGGTCTAAAACTCGGAGACCGCATAAGAAGGCTGTGATATTACTGGTCGAAAATGATTACTGAGGCAATGGCATACGCTAAACGGTGCCATGCATGCCAAATGCATGCTAATTTTATTCATCAACCCCCAGAATACTTGCACAATACCGTTACTAGTTGGCCATTTGAGGCATGGGGAATGGATATTGTGGGGCCAATAACTCCCCCGTCATCCAGAGGATATCGGTTTATTCTTACAATAACCGATTATTTTTCAAGATGGGCCAAAGCCGTGCCCATAAGAGAGGTAAAAATGACAGATGTGAGTAAGTTCATCAAGCATCATGTCATTTATCATTGTGGCTTCCCCCGAAGGATCATCCATGATAATGGACCTCAATTCATCAGCCAGGGATCTCAAGATTCTGTGATAAGTTTAGAATCAAAGATATTGCTTCAACGCCATATAACCCCATGGCAAATGGATTAGCCGAAGCTTTTAACAAGACAATCTTTAAACTCCTTCGAAAGTTTGTTTCTTCTAACAAACGAGACTGGGATGAAAAACTAGGAGAGTGTTTGTGGGCTTATCGCACCACCATTCGCAACCCAACAAAAACTACCCCGTTCTCCTTGGTTTATGGAAGTGAGGCCGTCTTGCCTCTTGAAATCCAGATACTATCTTTGAGAGTGGCCTTAGCCACAAAGATGACGACAGAAGAGCTCCATCAACAAAGATTGCAAGAACTAGAGGCGTTAGATGAAAAACGTCTCAGGGCTCAGCAACAAATTGAGTTGTATCAAGCCCGAATCTTGAAAACGTTCAATAAGAACGTTAAACCAAGGACCTTTAAATAAGGAGACTGGGTTCTGGCTATTAAAAGGCCAATGATTCTAACCCACAAGACTGAGGGTAAATTTGAACCCAAGTAGGAAGGACCGTTTGTTGTGGAGATGATATACTCTAGTGGAGCCGATTGCTTAATGAATCAGAACGGCGATAAAATGATGATGCCGATCAATGGAAAATTTCTAAAGAAATACTATACCTAAACTAAACCAGAAGGATGACAGAATAACTGTCACATCTGGTTCAGATCCCTAGGAGTATAACCATCCACTTGTTCAAGTTACGCAAATGAGCACTTGGACTTTTTGTCTTAAAACCAGGCATGCACAATTAGGCGCCTCTATCGAAATCTGATGATCCTGACCCGATCATCTTGGTGTGTGCAGTTCAAGTTACGCATGAGAGCCTTGAACCGCCCCCACTTGTTCAAGTTACGCAGATGAGCACTTGAACTTCTTTAAAACTAGGCATGCGCAGTTTGGCGCCTCTGCCAAAATCTGATGATCCTGACCCGATCATCTTTGTGTGTGCAGTTCAAGTTATGCATGAGAGGCTTGAACCGCCCCCACTTGTTCAAGTTACGCAGATGAGCACTTGAACTTCTTCTTAAAACTAGGCATGCGCAGTTTGGCGCCTCTGCCAAAATCTGATGATCCTGACCCGATCATCTTGGTGTGTGCAGTTCAGGTTACGCATGAGAGCCTTGAACCATCCCCATTTGTTAAAGTTATGCAGATGAGCACTTGGACTTCTTTTCTTAAAACCAGGCATGCGTAATTTGGTGCCTCTGCCGAAATCTTATGATCCTGACCCGATCATCTTGGAGTGCGCAGTTCAAGTTATGCATGAGAGCCTTGAACCGCCTCCAATCAAATTCTAGGCATGCGCAATTAGGCGGCTCCGCCAAAATTTGGTGATCCTTACCCGATTACCTTGGTATTATCAGTTTAAGTTACGCAGATGAGCCTTGGACTATTTTACCTAAACAACGAAATCATTTTGATGACAAGTTATCTGTTAAGCAAACAAATTTTGTAGCCAAACAGATAAAAGAATCAAAAGATTACCTTTATTCATAAGGATGAAAAGAATCAGTAAAGTTCTCTCTTTATTACAAGTTCTTATTACAAAAAGAATGAAGAATAAAAGAATAGAAAGAAAGTTATGGATCAATTTATTTGTCGTCTCGTCAATCACTCGACGATGAGTTTCCTCCACAGAGCGTTGAGCCTGCTGGCGTAAATTATCGTCGTTTAGTGCCAGTTGTTGGGCCAACCGCTGGCGAGATTCTTCAATAGTACGGCTTCTTATTTGGCCCTCCTGTTCGAGCTGTCCTTGTTGAAGAATCAGTTTTTCCCGTTTCTTAACGGATTCTCCTAATCGAGACTCGCTAGCTTCCAGAATAGCTCGAGCCTTAGCAATGGTCTCTCTGGCTCTAAGCATGGCGGCCTGACTTCCCTCAATCTCGAAGTCCACTATCTCTAACCCCCTGAGGATTGATTCTTGACTGGCTCAAAGCTCTGCTAACTCGCGAGACTAGACTTCCTCTTGGCACCTCAATTCCTCTTGACAAGCCACCAACTCTACCAGAAGCCGCGCTGACTCGATCTCGGTAATCTCTTCCACATCCGCTTGGCGAATTGTGTTTAGCGTATTCACCTGTTCTTCTAAAGCTTCAAGGCGGGCCCGATAGGGAGCTGCTCGGTCACGTCTCCCAATCCTTCCAATATTATCCAGATAGCTGGACAACATTGGACGTCCAAGATTGAAGAAATCTCTTCCGTTCAGGATCATTCCAATACACCTCCTTAGTAGCCGCAAAAAGTCATTTACACTGTGGTTGAAGAATTCTTCAAGAGGGTCCACAGTGTCTGTGTTTAAAGCAGGTAGCACTAAGGAAGATGTCGCTGGAGGATGAGTAGCGTCCGTTGGGGTCAAGGAAGAAGAAGTTCGTCCCTGTACTAGATTCATGACATGAGGGGCCAGTAAAGCCAACATGGAATTGGCAGAACTAGGAACCCGAGGAGAAGCATCATTAGTACAGATCACTCGGACAGCGCCACCAGCAGGGGTAGATGATGATATGTCCTCACCCGAAGTTCCTCCCATGGCAGAAGTAGCTTCGAATGAGAACTTCAAACTTTCTTCATCTCCTGCTGGCGGAGGACTTGGGGCTGGAGGAGTCACCAACATCTCAACAGCCATAATGGTAGAAGACGTTAATATTGCTGGCTCAGGAGCAGAAGGCATACCAACAACCACCGGAAAGGTTTCTTCAGAGCAGACCCCGGGTGTCGGAGATGGAAGACTTGGAGATGGGGGAGCCTCTCTTGCTACGGCCGCAATGATGACTTCTGTTCTGTCGTCACTCCATAGTTCATCAATGAGAGGAATCGATGAAGGAACTGAGCAGGTGGCCGGCATGAAGTAGTCTGCATCGAACTCATTTGCAGAACTACCTAAACCACCCACCGAGCCAGTGGTGCCAAAATAATCCACCTTTTCCTCAGACTCCCCCTTGATAGTCGAATGCATTGGCGAATGAGGTTGACTACCTACATCTCAGAGAAGCAAGTAGAAAGTGTTACACAAAATATAGAAACAGAAGATAGAAATATAAAATCTGAAAGGACCATACCAGGAGATATAAGTCCAGTGGTTGGACTTAAAGGAGGAGCTGTTGCTGTTTCCAGAAGTACACCCGTTTTACTACCCAGAGGTTGCGTCGCGGTGTGTTCGACGGATTCTGCAGATAGGGGAGTCGGGACCTCGGTATCACCTGAGACTTCAACAGGTCTGCTCTCCTCTCGTGAAATCGTTGGCAGAGACGAAACCAACAAATCTGAAGCAAACTTGGCTACCACCTCTTGAGAGACTAAGAGGGTCCCCGGGGCTAATTTCTGCTTCTTCTTTGCTGGTTCGCCTCTTCCAGCCCCGCGGCATTTTATGGTCGGACTCCGGGGACGAGGAATCAAGTTTTGAGGAGCACCGCCAGCATCAGCGTCATCCTCATCACCATCATTATCATCATCATCAGAACCGTCAACATCTGATGGATCGACTGCTGCGCCAAGAAATTCGTCCATTCCTTCACCCTTATTCTTTTAGCCCCCTTGCGGCTGAAATAAAAGGCCTCTATTTTCTTACAACAACTCCTGTTGATAGAAAAGTTAGGCACGTCAGCATTTGCGATACTATACCACGTGCAGAAGCTAAGAGTCATGGCTAACTCTGGCGACTTCTGAGGCAAGAGGAATTTAGCTCCGGTTCCACCAGCTACAAAATGGAACCAGCCGCGGGCGCCCTCGTACAAGTTCCCTTCATAAGCCAGATCCTTGTTCGGGTTACCCACATAAAGTTAGGAAGATCCAAACTGGTGAGCGAAGCAGCTCGGGATGTATGGTTCAACATAACACTTGGCGTCTTGACGATACACCAAGTGCTCGGGTTGGATATTAAGGAGCCACCAGAATACTCCTGAAGATAAGACAGTAAAATTATCCGCTCCCAAAGTATCCTTGAACTTCGACCCGTATTTCCTGTGGGGAAAATCTAGAAAGCATCGGAAGATCTCGTAATTTTGATGATGGCGGAGCGTCTTCCGGATTTGCAATATGTAATGACTTTTCCATGTAGAGATCATATAGCTCCAAAAGTAAAGGCTTGTCAGCAGAGGGGTGTTCGGCCGCACTCATTAAAGAGGGGCAGTGCATGACGAGCCACGCCATCAGATAAGTGTAAGGCATCTCCACCCTGGGGTTTGAGCCTTCGCCTTGACAGTCTCCTTTGACTTGCCTTTTCCTTGACCTTTTTCCTTGTCGACAAAAATGAAACCATTACAGAGCTCTCGTAGTCCCCTCTGTAGGTTGCATACCATCACGGGAAGGAGTCCGAAGGGTCGGCCGCAAGAAGAACTGCGGGATATACCACATTCATTGCAATTGCCTCCTTCGGCAAAAACGGCACGACACATCTATTTAACCATAGCATCAGGAATCTAGCAATGAGGCCTCTGTTGGATAGTGGGAACTGAGCTTGGTAGTGGAAACTCTTGAAGACTGTGCCAGGGTTGAATCCCCCTTCGTTGGATTCAGCCGTATAAAATATAACACGAGTCTTAGCAATACGGCGATCGATCTCCTTGACATCAACATGGGCATAGCCATGAACTATTGCCGAACTATCTTTGGAGTTTAAGCTGGCAAAATGGTAATCGGCCCATTTTTTGTGACCAATACCCTGATTACGCACACATGCCATGTCGGTACATATGCGGTAATGACACATCACCTCCCAGTAAGTGGTGTGATGCGCTCGTCCCTCACCTTCAGTATATTCAGCTCTTCGGTGGTAGGGATATACTCTTCATACGGGACTTCGCCCATTGACAACCCGGACACTTCAAACATCTCGTGGAGAGCAAATCCCAGCTCACCCACTGGTGTAAAGAAAGTGTCAGTTTCAGGGTTGTACATCTCCAGGAGACCGAAAAAGTGATAGGCACTCTGAGGAATCCCGAATTGAACATTTCTGATAGCTTTGTATAAGCCAATTTCTCTCAGAATTGGTTCATGTGAATCTAGCATGTATTGGACAAGGCGGGCCCACCACATATTGCCAGAAGAGTAGACCCAGCCAGGCATGCTAAAATCATTAGCTGGGTATTGGCCTCCTTGCGCCATTACTCGCTTAGGAAAGTTCGTGCGCGAATTGGGACCTCTCCTACTGGGTGCTCCTTAGTGATTCTCCCAGGAAGCAACCCAGTGATACATCTTGTGGGACCATCTTGGTAAGTCCCGTGTGTGCCCAATTTGCCTGTAGGGACACAATCGTATTCCTGGCTCAGCCCCCACTCCAATTTACGGTGCATGGCTAGCCTCTGAAGATAGACTAGAGGGTAGATACACTCCATGCTAGGCAAAAGCATTAGCAAATCACTAGATTGGTAAAGCCACATACACTCCTCCTCAGAGAGGATCTGGTCAGATTGCCCCATTGCATCTCCAAAAAGGAACGCTGGTTTCTCCAATACTTTCCGGTTCATAGCTTCAAAGGGAGTATCTGTTATGATTTTCCGTGCAGTAGCAGGGCTGTATCTGATTAGTTTTTCCCTGCGCTCTCTCAAATCAGGCTTGTAGGCAGCAAGAACAGTGGTGAAGCGAAATTCGGTGACTGAGTCTGCACCCCCGCCATAGCCAAAGTGATGTCCTTGAGAGATTTGATCCACTGAGTAGACAACTGCAAAAGAGGAATTAAGAATTAGGAAAATTTCTACAAATCAGAAAATTTTTCTAAGTATGAAAACGCGGAGTTAGGGATAACTCCGCGCGAAGTTAAGAAGATAGCCTCGCGTTTTGGCAAAATACGAGGATGATAAAATAACTTCGCGTTTACAAACACGAAGCTAAAATTCTAACCTCGCGTCCGAACGCGATAGTTAGCAAAAATAACTTCGCGTTTAAAATGCAGAGATAACGCGATAGCTTCGCGTGGAGGAAGATCAGAGATCTTTTCCTTCTTCTCCAAGCCATTTGGCCGGAGTACGGCGATCTCGCCGATAAAAGAGATGATTGGCCGGTTAAAATCGAGCCGAATCACTCTAAAATTATTCTAGAAAGCCCCAAAAGTGAGGTTCTTACCACCGATAGGCGAGGCGTGGACTGGCTCACCGCCGCCACGGCCGCTGCCGCCGCTGCTTGCGCCAGTCGCCGATGGTGAGGCTGCGCGAGAGGAAGCGCGAGTCTTGGGTAACATTGCTCTTGGAGAAATTGATGGAAACTCGGTCGAAATTAGTCTGGTCGCCTGAATCGCCTGATCGCCGGTCGTCTGGAGCACTGGAGTTCTTGAAAATTCTTCAGATGAGTGAAGAAGAAAGAGAAAAAGAAACTCTATTTAAATGAAAAAAACCGCCTCTTGGTATTCAGCGCGAAAATCGGAGCGACTAACTGATCAGTTACTCCCTAAAAATGCGAAGCTATTAGCTTCGCGTGGTCATCTGAAACGCGAAGCTATTAGCTCTACGCAACTATGCAAAACGCGAAGCTAACTTGGTATTTTAGCTACGCATTTCTATGAAGCATGGACTTGGCAAGCGTTATTTGGCGCCTTTGCCAAAATCTGATAATCGTCTCTCGATTATCTAGGCATGTGCAGTTCAAGTTACGCAAATGAGCACTTGAACTTTCTCCATCAAACTAAGGCATGCGCAATTAAGCACCTCTGTCTAAGTTAAATGATCCTTATCCGATCATTTCAGGTACTAACAAATCTAAGTTACGCAAATGAGTCTTAGATTGTTTTACCAAAATAATGAATCATCTATTTGTTGAGCAAGTAAAATTCTTGAAGCCAACAGATAAAGAGTCAAAAGAGTTATATTTATTCATGAAACAAAAGGTTACAAAAGAAGAGGGAGTTATCGCTCTCCCAAAAATTTCAACATATTCATCGACTCATCAATAACCCGACAACGAGTCTCCTCCATGGAGTGTTGAAATTCCCTGATTCACATGCAAAAGATCTCCTCTGCAAATGTCAACTATGATCTGTTTAAAGTTCTTAGTGGATCATCTGAAGATACTGCTACAAGAATCCTAATGAAGATGCACAAGTTGGATTCGACATGCTACAAGCTCTTAGATGATCATCTCTATCGCTTTGGAAAGCGACAGAGATTGTCATCTAACAGAAATGGTCCTCAAGAAAACTTAATGAGCTGCCGCAGAGTTTTTTGTAACTCCTTCAAAAGTTTATCTTTTGGAGCTAGAGCTTGAAACCTGCAACTATGTTGTAAAGCATATGCTTCTGACTTCCTTAGAGTTACTTTTGCTAATGAAGACTGGTAGAGCCGTATGCACTCCTCTTCAAAAAGGATCTGGTTCGAATACTCCACTGCAAAAGAAGAATCAAGAGTTAGAGAAAACTCGAAAAATCTTTTAAGTATAAAAATGCGGAGTTAAAAAAATAAATAATAATAACTTCGCGCGCAACTGAGGAAATAGCCTCGCGATTAAAACGCGACTGCTAGTCAAAATAGCCTCGCGATTAAAACGCGACTGCTAGTCAAAATAGTCTCGCGTTAAAACGCGACTGCTAGTCAAAATAGCCTCGCGATTGAAACGCGACTGCTAGTCAAAATAGCCTCGCGTTAAAACGCGACTGCTAGTCAAAATAGCCTCGCGATTGAAAAGCGACTGCTAGTCAAAATAGCCTCGCGTTGAAACGCGACTGCTAATTAAAATAGCCCCGTGTTTCAAACGCGAGGATGACGCGATAACTTCGCGTAAGAAGAAAACCAGAGTTCTTCTTTGCCTTCTCCTTTCTTCCCAAGCCTTACGGTCGGAGAACGGTGATCTCGCCGGTTCAAGAATGGTTGGTCGGATAAAATCAAGCCAAAACACTCCAAAATTGACTTAAGGAGTCTAAAAGATTGAGAATTTCTACCTCCAATTGGTGCAACATGGACTGGCTCGCCATTGTAGCCACTGCCTCGGCCGCTACCGCCGCTACTAGTGCCGGTCGCCGATGGTGAGGAGGCGTGCGATGCCGTACTCTTTTTAGATGACATCCTAGTGATGGAAAATCTATGGAAAATCGAACGAAGTTCGATCAATGACCGATCGTTTGCATGGGTTGCTCGTTTGAGCTCCAGACTCTTGGGTCCTTCGGATGAAATGAAGGAGAAGAAGAGCTTGAGGCTCTATTTAAATGATCCGTCTCTTGGTATTTGGCGCGAAAGACAAAGCAGAAGTAATTACTAAGCTATTAACTGAGTAATTACTGAACAGTTAATGAGCAATTACTCACTGAAAAGCGATGCTATTTAGCTCCGCGCAAGTGAGCAAAACGCGAGATAAACTTGGTATTTTAACTCCGCGTTTCCAATCTGAAGATCCAAAGTATTTCAAAATTTGCTAAGTCCTAAGCCATTTTGAAAACTTTGGAGGGGGTTCTGTTGGCAGTAAAAATTTCTAAGTAAATAGAGTTTTCCACAACAGAACGCGGAGCTAACTCTATAGCTCCGCGTTTGGCTAGTTTAGCCTCGCGTTTGAACAAAATGCGGAACTATTCAATAGCTCGCGTCAGTTCCGCGTTCTGGTTCAATAGCTCCGCGTTTTGATGCGATTAGCTCCGTGTGAGCAGATAACCAGAATCTCAAATTGATTGAGATTATGATTTGGGCTTATCCAAATACCCAAATTAAGTCCGATCAGAATTCTAAATCAAGAGATTTAAATCAAAACTAAGATATTTGATTGGAATCCTTGATTAGAGCAAATTCTGTTTAGATAGAAACTCTCAAATCATCATAAGGCTATAAATACCCTCTTGAGGAAGCCCTAGAGGTTTTTGTTTTGTCTTCTTTTTCTTCTTTTCGGCATCTTGGAGAATTCAAGTTACGCATAGTGCCTTGAATTCGTGAAAGACCAGAGAAGATCGTCTACAGTCGGCCGTCATCTTCGAGAGAGAAGATTACGACGTCAGATCGTCCAAAGGAGCTGCTTAACAGATCCCATCGGTACAGATCCCACAATTCATTGTAAAAGAGAGATATTGAAATATAAAATCCTCTTGTTTGTTTTTTTTATATTGTTCTCTTCTATTGTAATTCGAGTTATTTTAATGGAAGGAAGGTGAAGAAATTCCGCTGCGAACATGTAAGAGTAGACAGTACCTTTAAGTCCTCCTTGGGAGAGGAGGCTACATAAGCAAACTTTTTCCTTTTTTTCCAGTGATTTGTATTCACTCTTATTGACTGTATAATATTAGAGAATTCTCTGTAATTTTGATCTGATAATGAATAAAAAAGCTCTTTTTTTTTACATAACTAAAATTATTTGATGGATGATTCTTATGTTGATTACCAGAGGTAACTGTTAACTTGATAATCTTGAAATCAATCAAAATTTTCCAAGTACCCAAAATTACTGCGAATGAAAGAACTTCTTGTTGACAAATTTGATTCACCAGAGGTATTTTTAACTTGGCAAGTTAGAAAGAGGGAAAAGTGTGATTCGCCAGAAGTATTTTTAACTTGGCGAGTTTGGCAGAAGGAAAATTTGATTTGCCAGAGGTATTTTTAACTTGGCGAATTTGAAAGAAGGAAAAATGTCATTCGTCAGGGGTATTTTTTAACTTGGCGAATTTGAAAGAAGGAAAAATGTGATTCGCCAGGGGTATTTTTAACTTCGCAAATTTGAAAGAAGAAAAAATTTGATTCGTGATCTAAAGATTTTCAGTCCGGAATCATAAATCTTCATTAATGAACTTCAGATCATAGACAAACTTTTGTTCATTATTTGCATTGAACTACCCAAAGCGTGTTACGACTGGTGTTCTGCAATTTCACTAAGAATAATATTTCTTCAGGAATTTGCTGTTAATCGGCATCATAATCTTATCACCATTCGGTTTCTCCAACCGATATGCGCCGTTGGAATAGACGGTATTGATGTGTTATATTTACTGCAAGTGTACAGTATCGTTGTAGCGCTGTACAGGTCGTCTCACAGGGATCTAGGGTGTTTCTGCGTTCTTACTTTCTCTATAGTTCAACGGACTAACCAAAGGTTCTAGGTTGAGGTCGAATTTATCTAAGTAGCCTAGGATTTAGAATCCACTAATTTCCTACCATGTTCTTACTTCTAATATTTTCTTCTATCATAAAAATTCGATCTTTTTAGTTTAATTTTTACTTAAAGTGCCCTAAGCATGAGCTATCAAGTGTTGTGCAAGTATAACTCATCAAAGGATGCTACTTCTTATAAAAATAAACTAAATATTGTAGATAATTCAAATAAAATAGTAAAACCAGCAACCCCAATCCCTAACTAAGCATAGATTATCAAGAATCCTAATTCAAGTATAATCTATCAAAGTTCTAAACTTCGGGTCCTCATATTTTAATGTTTCATTTGAAAAATCATGGCTTTTATTAATTTTATTTAAGAAGAAAAATATTAGAAAATAATTACATGGTGGATCTTAGTTTCATCTACATCCTAGGGCTGATCTAATCAGCTACTCATGATTTTTGCTAAGGAAGATTATATTTTAATTCATACAATGATAAACCCTAATCTAGAAAGCCGTAAATCCTAAAATAAAAAGCAATTGAATTTATGCAGAAATAAAATAAAAATTGCAAAAATAATGGGTTACCTCTGGACACGGTGTTGTGCCGTCGACCTTCAGCAAAAACCCCCAATTCATTCAACAGAGAAAATCGCGTACAAAAATAAAATCCAGAATCCAGAATCCAGAATCCCGTCAAAAAACAAGGGTTGGCTCTTAAATAGGTCTCGGAAACCAAACCCTATTTCTAACCAGTTGACAAAAACTAAACAATTAAATTTAAGCCCACGAAGAAAATTCCTTTGCGAAAGCTACAGTGTTACCGCTAGTTAGCGGTAAAAACCGCTATTTAGCGGCTAAATATTGAGCAATTGTAATGAAATTTCTTCTGCAGAAGTATCTTCTCTTGTACTCTTCAATTTATTAACTTTATTTGACTTATAATTCCTGCAGTACTTTGATGTTGTAGTCTTGCCCGATTTAGAAACTTTTCGGCGTTTGATTTCCTAGTCCAACTATTGTTTCATGTCTCCTTCTTGTATAATTCGGATTACCTGCAAAAGACACTGAAAATACCCGAGTAGCATTTATTTATACACAAAAATAGATAAAATATGAGAGGAAAAATACAATATATGATATTCATCACACCCCCACACCTATCTTTTGCTAGTCCTCGAGCAAAACCTAATTCTAAAAAGAAAAATAAAAATCCTAACTCACTTTCGCAGGAGTCGCGATTGCACTTAGCACGTGCAACAAGCCTTTAAACCCCTAGGTTACCCTAGTGGACGAGTTGTGTCTCGTGAGGGTTTGCAGTGAATATACCCACAAAATTCAAGAAGAAAATAGATTAAGGAATAAAGAAGAGAAAAATAAGGATAACCGCAAATCAAGAAAAATAAAATTTTGTACAAAAGAAAGATTTTTTTTTTTAATAATATTTTCATCAATTGGTCTCACTAATATACAAACTCAAGAACGCATTTAGATTATCAATCTTTTAAATTGAGCGTCATATCAGATACACTTATCATTTTAATCAAAAATTTAAAACTTATCTTTCAATATCTACTAAGAGATAATTTATTAGCTCATATACATCTACGTGCATGTGTGATAGTCTACTTTGGTTTTAGACTCCAACTCTAACTTATGATTCATCTCCTCTCTCATAACAAATTTTTTTTTTTTTTTTTTTTTTTAAGAATATTTCACCTTTCATGCGAATATTTACGCTTACTTAGGCGCAAAGTACCCGATTACTTGGATCATACTCTTTTTTCACTCTTGAGGCTATTGCCTTAATACCAGGCGCACCCCATTATTTTATTCTCACCTTTTTTTTTCATTTTTTTCTAATTTTTTATTTTTTTTAGAGAGAGAAAACTTACTCAATCGTTATCATATTTGTCCTTAACCTAATAAACTATTGTGAAGTGAAAAATAGATGTATGCTTGCCTCAAAACTACTGTTAGCAATATTTATTTTTCAGATTTTGATCTTTTTCATAAATTTCAAAGTGTATCATCCAATCTACTCTCCTATCCAATTTCAAATCTAAATTTATCCATTTATCTGTAATTAGTTTGGTCTATTGATGAAAAATATAATTTTTCTTTTTAAAAAATTTTTTCATTTTTTTTTATTTTTTAAATTAGTTACCCTAAAAACTACCCAAAGTGTAAAATAAAGAAACCCAAAATATTAAAAAAAAAAACATAAAAAATAAAATAAAGTCCTAAAAATAAAAATCTCCTAAAAACTACTCTCCCACACCTAAACTTGTGTATGCCCTCATACACAAACAAGTGTGGTAAAACAAAATGTGAAAAATATTATACAAATACTATACAAATAATGAGAGTCGTAAAAGTTACGATCTCAATATCATCACCCTATTAATGCATGAAAAGCGGTTACGACCTCTCGATCGCTTCCCACTTTCATAGTGTGTACGTTTTAAACGTGAAGTGGGTGCATTATTGTATTTCATCAACCTCTTACAAGTCACGAGATTACCTATCTGCTTCTTATGTCGTCCTCGCTTTTTCTTTGTCCACATGTAAGCATTAACAATTGGATTAAAGAATTCTTTATTATAAACCTGCCAATCATCATTAGTAACAAGCATACATATAGAAATATCATGAGGTGAGAAGAGTCTAATATGATTAAATGAATGTGGTGGTGGCTCTTCTAACTCATGAAGTAATGCGAGCTCCTCTGCAAACAAATCCTCAAAAGTTTGCTCATAATTCAATGGCACACTTGCACAAGTATCATCATATATTAAATTAGTATGTTCCAATTCTTCTAATAGTATGAGCTCATCTTTGAATATTTGCTCAAATGAAGGTTCATCATCAGTGGAAGAGGTCGAATGAGTGTGCAAACTATGAATCATATTGACCTCAATGAGAGAGCTCGTTGCATGCTCATCCATATTAAATATGTTCAATGTCACAGTCATATTTCCAAACGATAACTTCATGAGACCACTCCTACAATCAATCAATGCATTTGATGTTGCAAGGAATGGTCTACCCAAGATAATGGGAATTTGATTCCGTAGATTGGAGATTGGCTCAGTTTCTAAAACAATAAAGTCTACAGGAAAAATAAACTCGCCAACCTTAATGAGCACATCTTCAACCATACCAAATGGTCTCTTAATTGAACGATCAGCTAGCTGTAATGTGACCTTGGTAGGTTGAAGTTTTCCTAACCCCAGTTGTTGATAAACAGTGTAAGGAAGCAAATTGACACTTGCCCCTAAATCAAGCAATGCCCTATCAAATATAGTGTTCCCAATGGTGCATGATATTGTAGGGGAACCTGGATCTTTGTACTTGATAGGCAAGGAGTTAGAGAGGATATGTGATATATTTGCAGCAAGAAAAACTTTCTCAGGAACGTTTCTTGCTCGTTTCTTACTGCACAAATCCTTGAGGAACTTAGCATAAGTAGGAACCTGTTGTATCATGTCAAGGAGTGGAATATTAACCTTCACTTGCTGAAATGTTTCAAGAATCTTTGCTACTTGCGGTGAAGGCTTCCTAAGCCGATTTGGATATGGTGCTTTCGGCTCAGGAACAGGTTCTTCCAAAACATGACGATGATGGAGGTGATGGAGATGATTGTGGAGAAACGGGTGGAAGAGATGATGTAGCCTGCGAGATAGTAGGAGTGGGATCAGGGGGCACGGCTACACTATTATCCACTTGCTTGCCAGATCTAAGCGTGTGAATGGCAGTGCATTGGTAGACATGCGACTGATATGAGTTTGAGGAACTAGCGTTAGGATTTGGTATGGGTTGACTTGGAAAAGTGCCCTTGCCACGTTCACTCATTTGATTAGCTAGTTGTCCAACCTGCTGCTCTACATTCTTAATAGATTGAGAGTTCACGAGCAGGTGCTGATCTGTTCTTTGAATAAAATCAGTTGACACTTTCATAAAATTCTGCATGTATGTGTCAAGGTTGGACTGAGACTTGAGAAGATTTTCAACGTGCTTCTCAAGTGACTGAAGTCGCTTTTCTTGTTCATTATTAGACCCCTGTTGTGCATATGAGTGGTTTTGTACAGGTGGTCTATTCTGGTTGTTCCCATGGTTTGAAATATTTGGGTGTTGATAAGTACCCATATTTGGTCTTGGAAACTGACCAGTGGCTGGAAGTTGCATGTTAGGGTTAGGGCCCCCCCTGATATTGCCCTTGACCCCATGATAGATTTGGATGATTTCTCCGGCCAGGATTGTATGTAGGAGCGTAAGGATTGTTCATGGGTTGTTGATATAAGGCGTTAGCCTGCTCAAGTGTGCGACCCATGGAATTCATTAACAATGGACACTCCTCCACAACGTGATTGAGAGTTCCGCAATTAAAGCATGTGGGACTTTGGAGTTGATTCACTTGACCCACTGGTGGAGACTGAGCACTAGGAGTCTCCAGTGCCTCAATTCTTCTCATAAGGGCTGCGATATTTGCTTTAGCAGCTATAGAGCTGTCGACGCTATGGATCCCACTCTTATGAGCAGAAGTTGATATACTGGGCTTCTCAGTGGAACTCTCCCACTGCATAGTCTTCCATGATAAGTCCTCAAGAAAGTCCCATGCTTCATCCTCGTTTTTCTTCATAAACTCCCCTTGACACATGGATTCCAGAAGAGTTTTGGATGTGTAATCAAGTCCTTCGTATATGATTTGACACAACCGCCACTTTTCTATCGCATGGTGGGGGCACTGAGCCAATAAATCCTTGAACCGTTCTAAGTATTTCCAGAAAGGTTCTCCCGACACTTGACGGAATTGATTAATTTGATTTCTGATTCTCGCCGTCTTGTGCGTGGGATAATATTTCTTGAGAAACACTGTAACGAATTCATCCCAAGTAGTGATTGAATCAGAAGGCATACTGTACAACCACTTCTTGGCATTATCCTTAAGTGCAAAAGAGATGAAGCGGAGCTTAACTGCGTCCTCCGATAAGTTTTGCAGTTTTATCATTACGCATACTTCTTGAAATTCACTGATAAAGAGATATGCATCTTCTGAATCAGAACCAGTGAATTTGGGAAGCATACTAATGTACTGCGGTTTTAATTCATAGTGATTACCCGCTACGTGTGGAAGTTTGATGCATGATGGTAATGATGTACGCAACGGGTAACATCGATCCTGAAGGATCGGGATCGGCTGGTCCATCTTGTCTCCCATAATCAAATCTGATCTCACAAGTCGACCAAATTGATCACGGTTCCAATGTGATATAAACCAGCGACCGTGAGTGTATGCGTGAACTTCCTAAACTAATGCAAGAAGTGGAGTGTTGTGGAGAGATAAAACGGTGGAATGATATGATCAACTAAAAATGTGATTTCTACTATCCTAATTTTTTTTATTGTTTTTTTTAAGTTTTCTACACAACTAGAAAATAAAACTATAGAAACAGAGAAAATTTGGGTCCAGAAATTACCTGTTGGACCGCTAAATAGCGGCTCTAGCCGCTTAATAGCGGTAAAACTGGAGAATTTGACTTTGTGCTTTTTTATACTTGGTCCATAGGCTCTTTTAATACTTTAAATCTTCCTGTCTTTGCAATTTCTATTTCCTGCACACTCACACACACTGTTAACCCGTAAAATGCTAGAAAAAGCTAGAAAAATACCGTCGATCTCCGGCAATGGCGCCAAAAACTTGATGTGTTATATTTACTGCAAGCGTACAGTATCGTTGTAGCACTGTACAGGTCGTCTCACAGGGATTTAGAGTGTTTCTGCGTTCTTACTTTCTCTATAGTTCAACGGACTAACCAAAGGTTCTAGGTTGAGGTCGAATTTATCTAAGTAGCCTAGGATTTAGAATCCACTAATTTCCTACCATGTTCTTACTTCTAATATTTTCTTCTATCATAAAAATTCGATCTTTTTAGTTTAATTTTTACTTAAAGTGCCCTAAACATGAGCTATCAAGTGTTGTGCAAGTATAGCTCATCAAAGGATGCTACTTCTTATAAAAATAAACTAAATATTGTAGATAATTCAAATAAAATAGTAAAACCAGCAACCCCAATCCCTAACTAAGCATAGATTATCAAGAATCCTAATTCAAGTATAATCTATCAAAGTTCTAAACTTCGGGTTCTCGTATTTTAATGTTTCATTTGAAAAATCATGGCTTTTATTAATTTTATTTAAGAAGAAAAATATTAGAAAATAATTACATGGTGGATCTTAGTTTCATCTACATCCTAGGGCTGATCTAATCAGCTACTCATGATTTTTGCTAAGGAAGATTAGATTTTAATTCATACAATGATAAACCCTAATCTATAAAGCGGTAAATTCTAAAATAAAAAGCAATTGAATTTATGCAGAAATAAAATAAAAATTGCAAAAATAATGGGTTACCTCTGGACACGGTGTTGTGCCGTCGACCTTCAGCAAAAACCCCCAATTCATTCAACAGAGAAAATCGCGTACAAAAATAAAATCCAGAATCCAGAATCCCGTCAAAAAACAAGGGTTGGCTCTTAAATAGGTCTCGGAAACCAAACCCTATTTCTAACCAGTTGACAAAAACTAAACAATTAAATTTAAGCCCACGAAGAAAATTCCTTTGCGAAAGCTACAGTGTTACCGCTAGTTAGCGGTAAAAACTGCTATTTAGCGGCTAAATATTGAGCAATTGTAATGAAATTTCTTCTGCAGAAGTATCTTCTCTTGTACTCTTCAATTTATTAACTTTATTTGACTTATAATTCCTGCAGTACTTTGATGTTGTAGTCTTGCCCGATTTAGAAACTTTTCGGCGTTTGATTTCCTAGTCCAACTCTTGTTTCATGTCTCCTTCTTGTATAATTCGGATTACCTGCAAAAGACACTGAAAATACCCGAGTAGCATTTATTTATACACAAAAATAGATAAAGTATGAGAGGAAAAATACAATATATGATATTCATCACACCCCCACACCTATCTTTTGCTAGTCCTCGAGCAAAACCTAATTCTAAAAAGAAAAATAAAAATCCTAACTCACTTTCGCGGAAGTCGCGATTGCACTTAGCACGTGCAACAAGCCTTTAAACCCCTAGGTTACCCTAGTGGACGAGTTGTGTCTCGTGAGGGTTTGCAGTGAATATACCCACAAAATTCAAGAAGAAAATAGATTAAGGAATAAAGAAGAGAAAAATAAGGATAACCGCAAATCAAGAAAAATAAAATTTTGTACAAAAGAAAGATTTTTTTTTTTAATAATATTTTCATCAATTGGTCTCACTAATATACAAACTCAAGAACGCATTTAGATTATCAATCTTTTAAATTGAGTGTCATATCAGATACACTTATCATTTTAATCAAAAATTTAAATCTTATCTTTCAATATCTACTAACAGATAATTTATTAGCTCATATACATCTACGTGTATGTGTGATAGTCTACTTTGGTTTTAGACTCCAACTCTAACTTATGATTCATCTCCTCTCTCATAACAATTTTTTTTTTTTTTTTTTTTTTTTAAGAATATTTCACATTTCATGCGAATATTTACGCTTACTTAGGCGCAAAGTACCCGATTAGTTGGATCATACTCTTTTTTCACTCTTGAGGCTATTGCCTTAATACCAGGCGCACCCCATTATTTTATTCTCACCTTTTTTTTTTCATTTTTTTCTAATTTTTTATTTTTTTTAGAGAGAGAAAACTTACTCAATCGTTATCATCTTTGTCCTTAACCTAATAAACTATTGTGAAGTGAAAAATAGATGTATACTTGCCTCAAAACTACTGTTAGCAATATTTATTTTTCAGATTTTGATCTTTTTCATAAATTTCAAAGTGTATCATCCAATCTACTCTCCTATCCAATTTCAAATCTAAATTTATCCATTTATCTGTAATTAGTTTGGTCTATTGATGAAAAATATAATTTTTCTTTTTAAAAAAATTTTTCATTTTTTTTTATTTTTTAAATTAGTTACCCTAAAAACTACCCAAAGTGTAAAATAAAGAAACCCAAAATATTAAAAATAAAAAACATAAAAAATAAAATAAAGTCCTAAAAATAAAAATCTCCTAAAAACTACTCTCCCACACCTAAACTTGTGTATGCCCTCATACACAAACAAGTGTGGTAAAACAAAATGTGAAAACTATTATACAAATACTATACAAATAATGAGAGTCGTAAAAGTTACGATCTCAATATCACCACCCTATTAATGCATGAAAAGCGGTTACGACCTCTCGATCGCTTCCCACTTTCATAGTGTGTACGTTTTAAACGTGAAGTGGGTGCATTATTGTATTTCATCAACCTCTTACAAGTCACGAGATTACCTATCTGCTTCTTATGTCGTCCTCGCTTTTTCTTTGTCCACATGTAAGCATTAACAATTGGATTAAAGAATTCTTTATTATAAACCTGCCAATCATCGTTAGTAACAAGCATACATATAGAAATATCATGAGGTGAGAAGAGTCTAATATGATTAAATGAATGTGGTGGTGGCTCTTCTAACTCATGAAGTAATGCGAGCTCCTCTGCAAACAAATCCTCAAAAGTTTGCTCATAATTCAATGGCACACTTGCACAAGTATCATCATATATTAAATTAGTATGTGCCAATTCTTCTAATAGTATGAGCTCATCTTTGAATATTTGCTCAAATGAAGGTTCATCATCAGTGGAAGAGGTCGAATGAGTGTGCAAACTATGAATCATATTGACCTCAATGAGAGAGCTCGTTGCATGCTCATCCATATTAAATATGTTCAATGCCACAGTCATATTTCCAAACGATAACTTCATGAGACCACTCCTACAATCAATCAATGCATTTGATGTTGCAAGGAATGGTCTACCCAAGATAATGGGAATTTGATTCCGTAGATTGGAGATTGGCTCAGTTTCTAAAACAATAAAGTCTACAGGAAAAATAAACTCGCCAACCTTAATGAGCACATCTTCAACCATACCAAGTGGTCTCTTAATTGAACGATCAGCTAGCTGTAATGTGACCTTGGTAGGTTGAAGTTTTCCTAACCCCAGTTGTTGATAAACAGTGTAAGGAAGCAAATTGACACTTGCCCCTAAATCAAGCAATGCCCTATCAAATATAGTGTTCCCAATGGTGCATGATATTGTAGGGGAACCTGGATCTTTGTACTTGATAGGCAAGGAGTTAGAGAGGATATGTGATATATTTGCAGCAAGAAAAACTTTCTCAGGAACGTTTCTTGCTCGTTTCTTACTGCACAAATCCTTGAGGAACTTAGCATAAGTAGGAACCTGTTGTATCATGTCAAGGAGTGGAATATTAACCTTCACTTGCTGAAATGTTTCAAGAATCTTTGCTACTTGCGGTGAAGGCTTCCTAAGCCGATTTGGATATGGTGCTTTCGGCTCAGGAACAGGTTCTTCCAAATGAGTACATGACGATGATGGAGGTGATGGAGATGATTGTGGAGAAACGGGTGGAAGAGATGATGTAGCCTGCGAGATAGTAGGAGTGGGATCAGGGGGCACGGCTACACTATTATCCACTTGCTTGCCAGATCTAAGCGTGTGAATGGCATTGCATTGGTAGACATGCGACTGATTGGAGTTTGAGGAACTGGCGTTAGGATTTGTTATGGGTTGACTTGGAAAAGTGCCCTTGCCACGTTCACTCATTTGATTAGCTAGTTGTCCAACCTGCTGCTCTACATTCTTAATAGATTGAGAGTTCACGAGCAGGTGCTGATCTGTTCTTTGAATAAAATCAGTTGACACTTTCATAAAATTCTGCATGTATGTGTCAAGGTTGGACTGAGACTTGAGAAGATTTTCAACGTGCTTCTCAAGTGACTGAAGTCGCTTTTCTTGTTCATTATTAGACCCCTGTTGTGGATATGAGTGGTTTTGTACAGGTGGTCTATTCTGGTTGTTCCCATGGTTTGAAATATTTGGGTGTTGATAAGTACCCATATTTGGTCTTGGAAACTGACCAGTGGCTGGAAGTTGCATGTTAGGGTTAGGGCCCCCCTGATATTGCCCTTGACCCCATGATAGATTTGGATGATTTCTCCGGCCAGGATTGTATGTAGGAGCGTAAGGATTGTTCATGGGTTGTTGATATAAGGCGTTAGCCTGCTCAAGTGTGCGACCCATGGAATTCATTAACAATGGACACTCCTCCACAACGTGATTGGGAGTTCCGCAATTAAAGCATGTGGGACTTTGGAGTTGATTTACTTTACCCACTGGTGGAGACTGAGCACTAGGAGTCTCCAGTGCCTCAATTCTTCTCATAAGGGCTGCGATCTTTGCTTCAGCAGCTATAGAGCTGTCGACGCTATGGATCCCACTCTTATGAGCAGAAGTTGATATACTGGGCTTCTCAGTGGAACTCTCCCACTGCATAGTCTTCCATGATAAGTCCTCAAGAAAGTCCCATACTTCATCCTCGTTTTTCTTCATAAACTCCCCTTGACACATGGATTCCAGAAGAGTTTTGGATGTGTAATCAAGTCCTTCGTATATGATTTGACACAACCGCCACTTTTCTATCGCATGGTGGGGGCACTGAGCCAATAAATCCTTGAACCGTTCTAAGTATTTCCAGAAAGGTTCTCCCGACACTTGACGGAATTGATTAATTTGATTTCTGATTCTCGCCGTCTTGTGCGTGGGATAATATTTCTTGAGAAACACTGTAACGAATTCATCCCAAGTAGTGATTGAATCAGAAGGCATACTGTACAACCACTTCTTGGCATTATCCTTAAGTGCAAAAGGGATGAAGCAGAGCTTAACTGCGTCCTCCGATAAGTTTTGCAGTTTTATCATTACGCATACTTCTTGAAATTCACTGATAAAGAGATATGCATCTTCTGAATCAGAACCAGTGAATTTGGGAAGCATACTAATGTACTGCGGTTTTAATTTATAGTGATTACCCGCTACGTGTGGAAGTTTGATGCATGATGTTAATGATGTACGCAATGGGTAACATCGATCCTGAAGGATCGGGATCGGCTGGTCCATCTTGTCTCCCATAATCAAATCTGATCTCACAAGTCGACCAAATTGATCACGGTTCCAATGTGATATAAACCAGCGACCGTGAGTGTATGCGTGAACTTCCTAAACTAATGCAAGAAGTGGAGTGTTGTGGAGAGATAAAACGGTGGAATGATATGATCAACTAAAAATGTGATTTCTACTATCCTAATTTTTTTTATTGTTTTTTTTTAAGTTTTCTACACAACTAGAAAATAAAACTATAGAAACAGAGAAAATTTGGGTCCAGAAATTACCTGTTGGACCGCTAAATAGCGGCTCTAGCCGCTGAATAGCGGTAAAACTGGAGAATTTGACTTTGTGCTTTTTTATACTTGGTCCATAGGCTCTTTTAATCCTTTAAATCTTCCTGTCTTTGCAATTTCTATTTCCTGCACACTCACACACACTGTTAACCCGTAAAATGCTAGAAAAAGCTAGAAAAATACCGTCGATCCCCGGCAACGGTGCCAAAAACTTGATGTGTTATATTTACTGCAAGCGTACAGTATCGTTGTAGCGCTGTACAGGTCGTCTCACAGGGATGTAGGGTGTTTCTGCGTTCTTACTTTCTCTATAGTTCAACGGACTAACCAAAGGTTCTAGGTTGAGGTCGAATTTATCTAAGTAGCCTAGGATTTAGAATCCACTAATTTCCTACCATGTTCTTACTTCTAATATTTTCTTCTATCATAAAAATTCGATCTTTTTAGTTTAATTTTTACTTAAAGTGCCCTAAGCATGAGCTATCAAGTGTTGTGCAAGTATAGCTCATCAAAGGATGCTACTTCTTATAAAAATAAACTAAATATTGTAGATAATTCAAATAAAATAGTAAAACCAGCAACCCCAATCCCTAACTAATCATAGATTATCAAGAATCCTAATTCAAGTATAATCTATCAAAGTTCTAAACTTCGGGTTCTCGTATTTTAATGTTTCATTTGAAAAATCATGGCTTTTATTAATTTTATTTAAGAAGAAAAATATTAGAAAATAATTACATGGTGGATCTTAGTTTCATCTACATCCTAGGGCTGATCTAATCAGTTACTCATGATTTTTGCTAAGGAAGATTAGATTTTAATTCATACAATGATAAACCCTAATCTAGAAAGCGGTAAATCCTAAAATAAAAAGCAATTGAATTTATGCAGAAATAAAATAAAAATTGCAAAAATAATGGGTTACCTCTGGACACGGTGTTGTGCCGTCGACCTTCAGCAAAAACCCCCAATTCATTCAACAGAGAAAATCGCGTACAAAAATAAAATCCAGAATCCAGAATCCAGAATCCCGTCAAAAAACAAGGGTTGGCTCTTAAATAGGTCTCGGAAACCAAACCCTATTTCTAACCAGTTTAAAAAAACTAAAAAATTACATTTAAGCCCATGACGAAAATTCCTCTGCGAAAACTACAGTATTATCGATATTTAGCGGTAAAAACCGCTATTTAGCGGCTAAATATTGAGAAATTGTACTGAAATTTCTTCTACAGAAGTATCTTCTCTTGTAATCTTCAATTTATTAACTTTATTTGACTTATAATTCATGAAGTACTTTGATGTTGTAGTTTTGCCCGATTTAGAAACTTTTCGGCGTTTGATTTCCTAGTCCAACTCTTGTTTCATGTATCCTCCTTGTATAATTCGGATTACCTGCAAAAGACACTGAAAATACCCGAGTAGTATTTATTTATACACAAAAATAGATAAAGTATGAGAGGAAAAATACAATATATGATATTCATCAGGTATCAATGACAAAAGGTCCCTTCCACTTCGGCTGGAACTTTTCCTATGCTTTTGGTTAGTTATGATCGGTCTTCTGACTGACAGGACCAGATCACCCTTCTTGAAAGTTCTCTGTTTGGCCTTCTTGTTAAAGGTTCTGGAGATCCGCGCCTGGTATAGTTCAATACTCTGTTGAGCTTCCAAGCGCTTATCATCCAAGACTTCTAATTCTGGAGCCTTTGCTAATGCCTTTTTTCTTCCATCATCCTACTTGTTAACGCGACTCGCAACGATGGAATTTGGATTTCCAAAGGAAAAACTGCTTCTGATCCATATACCAAGGAGAAGGGTGTGGCATTGTTGGATGTTCGGACTGTAGTGCGATATGCCCACAGACATTCTCCGAGCTTCTCATCCCAGTCCCTCTGATTGGACGTTATGAACTTTTTGTGAAGTTTTACAATGGTCTTATTAAAAGCTTCTGCTAGACCATTGGCTGCAGGGTAATATGGCGATGAAGCTACATCTTCGATCATATACTTGTTGCAGAATCTGGAATATACTTGGCTCACAAACTGGGGCCCGTTGTCATGAATTATTCTTCTGGGCACCCCGAAGCGATAAAGCACATGGTGCTTGATGAATTTGATAATATCTGATGACTTTACTTCGGTTAGGGAAATAGCCTCAGTCCATTTCGAAAAGTAGTCCGTTATAGCTAAACTGAACCGGTGTCCTCTTGTTGATGACAGAGAAATTGGCCCGACAATGTCCATATCCCATTGCTCAAATGGCCACGATGTAGCCGTTGGGTGGAGATACTCCGAAGCTTGATGTATAAATCCGCATGTAGTTGGCAGGTCCTACACTTCTTAGCATAGTTAACCGCTTCTGTCATCATCTTAGGCCAGTAATAACCCATCCTTCGGATTTTATCCTAGAGTTTTGTCCCTGGCTGGTGCGCTCCGCAGATGCCAGTATGAGCTTCTTCGAGTACTTTTTGAGCTTCACGAGTGGAGAGACAGCGGAGTAAAATTCCATCATAAGATTTTCTATACAACGTCTGGAGCTCCGCATTATAGTAGAACCGGACAGCCCTTCTCTGAATTGCCCTGGCTTCTTTTTAATCTTCAGGTAATATACCATAAAGGATATAGTCTATATAAGGAAAATGCAAATCCCTTGGTTCTAGGTTTGATTCAAAAACATCAACTTCGTCTTCCTATGGTTTCTACATTTCATCTTTGAGTTCGTCCTTTGGACAAAATAATTCTTTGCATCCTACTGTAATTTGCATTCTAGCATGCTTGGGCAAAGCTAATGTAGCAGTTAGGGAAGCTAGTGAATCTGCATAACTATTTCAGTGACGCTTTACGTGGCTGATGTAGAAACCATCGAAACCATCGACGATCTTGATCACCACACGATAATACGGCAGGAAGTCTTCATGTTTGACTTCGTACTCCCCTTTTACTTGATTTACAATGAGTTGAGAGTCCCCATATGCCTCCAAATATTTGACCCCCAGTTGCTTAGCTATTTTTAAGCCGATTAGGAGGGCATTATACTCCGCGACATTGTTGGAGCACGAGCTTGTTAATGAGTAAGCTCGAGGAATGATGTGGTTGTGAGGGGAGATGAAAACAACTCCTACCCCCGCTGTCATCTTTCTTTCGGATCCCGTTCGGGAGGCACCATCGAAGAAAGGCTGCCATACACCTTTTGATACTGTATTTGCCTCGGAAGGCTTTCGCGAGTCATCTTTTTCTAGAGTCGGGTTCCATTCTTCTAGCTCTCCCGGGATTTGCATGTATAATTTCGAGGATGTCGGGATTGGATATTCGGCTAGGAAGTCGGCCACGGCCTGTCCTTTAACAGACTTCTGCGGGACAAAGCGCATATCATACTGTGATAGCAGAATAGCCCAATTGAATAGTCTTGAATTTAACGATCCGGGTTTAGTCATTAGAATTCTCAGGGGGTTAACTCTCAATACAACATGGATGGTTTGTCAAACTAAGTAGTGTCGCATTTTCTGTACTGCGAACACTAAAGCTAGACATTCCTTTTCCACTGGATTATACCGATGTTCTGCCCCGATCATCACTCTGCTGAAATAATAAATAGCTTGTTCGTGATCTGACTCATTCTTTTGTGCTAACAATACTCCCAAAGAATGGTCCATCGCCCTTACATATAACAGGAAAGGTATTCCCGAGACTGGGGCTACAAGTACTGGTGGCTTCATTAGATATTGTTTGATTTCTTCAAAAGCCTTTTGGCACGCGTCATCCCAAACAAATGACACTCCTTTCCTCATTAATCTGGTGAAAGGCTGACACTTACCAGAAAAATTTGATGTAAACCTGCGGATATACGCCAGCCTACCTGGTAGTCCCCTTAACTCTTTGAGGTTACTGGGAGATGGCATGTCTTGGATAGCCTTGACCTTATCTGGATCAAGATAAATTCGTTTCGACATTACGACGAAGCCGAGGAATTTTCCACTGGAAATCCCCAGGAAAGACTTGGTTGGATTCATCTTGAGATGGTGTTTCCTCATAAGATCGAACACCGTTTTCAAATCCTTCAGGTGGTCGTCCTTGTTTCTGCTTTTAATTACTAGGTCGTCTATGTAACACTCCACTGTCTTTCGGAGATGCTCTTGAAATATTACATTCATGGCATGTTGATATGTAGCACCTGCGTTCTTCAAGCCGAAAGGTATGACTGTGTAGCAATACACCCCGAGCGGTGTTCTGAAGGATGTATGCTTCTCATCATCAGGGTACATCTTTATTTGATTATATCCCGAGAACCCATCCATGAACGTCATATGCTCATACCCGCAAGTATTATCAATCATAACATTGTTGGCAGTGAAAATTTCTAAGTTAAAAGGATTTTCCATAACAGAACGCGGAGCTAATTCAATAGCCCCGCGTTTGGTTATATTAACCCTGCGTTTGAATAAAACACGGAGATGTTTAATAGCTCCGCGTTGATTCCGCAGTCTGGCTTGTATTAGCCTCGCGTTTGAGTAAAACGCGGAGATGATCAATAGCTCCGCGTTAGCTCCGCATTTTGGTTATTTAGCGTCGCGTTTTGATGCGATTAAAACTCCGCGTAAGCAGATAACCAGAATCTCATATTGATTGAGATTATGATTTTGGGCTTATCCAAATACCCAAATCAAGTCTAATCAGGATTCCATCAAAACTAAGATATTTGATTGGAATCCTTGATGAATGCGAGTTCTATTTAGATAGAAACTCTTGCATTAACCTGGGGCTATAAATACCTTCTTGGTGAAACCCTAAAGGATCTTTTGGAAGTTTTGGTAAAATTCAAGTACGCGTGAGAGCCTTGAACTAATCAAAACCAGAGATCAGGGAGCTTCTTCTTCTTTTTGGCATCGGAAGCCTCCTATCGATCCTTTGGCAATTCAAGTACGCGAGAGAGCCTTGAAGCCTTTGCTGATCATCCTCTGAAATCTTAGAGAATTCAAGTTACGCACAGAGCCTTGAGTTCGTGAAGATCAGAGAAAACTACCATCTTCTTTCTGGAGTTCTTGAGAAGTTCGAGTTACGCGAGAGAGCCTTGAACGAATCAAAACCAGAGAAGATCGTCTATATTCGGCCGATATCTTTAAAAGAGAAGATTTCAACGTACCGATCGTCCAAAGAAACTGCTTGACAGATCCCATCGCCACAGATCCCACAACTATTGTAAAAGAGAGAGATTGAACTATAAAATCCTCTCGTTTGTTCTTTTTTATATCTTGTTCACTTTCATTGTAATTTAAGTTAATTCAATGGGAGGAAGCGAAGGAACTTTTGCGACGAACAAACTGGCGACCACAGTGGGAGCCATCTCTTTCACTGATGAAGAGATTGTGGCGCAATCGGACGTTGACTTGATCGGATCCGAAGTAGACACGCTGATCGTTGAAATCGACCAGCAGAAGTACGAGGAGTTCCTCTCCTCCGGATCAGGTGACTTGGATGAGACACGGCACTATCGCCGTATGTACTCCAATGCCCGAGTGACGGGTAGAAAGGTATCCACCGAGAGACGGGGATCCTTGGAGACTACGGTTATAACGCCGGAGTCCACACAAGAAATCCTAACCGAGGAAGAGCTTCCGATTGCCGAAGAAGACATGGGAACTGGACTGACCAGGACCCAACTCTGGAACAGGAACCAGAGAGCGAGGCGTAGAGCCCTCAAAGCCTGCCTTGGACGCGGAGCTAACTCTAGAGGACGCGAGGCTATGGTCCCTCGCAAATTGGCTCACGCTACCCGCGAGACCAATCTCTACCGCGTTAAACGCGAAGATACAACTTGCCTTAAAAGCAAGGAAAAGCCAACGTGTGATTTTCCACGCGAGGCTGGTAATACTGGCGAGTTACGCAAGATTCCCAACACTCGCGAGTTACGCGAGTATAAAAATTATTCCAAGCCAGCGTGTGATTCTCCATGCGAGGCTATTACTGTGCCTAGCGAGAGATGCGAAGCCAGTAAGGGTTGCGCTAGTCGCAGAATACCCAACACTCGCGAGTTACGCGAGTATAAAAATTATTCAAAGCCAGCGTGTGATTCTCCACGCGAGGCTATTACTGTGCCTAGCGAGAGACGCGAAGCCAGTAAAGGTTGCGCTAGTCGCAGAATACCCAACACTCGCGAGTTACGCGGGTATAAAAATTATTCAAAACCAGCGTGTGATTCTCCACGCGGGGCTATTACTGTGCCTAGCGAGAGACGCGAAGCCAGTGATACTTGCAATAAACGCAAGACTTCTGATACCTGCAAGGAACGTGAGGGTGATTGGCAGATAGTTGTCAGTCGTAAAAATCGCGCTAAGCGCGAAGTTATGATCTGCGTTAATCGCAAAAATAAGCCAGCGTGCAAGAACTTCCCTTCACGCGGGGCTATTATTCCAGAGGCTAAACTTCCAAGGACACACCAAGCCAGCGAGAAAAGCGAGGCTAGTGTGGATCAGCGCGGAGCTATTTTTCAGGCCCGCAATATGAAACGCGAGGCTATTCCTAAGCCACGCGAGGATCGGTCCGACCCCAGAGTCAGGGTTGATCAATCAAAGAAGCTTCAGTGGATTCCTAAACACTCTCAAGAGTTGAATGGACCTCTTGATTTCATGACTAGAGGCACTGACCTCAGGGAGCATCTTCATAAGAAGAGAGGCATAGACCAACTTCAAGTTGAACATAGTTGCCATTGCCAGCAACTCATGACGACAGTATCAGCCGTGATGAATAACTGTGGCTGCAGCAAGAACAGGATATCTGTGTTCAACCGATTAAATGAGTCAAACCAGAATCCTGCTAAGAAGACAAGAACCACTCCCCTGAAACAAGGGAGAGCTGTAACTTCCAACATGGTAGGAAAAGGGAAGAAAATTGCAGAGACGGATGATGATTCAGAATCGAGCAATGATGAACTTCATCATGTTACTCGACTAAGATCAGGAGCCGTCCCGCCCCGAAATTATAAAAAGCTCGCAGGGGGTTCTTACGACGAGGACAGCGATAATTCCGCTATAGCCTCGCCTCCATCCTCTACATCATCTCGACTGCAGAAGTCAGCGTCGCACATGGCAGATAAATCTGGTGAGATCAATCAGAGATTTGAACCTCAAGAAAGAATGATTCGAGAGCAACAGAAAACGATTGAAGACCTTAAGATGCTACTTTTAAAAGTTGTTGAAGATAATGCTAAACAGGGCAAGAAGACTCCAAATGAAGAAGAACAGGAGGAGAAAGCCCACTCGATGCATGAGGAAGAAGATAGATTTTCTTTCCATGATCCGCATGAAGAAAAGCTTGAAAAGTTACAGAATCAACTCGAAGTCTTGATGCGTAAAAAAGAGTTGAAGGAGTCAAGAGTCTCTAGACCATATCCAGCAGAATGGGATGTGGTACCCTATCCTCCAAAGTATAAGCCGCTCAAGTTGGAGCCCTATGACGAGAAGGGATCGCCCAGTCAGCACATCTATTATTTCTTATCCCAAGCAGGACACTTAATGGGTAATGATCCCATCATAACCAAAGTATTCGCAAGTACTTTGCGAGGGCCTGCCTTTACTTGGTTCATGCAGCTGCCCCCAGGTACTATTAGTACCTGGTTAGATGTTGAGAAATCATTTCTCTCACGTTTTTTCGAGGATGACACCGAGATAACGGTTCATTCCCTCCTTGCAACTAGGCAAGGGGAACAAGAAGCGGTTAAAGATTTCATAGAAAGGTTTCGGGAGAAGTCCGTACATTGTAAACACGGAATGATCCAGGAAACTCTAGTCGAGACATGTCGACACAACCTTAAGACCAATGTGCTCCTCAAAATGGTGGCCGTAGAATCTAAGACGTGGAGGGACCTGCTCAAACAAGGAGAGCAAGCTGAAAACTTGATTCGCCGAGTTGAAAAGTCCTGCGGGTCAAGAAGTGCTGGGGGTAGTAAATCATATACCCAAAACAACAGCAACAAGAATAAAGGGAAAGCAGTAATGTCATCAGAAACTGCTCCTCAGAAAACCGGTCCTCTGCCAGAGCCGAAATCTCAAGGTCAACGAGGGTCAAGGCAAATTAGACCGCAGCAAGAAAGGAATTACACTTTCAAAGCTGAACAGACACCAGTCCTCTTTCACCTGCTCCAAAAGAAGGGAATGCTAAAACTTCCGGAGAATAAGAAGCCAGAAGATGCGGGTAAGACTAAAGACCCAAATTACTGTCTTTATCACCGGAATGTTGGGCACCCTACCAGGGATTGTTTTCCCCTTAAGAACAGAATCCAAGCACTAATAGAGGCTGGAGTTTTGACGCTTAAGGAAGAGCAGAAGAAAGTCACTGCCAATATGGCAACCATAGTGGTCGGAACCCACGAGTTCCCCGCAGGAGTGACCCCAATCCCAAAGGGTGAGGCAGTTACAAAGAATCTTGATCCTTACAACAAAGCCCAAGAAGGACTTGTCCCCATAACAACCCAAAGAGGGGAAATTATGTGGGTTCAACCTGATTTGCTGGAAGATGAACAATGGACTACTTCAAGGGGTCCAGAGAAGAAGCGGGCTGTCAATGTCATTTCTGCGGATATAAAAGGAGAATATATAGCTTCGGGGGTCTTCACAGATTCTGAAGAAGAACCCGAAACTATGGCCACCCATCAAGATGGGGCAGGCCCTTCCGGTACTCGATCTGGAAAGACATATCTTAAGGACTACACCAGAGTGGATCCAAAAGATATCTATGCAGAACTCGCAAAGCCTGCGAAGCAGAAAGGACTTCGTTTCCAGAAGAATCCTACCAAAGATGAAAGAGCCAAAGAAACTCCCTTCGAATTTGACATAATTGCGCAGTTGGCTAATATCCCAGCGCGAGTGACGCTTTACGAATTGTTGAGATTATCAAAATCAACACGTGAAGCTCTAAGAGAGGCCTTGGTAGACTCTGAGTCGTTCCTAGCTCAGATTGTCGAGCCGGCCATCGAAGAGCGGGACTCTTGCCCCCACTGTCATCAAGTGAGGAGGCAGGTCCCACAAATTATCTTCTCTCCAGAAGACATGCAGGTGAGGAATATAAAGCATAATAGGCCTTTATATTTCACTGGATATGTCGGGTCTACAAAAGTGGACCGAATTCAGATTGATCCAGGTTCTGCACTCAGCGTCGTGCCCAGTAGATTAATGCAGCTGTTGGGGATTTTCCTTCATCGCTTGACACCTACACACACTACCATCTATGGATTCAACGCTAATAATAGCCATCCTCTTGGTAAGATCCGATTGCGGTGTCAAATTGGAGACTTGAAAACGGAGGTTACGTGCTACGTAATTGATGCTGATACCTCCTACAATATTTTATTGGGGCGACCTTGGATTCACTCTCATATGATAGTTCCGTCGACTCTTCACCAGTGCATGAAATATTGCGATGAGGAAGGAGAGGTCCGGACACTAATTGCTGACAAGCAGTCATTCAAAGGGTTGGAAAATTACTTCACAGATGTTGCACTCTACAAGCCAGCACATGAAACTTCCAATGACAATCTTAACAAATCTCCAAGGCCTGACGACAGTGGCAATGAAGCCGACACTGAGTACGAGCTCCTTGGAGAAGATGATGGGGATGATTACGAAATCAACCCTCACCTAGATCTTAGCTTAGGTCTTGATAATATAGTGGATGTAATAGAAAGTGAATGGGTTATTAATGAAAGTGTAAAGTTAGTCTACGAGCATGCAGTAGCTACTGAGTCTGAGCCCTCTTGTACCTCCACCGAAGCGGATGGCCTGACCGAACTTGAAGTTCTGGCGGCATACCATTTGCCCCTCAGGTCTTCCCTCCTCTCTCAATTAAAAATTACCGAGGATCAAGGGCACTTCTTTGAAGTGCCTACCCGACAGAAGTCCCAAAGGCCGACCATGTTCGGCAAAGTGGCCACGTCGCCTCGACAGAGACAAAGTAGTGAAAGTGATGAACAAACATCACCTCAATTTCACTTATATGAGCAAAGGTCCCGACAGATGATGGAGAAAATGCGATATAATTTTACCCAGAAGTCGGGATTAAACTTTTGAAAAGGGCGGCGGAATCTCATACCCTCGTTTAGACCGAGAGGAAAGAGCCCTGATTATTATCAGAAGACCCGCAGGGGGTTGGGTTATGTATCTACCCCACCTTCTTCACCATTAAAAGATGAAGAGAGTTCTTCGGATAAAGAAGAAACATCTTCACCAGATTATGATTCAGGTATAAGCACCGGTGCTTGGTTTCAATCTTTGACAATCAATATGGTTTCAGCCGCGCCAGAAAGCGACGAGGAACCAATTGACGTTCAAGATGATGCTTGGGCTAGGCATATGGATACTCTCTGGGATGTCCGCTTTGAACAGCGTGACCCGCCCACAGAAGATAAATTAATACAGGTTAATATGGGAACAGAAGAAAATCCGAAACCATTTTTCATAAGCGACACACTAACTCCTTTGGAAAAGGAGGAACTTATATCCCTTATCAAAGAGTATATAGATGTGTTCGCATGGAGTTATGAAGATATGCCTGGGCTTGACCCTCAAATTGCCACACACCGGTTAAATATAAAAGAAGATGTCAAACCTGTTAAACAGCAACAGAGGCGTTTTCGACCGGAATTGATGGAGACAATAGTTGCTGAGGTCAATAAGCTTACACCATCCGGGTTCATCCGTGAAGAACAGCATCCTGACTGGGTGGCAAACATAGTGCCAGTTCGCAAAAAGAATGGCAAAATCCGGATATGCATTGACTTTCGAGATCTGAACGCTGCATGCCCCAAGGATGAATTTCTGCTCCCCATCACCGACGTAATGATCGATAATACTTGCGGTTATGAGAGGATGTCTTTTATGGATGGCTTCTCAGGTTATAACCAAATCAAGATGCACCCGGATGATGAAATGCATACAGTTTTCAGAATGCCACAGGGGGTATACTGCTATACGGTGATGCCATTCAGATTAAAGAATGCAGGTGCCACTTACCAACGCGCAATGAGCGCCATATTTAAAGAACACCTACGCAGAACAGTAGAGTGCTATGTGGATGACTTAGCAGTTAAAAGCAAAGACAAAGAAGATCATCTTCACGATTTAAGAGTGGTCTTCGATCTTATGAGGAAACATCATTTGAAGATGAATCCCACTAAGTCATTCATGGGGGTATCCAGTGGGAAGTTTCTAGGGTTCGTAATAACTTCAAAAGGAATTTTCCTCGACCCTGAAAAAGTAAAAGCGATTAGCGAAATGCCGCCTCCCCGCAACCTTAAGGAACTAAGGGGATTACAAGGAAAGCTCGCTTATATTCGGCGCTTCATATCCAACTTATCTGGACGATGCCAACCATTCTCCAAACTTATGAAAAAGGGAGTGTCTTTCATATGGGATGAGGCATGTCAGCAAGCATTTGATGACCTCAAGGAGTACCTTACTAAGCCTCCTGTACTAATGGCACCAACCCCTGGGCAGCCCTTCCTTATATATGTAAGGGCCATGGATAATGCTTTAGGAGCACTACTTGCTCAATATAATGAGCATGGCCATGAATATGCCCTCTACTATTTAAGTAGAACAATGATTGGGGCAGAACAGCGGTATACCCCGATTGAAAAAGAATGTTTAGCCCTAGTGTTTGCTGTTCAGAAAATGCGACACTACCTTTCGGGGCAAACAATTCATGTCATATCACGGGTTAATCCCCTGAAGATTCTGATGACAAAACCGGGATCCTTGAATGGCCGATTGGCAAAATGGGCGCTCTTACTGTCGCCCTATGACATACATTTTGTCCCTCAAAAGGCCATGAAGGGACATGCAATCGCTGATTTTCTTGCAGACCATCCAATTTGGTCCAAATTAAAGCAGACATCAGAAGTCAACACAGTTACCAGAGAACAACCTTGGCAAATGTTCTTTGATGGTGCCGCGAGACGATCTGCTGCTGGAGTGGGGGCTGTGCTAATATCCCCACATAAACATATATTGCCTAACGGTTACTCATTAACAGAACCGTGCACTAATAATGTAGCAGAGTACAATGCGCTCATTATCGGCTTAAAAATAGCTCTTCAACTGGGGGTGAACCATCTAGAGGCATATGGAGATTCTAAGCTCATTGTCAATCAGATGACAGGTGAGTATGAAGTCAGACATGAAGCCCTCATCCCCTATCATCAGCTAGCTATTGAGCTAGCAGGATATTTTGAACAATTCTACATATATCATGTATCTCGAAACGAGAACATTTATGCAGATGCTCTTGCCGCATTAGCCGCAACGCTGGCAATCCCGCCAGGTGAAGCTAAAAGCATCACCATTGGTAGCAGAGAACTCCTCCACCCAGATGTGGTATCTCAAACCGAAGAGGTATGCTAGATTGGCTTAAACTTAGAGCCCCGTGATTGGCGATTTCCATTTGTGGATTATGCTTTGCATGGATATTACCAGAAGATCCTAAGGAAGCCACCTCAATAAAGAGGAAGGCCCAAAGATTTTATTATGACCATAAACTTCAGATTTTGTATAGAAAGTTAAGAGATGGTCTATTGCTACGCTGCATATCGAAAGCAGAAGCGGAACAAGTGCTGAAAGAAACACATGATGGAATATGTGGAGCTCATCAGCCCGGTCCCAAACTTGGAGACCGTATAAGAAGGCTGGGGTACTACTGGCCGAGCATGGTTACGGAAGCAATGGCATACGCTAAACGATGTCATGCATGCCAAATACATGCCAATTTTATTCATCAACCCCAAGAATACTTGCACAATACCATCGCAAGCTGGCCATTTGAAGCCTGGGGAATGGACATTGTGGGGCCAATAACTCCCCCGTCATCCAGAGGACATCGGTTTATTCTTGCAATAACCGATTATTTTTCAAAATGGACCGAAGCCGTGCCCATGAAAGAGGTGAAGACGACAGATGTGATCAAGTTCGTCAAGCATCATGTCATTTACCGATTTGGCGTCCCCCGACGGATTATTCATGATAATGGTCCGCAATTCATCAGTCAGGGATTCTCCAGATTCTGCAATAAATTCAGAATCAAAGATATCGCTTCTACACCATATAACCCTGCGGCTAATGGGTTGGCCGAAGCTTTCAACAAGATGATCATCAAACTCCTTCGGAAGTTCGTGTCCTCCAATAAACGAGATTGGGATGAAAAGTTGGGAGAATGTTTGTGGGCCTATCGCACCACCATTCGCACCCCGACTAAATCTACCCCGTTTTCTTTGGTTTATGGAAGTGAGGCTGTCTTGCCTCTTGAAATCCAGATACCATCATTAAGAGTGGCTTTAGCCACAAAGATGACGACAGAAGAACGCCATCAGCAAAGATTGCAAGAACTAGAGGCGTTAGATGAAAAACGTCTCAGGGCTCAACAACAAATTGTGTTGTATCAAGCCCGAATATCTCAAACGTTCAATAAGAACGTTAAACCAAGGACCTTTAAATAAGGAGACTTGGTTCTGGCTGTTAAAAGGCCAATGGTGCTAACCCACAAGACTAAGGGTAAGTTTGAACCCAAGTGGGAAGGACCGTTCATTGTGGAGACAGTCTACTCCAGTGGAGCTTATCGCTTAATAAATCAAGACGGCGATAGGATGATGATGCCGATCAATGGCAAATTTCTGAAGAAATACTATGCTTAATATCTCTGGAAGTATAAGCCTCCAATTTATCCAAGTTACGCAGATGAGCACTTGGACTTCTTCTATTCTGGTGATTTTAACCCACTAAACCTGGTGCGTCTGGTTCTCAAGTTTGAATCACCATCAGTCTTTTCTTAGGCATGCGCATTGTGCGCCTCTGACCTAAACCTGGTGCGTCTGGTTCTCAAGTTTGAACCACCATCAGTCTTTTCTTAGGCATGCGCATTGTGTGTCTCTGACCTAAACCTGGTGCGTCTGGTTCTCAAGTTTGAACCACCATCAGTCTTTTCTTAGGCATGCGCATTGTGCGCCTCTGACCTAAACCCTGGTGTGTTTGGAGTACCCAGTTCAAGTTACGCGAGAGAGCCTTGAACCGCCTCCAGTTTGGTTCTCAAGTTTGAACCACCATCAGTCTTTTCTAGGGCATGCGCATTGAGGGCCTCTGACCCAAACCTGGTGTGTTTAGTTCTCAAGTTTGAACAGCCCCCAGTCTTCTTTTAGGCATGTGTAATTAAGCGCCTCTGACCTAAAAAGTATGAATTGCCCAACGCCAACTAGGCAATGGGAAGAGAACTAGTTTCTCGCCAACCCATCATGCTGGGGTAAAAGTATGAATTGCCCAACGCCAACTAGGCAATGGGAAGAGAACAAGTTTCTCGCCAACCCATCATACTGGGGTAAAAGTATGAATTGCCCAACGCCAACTAGGCAATGGGAAGAGAACAAGTTTCTCGCCAACCCATCATACTGGGGTAAAAGTATGAATTGCCCAACGCCAACTAGGCAATGGGAAGAGAACTAGTTTCTCGCCAACCCATCATACTGGGGTAAAAGTATGAATTGCCCAACGCCAACTAGGCAATGGGAAGAGAACAAGTTTCTCGCCAACCCATCATACTGGGGTAAAAGTATGAATTGCCCAACGCCAACTAGGTATTGGGAAGAGAACAAGTTTCTCGCCAACCCATCATACTGGGGTAAAAGTATGAATTGCCCAACGCCAACTAGGTAATGGGAAGAGAACAAGTTTCTCGCCAACCCATCATACTGGGGTAAAAGTATGAATTGTCCAACGCCAACTAGGTAATGGGAAGAGAACTAGTTTCTCGCCAACCCATCATACTGGGGTAAAAGTATGAATTGCCCAAACGCAAACTAGGCAATGGGAAGAGAACAAGTTTCTCGCCAACCCATCATACTGGGGTAAAAGTATGAATCGCCCAATACAGATAAAGTAAAGGGAAGAGGAAAAGTTTGGCATTTAAATCCAAACGTGGTCCTCGACAACTCACCATGTTGAGGGGAATAACATGGCTAGCCCAACTCAAACGGTAGTTGGTAAAGGCTAATCAAATCCGTTAATAGCTGGGGGTTTGCTAAAAATCCCATATTAAACGTTAATTGTTATTTCGTTTCAAGAAATTGAGCATAAAACAGTACCGAGATAAATCATTTTGACGACAGGTTATTTGTTGGGCAAGCAAATATGTTTTGAAGCCAGCAAATAAAAGAGTCAAGAGAATCATCTTTATTAAGGTGAAGATACAAAAAGAATTTCAAAGAAACATAGTAAAGTTATCTCTCTCCTGTTTACAAAGTTCTTATTACAAGGAAGATAAAAGGGTAAAGAGAGATGAAACTATTGGCCTCCCAGAAGTCTCAATTGGTTTATTGTCTCGTCCAAATTTCTACGATGAGAAGCCTCCACGGTTTGCTGAGCTTGCCTACGCAACTCATCATCACTTATTGAAAGTTGTTGCTGACGAGATTCTTCTATGGCACGATTCCTGGCCATCTCTTCCTGCTGAATCTGCTCCTGCTGGACAAGCAACATCTCCCGTTTCTTGACAGATTCTCCTAATCGGAGTTCATTTTCTATCAAGGTGGCCCGAGCTCTCGCAATCGTCTCCTGGGCTTTAGAGATGGCCGCCTGACTTTCCTCAATTCCGAAGTTTACCCTTTGCAGGTCGCCAATAACGGACTCCCGACTGGCCTGGAGCTCTGTCAGCTCCTGAGACCATCTCTCCTCCTGCTGCCTTAAAATATTTCTTCGAGATAAGGATTCTGCTCGAAGCCGCGCCAGCTCTATCTCAGTGATCGCCTCCACATCCGCCTGACGGAGTGTGTGTAGCATGGTCACCTGCTCTTCTAAAGCTGCAAGGCGGGCCCGGTATGGAGCTGCTCGATCTTGTCCATCGAATTCTTCGATATTTCTTAAATACCGGAGTAACAGTGGACGTGCGAAGTTGAAGGAATCATGGCCAGCAAGAACCATCTCGACACATCTTCTTAACAAATACATAAAATCCTCGACAGTGAAGCCAAAAAGTCTTTCAAGAGGATTTGCAGTGTCGGTAGGCAAAGTAGGCAATGCCAAAAGGGGTGTCGTGAGCAAGGGAGCAGTAGTGGCTGGGATTGGAGAAGAAGAAGCCCGTCCCTGCATTAAATTCATGATCTGAGGGACCAGTAGAGCCAGTGCAGATTTGGAAGAACTGGAGACCCCAGACGAAGTACCGTCGGTACAGATCACTTGGGTACCCCCACCAACAGGAAGAGAAGATGGGACCACTTCGCCTGAAACTCCTTCGGTGGGAGAAGCATCTTCGAACGAGAATTTCAAATTATTCTCCTCCCCTGCTGGAAGGCTTGGAGTCGAAAGAGTTGCAGGTATCTTAGCAGCCACGACAACAGACGACGTTAAAATCGCTGACTGAGAAGGCACACCAACGACTGTGGGAAATGTCTCAGTGGAGCAAACTGGTGTTGGAGATGGCATGCTAGGAGAAGGTGTAGCCTCATTAGCAGCAGCTGCAATAATAATCTCAGTTCTCTCGTCACTTCCCAATTCGTCAATTGGGGGAATTAAGGAGGAAACAGAGGCAGGAGCCGGTGTGGAATAATCAGTCGCAAACTCACTAGCAAAGCTACCTACACCACCAACAGAGCCAGAATGGTCCATTCTATCGTCAGACTCTACTTGGGTAGTCGAGTGCATTGGCGAAAGAAGTTGATCACCTACATTTCAGAAGACCAGAAAAGCAGTGTTACGTTAAAATAATAATGGGCAAAAGATAAAATGCTAAAGGCCATACCAGGCGATACAAGTCCAGTTGTCGGACTTGAAGGGGGAGCCATTGTTGTTTCCAGCAGTGTACCCGTCTCGCTACCCGTTAGTTGCGCCCCAGGTTCTGCCACAGGCTCTACGGCCGAAGGAGCTGAAATCTCAGCAATACTTGGAGCTTTGGCAGGTTCATCCTCCCTTGCCAACGCTGGGGGTACAGCTGAAGCCAACAAGTCGGAAGCAAGTTTGATAGCCACTTCTTGGGAGACTATCAAGGTTTCCTGCCCCAATTTTTGCTTCTTACCAGGCCTTTTCTTTAAAGTGCCGCGGCGTTTGAGAGTTGGACTCAGGGAACGACTGACAATAGGCTGAGGAACTCCACCAGCACCAGCATTGTCATCATCGTCACCGGCATCATCGTCTGATTCACTGATGTCCGAAGGCTCAGCCGCAGCACCAAGGAATTCTTCCATTCCTTTTATCCTTACCCTAGAAGCACCCTGGCGGCTAATATAGAGGGCTTCAATCTCTTTGCAACAACTGCGATTGAGAGAGAAGCCGGACACGTCAGCATTCGCAATGTTGAACCAATTGCAGAAGCTGAGGGTCATGGCCAATTATGGCACCTTCTGGGGCAAGGAGAATTCAGCTTCGGTCCCGCCCGCTGCAAAATGGAACCAGCCACGAGCACCTTCGTATAAATTCCCCTCGTAAGCGAGATCTTTATTTGGATTGCCCACATAAAGTTGAGAATATCCAAACTGGCGAGCAAAGCGACTCAGAGTGTATGGCTCAATCTGACACCTGAGATCTTGACGATACACCAAGTGTCCGGGACGGATGTTGAGAAGCCACCAGAACGCTCCTGCAGATAAAGTAGTGAACTTATCTGCTCCCATGGCATCCTTTAGCCTCGTCCCATATCCTCCACTGGGAAAGTCAGGAAAACACCGGAAGATCTCGTAATTCTGAAAGCTACGAAGAGTCTTCTGAATCTGGGACATATAATTCTGCCTCCATGAAGAACGTTCATATAGTTCTACAAGGAAGCACTTTTCGCCCGAACGACGCTCTGGCGCACTCATTAAAGAGGGACAGTGCAAGACAAGTCACGCCATCAAATAGGTGTAGGGCATCTCCACCCTAGGGTTTGGAGTTTTCGGTTGGGCAGTCTCTTTCGACTTGCCCTTTCCTTTCCCCTTGACCTTAATAGTGGGGAGGAAATCACGACAGAATACCCTCAGTCCATACTGCAAATTGCATACCATAGCGGGAAGGAGTCCAAGGGGTCGGCCGTATGCAAGAAGAACCGCTGGATATACCACGGTCACTGCAATCGCTTCCTTGGGCAATGACGGCATGACGCATCTTTTGAGCCACAACATCAGAAACCCGGCAATGAGACCTCTGTTGGAGATCGGAAACTGGGCTTGATAGTGATAGCTCTTAAATGAAGTACCAGGACCGTATCCATTCTCATTGGATTCAGTGGTATAATATAACAGATGGCGGCCCTTAGCAATACGGTGATCAATCTCTGAGCCATAGATGGGTGGATGACCATGGATAGTGACCGAGCTATCCTTAGAATTTAGGTTGGCAAAGAGGCATTCGGCCCACTTCTTGTGGCCAATACCATGATTACGTGCACCTGTCAGGTCAGCGCAAATATGATAATGGCACATCATCTCCCAGTATGTGGCATGGATGCGCTCGTCCCTCGCCAATAGCATGTTCAACTCATCGGTGGTGGGGATATACTCCTCGTAAGGGACTTCGCCCATCGAGAGCCCAGAAACCTCAAACATCTCGTGGAGAGCGAACCCTAGCTCACCCACTGGTGTAAAGAAAGTACAGGTTTCAGGGTTATACATCTCCAAGAGGCAGTAAAAGTGATAAGCACTCTGGGGAAACCCGAATTGGACATTCCTGATGGCTTTATACAAGCCAATATCCTTTAAAATGGGCTCGTGGGAATCCAGCATGTACTGAACAAGGCGTGCCCACCACATATTGTTAGAAGAATGAACCCAGCCAGGCATCCTGAAGTCGCTAGCCGGGTACTGACCATCCTTCGCCAGAAACTCACTTACGAAAGTTCGGGCACGAGATGGGACTTCTCCCACTGGAAGCTCCTTGCCAAATCGGCCTGGAAGCAAGCCAGTAATGCATCTGGGGGGACCATCTTGATAAACCCCTTTTGCACCAAATTTGCCTGTTGGGACGCCATCTTGCTCTTGAGTCAGTCCCCACTTTAATTCCCGAGGCATCGCCAGCCTCTGAAGATAGACCAGAGGATAGCTACGATTCATCCTAGGCAGAAACATCAGCATTTCGCCTGAGTTGTATAACCAAACATGCTCCTCTTCAGAAAGAATCTTATCTGAGTGGTCCATCTGGTCTCCAAAGAGGAAGACGGGTTTCTCCATCGCCTTTCTGTTCACATCTTCAAAAGCTGCGTTAGTTATGATTTCTCGCGCAGTAGTAGGGTGGTACTTGATCAGCTTCTCCTTGCGTTCCTTTGGGTCTGGTTTATATGAGGGCAGGATGGTAGTGAAACGGAATTGGCCGGAGGGATCAGAACCCCCAGCAAAGCCGAAGTAATTCTTGTGGGGAAGAGATTCCATCGAATACCCTACTGCAAAAAGAAAGCCGAGTGAGAGAAGTTTCTATAAGGTAGAAAAAATTCTCTAAGTATGGACGCGCGAAGCTAAAAATTAGAACGCGCGAAGCTAAGAATAGCGCCGCGCGAAGCTAAAAATTAGACTGCGCAGAACTTAAAAGAGCCTCGCGTTTTCAACGCGACTGCTACTTAAAATAGCCTCGCGTTTTCAGCGCGACTGCTACTTAAAAGAGTCTCGTGTTTTCAGCATGACTGCTACTCAAAATAGCCTCGCGTTTTCAGCGCGACTGCTACTTAAAATAGCCTCGCGTTTTCAGCGCGACTGCTACTTAAAAGAGTCTCGCGTTTTCAGCGCGACTGCTACTTAAAAGAGTCTCGCGTTTTCAGCGTGACTGCTACTTAAAATAGCCTCGCGTTTTTCAGCGCGACTGCTACTCAAAATAGCCTCGCGTTTTCAGCGCGACTGCTATTTAAAATAGCCTCGCGCTTTAAACGCAAGGATGACGCGATAACTTCGCGTAAGAAGGCAGTCAGAGACTTTTCTTCTTCTCCAAGCCTTACGGCAGGAGTACGACGATCTCGCCGGTAAAGGAGTTGATTGATCAGTTAAAATTAAGCCAAATCACTCTAGAAATGTTCTAGAGAGTCTCGATGGAGAGATTCTTACCCCCGATAGGCGAAATGTGGGCTGGCGCGTCGCTGCCTTGGCCGCCGCCACCACTGCTTGCGCCAGTCGCCGAAGATGGAGCCGCTCGAGAAGTAGCACGAGTTTTGGGTGCCATTGCTGAGAAAGATCGACTGAAAATTTGGAGAAACTCGGTCGGAAGAAGATTGGGTCGTCTGAACTCTGATCGCCTGAATCTCTAAGTTTCTGGAAAATTCTCAAATAGAGTGAGAAGGATAAGAAATAGAGATTTCTTTTAAATCGAAGGAACCGCCTCTTGGAATTCGGCGCGAGTTTCGGAGAAAGTGACTGATCAGTTACTCTCTAAAATGCGAAGCTATTAGCCTCGCGCGACTAAGAAAAAGCGAGGTTGATTAACTCCGCGCAACTATACAAAACGCGAGGATAGCCTGTGCCTTAGCTTCGCGTTTTCATGGAAAAAACTTAGATTTTTGACGAGTGCAATTAGGCGCTTCCATCTAAGTTAAAGCGATCCTTATCCGATCATCTAAGTTGCGCAGAAGTGCCTTAAACTATTTTACCAAAATTATTGACCATCTGTTTGTTGAGCAAGCAAAATTCTTGAAGCTAACAGATAGAGAGGAAAATAATTTATCTTTATTCATGAAGCAAAAGATTACAAAGAGGGAGTTATAGCTCTCCCAAAAGCTTTTACACGATCAAACTCATCAAATAAGCAAAAACAATAAGATTTCTCTACGGGGTGTTGAAGCTCAGTTCCCGGGTTCACATGCAAAAGGAATTTAGGACTTCTCTACGGAGTGTTGAAGCTCAGTTCCCTGGTTCACATACAAAAGATCTCCTCTGCAAACATCAATTAGGATCTGTCATCTGAAATGAAGCATGAGAGGAAAGGAAAGTGCTGCACTGAAACGCAATTCTGCACTGCAAGTGCTGCAGCTCCTTATTTACAGCCCCTTCTGGAGTTTATCTCTTGGAGCCAGAGTTTGAAACTTGCAACTATGTTGTAAAGCATATGCTTCTGACTTCCTTAGAGTCACTTCTGCTGATGAAAATCGATGGACCCACATACATTCCTCTTCAGAAAGGATTGGACTTACTGCAAAAGGAACAGAGTTTCCAAAAGAGTGAAAACGCGGAGCTAAGCTAACTCCGCGCACAGTTAAAGAAATAGCCTCGCGCTTTAAACGCAGAGGATGATGCGATAACTTCGCGTAAAGGAGGACAAGATTTCTTTCTGCTCTTTCCTTCTCTTTCAAATTCATAGCGACTGCTAATCAAGGATAGCCTCGCAATTCATAGCGACTGCTAATCAAGGATAGCCTCGCAATTCATAGCGACTGCTAATCAAAGATAGCCTCGCAATTCATAGCGACTGCTAATCAAAGATAGCCTCGCAATTCATAGCGACTGCTAATCAAAGATAGCCTCGCAATTCATAGCGACTGCTAATCAAAGATAGCCTCGTAATTCATCGCGACTGCTAATCAAGGATAGCCTCGCGGATTCATTTAGACTACTAGTAAAGCCCCGCGTTTCAAGCGCAGGGACGACACAATAAAACGGCGATCTCGCCAACAAGACAAAGCAATCGTCCAGATTAAAATCAAGCCAAAATATCTCAGGATGGTTCTTAGAAAACCAAGAGATGAGGTTTTTACCTTCGGAAGACGCTGCATAGACTGGTTCGCCGTCGCGTCTACCTTCACGGCCGCTGACATTAACGCCGGCCGCTGTACACGAAGCCAAACTCCTCTGGAGAGACATCCTGTGGAGAATTGAACGAAGATCAGTTGAAGATCATTCGTGAGTCACTCAAGTTCTCACAAATTCTTCGGGTGAGATGAAGAAGAAGATGAGCCGGAAGCTCTATTTAAACAGAATTTCCGACGCTTGGTATTCGGCGTGGAAACTCAGGGTAATTAATGACATAATTACTCATTTCACTAAACACGAAGTGAAGCTGATTAGCTCCGCGTAAGTGAGCAGATAACGCGAGATAGACTTGGTATTCTAACTCCGCGTTTTCAGTTTAGATATCCAAAGTATTTCAAAATCTGCTGAAGTCTAAGCCATTTTGAAAACTTTGGAGGGGGTTCTGTTGGCAGTGAAAATTTCTAAGTTAAAAGGATTTTCCACAACAGAACGCGGAGCTAATTCAATAGCCCCGCGTTTGGTTATATTAACCCTGCGTTTGAATAAAACACGGAGATGTTTAATAGCTCCGCGTTGATTCCGCAGTCTGGCTTGTATTAGCCTCGCGTTTGAGTAAAACGCGGAGATGATCAATAGCTCCGCGTTAGCTCCGCGTTTTGGTTATTTAGCGTCGCGTTTTGATGCGATTAAAGCTCCGCGTAAGCAGATAACCAGAATCTCATATTGATTGAGATTATGATTTTGGGCTTATCCAAATACCCGAATCAAGTCTAATCAGGATTCCATCAAAACTAAGATATTTGATTGGAATCCTTGATGAATGCGAGTTCTATTTAGATAGAAACTCTTGCATTAACCTGGGGCTATAAATACCTTTTTGGTGAAACCCTAAAGGATCTTTTGGAAGTTTTGGTAAAATTCAAGTACGCGCGAGAGCCTTGAACTAATCAAAACCAGAGATCAGGGAGCTTCTTCTTCTTTTTGGCATCGGAAGCCTCCTATCGATCCTTTGGCAATTCAAGTACGCGAGAGAGCCTTGAAGCCTTTGCTGATCATCTTCTGAAATCTTAGAGAATTCAAGTTACGCACAGAGCCTTGAGTTCGTGAAGATCAGAGAAAACCACCATCTTCTTTCTGGAGTTCTTGAGAAGTTAGAGTTACGCGAGAGAGCCTTGAACGAATCAAAACCAGAGAAGATCGTCTATATTCGGCCGATATATTTAAAAGAGAAGATTTCAACGTACCGATCGTCCAAAGGAACTGCTTGACAGATCCCATCGCCACAGATCCCACAACTATTGTAAAAGAGAGAGATTGAACTATAAAATCCTCTCGTTTGTTCTTTTTTATATCTTGTTCACTTTCATTGTAATTTAAGTTAATTCAATGGGAGAAAGCGAAGGAACTTTTGCGACGAACAAATATCTGTGATGGGTAACGAAAATTTGTCCTTATGGCAGGCCTCATTCAGATCCCTAAAGTCTATGCATATTCGGATCTTTCCATTTTTCTTGGTTACATGAACTATATTCGCAACTCAATCAGGGTGCTGTTCCTCGCGAATAAAGCCTGACTCAATCAACTTCTTAATTTCAGCTTCAATAGCTTCCATGATCTCTGGGCGGAATCTTCGTTGCTATTGTTTTACTAGTTTAGCATCTGGCCGGATATTCAATTTGTGAACCGCTACACTTGGGTCTAATCCTGGCATCTCCTCATAACTCCAAGCGAAAATGTCAATGTATTCGCGAATGAGGGATATCAAATCCTCCCTTTTCTCTGAGGATACGTTCTCACTTATAAATATGGGTTTAGGATTCCTTTCATCCCCCATATTTATTTGAATCACTTTATCCTCGGTAGGAGGCTCGCATTGTTCAACCTGGATCTCCCACTTCACATTAAGATGCTTGGCCTAGGGGTCATCTTTTATTGGCGAGGCTTCCTCTAAGTCTTCACCTTCTTGGATCGCGGAAGCAATGTTCGCGGATACTTCATGGAAAATCATGCCTACACTGACATCTGAGTCCCAGCAGGACGATTCTGACGAATGATCGCACTGTCTTTCTTTCCATTGTCAGCCTTTGAGTGCGAAGACATATCCTTCAATCTAGTCTTCTCCAATTCCATCAGAACATGTAGCATGTCTTTGATAGCATTTTGCTGTTGCTGGATATGCTTGTCTTGTTCATCCATTCTCTGCATTAACTCCTCTGAGGTATTGTTTTGAGTCATGTATGCAGAGGCAGAGTCTTCTAGGAGTGAGTCGGATGCCTACGACTCAGCCATAACAGACTTGATCATGTCTTCTTCATCAGAAGAGATTCCCGCCATCTGTCTATAATTCATGAGGACTGCCATCCCACTTTTGAGTCGAGTGTTTTGAAAAACTCCTCGCTCTTCATTGAGCAGATCCTTCGAACCCGAAGAGAGTTCTGGGTCAGAAACATCTCCTTCGAAGACTTTCTTTTCCTTCTTTTCCTTCTTCTTTTCCCCGATGCTTATCATATTGGATGATACTTCAGGGTATTCGGGCTCAGAAAACTCAAGCCCGTTTCGTCGCCTCCTCTTCGCCGATTGGGGTGAAGATGTTGATGGAGCTGATAATCGATGGAACACCGAGGATCTAGTATGGGCTGAACAATGACAGTGAGATAGTACTATATTGATCAGTCGTTTGCAGTGACAGTGAGATGCGTGGGGTTTTTCCTTTTTTCTGTTTAGAAGTTCCCTAAAATCTCTTGCATCGGATTTCTTTGTGATGATGTCACTTATGAAAGATAGCTTCGGGAGCGGCACAGTCTTAGCCTTAAAGATAGGCGTGCGTCTTCCGTGAACTTGAGGTTCGCGGGTTCCGTGAACTTCTTCAATCACGTGATCATACTTCCTCCCTGGAACACGAGGGACGCGGATGTATGCTCCGCGTTTGTAATCATAGATAACTTTGGTGGACTTACTCCGTTTCCTGTAGGAAACGCGAGTAAATTCTTCCGCGTCACAATCAACCTTGCCTTTTGACCTCCATACTTGTACAGTAGGTCTTTGCAGTGATGAGTTGGCAGTTTTCTTTTGCTGCGTGGTCCTGCGGAAGGCACGAGCTTTACTTCTTCTTAGGTTCCTTTTCGTTGTACGAGTGAGAGGAGCCACCTTTTCCGCGTCATTGCCTTGTGGAGTAGGCAGTGATCGCTTTCCCTTGTTGAAGTGGGGACCTTAGTCTACTTTGCTTGCGAGATCAGGAGTCTCAGTCAAAACTGGTTTAGAGCCCAATGTTGGTGAAGAAGAGGGTTTCAGACCAGTTTAGTCCACCGACTTCTCCGGCTAAATTATTGCCATTGGAGCCTCCTTGGAGATTGACCCCTTGGAGACTTTACGGCATTCCCGTAGGAAAGTAGGGCTCTTAGAGCCTGAAGAAAGGAATTCTTTATACCTTTTCTGGTCAACCTGAATGGTGAGCGAATTGATCATACTGCCAACTGGAAGGTTGTTAGATTGAGCTACCACCAAATCACCAGAGGTGATGGCAGTCCCCAGCGGAGTCGCCAATTTTCTGTGCGCCATAAAAATTGCAAATGACACTCTATTGAAGTTTTTTCAATAAAAGATTATAATCCAACGGTTTTTCGTTTACAGAAGATGAGGAAAATGGATTTCCTCTTTGTTTAAAGTTAGGTTCCTATGTAGCTATGGAGGACGATCCTGCTCTCCGCTGATACTCCGCACAATCTTTCTCAGTTGGCTGAGAAAACAAAGGCTCTGGACTCTTAATAATAAGAGATAACTCAAGAAGAAGATGATTGATCCCTCTTTCTCTTCGTCTGTGTGTGTGTTCTCTTTCGCTCCCCCGCCTTTTATAGGAGTTCTAAGATAACGTCTCGCCTTATTTGCTCGACTGTTAGCTCCCACTACTCGAGAAGTGCCGTCATATTCGTTAGATAGTTGCTCCCACAATCGAAATAATGCCGCTACATCCGTTTGGCAGTTAACTCCACGATCTGAGGTGGTAACTCTCTTGTTCGGGTTGGGTGACTTTGTATTAAACCCCTACCCGAAATCTATGGGTAGTATCGCGAATCTCAGTTTTAGATTCGCGAACTTGTTATGTCGTTGCTGGGTCGCGAACCTCAATCTTTAAGTTTGCGGATCTGCTGAGTTGCGGATTTCCAATTGTAAATCCGCAGATCTGTTTTGTCTTCCAGAATTTTTCGCCAACAATAGTGCGACTCTTCTTTTATTTGAGAGATATCTTCGTAAATCTGGAGTTTCTTCATGCCGTGCTGATATAACCACCTTTTGCGAGCAGGGCCCGCTTTTTGAGCGAGATTTATTTGCCCAGACATATAACTTCGAGAAATTATGGAAGTATTTTTTGTTAACCCCTAGTTTAGTTTGATGTCCATCATTAGTTTTGATATGTCTTGCACAAATCTGCTGGGTAGCCTGGCGTGCTGATCTAGCCTCGCATACCAGCTTAATTGAACTAGCCTCGCGTGCTGGCTTAAACGTAGTTTGGTGTTTAAGTTTACTCGTGCCAGGCTGGCGTCTGGTTTTATTCATGTCAGGTTGATATGTGCTAGGCTGAGATTTGCTGGGCTGAGAGGTGCTGGGCTGAACTTTGCCAGGCTGAGAGGTGCTAGGCTGAGCTCTGCTAGGCTGAGAGGTGCTGGGTTGAGGTTTGTCAGGCTGAGAAGTATTGAGCTGACCCTTACCGGTATGAGAGGTGCTAGGCTGAGCTTCACCAAGCTGATAGGTGCAAAACTGGACTTTACCAAGCTGATGGGTGCTAGCCTGACCTTTACCAAGCTGATGGGTGCAAGCCTGACCTTTGTCAAGCTGATAGGTGCTAGGCTGATTTTTACCAAGCTGATGGGTGCAAGGCTGGCGCTTACCAATCTGATGGATGCTAGGCTGGTTTTGAGCCTGGCATACTGCTTACTTCAGGCTAGGCTGATTTTGAGCATGGCATCCTTTTTTACTTGTGCTTGCTTGTTTTTGAGCCTGGCTTACAAAACAAACTTTGAGTGCTCCATGACGCGCCCTTCGATTCCGGTTGTGGATTTGGGTCCATTTTTGTACCACAATAGTTTTTCCTTTGGCGTCGTATGCGCCAAGTTCTGATGGACTAGAGTTTAAAAATCCAAGTGGTTGTTGATAGATCAACACCTTATTGTCATCCAAAACTATCAAGTCATCTTTTAGTGATTTTGAACGTCTTGGGCCGACCTTGACCTCGATCACCAATTTCTCCATCGTCTCTCCAACTCTATTGACGTCAGATTGGATCACCATCTCCTCTTCAGTATAGGAGATTTCTCTCACTGTGGTCGCTAGTCTGTTTTTCGCAGAAACGGGGTTGGATCTTTCCATTGCCATTAAATCGAGAAAAATTACAGATTATAAAAAATTTCTTTTTTTTGGATTATAATGAAAAGAAATAAAAACAGATAGAGAGGACTTATAAAACGCATCGCTCTTTTTTAATCAGAAGATTGTGAGATTCGAGGCAGCCATGGGGATCGGTCCTTTCCCCGTTGACGATCTGATGTCGATGATTTGAAGGCGATGGAGATTTCTTGAGCGTCTCTTCTGATTCTTGAAGGAAGCACGGACGAGAGAGATCTGGCCAAAAGTCTTCTCTTTTTGCCGGTCCTAGGGCTTCAAAATTCTCGCGCATTACTTGAATTGCCAAAGGTTTTTTTTGTCACAAGGCTTCAAAGCTCTTGCGCGTAGATCATTCTGCCAAAAGCCCATTTTTGAGCTCTCTTGAGGGGTATTTATAGACCCCAAGTTGTTGAAGGAGAATCATTGTAGATAGAATTGAGATCTGGTTTTCTTGTAGATTGAATCGGGATCCTTCTTGTAATCTCGATGAGATATTCAAATCTTTTTTTAATTTGATTTGCTCCAGATTCGTCATATTGGATCCTGTTTCTGCACCCAAAAAATTAATTAGACTCTGATTAGAATTTAATTAGAATATATAAGATTATCAAACTCTAATGAAATTAATTTAAAATCCTTCATCCAAAAATTAATTTGAGTTTGATTAAAAAATATAGAATTATCCAAACTCTAATTAAATTAATTTTAAAGTTTTTTCATCCAAAAATCAATTTGATTCTAATTAAAATTTAGATAATATTAAAAATTGGAAAACAATTGGAAACGAGATCAAAATATATTGCGTGCACGAAGTCGGGAGTTCACTGTGCGAAACGGGGGGCCGAGCGGGGCAAACGAGCGCCCGAGGTTGGCCCAGCAAGGCTCGCACTCCTCAATTGTTTTTTGTTTCTTACTCCTACTCGACCTCGCTTCCATGCGAGGTCGAGCCTCGCATGGGTGCGAGGCTAAGCCTCAATTATTATTCTTATTTTTTTAATTTTGTTTTGTTGAGAGCCTCGCATCCACACGAGGCAGCCTCGCATGGGTGCGAGTCTCTTCTTTATTTATTTATTTTTTCTCATTTGCTCCTGATATTTTTTTTAAATTAATTAATTAATTTATTATTATTATTATTATTATTATTATTATTATTATTATTCGAATTCGTATTTGGATTTTCGGATTTTAGATTCGAATTTGGATTATTTTTATCGTTCTACAGTGTGATTCTTACAAGTCTGAAGTATCTAAAGTTACTTCTATTACTTTATCTTTGAAAGCTATTTTTATCTTTCTTTCTTACTTCAAATCTTCTTACTACCTAACTAGACCTTTAGCTCATTATATGAGTTTATTAATGATGATTGTAGTCGAATTAGTTAAAAATCATCACTTAGGCATCAGGAAACACACACCTCCACCCCCCACCACAAACCCCACACGCGTGCGTGCACACACCCACACCAACCCAACTTATCACTTAGGTGGCGCTTCCCATGGACAGTAAGCACACAAACACCAACCCAACCCTCGATCCACTGTATCAGGCACCCAACCAAACAAAGCATCATGAGCATCACCATCTGTACAGCTCCATCGATCTATCAAAGGAGAAATTGTCACCAACTTCATCAAAATTTCAATTATACTTACATTGAAATTCACATGCTATCAAGGACAGACTCACATTGAAAAAATCAATTTAAATGATGGAGTTAAACAAAAAAACAAAAAAAACAAAAAACAAAATACAAAATTGGACTACTAGCAATTAATTTAATTATAAAAGTAAGAAAGGTGTCAAATTGTATTGTTCTCATGGATTTGAGATCTCAGGCAAAAAGTTGGGCTTGGTGGAGCCTTAATAAGGTCAAACAACTCCCTCTCAATACATCCACAGGAGGTGATCGGTTACATGCTAAGTGTTTAAAGTTATTCCAATTACAATTACTTAATTGAAAGTGGCGCTTTTCATTGGTTGTCACTATAGTTACAAAAGTTTGTAACTATAATTACAATCATTTAGGCACCGGTAATAATTAGAGTTATGGAGAAAAAAAAGTGTGTAATTCACTTTTCATCTCTCGTTTGCAAGAAATGATTGTATTATTGATAAATAGAGCATGTCTCAGACATTTTAAAAATAAAACAAAATAAATATTTGAAGCTTCTTACAGCTCTAATTATCACTTGCAACTCTTAAGCCAAACCAGTAATAAAAATTGAAGCAACTTGAATTTATACAACTTTACAATAATATAAGTTGTAAATTACAACATCCCTTGAAAGCAACCAAACAACCTTTTTAATGTCCCAATGTACTATATATTATCCAATTATGTTATTAATATTAGAAAAAGAAACTACATCTTATGCTATGATTCTAAAAATTTAATCTGTTGCCAAAATTAAAGTTGCAAGTCATATGAATGCTTTGATAAGTGGCCGCTTTGTCTCGATTCCAAATTGCTATAATTGTAAAGAATCTATCTTTTTTCTATCAAAATTCTCACTAAGACCTCATAAAAAATATCCAATGAACATCACTCAACTATATATAACATTCTATTTTTTGTTGCTTTCACGAATTATAATATCCGAAAATACTGAAGATAGATCGATATCTTATTTTACTCTTCTTATTTTCTTGCATTTTTCTTTTTTTTAATGAATTTGTACATGAGGGAACGTAGTAGAAAGTTCAACAATCAAAGGGAATTATCTCAAGCAAGCAGACCCATATTTCAATATTAATAAATGTAAAATCGTGATTATGTTACAGTCTAACTCCTAAATAACTATCAGTGTACGCTTATGATAAGCCCAACGGTTCGAGTCGATTTGCACTCGAGGCCCTTGGTGCTTGGCGCTCTAGAGTAAACTCGAAATCTACTAAAGATTAGGTAAAATCGAGCAAGAGTATCAGTACTTTTTTGGAAATATGTGAGAAGATCATATAATATGTTTTAAATTACTGTAGCCAAATGCCAAGAGCACGATCTATTCAGTTGGGCTATATGGCCATATAACCCTAGAAGCAAATAGTCAATAACTCGCCAATGTCGAGACGGTTACTCAACACTACCAAACAAAGAAAACCAAAAGCTACCGGCTCCCATTTTTTCGTTTTCGAACTTCGAGTCCCATATAACACCAAACACAGAGCAAGTGGTAAAACGTAAAACCCTTGGTATAAATAACTACAAACTACAAAAAAGAATGTTTGCATGCATGCAAGCGAGCTAGACCCCAGCCATCCGTGTGTACCGTGGGCTCTCACACGTTCGAATGGCAAAATTTAGTCCGAGGACAACCCAGCGGATAATTTAATTACCAGCCCAGGATCCCCACACTCCCGCTCCCTGACAGCGGGTTGGGATGTCCGGCGACACCGGGGCTGCCACCCACGTGCATGGAGGGGCTCAGCCCCAAGCCCCACCACCCCCATCTGGGCCCCAGACGTGTCCTCATTCGACGGCTAGCGCCTTGTCCTGCATCCATATTATTCTCGAGCCCCTCGCGGGCCACGTGGTGCCCATCACATGCAACCCTCACGTGACTCGGAATGTAGGATCCGATCCCCATCGTATCGTGTGTCTTTTATGTAATTTTTTGATTTTCTTGTGGTGGGTAGAAACAAGAAGGAAGGAAAATTAAATTAAGGGTGAACATAAAAGTATTTGTTAATGGATTACGAAGCTGCGGTCAGCGCCGGATGCGGAGGGTAACATTATGAAGTGGAGTTTGTCAATTAGGCCCTTGCGTTTTATACTATTTGTTGATTTGTACCGCATCCTCACGTAAACTACGTATGGGTTAGAAAAATAGAAGGGAATATGGGCGATTAAATCTGTCAAACAGGAATATATGCACGCATGGAAAAAGAAAACTCCGTATACGAGGAATACTAACAGTGTGTTAGTAGACTTTCAGAAGATCATGGATATACTTATTAAATAACAGCTCGAGTTCACAAATATACTAAAATTATTAATTCTTTTTTTTTTTTAGAAAAGGGATGGGGAATAACTAGACCTCTGGCCAAAACTCAGTTAAGAGTAAGATACATCTTTCAATATATATAAACATTAAACTATGTATAAGGTCCATACCAAAAGTATAAAGAAAATATCTGTAACTCCTATTACAAAACTACTGCAACTAATCAACAACAAAGGTATAGTTCAGCACCACTAAAATATTACTGTATTTTTATTGCATATCATTTTTTATAAAAAGATTGATCACTCATCAAACATTACCATACACCTCCCCTCCAGTATTCTGTTGGCCGCCATGTGAGAACTTGGAACAGCTTGAGTATTGCTTGCAGCAACACCTGGTCGAGGTAATAGTCCAGCAACACTTTTAGGACTTGAATCACAAAAAATATGAGTATGTTCCCTATTCATATATGTCCTAATTAAAACTAAACTGAAACCTTTATGGATTATTTCAAACTGGACACTATGATGATGTATCTTTTTACCCAGTCTATATTACATTGTACATAATCTATCAAAATAAATAAAGTAAGAGAGTTTTATTTTTGTCTAATTAATAGAGCATTGAGATTTGTTGCCAAACTATAATAACATGGAATTCTTTTTGTAGTTTCACTTGTTTTTAATTATATAACATCTTACAGAAAGTAAAAGATTAGTGATTTACATTTTTTATATGAATATATTTGTGAATTCCGATCCTCAGAAACTACAATTAAATTATCACTCTAGTATTTAAATTGCAGTTGAATATCACTGCTTTTATCAGCTCAGAACTAGAATTTGACTCGCCTTTCTTTATAATCTGTTTTCAACTAAAGCCACTACTATATATTAGTAACAAACTATCACGGATCGAGTAAAATTTGATGGGGTGCTATAAATTCTTGTAAGTAAAACATAGTGCAGATTTATCCCTGCCAGAAATTAAACAAATGGAGGTCCCTGATATTAATAAGTTCGGTAGAGGAATAATTAATCCATTTACTAGATTTGCAGGACAAAAGGGGCCTGGTATTGAATTTAATTAGTATCTCATGTCCGATCGAGCTACAGATGAGATGGAGTTGGCTACCCATTCTCAAGGGGAAGTTCTAAATGAGCACATCACCAGTTTTAGTGATCACATTTTCTGAGTCCGCTGAACTGTTTGCCACAAAATAAAGTGGTCAAATTTTAAAAGGTGTGCTCACTAAAACGAGTAGTGTGATCATTAAGAAACACCCATGCACAAGTCAGGTTTGCGTCTGCAGATGAGGGAGAGAGTACCGACATTACCCCTTCAACATTCCAACATGTGACCCATTCTCTTCACTATTCTAAGGTTTTTCTGACACTTTTTAACTAAATGACACGTAGAATTAGGGGTGCACACTCGGTTGGATCTGACGGAGATCGAGAGATGCAATGGGAGAGGAGAGATTTGGGTAGAGAGACAGATATGGTGAGAGAGAGAGAGAGATCTTAGAGAGATACGGAGGGAGAGAGAGAGAGATTTTGGGGGGTAGAGAGATTTGGGGGAGAGAGAGATTTGGAGAGGGGGGTAAGGGAGCGGGAGAGGGAGAGGGAGGGGGAGGGGGTAGTCAGAGCGGGAGGGAGAGGGAAGGAGATACTCACCAAAATCTGACCGTCTCCGACGGTGTTCTGACCGCCTCCGACGGTGTTCCGACCGTCTACGACAGTCAATTTTTTCACTCATACAACTTCGATCGTTCTCCTCTACGAACTCCGACCGAACTCTGACCGATTCCTATCGGAGTCAGACGGAGTGATCAGAGCAGATTGCAGTGTTCAACCCTACGTAGAATTGACTTTTTTTTTGTTTTTAATCAATGATGGAGTAGCGTATTAAATACGTAGTAATAAAAACAAAGGATCGAGAAAATCATTGCTCTAATACATAAAAGAGGATCGAAAAAAAATGTTGCTCTAACATATAAAGATGATACAAGATACTCAACTCAGAAGCAATTATTAATCGAAACATATTTGTATAGGTGTACTCTCTATTTTTTTTTTTTTTTTTTAAATCATTACGCTTATAAAGTTTAAGAATATATTATTTAAATCATTTTTTATTAAGCAATGACAAGAAACATACTACGGAAGATTATCCACCTGGCACATAAAATATAGACGAAGAAACAATAGCCGAGATGTATATGGTTCGGCAAGATCTAACCTATGTCAACAGAGGGAAAAAAAAAAAAACTTAAGAGAAATTTCTATTATAAGAAAGAGCACAAGAGAAAATAACATTTTCATGAAGCTCGATGTAAATCTTGAGAGCATTAGCATTTGTTATACCTTATACAAGGGATTACATATGTACGAAAAACAACATATCTCACCTAGATATTATCTCTTGATGTAATACTGTGTGATAATACGGAAGGAAGGATAATACTTTGAAGATATCATCCTGAGATACATGAGTAAAAAACTTAACATGATGGTCTGAAAACATATATAATTTATATTTAATCAAAAATCTCTCTTTACTCACTCTCTATAGGCTTTTTTTTTTTTTTTTTTTTTTTTTAATAGAAAGAACAACAGACAAATAATACTCTCCACGTTCTATTAAAAAGAGATAACAGACTTACAAGAGTAAGACACTATTACAATATATGACCTTCCAACTAATGAAACCAAAGGGGCAAAAGTAAAGAGTTTTAGACTACCAGGTCTGATATAATACCAAACAACATATCCGTAGTCATGACAAAATGCACAGGTGGTGACTATTCTGCAACTACGACCACTGTCAGGGCGATATCTAGTCAGTATCCGGCTGATCAGGCACAGACGAGGAATCTGGGAGCTTCAAGTTCGAGAAGTTGTTGTCTTCATCTTCGGATGAGAGACATGTCCAGTAAATAATATCAAGATATATAAAGATGAAGTAAGTTTCTACATTGTGAGTATTGTCTCTAATGATCATATTGTTTCTTTCATTTCATATATTCCAATAGATGGAGGCCACCAAAGTGACTCCCGTACTTTGCTTTTCCCACTTACAACCTCCCTTAGTCCAAATATGGTCTATCATGAGCATGTCAATGTCGATATGGAAGGTGCCGCCCCTCTCTATGGATGTTAGACAAGTTTACTTGACCACATGTATCAAATATGCCTTTTTTTTTTTTTTTTATTATGTTGTGCATTTGCATGTAATAGTATGTGCTTGATGTCCGATGAAATCTTCGAAGGTCCCTAATAACTCAAAAAACTTTCAACCGTTATATTATAAAGTGTTGTAGAGTGTTTTGAAAGGATGTGTTATGAAGTATGCATAAAAACACTTGTGTTGGAGATAAAAATTTCCAAATAAAGAAAAGATAGCAAATTACTCGCAGAACGCGAAACTATGCTTGAATAAGTAAAACGCCTAAACCCTTAGCTCCACGTCCAGAGTACTTATCGATTTTCAAAATTCTTAATTGATTGTGATTGAAATTTGGACTTATCCAATAACCGAATTGAGTCTAATCAAAATTCAAATTCAAAATATTTAAATCAAAATCAAATATTTGATTAGAATGCTTAATGAATACGAAAACTTTCTATTCATATCCCTAAGAAAACTCTCATAACTAAAGTTTATAAATAGCCTCTTTGAGGATCCTTTTTGGTCTTTGGCAATTCAAGTTAAGCGAGAAAACCTTGAAGCCTTGGAGATCCTTTGGCAATTCAAGTTACGTGCGAGAGTTTTGAATTCATCCAGATCAGCAGAGAGAGAGAAGTTTGGGCCGACCATCATGTTCTTCGAGTAGAAGATCTTCACGTGGGATCATCAATAGGTTTTACTAGATATATCCTATCGTCATATTAGAACCCACTTTTATTATAAAAGAGAGGGATAAAATATAAATCCTCTTGTTTGTTTTTTCTATTATTCATCTTTCGTTATAATCAAAATAATCAATGGAAAGAAGTAAGATTTTTGCGGAAAATAATTTGCTTGTGAGTTTTTGAACCAATATTTTGAAGTGTTCTTAGAACACCCAAAACACCTTCAATGTTTTTTAGAACACCCTAAATCAGGTACTTTCCTTATTCCAACTTCTTATCACATACTTTACTTTTTCCTAATTTGATATATTTGTTTTTTAACTATTTACGAAGCCCGCAAAACTCATAAGAAAACTAAACTCTAAGTAAAAGTTTGAACATCTCAAAATACATGATTGGAACATTCCTAAATACATACCACCAAAATACTCCAAAACAACACATCCAAAAACACTTTGCTTTTGACATCCAACCACAGCTAGAGTTGATTCACTTCGTTTGGTGTTTGGTGTGGGTCCACCACCCAATGATGAAAGCTGAAGCTCAAGTGTACCGATTTGAGCCGAGAAGCACGAGTACTGGCAGTAGGATCTTCCAAGGCACAGTAAAGTATGTGTGCACCGTAAAGCATTAAGGATAGACAACTGATAACAACAATGTAGGCAATAACTGCTCCCCAACAAACACGACAAATTCAAACTCAGTAACTCAACTGCAAATGGTTCAATTCATGGTCCAGACAGCCTGGATAATACTTGTAGCCTGTAAACGAATTGAACATAAGACACATACGAATCTAATTCCCATATCGAGACAATCTTGAATTTAAGCCATATAAAGGCTGAAAGGCAAAAGCATAAAAACCTCTCATTCTCAAATTTTGAATTAAAAAAAAAATAAAAAAAATTATTTTTAATTAAAATATTTGTATATGACGAGTTAATGGCTAGTTTTTGAACCTATCAATTCTCATCTCTGAGCCATCGGCTGTTCAAATTGGTAATTTGTTCTCAGTTAAGAAGCTAATAAAATGCCCAAGCCCATTCATGAAACTATCTTGAGTAGGAATCTCCGCTCACAGCAACAAAACATAGAGTATAAAAACTAACAGAAAAAACAATTGAGAATTCTAAAGAACCATCATGATGTAAGAGTGCAAATGGGAGGAATCTAATGCTCTCAGTCTTTTGTTGGTCGGTGTTATGGTTTGGTTCTTGGTCGGTGCCTCCCACCTTAGACCCTAACTAAAGTTTCTGCACAACTGCAACTTGTTACGACTCATGACATATAACCAAGCAATCGCCACATGGTGATAGGGCCACTTCAAGCTGCTCTCTCTGGCCCATCGTACTCCATCATGCCCTACAAAAAGTCTCGAGTCCGAACTCTGAATCAAGTGTTTGGGTGAGCCATGAGCAGTACTCATCACATCAACTCACATGGGGCTTTCCACTTTCAACTTTGGTGAGCAGAAATAATTGCTTGAGATGCCTATAATGTAACATCCGTAGTACTAGAACAAAAATTCTCTGCAAAAGTTTGTTGTCTCTCCAGTGATGTCCCATGTGTGATGTTCTCATGTTGCAGGGCTATATAGAATTTGATGTCGTTTGATAAATAGTTGAGCTTACAGTTAGCTAATTAATTCTTTACTCTTGCTCACATTGTAGTAGCAATAATATGTAATGAATCGATGCTAGAAAGCATAATGAATTGATAATGACATCCGAAAGCATAAATTGATCAGATGCAACGGCATTGCTCTCTGAGTGGTTAGTTTTCATCTGTTTGATTGATTTCAAGCCTAATATGAGGTCGCCAGAAAGTATTGCCATGTAGGTGGCCGATAACTCTCATGATTTACTAATTTTGGCAAATAACGCCATGCATCATTAAGGCTTTCGTTTCCAATTTAGGATGGATTTAAGAGTACATCCTGTTGGTAGTGAAAATTTCTAAGCAAAATGAGTTTTCCACATAGAACGCGGAGCTAATCAATAGCTCCACGTTTGGCTACTTAGCCTCGCATTTGAGTAAAATGCGGAGCTAATCAATAGCTCCGCGTTCTGGTTTTCTAGCTCCGCGTTCTGACACGATTAGCTCCGCGTGAGCAGATAATCAGAATCATAAATTGATTGAGATTGAGATTTGGGCTTATCCAATACCCAAATTGAGTCCAATCAGAATTCATATTCAAGAGATTTAAATCAAAATTAAAATATTTGATTAGAATTCTTGATGAACACAACTACTTCCCAATTTTAATCAATTGGAAACTCTCATATTGGTTCAAGACTATAAATACCCTCTCAAGGAAGCCCTTGAGAATCTTTTTGGAGAGCATAAAAGGCATTCAAGTTACGCGTGAGAGCCTTGAACATATCAAGACCAGACGAGAAAGATCAAGAGTCGGCCATCATCTTCATTGAGAGAGAAGATTTTCGCGTCAGATCGTCCAAAAGAGCTACTAGATAGGTCCCATCGCTACGAGAACCCACTTTTCATTGTAAAAGAGAGTGATAATATATAAATCCTCTCGTTTGTTCTTTTCTTGTTCACTTTCATTGTAATCAATTTGTATTCAATGGAAGAAAGCAAAAGTTTTGCTACGAACAAACTGGCAACTACAGTGGGAGAAGTCTCTTTTACCAAAAAAGAGATTGTGGCGCAATCTGACGTCGAGAGGATTGGATCAGACGTTAACATGCTTGTCGTGAAGATCGACTAGCAGAAGTACGAGGAGTACCTCTCATCTGAGTCAGGTAATCTGACTGAAGCACGGCGCTATCGTCGCATGCACTCCAATACCCGTAAATTGGGTAATCGGGAATCCACCATTAAACGGGGACCCTTGGAGACTGCGGTCATAGAGCCATCGTTTGGACAGAAAACCTTAACAGAGGATGACCTCTTTACTACTGAAGAAGGTCTGGGAACTGGATTGACCAGAACCCGACTCCGCAACCGAAATCGGAGAGTTAGGCAAAAAGCCCTCAAAGCCCGCGTTAAACATGAGGCTAATCAGGCAGCAGAACGTGAGGCTACTGTACCTCATGAACTGGCTTGCGTTAATCGTGAGACCAGTCAGTATCGCGTTAAATGCGAAGCTACTGTTCGCCAAAAAAATTGCAGGCTCTTTATATCGAAGTCTTTTCAATAAAAGATTCCAATCCAACGGTTTTCCGTTTACAGAAGATGAGGAAGATAGATTTTCTCTTTGTTTAAGGCTGTGTTTTGATGTAGCTATGGAGGACGATCCTGCTCTCCGTTGACACTCTGTACTATCTCTCTCAGTTGGCTAAAGGAAAAAGAAAGGCTCTCGACTCTTGATCACAAAGGGTAACTCTTAGGAGAAGATATCTGTCTGTGTCCCTCCGTGTCCTTTTTTTTTTCCTCTTTCGCTCCCCCGCCTTTTATAGGGATTTTAGAGTAATATCCCGCTATATTTGCTCGGTCGTTAGCTCCCTTACTCGAGAAGTGCCGTCATATTCGTTAGGCAATTGTTCCCACGATCGAACTAATGTCGTTGAATTCGTTTGGCAGTTAGCCCCACGATCTGAGGTGGCAATTCTTCTATTCGGATCGGGTGATTTTGTATTAAACCCCTACCCGAAAGTTATGGGTAGTGTCACGAATCTCAATTTTAGATTCACGAATCTGTTCTATCGTCACTGGGTCGCGAACCTGTTCTGTCGTTACTGGGTCGCGAACTTCAATCTTCAAGTTTGCGGATCTGCTGAGTTGCGGACTTCTAACTTTGAATCCGCAGATCTGCTTTGCTTTCCAGAATTTTTCGGCAACAAAACCCCCTCCAGAGTTTCCAAAACTCTCATAATTTCTTGAGGAGTTTTGGAATACTTTTGATATAATATTCTGTATTAGAATCTCCATTGCATTTGCAGAAATCTGTTACTCTATATTAGCACCACTGCTGCTTCTGAAGGAAAATATGACTCTGTGTTAGTGCCTCATTTTGCAATTCTTGGAACATACGACTCTGTGTTAGAGTCGCAAACTTTTGCTTTGGAAGGGATACGTCTCTGTATTAGGGGCGCGAGCCTTTATTTTAGAGTAGAAAACGACTCTGTGTTAGGGTCGCGAATTGTCTTTTTGGAAGGGACACGTCTCTGTATTAGGAGAGCGAGTCTTCATTTTAGAGTAGAAAACGACTCTGTGTTAGGGTCGTGAACTTTCGCTTCGGAAGGGACACGTCTCTATATTAGGTGCGCGAGCCTTCATTTTGGAGTAAAACGACTTTGTGTTAGGGTCGCAAACTTTCACCCTCATTTTTTTAGAAGAGAACGACTCTGTGTTAGGATCGCAAACTTTAATTTCTGAGAGATCGCGACTCTGTATTAGGGATTGCGAACTTTCACTTTTGTGGTTGCAGAAAGGCTGTGTGATCTCTATGTTAGGGATCAAGATAAGAGCTTGGTATGAGTTCCACCTTCGGAAGGGACACGTCTCTGTATTAGGGGTGCGAGCCTTCATTTTGGAGTAGAAAACGACTTTGTATTAGGGTCGCGAATTTTAATTTCTGAGGGATCGCGACTCTGTATTAGGGATCGCGAACTTTCACTTTTGTGGTTGCAGAAAGGCCAGAAAACGGTTGCTTTCTACGGCGTAAGAATTGAGACGTTATCTTAGCCGCATTAAATGAAAAGGTACCCATGAGATTCGGGCCAGATATCACGTCTTTCTAGAGATCTCGGCCGTCAAATCATCTGCTATATAACCTCCACTTTATGAGAGAGGCTACTCTTATCTCAAGAAATTTGAAATTCAAGTTCTTTATTAGAGCTCCTCAGACTTCTCGTTTTTAATCTCCTATAGCTTTCGATTCTCTGTGCGAAGAATTTTCTCAATCTGCAAAAGATGCCGAAAGAAACTTCTTCATCTGATGCTGCTGCCGGTGGTCATCAAGATCATCAAGCAACTTCTAATTCACTAGTGGTTCGGCAGAAACCCTTGATTAGAGGTAATTAAAAAAAAACTTTCGAAAGGCAGTCCCTTTCTCATCATTATTTTTTCTTATCTTGATTCTGAATGTCTCTTGTAGTTGATTATGCCTTGAATCCTTGGCCTAAGGATCATTATTTCGGATACTCGGATGGCTATGATGGGAAGAAAGAGTTCAGATTTGATCATGTCTTTCCACAATGTACAGCATCAGATAGCCAAGAGAGAGAAGGCAAAATTCTCCATCCTTCTCACTCAACGTTACGAGAACTGATAACTAATGCACTTTTCGAAAGAGATGATCGGTCTCCACTATGCAAACCCGCCTTTTTGTTTGGGGACCATATTTCAGTGCCCGATAGCGGTTTGGAAGATGGAGATTACAAGTGGTTTCGTCAAGTCGAATGTCGCTACTTGTTTCTCCCCAATATAGAGAGGTCTTATCCATTCTTATTCTTTCAATCCCTTTCCGTGCCCAGACGAATGGACTGGCACATAAACAGGCCGCAAGACAACATTTTATTGGGAGGTTTCAATGCTCAAGGTGCTTTTCCTCGTAGTACTAGAAAACACTTTTGTGGATTGCTTCTGGGACTGCTTAAACATGATCTCCCCAGAGGCGAGATTCCCATAATCGCACAGACTTTCCTGCACCGATTCACCAATGCATAAAGGGAGTTTCCTATTCAGGATTTTCGTCCCCTTGGATGGGTTCACTGCTCTTCAAAAGGAGAGTGGGCAGTCTTGACTGACTTTTTCCTAAAGACTTTCAGAGATTAGTTTCATTACGCAGGGCTACATCGTGCTATCATGGCAGTTTAGCACGGCATTCCCACTAGCAGATTCCATTTTTTTGCTTTATTGGAACTGTACAATCCTGATACTTGCACAATCTTTTGCCCTCGAGGTGAACTGGGTTTCGCCCTTCACGAGATGTATGAGATTTCGGGCTTGCCTATGGGAGACATCCCATATGAAGAGTACGTCTCTACTGGGGAAGAACTCCATCTGCTGAAAACACGGGACCCTTTGATCTATAATACTTACTGGGAGTTGCTCTGCCATTATCATATTTGCACCCATACATCCGGCACCCGTAGTTTGAAGCCAAAGAAGTGGCTACAATATCTTCTGTCCAATTTTTCTAGGAGTAATCTGAACTTTACTCGACTTCCTCCAGTTTCTGATAAGGAAGTTGAGAGAAGAATCGCCAATTTCGGGACAGATGCTTATGTCGCTGAATCTGATGAGAACGTCTTCAAGGCTGAAACGTCCTTTGAAAGTTTTCACTATCAGGCCCTCCAGCCTTTGTCTGATCCTGCCTTCTTGGCAGGCTATTTAATGGTATGGCTGAAGAAGTGTGTTATTCCTTCGCAGGAAAACATACCCATTAGGGCCGTATACCCAGCCGTCCTACTAGCATTTGGTAGGCGGCTCAGTTTGTTGCCATTGATATTTTGCAGCATCCAAAGCGGACGAAGGAGGTTATATGACAATTCTGCAATGTGAAGAAGGAGCAAAGGAAGAAAGAAGATCCAGTCATTAAGACTCCTAATCTGCATGTAGAACTCCCTTATACTTATTTGATGGATTGGCTGGTTCTACATTGCCCCACTTTGATGAGTCCTGTTGATTCGCAGATAGACTTAAGTGCTCCCAAAGTGCAGCACTATGAGAGGTCACAATGGAAAGGGGGTTACATGGCCGTGATCCGCAAGACCCTTCGTCATTTCTCGACTTTTGAGTGTTCAGATGTTTTCCGTACTTTCCAAATACCGGGTACGGGGAGAAATTCGCGAATACTGCTGGTGCCGATAAATTTACTATTCTTTCCTCGGGATGCTTCTGGTGGCTGATAAACATCCGTCCAGGACATCTGGTTCTTCGTTTGGGGAACTATTGCTGCATAGAGCCTTACTACCCGAGTCATTTCGCTCGACAGTTCGGATATGATCAGCTTTATATTGGTAATCCAAATAGAGAGATAAGTTTTGTTGGGAATGCTCTTGAGGGAGCTCGAGCTTGGTTTCACTTCGTCGCAGGTGGAACTTAGGCCAGATTTGATCTTCCGCTCAAGACCCCAAATTCAAGTATGAGCTTCAGTTTCTGTAAGTGGTTCACGGATGCTAATTCCGCTCCCCAGAATTTCAACATAAATCATACTAGTTTGCGGGAGATCAGAGCTTGTATGCTCCGAAGAAAAAGGCTGGCAGCACCAAAGTAGTAGGGATGGAAGATTTCGGGGGAGACTGCATCCCATGAATTAGAACCGATAACTCAACAGAGGGAAGATGACAATGATGCACCAGTTCAAGCTGCCTCTCTTGATGCTTCTCCTCTCCCGACATCGAAGAAGACTTCTCCTCAACCGCAGTCTCCTCCCAAGAAATCTTCACATAAGCGGAAGAGACTAAGACGCCTCAGTGACTTGCCTACCACTCCGCAGGGGATTGATTCGCAGAGCACCCCATCTGGAACTAGCACTGCAACACCCAGTCTGGTTTCTGAGTCCGTCGCGGAAGAACCCGAGGAAGATGAGGATGACTCATTTTCAACTCTCCGCTCCCTTAAGAGGCGTCGGAGTAAATGACTTGTTCTCCGCAGTGATCCTACTCCCGTCACTCAAGAGGGTTCTACCCCACTTCTTGTCAGGCCACTGTTGAAGTCGGTGTTTCTCAGGCCATACAAGAGGGCCCTTCAACTTCTGCCGTTGCAGACTACGAAGTACAAATCATAGGGGAGACTCGCACATCAGATTCCCCAAAAGCAGCACCTCCTTAAGGAAGTCAGGATGGTTGAGGAGACGACTATAATGTCGACAGTGATGATTTTCGATCTTCAACCCCTCCATCAGACCATGGTAAATATATCTATTTGAGCGAGGACGTTCGAACCGAAATATACGGGCCTGAAGTGTTTGGTCCTGAGGTGTACGGACTGGAAGAATCCAGTGTCCGACCTTTAGGTCTGCATCTTCTTCCTTTAGCAATTATGTTATTATCAAATGATATTGTATCATTTAACTATTAACTTTCTCCTTTTGATAGCTCCAGTTTCGACTCCGGATTTAGAACGCATGGGCGCAAAGGTAACTTCGTCAGATGACACCATCGCGGAAGCTAACACTGATGAGGCGACTACAGTTACTACTTCTACGGAAGTAATGATTCCCGAGACTACTATGTCTACGGTTTTGGCCGCAGCTGCTCGGACCGATGTTCTGGTTCAAGATGCTGTACTTGTTAGCTCTGTTGAAATCTTCAGAAGTCTCATTCCTCTTGATACTAGTCTGGTTGCGGATCAATCCGCCCCTGCCTCAACTAGTATTACTCCCTCTTATGCGGAGATTGATATGCTCGAGATTGGTTTATTGAAGGATACGGTGGAGACCTTCCTTCACTTCCTTGACCGCTGTATTGATAAAATACTGAAGGGGGCTTCTTTTGCTCCACTCGCCAATGTTCTCAACATTTATTTAATTGGTATTGTCAGCATTAGTGGAGAGGATAAAACTGCTCCCTTTAGGCTTATGATAACTCAGTTTCAAAAGCATGCTGAATTTCTATCAAAAGCAAGAAGTGCTGATAAATCTGAGACAATGGAAATTATTTTCCAGAAGCTACAACTTAAGTTCCAGAAGGAAACTCAGGAGAAGGCAAATGCTTGCAAAGCCTCCTTAGAAAAGGGTCGATCAGACTGCGAGTCTCTAATTCTTCAAGTGGAAGCCGCTGCTTCAATTGTCAAGGACCATGACCAAGCTATTAATAGGATTCAGGAGACCATCACCAAGGCTCAAGCTTTCTTGGCCAAAATCACCAAGGAGCGCGATGAATCAATGAGGAATCTCGCCAACTTATCGCGCCAGCGGGACAATACAATCAGAGATCTCCAGGCGATACAAGTTGAATTGGATACACTGGAGGCTGCTGCAGCGCAAAATGTTATTGCCAGTGACGAGAAATTGCGTCGTCAAGCTACTTTTCAAGCTTATGAGACCGTTTAATAAGACATTGATGATGCAGAGGAGAAAATAAAAGCCCTCTTGAATCATTGAACTGTAAAAGTTTGTATACATTTGTTTTAGCTCTCTGCTCTTTTTTTTATAATAGTTCCCTTATCGTTTATAAAGAATCTGATTTTGGCCTTCCAAGGTACGGTTTTGCAGTTATTTTTCAAAGATTTGTTATTAACCTGCCATCTTTTGCCTGAAGTTTGCGAACCAACGTAAAATTCTGGTATCTGTATATCTGTTATGTGACTTTCTTAAGTCACGTGAAGTCTAGGGATTCGCAAATTAACACAATCCATATTTAACCCGTGACCCTGGTTCCGGAATTTTGGTTCGCGATGCTTCGTCTGGAAATTTGCGGAATAGACCGTAGACTCTTTTAGAATTTGTAGAGACTTCTGCGAGCCATGGGATGAAGTCGTCAGGCATGGAATTCCAAGCGTTGCATGTCTCTATTAATGACGAGATCTCCGGGCTACGATATCTAAACGTCCCATGCAACAGTAATAAATTCTGTTGAGATCTGAACTGAAAATCTTAGCCGAAGATTTCAGCCTTATTTTTTCTAAACCGAGGATTACAGTCACCAGACTGTCTATATAAGACGCTTGATTCCTTCAATGGAAGATCATTCAGCCGTGAGAAAATTTCTTCCTGACTCTCTTCCCTTCCTTTCTTTTGTAGCTGATCTATCAGTTCAGTCATATTTTCTTCTCCTTCAACCGAAGCAATGGGTAGGAGTTGGCATATTACAAGACCTTCAGACTGCATCAATCCAGCGGGGTGTTCCACCGAAAAGGTTCTTCTGACCGTAATCATTTTCCTTAATTAAGGTAAAGCTCTTCTTCTGATTCATATCCTCCTCTTCCTTCTTTTTCTTCCCCTTTTTTAACAGGGATTTAACTTGGTTACAGGAGATAACCGTAGTCATTCTCCTTAACAATGACCCAGACCCGATGGGCTTGTAATTGCTTCCAATACCTCAAGAGGTTTGGAAGGTCTCATGTATTTTTCATGAGAGAAAAGATTTCGGGTCTATGGTATTGTTTTTCTTCTTTCCTAGTATCCCACAAGGTTGGGTACTAATGACCAGGACCTTGAATTTGTGCAACCCCTCACGTTATACGTTTGGGACTTGCATTTGGTATGCCCAGTTTTGAACTTGCATCATCACTGGGGGGAACCAACCAGAAGGTCTCTGATTGTGGTCGGAAAGAAGACAAAAGATTGTGCCTTTAAGCCGTCCTTAAAAAAGAAGGCTACAAGAGCAAATTGGAAGTGGAGGCCATGGAGTAAACTTTTTGATCCGAGCCATGCACAAAGAGAAGGCTATAGAAGCAAGTCTGTTATTCCAGAAGAAGAGCCTACAGGAGAAAACTTTTTTATTCGAGCCATGCACAAAGAGAAGGTTACAGAAGCAAGTTTCCTCTCTTTTTTTTTACATCAGTGATTTGTATCCACTCTCGTTGACTGTACAACACTAGAAAATTCTCTGTAATTTTGTTCTGATGATGAATAAAGAAGTTCTTTTCTTTTTACGTAACTAAGAGTATCTGATGGATGATTCTGATGTTGATTACCAGAGGTAACTGTTAACTTGATAGTGTTAAAATCGATCAAAATTTTCCAAGTACCCAAAATTACTGCGAATGAAAGAACCTTTTTGTTGACAAATTTGACTCGCCAGAGGTATTTTTTAACTTGGTGATTTAGAAAGAGGGAAAAAATGTGATTCGCCAGAGATAATTTTTAACTTGGCAATTTAGAAAGAGATTCGCTAGAGGTATTTTTTTAACTTGGCAAATTTGGTAAAAAGAAAATCTGGTTCGCCAGAGGTAATATTTAACTTGGCAAATTTGGTAAAAAGAAAATCTGGTTTGCCAGAGGTAATATTTAACTTGGCAATTTAGAAAAAGGGGAAAATGTAATTCACGACATAAAGATTTTTAGTCCGGAATTAAGAATCTTCATTAATGAACTTCTGATTACAGACAAATTTTGGCTCATGGTTTGCGTCGAACTACCTAGGGCAAATTACAACTAGTGTTCCGCAATTTTGCTAAGAATAATATTTTTTTTCAGGAACTTGCCGTTGATCGGCATCATGATTTTGTCACCGTTCGGCTTTGCCAACCGATACGCACCGTTGGAGTAGACCGTATCAATAATAAAGGATCCCTCCAACTTTGGCTGGAACTTCCCTCTAGGCTTCTGGCTAGTTATGATCGGCCTTCTGACTGACAGGACTAGATCGTATTTTTTTGAAAGTTCTGGAGATCCGCGCCTGGTATAGCTCGATATTCTGTTGAGCTTCCAAGCACTTATCATCCAAGGCTTCTAATTCTTAGAGTCTTTATTAATGTCTCTCTTCTTGCGTCATTCTAGTTATTAATGCAACTCGTAATGACGGGATTTGGATTTCCAAAGACAAGACTGCTTCTGACCCATATACTAAAGAGAAGGGCATGGCATTAGTGGGGGTTCGGACTGTGGTGCGATACGCCCACAGGCATTCTCCGAGCTTCTCATCCCAGTCCCTTTGATTGGATGACACAAACTTTTTAAGAAGTTTTACAATGGTCTTATTGAAGGCTTCTACTAGACCATTAACTGCAGGGTAATATGGCGATGAAGCTACATCCTCGATCCTGTACTTGTTGCAGAATCTGGAATACACTTGGCTCACAAACTGGGGTCCGTTGTCATGAATTATTCTTCTGGGCACTCCGAAGCGATAAAGCACATGGTGCTTGATGAATTTGATAACATCTGACGACTTTACTTCGGTTAGGAAAATGATCTCAGTCCATTTCGAAAAGTAATCTGTTATAGCTAAAATGAATCGGTGTCCTCTTATTGATGGTGGAGAAATTGGCCCTACGATGTCCATGCCCCATTGCTCAAATGGCCACGACGTAGTCGTTGGGTGGAGGCACTCTAGAGTTTGATGTATAAAGTTTGCATGCATTTGGCAGGCCCTACACTTCTTGGCGTAGTCAACCACTTATGTCATCATCTTAGGCCAGTAATAATCCATTATTCGGATTCTATCCCAGAGTTTCGGCCCTGGCTAGTGTGCTCCGCAGATACTAGCATGAGCTTCTTCGAGTACCTTTTGAGCTTCGCAGTTGGAGAGACAGCGAAGTAAAATTCCGTTGTAAGATTTCCTATACAATGTCTGGAGTTCTGCGTTGTAGTAGAACCGGACAACCCTTCTCTGAATTGCCCTGGCTTCTTTTGGACCTTCAGGTAATATACCGTAAAGAACATAGTCTATATAAGGAAAACGCCAATCCCTCGGTTCTAGGCTTGATTCGAAAGTGTCAGCTTTGTCTTCCTGTGGTTTCTTCATTTCTTCTTTGAGCTCGTCCTTTGGACAAAATAATTCTTTGCTTCCTACAGTAATTTGCCTTCTAGCATGCTTGGACAAGGCTAACGTAGCAGCTAAGGAAGCTAGCGAATCTGCATAACTATTTCGGTGGCGTTTTATGTGGCTGATATAGAAACCATCGAAACCATCGGCGATCTTGATCACTGCATGATAATACGGCAGGAGGTCTTCATGTTTGACCTTGTACTCCCCTTTTACTTGATTCACAACAAGTTGAGAGTCCCCATATGCCTCCAAATGTTTGACCCCCAGTTGTTTGGCTATTTTTAAGCCGATTAGGAGGGCATTATATTCTGCGATATTGTTGGAGCACGAGCTTGTTAATGAGTAAGCTCGAGGAATGATGTGGTTGCTGGGAGAGACGAAAACAACTCCTACCCCCGCTGTCATTCTTCTCTCGGATCCCATCTGGGAGGCACCGTCAAAGAAAAGTTGTCATACACCCTTCGAGACTGTATTTGCCTCGGAAGACTTTTACGAGTCATCCTTTTCTGGAATCAAGTCCCATTCTTCTAACTCTCCCGGGATTTGTTCGTAAAACTTCGAGGATGCCAGAATTGGATGTTAGGCTAAGAAGTCGGCCACGGCCTGTCCTTTAATAGACTTCTGTGGGACAAAGTGCATATCATACTGTGATAGCAAAATAGTCCAATTGGATAGTCTTGAACTTAATGACCCGGGTTTAGTCATTAATATTCTCAGGGGGTTAACTCTCGATACAACGTGGATGGTTTGTCCAGCTAAGTAGTGTCGCATTTTCTATATTGCAAATACCAAAACTAAACATTCTTTTTCCACATGATTATACCAGTGTTTTGCCCCGATCATCATTCTTCTGAGGTAATAAATAGCTTATTCATGGCCTGACTCATTCTTCTGCACTAGCAAAGCGCCCAAGGAATGGTCCATAGCCCTTACATATGCAAGAAAGGTATTCCTGAGACTGGGGATACAAGCACTGGTGGTTTCGTGAGATATTGTTTGATTTCTTCAAAAGCCTTTTGGCCTGCGTCATCCCAGACAAATGACTCTCCTTTCCTCATTAATCTGGTAAAGGGATGACATTTACCAGACAAATTTGATATAAACCTGCGGATGTACGCCAGCCTGCCTTACAACCCCCTTAACTCTTTGAGGTTATAGGGGGCTGCATATCTTGAATAGTCTTGACCTTATCTGGATCAAGATGTATTTCTTTTGACGTTACGACAAAACCGAGGAATTTTCTACTGGAAACCCCAGGAAAAGACTTAGTTGGATTCATCTTGAACTGGTGCTTCCTCATGAGGTCGAACACTGTTTTCAAATCCTTCAAGTGATCGTCTTTATTTTTACTCTTAATTGCTAGGTCATTTACGTAGCATTCCACTGTTTTCCGAAGGTGCTATTGGAATATTGCGCTCATGGCACGTTGATACGTAGCACCTGTATTCTGCCAAAGGGCATGACTGTATAACAGTATACTCCGAGTGGTGTCCTGAAGGACGTATGCTTCTCATCATCAGGGTACATCTTTATTTGATTATACCCTGAGAATCCATCCATGAACGTCATACACTCATACCCACAAGTATTATCTATCATAATATCCGTAATAGGTAATGGGAAGCCTCATTCAAATCCCTAAAGTCTATGCAAACTCGGATTTTTTCATTTTTCTTGGTAACGGAAACTATATTCGCGACCCAATCAGGGTACTGTTCCTCACGAATAAAGCCTGATTCAATCAACTTCTTGATTTTAGTTTCTATATCTTCCATGATCTCTGGGTGGAATCTTCGTTGTTATTGTTTTACTAGCTTGGCCTCTGGCCAGATTTTCAATTTGTGAACCACCACATTTGGATCCAACTCTGGTATTTCCTCATAACTCCAAGCGAAAATATCAATGTATTCACGAATGAGAGATATCAATTCCTTCCTTTCTTCCGAGGATAGGTTCTCACTTATAAATATGGGTTTAGGATTCTTTTCATCTCCCATATTAATTTGGATCACTTTATCTTCGGTTGGGGCTCACGCTGTTCAAACTGGATCTCCCACTTTATATTAAGATGGCCCAGGGGTCGTCTCTTATTGGCGAGGTTTCCTTTAAGTCTTCATCTTCTTGGATTGTGAAAGCCATGTTCGCGGACAATTCGCGGAAAATCATACCAATACTGACATCTAAGTCCCAGCATGATGATTCTGACGAATGATCGTATTGTCATTCTTTGGTTTTCTCACCTGAGAAACTTTCGGGAGTGGTGACGTATCCCAACCCCATGCCGGTTTTCTGGTAATAATTAATAATCTGGCATTTTTCCTTTTGGGACAAAAGATTAAAGGATTGTCCTTCTTCCTTTTCCGAAGTTCAACCCCTGCCTTCGGCCAGATTATATCCTTTTTTTTTTTATTAATCTACGAGAATTTTCATCGTAATGGAAGAACTCGGGTTCTCCCTGTCTTCCTCAGAATCTAAGCATTTCTTTTTGTTCTTGTGACCTGCTATTCCAAATACTATGGCTTTTTGGGTTCCGTTTTTGGGAGGGACCTCAAAAGTGACCTGGTTAGCACTTTCAATGTCATAACTTAATTCGTGTAAGGATGATCGAATATGTGCTTGGAAGGAAGTAAGAAAATATATCTCATTTACACAGTCGCTGAATGCATCTGTGCTAGTGCTTGAGGGCTCAGAATCAACACCGGAAAATAAGCAAACTCTAAATTTTCATTATCACCCATTCACCATTAGAGTAAATGGCATTATTTACATCAAGGCCTTCGAGGCTTATCACAATGGGCTCACCGTCCCAAATTACATCCTCAGATTCCGAATCTTCGGATCCTGATTCTGTATCAGCCTCCTCGCCGATATTAGAGTCATCTGGAACAAGCTGATCTGAAACACCGAACGCATCTTGATACAGCAACGTGTCAGTAAAGTAATTTTCAACTCCTTTAAAGAGTTGCTTTTCTGCGATCAGCGTTCTTATTTTCCCTTCTTTGTCCACATATTTCATGCATTGGTGAAACGTGAAGGGCACAATGAGATTGCTATGGATCTAAGGTCTCCCCAATAGTAGATTGTATGATGTGTCCGCATCTATCACATAACACGTGACTTCCGTCTTCAGGCCGCCGATTTGGCACTTGAGCTTTATCTTACCTAACGGTCTACTACCGAAGATAGTGGTATTAGTTCCCACTAATCTATTCATCGGCACTCCAAGATATCGTAGCATCCTTCGTGGCATGATGCTCAAGGTCGAGTCTGGATCAACTTGAATGCGATCAATCTCTGTAGACCCTGAGTATCCCTTGTAATACAAAGGACGGTGATACTTGTTGCTCCTGACTTGCATATCTTCTAGATAGAAAGTGATGTAGGGAACGGTCTTACCAGAGACTTGGTGACAAGTTGCGCAAAGAGATTCTTCGTCAATCATCTCTGGTATCTGTGCTAAGAATACTTCTGAATCTTTTAGAGCTTCTCTTAAAACTTCTCTAGTAGATTTAGAGAGTTTCAGGAGCTCGTACAAGGTTATCCTTGCCGGAATATAGGCTAACTGTGTTAGAATGTCAAACTGGAATGACTTCTGCGAGTCCTTCGCAGGCTCTTTTCCCTTCTTCTTCAGAACTTTATCAAACTTAAACTCTTTTTGTTTGACTTTCTCTGGAGGTGGTCGAGAATTCATTGTCTGGCTGTAGTTCTTCAAATAATCTTTTCCTGAATGGGTTCCCGCGGGAGGAGGATCCGCATCAGCCACCAAAGAAATTTTCGATTTCCTCTTCCGAATCGGTCAAAGCAGGAATGACTCCGTCATCTTCGGGAATCACGGAGACGACATTGGAGGTAAAGGTTTTCTCTCTTTCCCTCTTTCCAGATGAACTGGAAGTCCATTGTTCATCACTTAGGAGATCTGGATGCACCCACAGTATCTCCCCCTATCAGTTTCAAAGGGAAACAGTCCTTTCTTTTACTGTTGGTGCGGATCAAAATTTACGACCTGCATCGTGCCTTTAGGGATAGGTTGCACTCCATCTTAAACTGTTGACTCTATCCAGTTGGGCGCTTTGCCGAATTTGACAGTTGTCATGTTCGCGGTCACCTTAGTTGCCATGTTCGCGGTCACCTTCTTCTGGTGTTTTTGGAGCTTGATGACATTAGTATCCACTAAGGCTTGAATTTTATCCTTAAGGATGTAACAGTTTTGGGTAGGGTGGTTAATGATCCTATGATAAACACAGTAGTTAGGATCATTAACTTTTCGTACTTCTTCTGAACGTTTAGACTCTGACAGCTTTAGCATCTTCTTACTCATGAGGAGGTTGAAGATAGTCTTCGTGTGCTCATCCTTAAAGAAGTATTGCTTTTGCGGCATTCGTGTCTAAGAAGGGAGCTTCGGGGAAGTTTTAGCGGGTTATGGCGTATCAGTGACCATTGCATCTATTCCCTTATATCCTCGGGGTCGGGACTTATAGTTGTTATCGCCACTTTGCTTCTGTTTCTCCTCGCCTCCTTCTTCTTCAAGTCTTTGCGCAATTTGTTCAACTTGTAAGGCGAGATCTTTCCAAGTTGAGGACTTCACTGCTCCCATTCTGGCTAGAACCTTAGTCGATAAATTATGTCGATAGGTTTCTACCAAGGTCTTTTCTGGCATCCCATACGGACATCTGAGAGAATCGTTTCGGAATCTTTTAATGAAATCCCGGGCTGACTCTCCTTTCCTTTGTTTAGTGGCTAGGAGCGCTGGCATTGACACTTCCATATCATCTTCATAGAACCTGGTGAGAAAGGCTTTCTCCATGTCGCTCCATGAATTGATGTTCCTGGTTCTAGTCTCCAGAACCATTTAAAAGCTAGTCCCGTTAAGGTACTAACGAATACCATCGTAATAATGGGGTCATTTCCGGCTAAATGCCCAATCTGCGATTTAAAATAGTAGAGGTGCTGGTTCGGCGATCCTTTACCATCGAAAGACTTGAGTTTCAATGGTTTATAACTTTCTGGGAACAGCACACTTTCCCATTCCATGGGATATGGCCTTACCACGCCGAGCTCTTGTAAGTCGCTCTTATGCATGAGGGCATTTAGTTGATTTTGGAAGCTCTCTATCCAAACAGCATTCACGTTCCCTTCTTGATACACGGAACGGTTGCCGTCATCCTCATGATGTTCATTATTGTGAAGACTTTCTTCTTCTATCTTTTTTTCTATATTCTTCAATCTAGTCTTCTCCAATTCCATCAGAACATGTAGCATATCTTTAAGCTCGCTGATAGCGTTCTGCTGTTGCTGGATATGCTTATCTTGTCCATCCATTCTCCTCATAAACTCTTCTGAGATATTGTTTTGACTCATATATGCAGAGGCAGAATCTTCTAGGAACGAGTCGGATGTCTGCGATTCAGCCATAACAGATTTGAATATATCTTCTTCATCAGAAGAGATTCTCGTCATCTGTCTATATTTCACGGGGATTGTCGTCCCACTTTTGAGTCGAGTGTTTCGAAAAACTCCTCGTTCTTCATTGAATAGATCCTTCGCACTCGAAGAGAGCTCTGGGTCAGAAGCTTCTCCTTCGGAGACTTTCTTCGCCTTTTTTTCTTTTTCTTTTCTCCGATGCTTGTCATGTTGGATGACACTACAGGATATTCTGGCTCAGAAAACTCAAACCCGTTTCATCGCCTCCTCTTCACTAGTTGGGATGAAAATGTCGATGGAGCCGACAATCGATGAAACACTGAGGATCTGGTATGGGCTGAACAATGACAGTGAGACAGTACAGCATTGATCAGTCGTTAATAGTGGCAGTGAGATACGTAGGATTCTTCCCTTTTTCTATTTAGAAGTTCCCTAAGATCTCTTGCACTGAAATTCTTTGTGACGGCGTCATTCGTGAGAGATAGCTTCGGGAACAGCACAGTCTCAGCGTTGCGAATAGGCATGCATTTTCCGCGAATTTGAGGTTCACAGGTTCCACGAGTTTCTTCAATCACGTGATTAGACGTTTTCCTTGGAACACGAGGGACGCGGATGTATGCTCCGCATTTTTGATCATGGATAATTTTGATGGACTTACTCCGCTTCATGTAGAAAACGCGAATAAATCCTTCAGCATCTCGACCAACCTTGCCTTTTGGCTTCCATATTTGTGTGGTAGGTTTTTGTCAGGATGAGTTAGTGGTTTCCTTTCGTTGCGTGGACCTGTAGAGGGCACGAACTTTGCTTCTTCTTAGGTTTCTTCTCATTGTACGAGTGAGAGGAACCTCCTTCTCCACGTCATAATCTCGCAGAGTGGGTAGTGGTCGTTTCCCCTTGTTGAAGCGGGGACTCTGGTCCACTTTGCTTGAGAGATCAAGAGTTTTAGTTGAAACTGGCCTTGAGCCCACTATTGAAGAAGAGGATTTCGGACCAATTTGGTCCGACAACTCATTTGGCTGAGTTATTGCCATTAAAACCTCCTTGGGGATTGACCCCTTGGATATTTTACGATATCCCCTTAGGGAAGTAGGGCTCTTAGAACCTGAAGAAAGGAATTCTTCGTACCTTTCCTAGTCAACGTGAATGGTGAGTGAGTCGACCATACTACCAGCTGTAATGTTGTCGGATTGAGCTACCACCAGATCACCGGAGGTGATAGTTGTCCCCAGCGGAGTCGCCAATCTTCTGTTCGCCATACAGGCTCTTTATATCGAAATCTTTCAATAAAAGATTACAATCCAACGGTTTTCCATTTATAGAAGATGAGGAAGATAGATTTCCTCTTTGTTTAAGGCTGGGTTTTGATGTAGTTATGGAGGACGATCCTGCTCTCCATTGACACTCCGTACAATCTCTCTCAGTTGGCTAAAGGATAAAAGAAAGGCTCTCGACTCTTGATCACAAGGGATAACTCTTAGGAGAAGATATCCGTCTGTGTCCCTCCATGTCCTTTTTTTCTCTTTCGCTCTCCCGCCTTTTATAGGGTTTTTGAGTAACGTCCTGCCATATTTGCTCGGCAGTTAGCTTCCACTACTTGAGAAGTGCCGTCATATTCGTTAGGCGGTTGCTCCCACGATCGAAGTAATGCCGCTGCATTCGTTTGACAGTTAGCCCCACGATCTGAGGTGGCAATTCTTCTGTTCGGGTCAGGTGATTTTGTATTAAACCCCTACCCGAAAGCTATGGGTAGTGTTGCGAATCTCAATTGTAGATTCGCAAATCTGTTCTGTCGTCACTGGGTCGCGAATCTCAATCTTCAGGTTCGCAGATCTGCTGAGTTGCGGACTTCTAACTCTGAATGCACGGATCTGCTTTGCTTTCTAAAATTTTTCATTGACAGCTACAACTTGCGTGAATCGTAAAGACAAGCCAGCATGTGATTCTCTATGCGAGGCTATTCTATCTGGACTTAAAACCAGAGAATCTCGTGTTAATTGCGAGGATAAAATGCTGACAGAGCCAGCGTGTGATGGTGATTCTCCACGCGAGGCTAAGACTGAGCTTAGCGTAAAATGCAAAACCAGTAAGACTTGCATTAATCGCAAGATTCCTGACACTCACGTTAATCGCGAGGATAAACTTCTCATAAAACCAGCGTGTGAAGGTAATTCTCCACGCGAGGCTAAAACCGAGCTTAGCGTAAATCACGAAGCCGGTGAGACTTGTGTTAACCGCAAAACTCCTTACCTTCGCGTGAATCGCGAAGATGACTTTCAGACTTGCGTTTATCGCAAGAATCACGTTAAACGCAAAAATATGACTTGCGTAAATCGCAAAAATAAGCCAGCGTGCAAGAATTTCTCTCCACGCTGTCGGCAAAAAATTCTAGAAAACAAAGCAGATCCGCGGATTCAACGCTAGAAGTCCGCAACTCGGCAGAGCCGCAAACCTAAAGACTGAGGTTCGCGACCCAGTGACGACAGAACAGGTTCGCGTATCTAAAAATGAGATTCACGACACTACCCATAACTTTCGAGTAGGGGTTTAATACAAAGTCACCCGATCCGAACAGAAGAATTGCCATCTCGGATCGTGGGGCTAACTGCCAAATGAATGCAGCGGCGTTACTTTGATCGTGGGAGCAACCGCCTAACGAATATGATGGCACTTCTCGAGTAGTGGGAGCTAACGGTCGAGTAAATATGGCGGGATGTTACTCTAAAACCCTATAAAAGGCGGGGGAGCGAAAGAGAGAGGGATAGACACATATGGACGTCTTCTCCCAGAAATTACCCTTGGTGATCAAGAGTAAAGAGCCCTTTTCCTTCTCTTTAGCCAACTGAGAGAGATTGTATGGAGTGTCAACAGAGAGCAGGATCGTCCTCCATAGCTACCTAGAAACCCAGCCTTAAACAAAGAGGAAAAGCTATCTTTCTCATCTTCTGTAAACGGGAAACCGTTAGATTGTAATCCTTTATTGAAAGATTGTCAGTAAAAGAAAAATTCAAGTTTTATGGCGAACAGAAGGTTGGTGACTCCGCTAGGGACTACCATCACCTCTGGTGATATGATGGTAGCTCAATCCGACAACATTTCAGTTGGTAGTATGGTCGACTCGCTCACCATTCATGTCGACCAGGAAAGGTATGAAGAATTTCTTTCTTCAGGCTCCTAGAGCCCTACTTCCCTAAGGGGATATCTTAAAATCTCCAAGGGGTTAATCCCCAAGAAGGCGGCAATAGCCCAATTAAGGGAGTCAATGGACCAAGTTAGTCCGAAATCCTCTTCTCTAACATTGGGCTCTATGCCAATTTTAGCAAAGACTCTTGATCTCTCAAGCAAAGTGGACCAAAGTCCCCGCTTCGACAAGGGAAAACGACCACTACCCGCTCTACGAAACTGTCGTGCGGAGAAGGAGGTTCCTCTCACTCGTACAACGAGAAGAAACCTGAGGAGAAACAAAGCTCGTGCCCTCCGCAAGAACACGCAACAAAAGGAAACCGCCAACTCATCCCAGCAAAAGCTTACCACGCAAATATGGAAGCCAAAAGGCGAGATTGGTCGAGGCACGGAAGGATTTACTCACGTTCCCTATAGGAAGCAAAGTAAGCCCATCAAAATTCCAGGGGGAATGTTCGATCACGTGATCAACGAAGCTCGCGGAACCTGCGAACCTCAAATTCGCGGAGAATGCATGCCTATCTGCAAGGCTGCGACTATGTCATTCGCGAAGCTATCTCCCACAAATGATGACGTCACAAAGAATCCCAGTGCAAGAGATCTTAGGGAATGCCTGAACAGAAAAAGGGAAGAATCCTATGTATCTCACTGCCACTGTGAACGACTGATCAATGCAATACTATCTCACTGTCATTGTTCAGCCCATTCCAAATCTTCGGTATTTCATCAGTTGTCGAGTCCATCAACATCTTCATCCCAATTAGCAAAGAGGAGATGATGAAACGGACTTGAATTTTCTGAGCCATAATACCCTGCAGTGTCATCTAATATGACAAGTGCCGGAGAAAAGAAGAAGAAGGCGAAGAAAGTCTCCGAAGGAGAAGCTTCCGACCTAGAGCTTCCTACGAGTTCCAAAGATCTATTCAATGAAGAGCGAGGAGTTTTCCGAAACACTCAACTCAGAAGTGGGATGACAGTCCCCATGAATTATAGACAGATGGCTGGAGTCTCTTCCGATGAAGAGGATATAGTCAAATCTATTATGGCTGAATCGCGGACATCCAATTCGTTCTTAGAATATTCTGCCTCCGTATATATGATCCAAAACAACATCTCAGAAGAGTTCATGCGGAGAATGGATGAACAAGATAAGTATATCCAGCAACAGCAGAATGCTATCAGCGAGTTTAAAGACATACTACATGTTCCGATGGAATTGGAGAAAGCTAAACTAAAGAATACAGGAAAGAAGACAGAAGAAGAGGATCTTTGCAATAGTGAGAAAGAATAACATCATGAGGATAACGGCAACCATTCCACGCATCAAGAAGGAAATGCAGATACTGTTTGGATGGAGAGCTTCCAAAACCAACTAGACGCCCTCATGTGTAAGAGCGATTTACAAGAGCTCGGCGTGGTAAGACCGTATCCCATGGAATGGGAAAGTGTGCCATTCCCAAAAAGTTATAAACCGTTGAAACTCAAATCTTTCAATGGGAAAGGATCGCCGAACCAGCATCTGTACTATTTTAAGTCGCAGATTGGGCATTTACCCAGAAATAACCATATTATTACGAGAGTATTCGTTAGTATCTTAACTGGGCTAGCTTTTGAATGGTTCCGGAGACTAGAACCGGGAACCATCAATTCATGGAGCGACATGGAGAAAGCCTTTCTCACCAGATTTTATGAAGATGATATGGAGGTATCAATGCCGGTGCTCCTAGCCACTAAACAAAAGAAAGGGGAGTCAGTCTGGGACTTCATCAAAAGATTCCGAAACGATTCTCTCAGATGTCCGCATGGGATGCCAGAAAAGTCCTTGGTAGAAACGTGTCGATATAATCTATCAACTAAGGTTCTAGCCAGAATGGGAGCAGTGAAGTTCTCTACTTGGAAGGATCTCGCTCTGCAAGCTGAAGAAGCTGAAGAAATTGCGCAAAGACTTGAAGAAGAAGGAGGCGAGGAGAAACCGAAGCGAAGTGGCGATAACAACTATAAGTCCCGATTCCGAGGATATAAGGGAAAGGAGACGATGGTCACTGATACGCTACGACCTGCGAAGACTTCCCCAAAGCTTCCTCCTCAGACACGAATGCCACAAAAGCAATACTCCTTTAAAGATGAGCATGCAAAGACTATTTTCAACCTCCTTATGAGTAAGAAGATGCTGAAGCTGCCGGAGTCCAAATGTCCAGAAGAAGTAGGAAAAGTTAACGATCCTAACTACTGTGTCTACCACATGATCATTAACCACCCCACCCAAGATTGCTACATCCTCAAGGATAAAATTCAAACCTTAGTAAATGCTAATGTCATCAAACTCCAAGAGCACCAGAAGAAGGTGACTGCGAACATGGTGACTGTCAAGTTCGGCAAAGCGCCTGACTGGATAGAGTCAATAGTTTAAGACGGAGTGCAGCCCATCCCTAAAGGCACGATGCAGATCGTAAATTTTGACTCATACCAATAGCAAAAGAAAGGATTGTTCCCCTTTTAAACTAATAGGGGGGAGATATTGTGGGTGCATCCAGACCTCCTAAGGGATGAACAATGGAGTTCCATTTCATCTGGAAAGAGACAAAGAGGAAAAATCTTTACCTCTAATGTAGTTTCTGTAATTCCCGAAGATGACGGGATTATTCCTGCTTTGACTGATTCGGAAGAAGAAATCAGAAATTCTTTGGTATTCGATGCAGATCCTCCTCACACGAGGACCCGTTCGGGAAAAGATTACTTGAAGAACTACGGCCAGACAACGGATTCTCGAACACCTCCAGAAAAATTCAAACAAAAGGAGATTAAGTTTGATAAAATTTTGAAGAAGGGAAAAGAGCCTGTGGAGGATTCGCGAAAGTCATTTCAGTTCGATATTCTAACATAGTTGGACCTTGTACGAGATTCTGAAGCTCTCTAAATCTACTAGAGAAGCTTTAAGAGAAGCTCTGCAAGATTCAGAAGTATTCATGGCATAAATACAAGAGGTGAGTGAGGAAAGAGAATCTCTTTGCACAACCTGTCACCAAGTCTCGGGTAAGACCGTTCCCTACATCGCTTTCTCTCCAGAAGATATGCAAGTCAGGAACAATAAGCATCACCACCCTTTGTATTACAAGGGACACATAGGGTCTACGGAGATTGATCGCATTCAAATTAATCCAGGCTCAGCCTTGAGCATCATGCCACGAAAAATGCTACGATATCTTGGAGTGCCGATGAATAGATTAGCGGCAACCAACACCACTATTTTCGGATTGAATGCTAACGGCAGTAGACCGTTGGAAAAAATTAAGCTCATGTGTCAAATCGGCAATCTGAAGACGGAAGTCACGTGTTACGTGATAGACGCGGACACATCATACAATCTGCTACTGGGGAGACCTTGGATCCATAGCAGTCTCATTGTGCCCTCCACATTACACCAATGCATGAAGTATGTCGACAAAGACGCGAACGTGAAGACGCTCGTTGCGGAAAAACAACCCTTCAAAGGAGTTGAAAATTACTTTACTGACGCGTTGCTCTATCAAGATGCATTCGGTGTTACAGATCAGCCCGTTCCAGATGACTCTGATAGCTGTACAGAATCAGGATCCGAAGATTCGGAATCCGAGGATGTAGTTTGGGACGGTGAGCCCATTATGATAAGCCTCGAAGGCCTTGATGTAAATAACATCGTTCACTCTGATGATGAATGGGTGATAAATGAAAATTTGAAATTTACTTATTCTTCTGGTGTTGATTCTGAGCCTTCAAGCACTAGCACAGATACATTTAGCGACTGTGTAAATGAGATATATTCTCTGACTTCCTTCCAAGCACCTATCAGATCATCCTTACACGAATTAAGTGATGACGTTGAAAGTGCTAGCCAAGTCATTTTTGAGGTCCCTCCCATAAACCCAACCCAAAAAACCATAGTATTTGGAAGAGCAAGTCATAAGAACAAAAAGAAATGCTTAGATTCTGAGGATGAACAGGAAGAACCCGAGTTCTTCCATTACGATGAAAAATCTCATAGATTAATGAAGAAAATGGAGTTTAATCTAGCCGAAGGCAGGGGGTTGAAATTGGAAAAGGAAGAAGGATAATTCTTCAATCCTGTGTCCTAGAAGGAAAAATGCCATATTATTACTAGAGAACCGGTAGGGGGTTGGGATACGTCACCACTCCTGAGAGTTTCTTAGATAAAAAAACCGAAGAACGACAGTACGATCATTCGTCAGAATCACCATGCTGGGACTCAGATTTCAGTATCGGTATGATTTTCCGTGAAGTGTCCTTGAACATGGCTTCTGCGATCCAAGAAGATGAAGAAATCTCACCGATAAGAGACGATCTCTGGGCCAAGCATCTTAATATGAAGTGGGAGATTCAGTTTGAACAGCGCGAGCCTCCAACTGAAGACAAAGTGATCCAAATTAATATGGGGGGTGAAAAGAATTCTAAACCCATATTCATAAGTGAGAACATATCCTCGGAAGAAAGGGAGGAGTTGATATACCTCACTCGCGAATACATTGATATTTTCGCTTGGAGTTATGAGGAAATGCCTTGATTAGATCCGTGCGTGGCAGTTCACAAATTAAACATCTAGCCAGAGGCTAAACCAATAAAACAACAACAATGAAGATTTCGCCCAGAAATTATGGAAGCTATAGAACCTGAAATCAGGAAGTTAATTGAATCAGGCTTTATTCGCGAGGAACAGCATCCTGATTGGGTCGCGAATATAGTTCCCGTGACCAAGAAAAATGGAAAAATCCGAGTTTGCATATACTTTAGGGATTTGAATGGGGCTTGCCCTAAAGACGAATTCTCATTACCTATCACGGATATTATGATAGATAATACTTGTGGGTATGAGCGTATGACGTTCATGGATGGATTCTCAGGGTATAATCATATAAAGATGTACCCTGATGATGAGAAGCATACGTCCTTCAGAACACCACTCGGGGTATACTGCTATACAGTCATGCCCTTTGGCCTAAACAATACAGGCGCTACGTATCAACGCGCCATTAACACAATATTCTAAGAGAACCTCCAGAAAACAGTGGAGTACTACGTAGATGACCTAGCGATTAAGAGCAGGAACAAAAACGATCACTTGAAAGATTTGAAGACAGTGTTCGACCTCATAAGGAAGCACCAGCTCAAGATGAATCCAACTAAGTCTTTCTTGGAGGTTTCCAATAGAAAATTCCTCGGTTTTGTTGTAACGTCGAAAGGGATACATCTCGATCCAGATAAAGTCAAGCCTATTCAAGACATGCCACCTCCCCGTAACCTCAAAGAGTTAAGGGGGTTGCAAGGCAGGCTGACGTACATCCGCAGGTTTATATCAAATTTGTCTGGTAAATGTCAGCCTTTCACCAGATTAATGAGGAAAAAAGTGTCATTTGTCTGGGATGACGCATGCCAAAAGGCTTTTGAAGAAGTCAAACAATATCTCATGAAGTCACCGGTGCTTGTATCCCTAGTCTCGGGAATGCCCTTCTTGCTATATGTAAGGGCTATGGACCATTCATTGGGCACTTTGCTAGCGCAGAAGAATGAGTCAGGCCATGAACAAGCTATTTATTATCTAAACAGAATGATGGTTGGGGCAGAACACCGGTATAATTCTGTGGAAAAAGAATGTCTAACTTTGGTATTCGCAATACAAAAAATGCGACACCACTTAGCTGGACAAACCATCCACATTGTATCGAGAGTTAACCCCCTGAGAATATTAATGACTAAATCTGGGTCATTAAATTCAAGACTATCCAATTGGGCTATTTTGCTATCACAATATGATATGCACTTTGTCCCACAGAAGTCTATCAAAGGACAGGCCGTGGCCGACTTCTTAGCCGAATATCCAATCCCAACATCCTCCAGGTTATACAAACAAATCCCGAGAGAGTTAGAAGAATGGGACTTGATTCCAGAAAATGATGACTCAAGAAGGTTTTCCGAGGCAAATACGGTCTCAAAGGTGTATGGCAGCTTTTCTTTGATGGTGCCTCCCGAATGGGATTCGAGGGAAAGACGACAGCGGGGGTAGGAGTTGTTCTCGTCTCTCCCCGCAACCACATCATTCCTCAAGCTTACTCATTGACAAGTTCGTGCTCCAACAATGTCGCAGAATATAACGCCCTCCTAATCGGTTTAAGAGTAGCCAAACAACTGGGGGTCGACTACTTGGAGGCATATGGGGACTCTCAACTTGTCGTGAATCAAATAAAAGGGGAAGACAAAGTCAAACATGAAGACCTCTTGCCATATTATCGCGCGGTGATCAAGATCGCCTATGGTTTCAAGGGTTTCTATATCATCCACATAAAGCGCCACCTAAATAGTTATGCAGATTCGCTAGCTTCCTTGGCTGCTACATTAGCTTTGTCCAAGCATGCCAAAAGGCAGATTATGGTAAGCAGCAAGGAATTGTTTTGTCCAAAGGGCGATCTCAAAGAAGAAATGAAGAAACCACAGGGAGAGGAAGCTGACGCTTTCGAATCAAACCTGGAGCCAAGGGATTGGCGTTTTCCTTATATAGACTATATCGTTTACGGTATATTACCCGAAAGTCCAAAAGAAGCTAGAGCAATTCAGAGAAGGGCTGTCAGGTTCTACTACAATGCAGAACTCCAGACATTGTATAGAAAATCCTACGATGGAGTTTTACTTTGCTGTCTCTCCAACCGCGAAGCACAAGAGGTACTCGAAGAAGCTCATGCTGGCGGCATCTGCGGAGCACACCAGCCAGGGCCAAAACTCTGGGATAGAATCCGAAGAATGGGTTATTACTGGCCCAAGATGATGACAGAAGCAGTTAAATACGCCAACCAGTGTAGGGCCTGCCAAATACATGCAGACTTTATACATAAAGCTCCGGAGTATCTTCACCCAACAGCTACGTCATGGCCATTCAAACAATGGGGTATGAACATCGTAGGGCCAATTTCTCCGCCATCAACGAGAGGACACCGGTTCATTTTAGCCATAACTGATTACTTTTCAAAATGGACTGAGGCCATTTCCCTAACAGAAGTAAAATCGTCAAATGTTATCAAATTCATCAAGCACCATGTGCTTTATCACTTCAGGGTGCCTAGAAGAATAATTCATGACAATGGACCTAAGTTTGTGACCCAAGTGTATTCCAGATTCTGCAACAAGTACATGATCGAGAATGTGGCTTCATCACCATACTACCCTGCAGCTAATGGTCTAGCAGAAGCTTTAAATAAGACCATTGTAAAACTTTTTAAAAAGTTTGTGTCATCCAATCAAAGGGACTGGCACGAAAAGCTCGGAGAATGTCTATGGGCGTATCGCACCACAGTCCGAACTCCCACTAATGCCACGCCTTTCTCTTTGGTATATGGGTCAGAAGCAGTCTTGCCTTTGGAAATCCAAATCTCGTCATTACGAGTTACGTTAGCAACTAGGATGACAGAAGAAGAAAGGCATCAGCAAAGGCTCCAAGAGTTAGAAGCCTTGGATGACAAGCGTTTGGAAGCTCAACAGAATATCGAGCTATACCAGGCGCGGATCTCTAGAACCTTTAACAAAAAGGCTAAACGATGAACTTTTAAGAAAGGTGTTCTGGTCCTGTCAGTTAGAAGACCGATCATAACAAGCCAGAAACCTAGGGGAAAGTTCCAGCCAAAGTGGGAGGGACCCTTTGTCATTGATATGGTCTACTCCAACGGCGTGTATCGGTTGACAAAGCCTAATGGTGACAAGATCTTGATGCCAATCAACGGCAAGTTCCTGAAGAAATATTATTCTTAGAAAAATTGTAGAATACCATTTATAATACAGTCTGGGTAGTTCTATGCAAATTATGAGCAAAAAGTTTCTCTGTAATCAGAAGTTCATTAATGGAGGTTCTTGGTTCCAGACTAAAAGCCTTTAGTTCGCGAACCAAACTTTCTTTTTATCAAATTTGCCAAGTTAAATAATACCTCTGGCGAACCAAACTTTCTTTTTATCAAATTTACCAAGTTAGATAATACCTCTGGCGAACCAAACTTTCCTTTTTATCAAATTTGCCAAGTTAAATAATACCTCTGGCGAACAAGATTTTCGTTTTTATCAAGAAGAAGTTCTTTCATTCACAGTAATTTTGGGTACTTAGAAAATCTCGATTCATCTTTAAGATTTTCAAGTTAACAGTTACCTCTGGTAATCAATATCAGAATCATTCTCTAGATACTCTTGGTTATATAAAAAGAAAAGAGCTTCTTTATTCATTATCAGAGTAAAATTACAGAGAACTCTCTAGTGTTGTACAGTCAACAAGAGTGAATACAAATCACTAAAAAAAAAAAGAAGAGGAAACTCGCTTCTGTAACCGTCTCTTTCGGCATGGTTCAGATCAAAAAGTTTGCTTCTGCAGGCTCTTCTTCTGGAATGACAGACTTGCTTCTGTAACCGTTTCTTTCGGCATGGTTCAGATCAAAAAGTTTGCTCCATGGCCTCCACTTCCAATTTGCTCTTGTAGCCTCCTTTTTAAGGACGGCTTAAAGGCATAATCTTGTTTTTTCTTTCCGACCACAATCAGGGACCTCCTGGTTGGTTCCCCCAGTGATGATGCCAGTGAATTGATTAGTTCAAAACTGGGCATACCAAATGCACACCCTAAATGTATAACGTGAGGGGTTGCACAAATTTCAGGTCCTAGTTATTAGTATCCCAACCTTGTGGGATACTAGGAAAGAAGAAAAACAATGCCCCAGACCCGAAATCTTTTCTCTCATGAAAAATTCATGAGACCTTCCAAGTCCCTTGAGGCATTGGAAGCAAGTACGAGCTCAGTGGGTCTGGGCCATTATTAAAGATAATGACGACGGTTATCTCCTGCAGTCAAGTAAAAACCCTGTTAAAAGAGAAGAAAAAGAAGGAAGAGGGGGATATGAATCAGAAGAAGAGGTTTACCTTAATTAAGGAAAATGACTACGGTCAGAAAGACTTTTTCGGTGAGACACCCTGCTGGATTGATGCAGTCTGAAGGTCTTGTGATATGCCAACTCTTATCCATCACTTCGGTTGAAGAAGAAGAAAATATGGCTGCACTAATAGATCGGCTACAAAAGAAAGAGAAGAGAGCCAAGAAGAAATTCTCTCACGGCTGGATGATCTTCCATTGAGGAGATCATATGTCTTATATAGACAATCTGGTAACTGTGATCTCCCGTTTAGAGGAGATAAAACCGAAATCTCCGGTCAAAATTTTTCAGTTCAGATCTCAACAGAATTTATTACTGCTGCATGGGACGCTTAGATATTGCAGCCCAGAGATCTCGTCATTAATAAAGGCATGCAACGCTTGGGATCCCACGCCCGACGACCTTGTCCCAAGGCTCGCAGAAGTCTTTACAAATTTCGAGAAATTTTGAGTCGCCCCGGAAAGTTTCTAAGCGCGATTGCAGTCCGCAAAATCTAAGATTGCGAACTTAGCATGAATCCGCAAACTTCCGGATGGAACGTCGCAAACTCAAATCCACGATCCTTGAAAATCAGGATCGCACATCTACTATGAGTTTTGTTAATTCGCGAACCTCTGAATGTGAAGTCACAAACCCAACAAAGATCCGCGGAAGTCGCGTGATAGATACACGGATACCAGAATGTTACAGAGAATCGCAAATTTCAAACGAATGTAGGCGAGTTTATTGCGAGTCCTTGAAGACAAATGCTAAGGTTGTGCCTTAGAAATACAAAACCAAGATTAAGTTCTTTACATAAACAAGGAGTCATGCCATGTAAAACAAATGTCAGGGGATGGTTACAAGAGAAGGAACAACAAAAAAAATATATATATATATATATATATATATATATATATATATATATATATATATATATGCATGGACCAGTTTCTACAACTCAATGGTTCAAGAGAACTTTTATTTTCTCCTCTGCGTCATCAATGTCTTGTTGAAAGTTCTCATAAACTTGAACAATAGCTTGGCGACGCAGTTCCTCGTCACTAGTAATAACATTCTGCGCTGCTGCAGCCTCCAGCTTGCACCGCCTGGAGATCCCTGGATATATTGTCCCTCTGACGCGATAAATTGGCGAGATTCCTCATTGACTCATCACGTTCCTTGGCGATCTTGACTAAGAAAGCTTGGGTTTTGGCAATTGTTTCTTGAGTCCTAGTAATAGCTTGATCATGGCCCTTGACAATTGAAGCAGCGGCTTCCATTTGAAGAACCAGAGACTTGCGGTATGATTGACCCTTTTTTAAAGAGGCCTTGCAAATATTTGTCCTCTCCCGAGTCTCCTTCTGGAACTTAAGCTGTTCCTCTCTCAGCTTCTGAAAAATGATTTCCACTGTCTCAGATTTATCAGCACTTCTCGCTTTCGACAAGAATTTTGAAGCTGAGTTATCATAAGCCTAAAAGGAGCAGCTCTATCCTCTCCACCAATGCTAACAATACCAGTTAGATAAATGTTGAGAACATTGGCGATTGAAGCAAAAGGAACTCCCTTCAGTATTTTATCAATATAGCGGTCCAGGAAGTGAAGGAAAATCTCCACTGTGTCCTTCAACAAATCATTCACAAGCATGTCGATCTCTGCATGAGAAGGAGTGATATTGGTTAAGGCAGAAGCGGATTGATCCACAACCAAGCTAATACCAGGAGGAATGGCGTCTCTGGAGATCTCTGCAGAGCTACCAATCACAGCCTCCTGAACTACAACATCAGTTGGAATAGCTGTGGCCAAGACCATAGGCATAGCAGCCTCGGGAATCACCACTTCTGCAGTATCAACCGCAGAAGTAGTAACTTTGGTCACTTCACCAGTATCAGCTCCCGCAATGGTATTGTCTGGGGAAGTCACCTTCGCGCCCATGCACTCTAAGTCCGCAGTCGAAACTGGAGCTAGCAAAAAGAAGAAAATTAATAAGTGTTACAGTATCAGTTGATAATAATATAATTGCTAAAAAAAGAAGATGAAGACCTAAAGGTTGGACGCTGGATTCTCCAAGTCCGTACACCTCAGGACCAAACACTTCAGGCCCGTATACTTCGGTTCGAACCTCCTCGCTCACACTTCAGCCTCGTATACTTCGGTTCGAACCTCCTCGCTCAAAAAGACGTGTTTACTATGGTCTGAGGGAGGAGTAGAAGAGCGAAAACTGTCACTACTGGCGTCATCATCATCGCTCCATTCATCTTGCTCTTCAGAAGGAGGTGCTGCTTTTGGGGGATCTGATGCACGAGTCTCCCCAATGATTTGCACTTCATCATCTGTAGTGCCCTGAGCAACAAGAGCTACAGAATCCTCTTGTAAGGCCGAGGAAACACTGACTTCAACGTCGGCCTGGCCAATAGGAGGAGTAGAACCCTTTTGAGTAATGGGAGCAAGGTCATTACAAAGAACAGATCCTTGGTTCCAATGCCTCTTGAGAGAGCAGAGAGTTAAGGAGGAGTCATCTTCATCCTCCTTGGATTCCTCAACTAGGGATTCAGCAACTGGAGTGGGTGTTGCAGTTCTTGTCCTAGATAGAGTGCTCTGCGAATCAATCCCCCGTGGAATGGTAGGCAAGTCGCTAAGACGCCTTAGTCTCTTCCGCTTGTGTGAAGATTTCTTGGGAGAAGACTGCGATGGAGGAGAAGTCTTCCTCGATGTCGGATCAAGAGAAGCATCAAGGGAGGCAGTCTGAACTGGTGCATCATTGTCCTCTTCCCTTTCCTCCGATTCATTAGATGTGCTGTCCCCCTGAAATCCTCCATCCCTGCTACTTTCGTGCTGCCGGCCTTCTTTTTCTGGGCATACCAAGTTCTGATCTCCCGCAAACTGGTATGGTGTATGTTGAAATTCTGAGGAGCAGAGTTAGCATCCGCAAACTACTTACTGAAACAGAAACTCATACTCGAGTTAGGGGTCTTGAGCGGAAGATCAAATTTGGCTTGAGTTCTACCTGCGACGAAGGGAAACTAAGCTCGAGCTCCCTCAAAAACATTCCCAACAAAACTTAATTCTCTATTGGGATTACCAACGTAAAGCTGATCATATCCAAACTGTCGGGCAAAGCGACTCAGGTAGTAAGGATCTATATAACAAACGAAGGACTAGATGCCCTGGGCGGATGTTTATCAACCACCAGAAACACCCCGAGGATAGGATAGTAAATTTATCAACACCAACAGTGTCCGCGAATTCTTCCCCGTATCTAGCATTCGGAAAGTATGGGAAACATCTGAACAACTCAAAAGTTGAAAAATGACGAAGGGTTTTGTGGATCGCGGCCATGTAGCCCCCTTTCCATTGCGACCTCTCGTAGTGCTGCACTTTGGGAGCACATAAATCAATCTGCGAGTCTGCAGGACTCATCAAAGTGGGGCAATATAGAACCAGCCAGGCCATCAAATAAGTATAAGGAAGTTCTACATGCGGATTAGGAGTCTTAATAATAGGATCTCCTTTCTTCCTTTGCTCCTTCACACTGCAGAATTTATCAGATATTCTTCTCAATCCGCTTTGGATACTGCATACCATGGCAGGCAATAAACTGGGTCGCCTACCCAATGCCAGTAGAATAGCTAGGTATACAGCCCCAATGGGTATGTTTTCCTGCGAAGGAATAACACACTTTTTCAGCCAGACCAGCAAATAACCCGCCAAGAAGGCAGGGTCAGATAAGGGTTGAATGGCCTGATAATGAAAACTCTCAAAAGACGTCCCAGCTTTGAAAACGTCCTCGTCAGATTCGGCAACATAAGCATCTGTTCCGAATCTTGCAATTCTTCTCTCAACCTCATTTTCAGAAACTAGAGGAAGGCGAATAAAGTTCAGATTATTCCTAGAAAAATTAGGCAGAAGATATTGCAGCCACTTCTTTAGCTTCAAACTAAGGCTGCCCGATGTGTGAGTGCAAATATGATAATGGCAAAGCAATTTCCAGTAAGTATCATAAGCCAAAGGGTCCTGAGTCTTCGGCAGATGGAGTTCTTCTCCAGTAGGGACGTACTCTTCATACGAGACGTCTCCCATAGGCAAGCCCGAGATTCATGCATCTCGTGAAGGGTGAAACCCAATTCGCCTCGAGGGCAAAAGATTGTATAAGTATTAGGATTATACAATTCCAATAAAGTAAAAAAATAGAATCTGCTGGCGGGAATGCCGTGTTGAACTGCCCTGATGGCACGATACAGCCCCGCATGATGAAGCTGATCTCTAAATGATCGCAAAAAGAAGTCAGTCAAGACCGCCCACTCTCCTTTCGAAGAATAGTGAACCCATCCAGGGGGACGAAAATCCTGAACAGGAAACTCTCCTTGTGCATTGGTAAAACGGTGCAGGAAAGTCTGCGCGATTGTAGGAACCTCGCCTCTGGAGAGATCATGTTTAAGCAATCCCGGCAGCAATCCACGAAAGCTCTTCCCAGTTCCACGAGGAAAAACACCTTTAGCAGTGAATCCCCCAGCAAAATGCTGTCTTGTGGCATGTTTATGTGCCAGTCCATTCGCCTGGGCACAGAAAGGGATTAAAAGAATAAGAATGAATAAGATCTCTCCATATTGAGGAAAAATAAGTAGCGACCTTCAACTTGACGAAGCCACTTGTAATCGCCATCTAACAAACCACTGTCAGGTATTGAAATATATTCCCCAAACAAAAAGACAGGTTTAAGCAACGGAGACCGATCATTTTCTTCGAAAGGTTCAATGGTCATCAGCTCTCGTAATGTTGAGCGAGAAGGATGGAGAATTTTGTCTTCTCTCTCTTGGTTATCTAAGACTGTACAATGGGGAAACACATGACCAAATCTGAACTCTTTCTTCCCATCATAACCATCCAAATATCCGAAATAATGATCATTTGGCCAAGGATTCAAGGCGTAATCGACTACAAAAGACATTCAGATTCAGAGATAATAAAAAAATGAGAAAAGGGACTGCCTTCTGAATTATTTTTTTACCTCCGATCAAGGGTTCCTGCCGAACCACTATCGAATTAGAGCTTGCTTGAGGATCTTGACGACCACTGGCAGCAGCGGAGGAAGAAGAAACTCTCTTTGGCATCTTTTGCAGATTAAGAAAATCTTTTCGCACAGAGAATCGAAAGCTATAGGAGATTGAAGATGAGAGGTCTGAGGCGCCCTAACGAGGAACTGAGATTTCAAATTTCTTGGTATAAGAATGGCCTCTCTCATAAAGTGGAGTTATATAGCGGATGATTTGACGGCCGAGATCTCTGGACAGACGTGATATCTGGCCCGAATCTCATGGGTATCTTTTCATTTAATGCGGCTCAGAGAACGTCTCAATTCTTACGCCGTAAAAAAAAAAAAGCAACTGCCTTCCAGCCTTCCCGCAACCAAAAAGGTGGAAGCTCGCGCCCCTAATATAGAGTTGCAATTCTTCAAAAATTACAGTTTGCGACCCTAATATAGAGTCGCTTTCTTCGCCAAAAAGGTGGAAGCTCGCGCCCCTAATACAGAGTCGCGATCCTTCAGAAATTACAGTTTGCGACCCTAATACAAAGCCACTTTCTTCGCCAAAAAGGTGAAAGCTCGCGCTCCTAATACAGAGACGTGTCCCTTCCAAAGTAAAAATTTGCGACCCTAGTATAGAGTCATTTTCTACTCCAAAATGAAGGCTCGCACCCCTAATACAGAGACATGCCCCTTCCAAAACAAAATCTACGATCATAACACAGAGTTGTATGATCCAAAAATTGCAAAATGATGCGCTAACATAGAGTCATATTTCCCTTCAGAAGCAGCAGTGGAGCTAATACAGAGTCACAGATTTCTGCAAATACGCTGGAGATTCTAATACAAAATATTATATCCAAAGTATTCCAAAACTCATCAAGGAATCATGAGAGTTTTGGAAACTTTGGAGGAGATTTTGTTGGCGAAAAATTCTGGAAAACAAAGCAGATCCGCAGATTCAAAGCTAGAAGTCTGCAACTCGGCAGAGCCACGAGCCTGAAGACTGAGGTTCGCGACCTAGTGACGACAGAACGGGTTCGCGAATCTAAAAATGAGATTTGCGATACTACCCATAACTTTCGGGTAGGGGTTTAATACAAAGTCACCCAACCCAAACAGAAGAATTGCCATCTCGGATCGTGGGGCTAACTGCCAAACGAATACAGCGGCGTTACTTCGATCGTGGGAGCAACCGCCTAACGAATATGATGGCACTTCTCGAGTAGTGGGAGCTAACGGTCAAGCAAATATGGCGGGACGTTACTCTAAATTCCCTATAAAAGGCAGGAGAGCGAAAGAGAGAGGGACAGACACAGACGGACGTCTTCTCTCAAAAATTACCCCTGGTGATCAAAAGTAAACAGCCATTTTTCTTTCCTTTAGCCAACTGAGAGAGATTGTACGGAGTGTCAACGAAGAGCAGGATCGTCCTCCATAACTACCTAGAAACCCAGCCTTAAATAAAGAGGAAAAGCAATCTTCCTCATTTTCTATAAACGGAAAACTATTAGATTGTAATCCTTTATTGAAAGATTGTCAGTAAAGAAAAAATCAATTTTCATCGCGAACACACGCAAGGCTAATATTTCAGGAGTTAAACTTCTACAGAAACGCCAAGCCAGTGTAAAACGCAAGGCTAGCGTAAAACGCGAAGCTATTTCTCAACTTCGCGTACCAAAACGCGAAGGTATTACTCAGCTCCGCGTATCAGAACTTGAAGCTACTTCTCAGCTCCGCGTAAAACAATCTGAATATAAATATAGGGTTGATAATCACACTGTTGGATTAGAACTTGAGACTAATGATTCCAAGAAGCTCCAGTGGGCCTCGGGACCCTCTCAATAGATGAGTGGCCCCCACGACTCCATGTTCAAGGCCACTGACCTCAGAGAATACTTAACTAAGAAGAGGAGCATAAATCAAGTTCAGTCGATCCTATTTGCCATTGCGAGCAACTTATGACGGCAGTATTTGCTGTAATGAATAATTGTTGCTGCAGTAAGAACAGGGTGTCGGTGCTCGACCGATTAACTGAGTCGGACAAAAATCCTTCAAAAAGGACAGAGAGTGCACCCCGAGAAAAGGAATGGAGAGTTGTAACCTCTAACATGGTTGGAAAGGGGAAGAAAGTCGTAGATAGAGTTGATGATTCGGAATCAAGTGACGGAGAACATCATCATCTTACTCGACTTAAATCAGGCGCTGTCCCACCTCAAAATTATAAGAAACTTGTAAAAGGTTCTTATGACGACGACAGCGACAACTCAGCCATAACTTCACCTCACTCTACAGCGTCGTTCAGACTACAGAAATCGACCTCACATATGGCAGATAAATCTGACAATATCAATCAGAAATTTGAAGTCCAAGAGCAAATGATCCGAGAGCAACAAAAAACGATCGAGGATCTCAAAATGATGCTCTTAAAGGTGGTCGAGAACACCCAAAAAATGGTCAAAAATAAAGCTAAAACTTTTTCAGAATCACCGCCAAAAAAAAAAAAAGGGACTGCATTTAAGATGAATGAAGAAGAAAAGGAAGAAAAGGTTTACTCGACACATGAAGATGAAGATAAATATTCTTTCCATGACCCTCATGAAGAGAAAATTAGGAAATTACATAGCCAACTTGATACATTGATGCACAAAAAAGAATTGAAGGAATCGGGGGTTTCGAGACCATAACCGCATGAATGGGATTTGGCACCGTACACTGAAAAGTATAAACCACTCAAGTTGGAGCCATATGACGGGAAAGGATCTCCTAATTAGCATATCTACTACTTCTTGTCTCAAGCGGGGTATTTGACGGGCAATGACCCAGTAATGACCAAGCTATTTGCAAATACCTTGCGAGGGCCTGCCTTTGCATGATTTATGCAGTTGCTCCCAGGAACTATCAATACCTGGTATGACGCTGAGAGACACTTTCTCGCACGCTTCTTTGATGATGATACCGAAATATCGGTTCATTCCCTCCTTGCAACAAAACAAGGGGAACAAGAAACGGTGAAGGAGTTTATAGAAAGATTTCGAGAGAAGTCCGTACATTGCAAACATGGAATGGTCCAGAAAACTCTGGTGGAAACTTGCAGGTATAATCTTAAGACTAATGTACTCCTAAATATGGGAGCCGTAGGTCCAAGATTTGGAAGGATTTGCTCAAACAGGGGGAGCAAGTCGAAGACATGATCCGCCGAGTCGAAAAATCTTGTACAGTAAGGAACCTTGGAAATAATAGGCCGCATATGCAAAACAATAATAAGAATAAGGGGAAAGCGGTAATGGCATCAGATACCGCTCCATTGAAGACAAATCCTACCCGAAGCCCCAAAATCAAAAAGGCACAAAAAAGAATAGGCCCCGACAAGAGAGGACCTATACTTTTAAGGCAAAACAGACACTATACTCTTCCATCTGCTCCTTAGAAAAGGAATATTGAAACTTCCAGAAAATAGAAAATCGGAGGACGCTGGTAAAATCAACGACCCCAACTATTCTATACCACAGGAATGTTGGACACCCTACCAAGGACTGTTACCCTCTGAAGAACAGGATTCAAGTATTGATAGAAACTGGAGTCTTGACGCTGAAAGAGAAACAGAAGAAAGTCACTGCTAATATAGCAACCCTGGTAGTAGGGACTCATGAGTTCCCTACAGGAGTAACCCCGATACCAGAAGGAAAATTGGTCATGAAGAATCATGACCCACATGAAAGAGCGCAGAAAGGACTTGTCCCTGTAACAACACAAAGAGGGAAAGCCATGTGGGTCCATCCTGATCTATTACAGGATGAACAATGGACCACTTCAGGGAGCCAGAGGAGAAAGCGGACTAGTAATACTATTTCCGCAAAAATAAAAGAAGAGTACATAGTTACAGGAGTATTCACGGACTCTGAAGAGGAGGCCGAAACTATGGCTACTCATCAAGATGAGGCAGGTCCCTCCGGCACTCGATCTGGTAAAGCCTACCTCAAAGACTACACCAGAGTAGACCCAAATAATATATACGGGGAACTCACGAAGCCGGCAAAGCAAAAAGGACTTCGTTTCCAGAAAAATTCTGGAAAAGACAAAGAGGTCAAGGATGCTATGTTCAAATTTGACATAATAGCTTAGTTAGCTAATTTCCTAGCTCGAGTTACGCTTTATGAACTGTCTAACAGCAAATATGGTTTCAGCCACACCAGAAAGCGACAAGGAACCAATTGATGTTTAAGATGATTCCTATGCTAAACACATGGATACTCTCTGGGATGTCCGTTTTGAACGACATGACCCGTCTGTTCGCCATAAAAATTGCAAATGACACTCTATTGAAGTTTTTTCAATAAAAGATTACAATTCAACGGTTTCCTGTTTACAGAAGATGAGGAAAATGGATTTCCTCTTTGTTTAAAGCCGGGTTCTAAAGTAGCTGTGGAGGACGATCCTACTCTCCGCTGACAGTCCGCACAATCTCTCTCAGTTGGCTGGGAAAAGAAAGGTTTTGGACTCTTTATCATAAGGGGTAACTCAAGAAGAAGATGATTGATCCCTCTGTCTCTTCGTCTCCGTGTGTCTTCGTCTCCGTGTGTCTTCATCTCCGTCTGTTCTCTTTCACTCCCCCGCCTTTTTAGGGGTTCTATGGTAACGTCCCGCCTTATTTGCTCGACCGTTAGTTCCCACTACTCGAGAAGTGTCGTCATATTCGTTAAGTGGTTGCTCCCACGACCGAAGTACTGCCGCTGCATTCGTTTGGCAGTTAGCTTCACGATCTGAGGTGGTAACTCTTTTGTTCGGGTCGGGTGATTTTATATTAAACCCCTACCCAAAAGCTATGGGTAGTATCGTAAATCTCAATTTTAGATTCGCGAACCTGTTCTGTCGTCACTGGGTCGCGAACCTCAATCTTCAGGTTCGCGGATCTGCTGAATTACGGATTTCTAACTCTAAATCCACGGATCTGCTTTGTCTTCCAGAATTATTCGCCGACAAAATTCCTTCCAAAGTTTTCAAAACTCTTATGATCCTTTGAGGAGTTTTGGAATATTTTGGATATAATATTCTGTATTAGAATCTCCATCTAAGAGTACAATTCTGTATTAGAACTTTCCTTCAATTGAGGGTAACATGACTCTGTCTGAATGTCTCGAACTCTCATTTTGAAAAAAAACACGACTCTGTATTAGCATCGTGAATTTGCTGTAATTGAAGGAAAATGCTACTTTATATCGCATTTTACTGCCTTTGAAAGAGAATGTGACTCTGTATTAGCATCACAATTTGCCGCATACGATTCTGTGTTAGGATCGAAAAGAGACGACTCTGTGTTAGGGTTGCAAACTATCGCTTTGGAAGGCACACGACTCTATATTAGGATCGTGAACTTTCATTTGGTAGCAGAAAATGACTCTGTATTAGGGTCGCGAACTTTCGATTTGGAAGGAACACGACTCTGTATTAGGATCACAAACTTTCATTTGGTAGCAGAAAACAACTCTGTGTTAGGGTCACAAACTAAAATTTCGGAGGGAACGCGACTCTTTATTAGGGACGCGAACTCTCACTTTTTTGGAGACGGAAAACGACACTGTGTTAGGATCGCAAACTGAAATTTCTGAAGGATCGCGACTCTGTATTAGGGATGTGAACTTTTACTTTGAAGAAGAAAGCGACTCTGTGTTAGGGTCGCAAACTAAAATTTCTGATGGATCGCGACTCTGTAATAGAGACGCGAACTTTTACTTTGGAGAAGAAAGCGACTCTGTATTAGGGTCGCAAACTGAAATTTCTGAAGGATCGCAACTCTGTATTAGGGACGCGAACTTTTACTTTGGAGAAGAAAGCGACTCTGTGTTAGGGTCGCAAACTAAAATTTCTGATGGATCGCGACTCTGTAATAGAGACGCGAACTTTTACTTTGGAGAAGAAAGCGACTCTGTGTTAGGGTCGCAAACTGAAATTTCTGAAGGATCGCAACTCTGTATTAGGGACGCGAACTTTTACTTTGGAGAAGAAAGCGACTCTGTGTTAGGGTCACAAACTGAAATTTCTAAAGGATCGTGACTCTGTATTAGGGACGCGAACTTTTACTTTGGAGAAGAAAGCGACTCTGTGTTAGGGTCGCAAACTGAAATTTCTGAAGGATCGCGACTCTGTATTAGGGACGCGAACTTTTATTTTGGAGAAGAAAGCGACTCTATGTTAGGGTTACAAACTGAAACTTCTGAAGGATCACGACTCTGTATTAGGGACGCGAATTTTTACTTTGGAGAAAAAAGTGACTCTGTGTTAGGGTCGCAAACTGAAACTTTTGAAGGATCGCGACTCTGTATTAGGGACGCGGACTTTTACTTTTTAGTTGCGGAAAGGCCGGAAGGCAGTTGCTTTTAAAGCCTCCTTAGAAAAAGGTCAATCAGACCGTGAGTATCTAGTTCTTCAAGTGGAGGTCGCTGCTTCAATTGTCAAGGACCGTGACCAAGCTATTGTTAGGACTCAAGAGACTATCGCCAAGGCTCAAACTTTCTTGGCCAAAATTACTAAGGAGCTTGATGAGTCAATGAGGAATATCGCCAACTTATCGCGCCAGTAGGACAATACAATCAGATATCTCCAGGCGATACAAACTAAATTGGATATGCTGGAGGCTACTGCAGCGTAGAATGTTGTTGCTAGTGACGGGGAATTGCGTCGTCAAGCTACTGTCCATGCTTATGAGACCCTCCAACAAGACATTGATGATGCGGAGGAGAAAATAAAAGCCCTCTTGAATCATTGAACTGTAAAAGCTTGTATATATATGTTTTAATTTTCTGCTCTTTTTTTTTTATAATTCCCCTGTCATTTATAGAGAACCTGATTTGGGCTTTCTAAGGCATGGCTTTGCAGTTGTTCTTCAAAGATTTGTAACGAACTCGCCATCTCTCATCTGAATTTTGCGAACCACCGTAAAACTCTGATATCTGTGTATCTGTCACGTGGCTTTCATAACACGTGAAGTCTGAGACTTTGCATCCAGAGGTTCGCAGACTAACACAATCCATACTAAATTCGCGACCCTGATTCCAGAATTTTGGTTCGCGATGCTTCATCTGGAAGTTTGCGGAATAAACCGTAAACTCTTTCAGAATTTGTAGAGACTTCTGCTAACTGTAAGATAAAGTCGTTGGTTGTGGAATCCCAAGTGTTACATGTCTTCATTAATGACAAGATCTCCGAGCTGCGATATCCAAACGTCCCATGCAACAGTAATAAATTTTGTTGAGATCTGAACTGAAAATCTTGACCAAAGATTTCGGTTTTATCTGAAGATCACGGTTACCAGACTGCCTATATAAGGCACATGATCCCTTCAATGGAAGATCATTTAGCCGTGAGAAAATTTCTTCTCGACTTTCTTCCCTTCCTTTCTTTTGTAGCCGATCTATTAGTGCAACCATTTTTCTTCTTCATCCGAGGTGATGGATATTAATTGGCATGCTACAAGACCTCCAGATTGTATCAATCTAGTGGGGTGTTCCACCGAAAAGGTCTTTATGACCGTAGTATTTTCCCTAATTAACGTAAGTTTCTTCTTCTGATTAATATTATCCCCTTCCTTCTTTTCATCCTATTTAACAGGATTTTGACTTGGTTGCAGGAGATAACCGTAGTCATTCTCCTTAACAATGACCCCGACCCGGTGGGCTCGTAATTACTTCTAATACCTCTAGGGTCTTGGAAGGTCTCATGAATTTTTCATGAGAGAAAAGATTTCGGGTCTGGGGCATTACTTTTCTTCTTTCCTGGAACCTCACAAAGTTAGGGTACTAATGACCAGGACCTTGAACTTGTGCAACCCCTCATGTTGTACGTCTGGGGTGTGCACTTGGTATGTCAGTTTTGAACTAATCAAGTCACTGGCATCATCACTGGGGAACCAACCAGGAGGTCCCTGATTGTGATCGGAAAGAAGAAACAAGATTATACTCTTAAAACGTCCTTTAAGAGGAGGCTACAAGAGCAAATTGGAAGTGGGAGTTTCAGAAGCAAACTTTTTGATCCGAACCATATTGAAAGAGAAGGCTACAGAAGCAAGTTTGTCATTCCAGAAGAAGATTTTGCAGGGACAAACTTTTCGGTCTGAGCCATGCTAAAGAGACGGCTACAGAATCAAGTTTGTCATTCCAGAAGAGTCTGTAAGAGCAGACTACTGCCTTTAAGCCAGCCTTGAGGGAGGAGGCTACAGAAGCGAACTTTTCCCTTTATTTTCAATGATTTGTATTCACTCTTGTTGACTATATAATACTAGAGAATTCTCTGTAATCTTGATCTGATAATGAATAAAAAGCTCTTTCTTTTTACATAACTAAGAGTATCTGATGGATGATTCTGATGTTGAATACCAGAGGTAACTGTTAACTTGATAATTTTAAAATCAATCAAAATTTTCCAAGTACAAAAAATTACTGCAAATGAAAGAACTTCTTGTTGACAAATTTGATTTGCCAAAGGTATTTTTAACTTTGTGAGTTTGGAAAGAAGGAAAAATGTGATTCGCCAGAGATATTTTTAACTTGGCGAGTTTGGAAGAAGGAAAAATGTGATTCGCCAGATATATTTTTAACTTGGCGAGTTTGGAAGAAGGAAAATGTGATTCGCCAGAGGTATTTTTAACTTGGTGAGTTTGGAAGAAGGACAATTTGATTCGCAATCTAAAAATTTTTAGTCCGGAATCAAGAATCTTCATTAATGAACTTCTGATTACAGAGAAGCTTTTTGTTCATAATTTGCATCGAACTATCCAGATCGCATTACAACTGGTGTTCTGCAATTTTACTAAGAATAATACTTCTTCAGGAATTTGCCGTTAATCGGCATCATAATATTATCACCATTTCGTTTTGCCAACCGATATGCGCCGTTGGAATAGACAGTATCCATGATAAAAGGTCCCTCCCACTTCGGTTGGAACTTTCCCCTACGCTTTTTGTTAGTTATGATCAGTCTTCTGACTGACAGGACCAGATCACCTTAAAAATTCTTCGTTTAGCCTTTTTGTTAAAGGTTCTGGAGATCCGCGCCTGGTATAGTTCAATACTCTGTTGAGCTTCCAAGCGCTTATCATCCAAGGTTCTAATTCTTGAAGCCTTTACTGATGCCTTTCTTCTTCCGTCATCCTAGTTGTTAACGTGACTCGCAACGATGGAATTTGGATTTCCAAAGGCAAGACCGCTTCTGATCCGTATACCAAGGAGAAGGGCGTGACATCGGTGGGAGTTCGGACTGTAGTGCGATATGCCTATAGACATTCTCCGAGCTTCTTATCCCAGTCCCTTTGATTGGACAATACGAACTTTTTGAGAAGTTTTACAATGGGCTTATTAAAAGCTTCTGCTAGACCATTGGCTGCAGGGTAATACGGTGATGAAGCTACATCTTCGATCCTATACTTGCTGCAGAATCTGAAATACACTTGGCTCACAAACTGGGGCTCGTTGTTATGAATTATTCTTCGGGGTACCCCGAAGCGATAAAGCACATGGTGCTTGATGAATTTGATAACATCTGATGACTTTACTTCGGTTAGGAAAAATGGCCTCAGTCCATTTCGAAAAGTAATCTGTTATAGCTAAAATGAACCGGAGTCCTCTAGTTGATGGCGGAGAAATTGGCCCTACAATATCCATAGCCCATTGTTCAAATGGCCACAACGTAGCCGTTGAGTGGAGATACTCCGAAGCTTGATATATAAAATCTGCATGTAATTGGTAGGCCCTACACTTCTTGGCGCAGTTAACCGCTTCTGTTATCATCTTAGGCCAGTAATAACCCATCCTTCTGATTCTATCCCAGAGTTTTGGCCCTGACTAGTGCGCTCCACAGATGCCAGCATGAGCTTCTTCGAGTACTTTTTGAGCTTCGGGGTTGGAGAGACAGCGGAGTAAAATTCCATCATAAGATTTTTTGTACAATGTCTGGAGCTCCGCGTTGTAGTAGAACCGGACAGCCCTTCTCTGAATTGCCCTGGCTTCTTTTTTATTTTCAGGTAATATACCGTAAATGACATAGTGTATATAAGGAAAATGCCAATCCCTTGGTTCTAGGCTTGATTCGAAAACATCAGTTTCGTCTTCCTGCGGTTTCTGCATTTCCTTTTGGACAAAATAATTCTTTGCTCCCTACTGTAATTTGCTTTCTAGTATGCTTGGGCAAAGCTAACGTGGCAGCTGGGAAGCTAGTGAATCTACATAACTATTTCGGCAGTGCTTTACATGGCTGATATAGAAACCTTCAAAACCATCGGCGATCTTGATCACTGCACGATAATATGGCAGGAGGTCTTCATGTTTGACCTCGTACTCTCCTTTTACTTGATTTACAATGAGTTGAGAGTCCCCATATGCCTCCAAATATTTGACCCCCAGTTGGTTAGCTATTTTTAAGCCGATTAGGAGGGCATTATACTCCGCGATATTGTTGGAGCACAAGCTTGTTAATGAGTAAGCTCAAGGAACGATGTGGTTGTGAGGGGAAATGAAAACAACACCTACTCCTACTGTCATCTTTCCTTCAGATCCCATTCGGGAGGCACCATCGAAGAAAAGTTGCCATACACCTTTAGAGACTGTATTTGCCTCAGGAGGCTTTCGCGAGTCATCTTTTTCTAGAATTGGGTTCCATTCTTCTAACTCCCTGGGAATTTGCTCGTATAACTTCAAGGATGCCGGGATTGGATATTCGGCTAGGAAGTCGACCACGGCCTGTCCTTTAACAGACTTCTGCGGACAAAGCGCATATCATACTGTGAAAGCAAAATAGCCCAATTTGATAGTCTTGAATTTAACGATTCGGGTTTAGTCATTAGTATTCTCAAGGGGTTAACTCTCGATACAACGTGGATGGTTTGTCCAACTAGGTAGTGCTGCATTTTCTGTATTGCGAATACTAAAACTAGACATTCCTTTTCCACTGGATTATACCGGTATTCTACCTCAATCATCATTCTGCTAAGGTAATAAATAACTTGCTCGTGACCTGATTCATTCTTCTATGCTAACAATGCTCCCAAAGAATGGTTCATCGCCCTTACATACAGCAAGAAAGATATTCCCGAGACTGGAGCTACAAGCACTGGTGGCTTCATGAGATATTGTTTGATTTCTTCAAAAGCCTTTTGGCACGCGTCATCCCAAACAAATGATACTTTTTTCCTCATTAATCTGGTGAAAGGCTGGCATTTACTAGACAAATTTGATATAAACCTGCAGATGTATGCCAGCCTACCTTACAATCCCCTTAGCTCTTAGAGATTACGGGGAGGTGGCATGTCTTGGATAGCCTTGACCTTATCTGGATCAAGGTAGATTCCTTTCGATATTACAACGAAGCCAAGGAACTTTCCACTGGAAACCCCCAGGAAAGACTTGGTTGGATTCATCTTGAGCTGGTGTTTCCGCATAAGATAGAACACCGTCTTCAAATCCTTCAAGTGGTCGTCCTTTTTTCTGCTTTTAATTGCTAGGTCGTCTACGTAACATTCCACTATTTCCGGAGATGCTCTTAGAATATTACGTTCATGGCACGTGATATGTACTACCTGCGTTCTTCAAGCTAAAAGGCATGACTGTGTAGCAATACACCCCGAGCGGTGTTCTGAAGGATGTATGCTTCTCATCATCAGGGTACATCTTTATTTGATTATACCCCGAGAACCCATCCATGAACGTCATACGCTTATACCCGCAAGTGTTATTTATCATAACATCTGTGATGGGTAGCGGGAATTCGTCCTTAGGGCATGTCTCGTTCAGATCCCTAAAGTTTATGCATATTCGGATCTTCCCATTTTTTTTGTTACGGGAACTATATTCGCAACCCAATCAGGGTGCTGTTCCTCGCGAATAAAACCTGATTCTATCAACTTCTTGATTTCAGCTTCAATAGCTTCCATGATCTCTGGGCAGAATCTTCGTTGCTATTGTTTTACCGACTTGGCATCTGGCCGAATATTCAATTTGTGAACCGCTACACCTGGGTCTAATCCTGGCATCTTCTCATAACTCCAAGCAAAAATATCGATGCATTTGCGAATGAGGGATATTAAATCCTCCTTTTCCTCCTAGGATAGGTTCTCACTTATGAATATGGCTTTAGGATTCCTTTCATCTCCCATATTTATTTGAATCACTTTATCCTCAGTAGGAGGCTCGCGTTGTTCAAACTAGATTTTCCATTTCACATTAAGATACTTGGCCCAGGGGTCATCTTTTATTGGCGAGGCTTCCTCTAAGTCTTCACCTTCTTGGATTGCGGAAGCAATGTTCGCGGACACTTTGCGGAAAATCATGCCTATACTGACATCTGAGTCCCAGCAGACGATTCTGATGAATAATCGCACTGTCTTTATTCAGTTCCTCTACTTGAAGAATCCTCGGGAGTGGTAATGTATTCTAACCCCCTGCCAGTTTTCTGATAATAATCTAGCATTTTTTCTTCTTGGACGAAGGGTTGAAGAATTGTCCTTCTACCTTTTCCGAAATTCAACCCATGCCTTCGGCAAGATTATATCCTATTTTCTTTATTAATCTACGAGAGTTTTGACCATAATGGAAGAACTCGGACTTCCCTGTTCTTCCCCAGGATTTAAGCATTTCTTTTTGTTCTGGTGACTTGCCCTTCCAAATACTATGGCTTTTTGGGTTTCGTCCTTGGGAGGAATCTCAAAAATAACCTTGTTAGTACTCTCAACATCATTACTTAATTCGTGGATGATCAGATAGTTGCTTGGAAGGAAGTCAGAGAATATATCTCATTCACACAATCGCTGAATGCATCTGTACTAGTACTTGAGGGCTCGGAATCAACAACAGAAAAATAAGCAAACTCTAAATTCTTATTTATCACTCATTCACCATCAGAGTGAACGGTGTTATTTACATCAAGACTTTCAAGGCTTATCACAATGGGCTCACCGTCCCAAATTATATCATCGAATTCCGAATCTTTGGATTCTGATTCTGTATCAGCCTCTTCGCCACTATCAGAGTCATTTGGAACAGGCTGATCTGAAATACTGAACACATCTTGATATAGCATTGCATCAGTAAAGTAGTTTTTAACTCCTTTAAAGGGTTGCTTCTCTGCGATCAGCGCTCTTACGTTCCCATTTTCGTCCACATACTTCATGCATTGGTGTAACGTGGAGGGCACAATGAGATTGCTATGGATTCAAAGCCTTCCCAATAGCAGATTGTATGATATGTCCGCGTCTATCACTTAGCACGTGGCTTCCGTCTTCAAGTCGCCGATATGACATTTAAGCTTTATTTTACCCAACGGTCTGCTACTGTTAGCATTAAATTCGAAGATGGTAGTATTAGTCGCTGCCAATCTATTCATCGGGACTCCAAGGTATCGTAGCATCCTTCGTGGCATGATACTTAAGGCAGAGCCTGGATCAACTTGAATATGATCAATCTCCGCAGAACCTATGTACCCCTTATAATACAAGGGACGGTGATGCTTATTGCTCCTGACTTGCATATCTTCCTAGGAGAAAGTGATGCAAGGGACGTTCTTACTGAAGACCTGGTGACTCGTCGTGCAAGGGGATTCCTCCGCAGTTATTTCTGGTATCTGTGCCAAAAATACCTCCGAATCTTACAGAGCTTCTTTTAAAGCTTTTCTAGTAGGTTTAGAGAGCTTCAGGAGTTCGTACAAGGTTATCCTTGCAGGAATATTGGCCAGCTGCGTCAGGTTGTCGAACTGAAATGACTTCCGTAAATCCTCAGCAGGCTCTTTTCCTTTCTTCATTAGCATCTTATCGAACTTGAGTTCTTTCTATTTGGCTTTCTCTGGAGGTGGTCGGGAATCCGTTGCCTGACCGTAGTTCTTCAAGTAATGTTTTCCTGAACGGGTCCCTGCAAGAGGAGGATCCGTGTCAGCCACCATAGAGTTTCCTATTTCTTTTTCTAAATCGGTTAGAACAGGAATGACTCCATCGTCTTCAGAAATCACGGAGACGACATTGGAGGTAAAGGTCTTCCCTTTTCGCTTTCTTTCAGATGAACTGGAAGTCCATTGTTTATTATTTAGGAGATCTGGATACACCCACAGTATCTCCCCCTATCAGTTTCAAAGTGGAAGAGTCCTTTCTTCTGTTGTTGGTGCGGATCAAAATTTACGACCTGCATCGTGCCTCTAGGAATGGGTTGCACTCCATCTTGAACTGTTGACTCTATCCAGTCGGGCGCTTTGCCGAACCTGACAGTCACCATGTTCGCGGTCACCTTCTTCTAGTGCTTTTGGAGCTTGATGACATTAGCATCCACTAAGGCTTGAATTTTATCCTTAAGGATGTAACAGTTTTGGATGGGGTGGTTAATGATCCTATGGTAAACACAGTAATTGGGATCGTTAACTTTCCCTACTTCTTCTGGGCGTTTAGACTCTGGCAGTTTTAGCATCTTCTTACTCATGAGGAGATTGAATATTGTTTTCATATGCTCATCCTTGAAGGAGTATTGCTTTTGCGGCATACGTGTCTGAGGAGGGAGCTTTTAAGAAGGTTTTATGGGTTGCGGGGCATCCGTTACCATTGTCTCCTTCCCCTTATATCTCTGGAATCGAGACTTATGGTTATTATCGCCACTTCGCTTCTGTTTTTCCTCGCCTCCTTCTTCTTTGAGCCTTTGTCCGATCTCCTCAGCCTCCTCAGCTTGTAGGGCAAGGTCCTTCCAAGTCGAGGATTTTACCGCTCCCATCATGGCCAAAACTTTAGTCGATAAGTTGTGTCGACAGGTTTCTACCAAGGTTTTTTCTGGCATCCCATGTGGGCATCTGAGAGAATCATTCCGAAATCTTTTGATGAAGTCCCGAGCTGACTCTTCTTTTCTTTGTTTAGTAGCTAGAAGCACTGGCATTGACACCTCCATATCATCTTCATAGAACCTGGTCAGAAAGGCTTTCTCCATGTCGCTCCATGAATTGATGGTTCCCGGTTGTAGCCTCCAGAACCAATCAAAAGCTAGTCCTGTTAAGGTACAAACGAATGCCCGCGTAATAATGGGGTCGTTTTCTTCTAAATGCCCAATCTGCGATTTAAAATAGTAGAGGTGCTGGTTTGACAATCCTTTACCATCAAAACATTTGAGCTTCAATGGTTTATAACTTTTCTGGAACGGCACACTTTCCCATTCCATGGGATATGGCCTTACCATGCCTAGCTCTTATAAATCGCTCTTATGCATGAGAGTGTTCAGTTGATTTTAGAAGCTCTCCATTCAAATAGTATTTGCGTTTCCTTCCTGATGTATGGAACGGTCGCTGTCATCCTCATGATGTTCTGATTCTTTTTTATTATTGTGAAGACCTTCTTCTTCTGTCTTCTTTCCCTTGTCAATTTTTGAGTGCTGTTGGCAATGAAAATTTCCAAGTAAAATGGGATTTTCCACAACAGAATGCGGAGCTAACTCTGTAGCTCCGCGTTTGGCTATTTTAGCCTCACGTTTGGCTATTCTAGTCTCTTAGCTCCGCGTTTTGGTGAGATTAACTCCGCGTGAGCAGATAAACCAGAATCATAAATTGATTGAGATTAAGATTTGGACTTATCCAAATAATTTGGACTTACCCAAATACCCAAAGTAAGTCTGATCAAAACTCTAAATCAAGAGATTTAAATCAAAACTAAGATATTTGATTGGAATCCTTGATGAATACAAATTCTATTTAGATAGAAACTCTCATATGGACCTAAGGCTATAAATACCCTCTTGAGGAAGCCTTAGGGGCATCTTTTGGAAGTTTTTGTGAAGTTCGAGTTACGCGTGAGAGACTTGAACGAATCAAGACCAGAGAAGATCATCCAAAGTCGGCCGGCATCATCTTCATCAAGAGCCTCGTCAGATGTCCAAAGGAGCTATTAGATAGATTCCATCGCCACATAGATCCCACAATTCATTGTAAAAGAGAGCGATATATTATAAATCCTCTCGCTTGTTCTTTTCTTGTTCATTTCATTGTAATCTAAGTTGAATTCAATGGAAGAAAAGCAATAAATTTCTGCCGTGAACAAACTGGCGACCACAGTGGGAAAATCTCTTTCACCAAAGAAGAGATCGTGGCGCAATCTGACGTCGAGAGGATCGGATCCGACGTGGATATGCTAGTCGTTGAAATCGACCAGCAGAAGTATGAGGAGTATCTCTCCTCTGAGTCAGGTAAGCTGACCGAAACGCGGCACTATCATCGCGTGCGCTCCAATACCCGTAAATCGGGTAATCAAATATCCACTGTTAATCGGTGACTCTTGGAGATCGCGGCCATAGAGCCGTCGTTTGGGTAGGAAACCCTACCTCAGAATGGTCCCTCTACTGCCGAAGAAGGCTCGGGAACTGGATTAACCAGAACCCAACTCCGGAACAAAAATCGGAGGGCTAGGCGAAAAAAACTTAGAGCCCGCGTTAAATGCGAAGCTATTCTGGAAACAGAACGCGAGGCTACAGCACCTCGCAAACTGGCTTGCATTAATCGCAAGACCAGTCAGTATTGCATTAAATGCGAAACTGCAACTTGCGTAAATCGCAAGGACAAGCCAGCGTGTGATTCTCCACACGAGGCTATTCTATCTGGACTTAAAACCAGATAAGCTCGCGTTAATCGCGAGGATAAAATTTCCTTAAAACCAGCGTGTGATTCTCCACGCGAGGCTATTACTGAGCCTAGCGATAAAAGCAAAGCTAGTAAGAGTTGCGTTAATCGCAAAATTTCTAACTCGCATTAATCGAGAGGATAAAATCTCCTTAGAGTCAGCATGTGATTCTCCACGCGAGGCTACTACTGAGCTTAGCGTATCAAAACACGAAGCTAGTATAACTTGTGATAAACGCAAGATGTTTATCACCCGCGTTAATCGCAAGGATAAAGTTTCCCTAGAGCCAGCATGTGATTCTCCACGCGAGGCTAATACTGAGCTTAGCAATAAATGCGAAGCCAGTAATACTTGCGTTAATCGCAAGATTCCTCAACTCCGCGTAAATTGCGAAGATGAGTGGCAAATTTGCATTAATCGCAAAAATCGCGTTAAACGCGAAGTTGACTTGCAATCGCAAGAATAAGCCAACGTGCGAGAATTTTCTTCTATGCGGGGCTAAGATTTCAGAAGATAAACTTCTGCAAAGACGTCAGGCCAGCGTAAAACGCAAGACTAGCGTATCCAAACGTGAGGCTATTTCTCAGCCCCGCGTATCAAAACGCGACAGCTCCGCGTGTCAAAACGCGAAGCTACTGCTCAGCTCCGCATAAATCAACCAGAGTACAAAATCGGGGTTGATCACCACACCAGTGGACCAGAACTGGACTCCAGTGATTTCAAAAAGCTTCAGCAGGTTCCTGGACCCTCTCAACAAGTGGATGGACCCCACCACCCCATATCTAAAGTCGTTGATCGCAGGGAGTATCGAACTAGGAAAAGAGCTATAAATCAAGTTCAATCTGAATCTACTTGTCATTGCCAGCAGCTTATGACAGTAGTCTCCGTTGTAGTGGATAATTGTTGCAGCAGCAAGAACAGGGTATCGGTGTTCGACCGATTAACTGAGTCGGACAAAAACCCTGCCAAGAAGACAAAAGCTACTCTCCGAGAAGAATGGAGAATTGTAACTTCTAATATGGTTGGCAAGGGTAAGAAAATCATAGAAAGAAGTGATAACTCAGAATTAAGTGATGAAGAACCTCATCACTTTACCCGACTTAAATCAGGTACTATCCCGACCCGAAACTATAAGAAACTCGTGAAAGGTTCTTATGATGACGATAGCGATAATTCGGCCATAGCCTCTCCTCGTTCTTCGGCATCGTCTAAATCGCAGAAGTCAGTATCACATATGATAGACAAATCTGACAACATTGACCAAAGATTTGAGGCCCAAGAACAAATGATCTGAGAACAACAAAAGACGATCGAGGATCTTAGAAAAAATTGTCAAGGATAATGCCAAAAAAGGAAAAGAAACTCCGTTCAATAAAATGAACGAGGAAGATAGAGATGAAAAGGCTCACTCGACGCATGAGGACGAGAATAAGTATTCTTTTCATGACCCTCATGAAGAGAAAATCGAGAAGTTACAAAGTCAACTCGAAACACTAATGCATAAGGAGTTGAAAGAATCAGGGGTCTCAAGACCATACCCACCTGAATGGGATTTGGCACCATACCCTGAAAAATATAAACCGCTCAAATTGGAGCCATATGACGGGAAAGGATTTCCCAGTCAACATATTTACTACTTCTTGTCCCAAGCAGGGCATTTGATGGGCAATGACCCAGTAATGACCAAGGTATTCGCAAGTACCTTGCGAGGGCCTGCCTTCACTTAGTTTATGCAGTTACCCTCGGGTACTATTAATACCTGGTTTGATATTGAGAAGCAATTTCTCGCACGTTTTTTTGAGGATGATACCAAGATTTCGGTTCATTCCCTCCTTGCAACTAAACAAGGAGAACAAGAAACAGTAAAAGAATTCATAGAAAAGTTCCGGGAGAAATTCTTGCTTTGCAAATACGGAATGGTCCAGGAAACTCTAGTAGAGACATGTCGACATAATTTCAAGACCAACGTGCTCTTAAAAATGGGGGCCGTAGAGTCTAAGATATGGAGGGATTTGCTCAAATAAGGAGAGTAAGCCGAAGACTTGATCCGCCGAGTTGAAGAGTCTCGTGGATCAAGAAATACTGGAAATAATAGGCCGTATGCACAAAATAATAATAAGAATAAAGGGAAAGCGGCAATGGCGTCAGAACTCGCTCCAAAGAAGACAAATCCTCCGAGCCCAAAGCCCAAAATCAAAAGGGTGCGAGACAAAATAGGCACCAGTAAGAAAGGACATACACATTTAAAGCGGAACAAATGCCTACATTCTTCCACCTGCTTCTTAGGAAGGGAATGTTGAAACTTCCGAAAAATAGGAAGGCAGAGGACGTTGGTAAAACCAACGACCCCAACTATTGTCTCTACTACAGGAATATCGGACACCCTACTAGGGATTATTACCCTCTAAAGAACAGGATCCAAGTATTGATAGAAGCTGACGTCTTGACATTAAAAGAGGAGCAAAAGAAAGTCACTACCAATATGGCAACCCTAGTGGTCGGAACCCATGAGTTCCCCGCGGGGGTGACCCCAATACCAAAGAGGAAGCTGGTTACGAAAAACCATAACCCGCATAAAAAAGCACAAGACGGACTTGTCCCCGTAACAACTCAAAGGGGGGAAGTCATGTGGGTCCACCCTGATTTACTACATGATGAACAGTGGACTACCGCAAGGGGTCAAAAGAAAAAGCAGACTAGCAATACTATTTCCGCGAAAATAAAAGATGAATACATAATTGCAGGGGCATTTACAGATTCGGAGCAAGAGCCCAAAGCTATGGCTACTCGTCAGGATGGGGCGGGCTCTTCCGGCACTCGATCTGGTAAAACATATCTCAAAAACTATACCAGAGTAGACCCGAAAAATATATATGGGAAACTTGCGAAGCCTGCAAAACAAAAAGGGTTTCGTTTCCAAAAAAAAATCCTGCTAGAGATGAAGAGGCTAAGGAAGCTGCATTTAAGTTTGATATAATAGCTCAGCTGGCTAATATTCCAGCTCAAGTCACGCTGTACGAGTTGTTACGATTATCGAAATCAACTCGCGAGGCGTTGAGAGAGGCCTTGGCCGACTCTGAGTCATTCCTAACTCAGATTGTCGAGCCAGCCGACCAAGAGCAGGACTCTTGTCCCCGCTATCATCAAATAAGGAGGTAGGTCCCACAAATTACTTTCTCTCCAGAGGATATGCAGGTAAGGAATATAAAGCATAATAGGCCTTTATATTTCACCGGATATGTCGGATCCACAAAGGTGGACCGTATTCAAATTGATCCGGGGTCCGCATTAAGCGTTATTCCCAGAAGACTGATGCAATTATTGAGAATATCTCCTCATCGTTTGACGCCGACAAATACTACTATATACGTATTTAACGCTAATGATAGCTGTCCTCTTGGCAAAATCCGACTTTGGTGTCAAATTGGAGATTTGAGGACAGCTATATTATAGATACAGATATGTCTTATAACATCTTACTGGGGCGACCATGGATACACGCCTATATAATTGTCCCATCGACTCTCCACCAGTATATGAAATACTGCGATGATCAAGAAGAAGTCCGGACTTTAATTGCAGATAGGGATTAGAGAACTACTTCACGGATGCTATGCTTTACAAGCCAGCCCATAAAGTTTCCAACAATAACTGCAAAAAGCCCCAAGAACCCGACTACAGCGGCAATGAGGCGGACACGGAGTACGAATCTCCCGAAGAAGATGATGGGGTGACTATGAGATAAACCCTCACATTGATTTTAAAGCAAATTTAGATAATAATGTAGCTAATGTAGCAGAGGATGAGTGGATTATTAATGAAAATATAAAGTTAGTCTACGAGCCTGCTGTTGCTACAGAATCTGAACCTTCTTGTACTTCCACTGAAGTGGATGGCCTGTCCGAACTTAAAGTTCTGACGGCATATCATTTGCCACTTGGTCATCCCTCCTCTCTCGGTCTAAAATAACGAAAGGACGAGATCACTTCTTCAAAGTACCGCCGTGACATGCATCGCATAAACAAATTGTCTTCGGCAAAGTGATCACATCACCTAACCAAAAACAAAGTAGTGAAAGTGAGGAATAAACATTACCTCAATTTCACTTATATGAACAGAAATCCCGACAGATGATGGAAAATATGGGTTATAATTTTACCCAGAAATTGGGAATGAACTTTGGGAAAGGGCGACAAAATCTTATACCCTCGTTTAGACAAAGAGGAAAGAGCCCAGACTATTATAAGAAGACTCGCAGGGGGTTGGGCTATGTATCTACTCCTCCCTCACCACCATGCAAATACGAAGAAAGATCCTTGTCTGATGAGAAATTATATCCGGTTGATCAGGATTCAAATTTAAGTAGTGACGCCGGGTTTCAATCTCTAACAGCCAATATGGTTTCAGCCGTACCAGAAAGCGACGAGGAATCAATTGATATTCAAGATGATTCTTGGGCTAAGCATATGGATACCCTCTGGAATGTCCGTTTTGAACAGCATGACCCACCCACAGAAGATAAGCTAGTACAGGTCAACATGGAAACAGAGGAGAACCCGAAACTCATTTTCATAAGCGACGCGCTAACTCCCTTAGAAAAAGAGGAACTTATATCTCTTATCAAAGAATATATAGACATGTTCGCATGGAGTTATGAAAATATGCCCGGTCTTGATCCTCAGATTGCCACACACCGGCTAAATATCAAGAAATATGCCAAGCCAGTGAAACAACAACAGAGGCATTTTCGGCCGGAACTGATGGAGGCAATAGTCACCGAAGTTAATAAGCTTATAAAATCGGGATTTATCCGAGAAGAGCAACATCCCGATTGGGTGGCTAATATAGTGCAGTTCGTAAGAACGGCAAGATTTGGATATGCATCAACTTTCGTGATCTAAATGTTGTATGTCCTAAGGATGAATTTCCACTCCCAATCACCGATGTGATGATTGATAACACTTGCGGTTACGAGAGATGTCCTTTATGGATGGCTTCTCAGGCTACAACCAGATTAAAATGTATCCGGATGATGAAAAGCATACAGCTTTCAGAACGCCGCTGAGGGTATACTATTATAAAGTAATGCCTTTCGGATTGAAGAACGCCGGTGCCACCTACCAACGTGAAATGAGCATAATATTTAAATAACATCTACGAAAAACGGTAGAATGTTACGTGGATGACTTGGCAGTCAAAAGCAAAAATAAACACGACCACCTTCAGGATCTAAAAACAGTTTTTGACCTTATGTGAAGACATCATTTAAAGATGAATCTTGCAAGTCCTTCATGGGGGTGTGCAGGGGGAAATTCCTTAGGTTCATAGTTACCTCAGAAGGAATTTTTCTTAATCCCGAAAAAGTAAAAGCGATCAACGAGATGCCGCCTCCCCGCAATCTTAAAGAGTTAAGGGAGTTACAAGGAAAACTAGCCTATATCCAGCGCTTTATCTCTAACCTATCAGGGCGATACCAGCCATTCTCCAAACTCATAAAGAAGGGGGTTTCTTTCGTATGGGACAAGGCATGTCAACAAACGTTTGACGATATCAAATAATACCTCACAAAACCTCCCGTCCTCATGGCACCTGTCCCTGGGCAGCCATTCCTCATATATGTAAGGGCCATGGATAATGCGTTAAGAGCATTACTTGCTCAGTATAATGAGCACGGCCATGAACACGCCATTTATTACTTAAGCAGGACAATGATCGGAGCTAAGTGTAGGTATACCCCGATTGAAAAAGAATGTTTAGCCCTAGTGTTCGCTGTTTAGAAGATGCGATACTATCTTTCAGGGCAAACAATTCATGTCATATCACGGGTTAATCCCTTAAAAATCCTGATGACTAAACCAGGATCTTTAAATGGCCGACTGGCAAAATGGGCATTATTGTTGTCGCCGTATGACATCCACTTTGTTCCTCAAAAAGCCATGAAGGGACAGGTGATCGCCGATTTCCTAGCAGACCATCCAATTTGGTCTAATTCTAACAGACGTCAGAGGTTAACACGACTAGCAAAGAACAACCATGGTAGATATTCTTTGATGGTGCTGCCATACGATCTGCTGCTGGAGTGGGGGTTGTGCTGATATCCCCACATAAATACATACTTCCTAACGGCTACTCATTGACAGAACCATATACGAACAATGTGGCGGAATACAACGCACTCATTATTGGTTTAAAAATGGCTCTGCAACTGGGGATGAACCATCTAGAGGCATATGGAGACTCTAAACTTATTGTCAACCAGATGACAGGTGAATATGAAGTCAGACATGAAGCCCTCATCCCCTATCATCAGCTAGCCATCGAGCTAGCAGGATATTTGAACAGTTTTATATCTATCATATATCTCGGAATAAGAACGTCTATGCAAATGCTCTTGCCGCACTAGCTGCAACATTGGCGATCCTGTCGGGTAAAGCTAAAAGCATCACTATTGGTACGAGAGAACTCCTCTATCTAGATACGGTATTCCAAACCAAAAAGGTGTGCCAGATAGGCTTAACTCTAGAATCCCGTGATTGGCGATTTTCATTTATAGATTATGCCTTATATGGGATACTGCCAGAGGATCCAAAGAAAGCTGTCTCGATAAAGAGGAAGACCCCGAGATTTTACTATGATCATATACTTAAACTTTATATAGAAAGTCAAGTGATGGTCTCCCGCTACGCTGCATATCGAAAGCAGAAGCCAATGAAGTGTTGAGAGAAATGCATGATGGAGTGTGTGGAGCTCATCAGCCCGGTCCAAAACTCAGGGACCGCATAAGAAGGTTCGGATACTACTGGCCGAAGATGATTACAGAGGCAATGGCATACGCTAAACGGTGTCATACATGTCAGGTATGTTCGCCGCAAAAGTTCCTTTGCTTCCTTCCATTGAATAATCTTGAATTACAACGGAAGTGAACAAGATTAAAAAGAACAAACGAGAGGATTTATTTTTATCGCTCTCTTTTACAATAGTATTTGTCGGATCAGTGGCGATGGGATCTGTCGAGCAGCTCCTTTGGACGATCGGTACGTTGAATCTTCTCTTTTAAAGATATCGGCCGACTATAGACGATCTTCTCTGGTTTTGATTTGTTCAAGGCTCTCTCGCGTAACTCGAACTTCTCAAGAACTCCAGAAAGAAAATGGTGATTTTCTCTGATCTTCACGAACTCAAGGCTCTGTGCGTAACTCGAATTCTCCAAGATTTCAGAAAAATATCTTAATTGCCGAAAAGAAGATCCCTAGGGTTTTCACCAGGAAGGTATTTATAGCCCCAGGTTATTTCAAGAGTTTCTATCTAAATAGAACTTGTCATTCATCAAGGATTCCAATCAAATATCTTAGTTTTGATGGAATTCTGATTAGACTTGATTTGGGTATTTGGATAGGCCCAGAATCATAATTTCAATCAATTTGAGATTCTGGTTATCTGCTTACGCGGAGCTTTAATTGCATCAAAACGCGGCGCTAAATAACCAAAACGCGGAGCTAACGCGGAGCTATCGATCATCTCCGCGTTTTACTCAAACGCGAGGCTAATATAACCTGACTGCGGAATCAACGCGGAGCTATTAAACATCTCCGCGTTTTATTCAAACGTAGGGTTAATATTACCAAACGCGGGGCTACTGAATTGGCTCCGCGTTCTGTTGTGGAAAATCCTTTTAACTTAGAAATTTTCACTGCCAACTGAACCCCCTCCAAAGTTTTCAAAATGGCTTAGACTTCAGTAGATTTTGAAATACTTTGGATATCTAAACTGAAACGCGGAGTTAGAATATCAAGTCTATCTCGCGTTATGCTCACTTACGCGGAGCTAATCAGCTTCACTTCGTCTTCAGTGAAATGAGTAATTATGTCATTAATTACCCTGAATTTCTACGCCGAATACCAAGCGACGGAAATCTTATTTAAATAGAGCTCCCGGCTCATCTCCTTCTTCATCTCATCCGAAGAATCTTAGGGCTTCAGAGCAGGCGACTCAGACTTCTTATTTTGAAAGAATGATCTCCAGCCGAACTTCTTTTTCCTTTCCATAGATCTTCATCACTAGGATGCCATCTAGGAAGAGTTTGGCTTTATGCATGTTGGCCGGCGTTAATGGCAGCAGCCGTGAAGGTAGACGCGACGGCGAACCAGTCTATGCAGCGTCTTCCGAAGGTAAAAACCTTAACTCTTGGGCTTCTAAGAACCATTCTTGAAATGTTTCGGCTTGGTTTAATCCAGCCAACTGTTTATTTTACCTGCGAGATCGCCGTTCTCTGCGAAGTTATCACGTCATCCCCTGCGTTTGAAATGCGGGGCTTATCTGACTAGCAGTCTCGATGAATCTGCGAGGCTATCTTTGATTAGCAGTCGCGATGAATTGCGAGGCTATCTTTGATTAGCAGTCGCGAGGAATTGCGGGGCTATCTTTGATTAGCAGTCGCGATAAATTGTGAGGCTATCTTTGATTAGCAGTCGCGATGAATTACGAGGCTATTTTTGATTAGCAGTCGCTTCATGTCCTGAGGCTATGAAAGAGAAGGAAACAGCAGAGAGAAATTCTATCCTTCTTTTACGCGAAGTTATCGCGTCATCCTCTGCGTTTAAAGTGCGAGGCTATTTCTTCAACTGTGCGCGGAGTTAGCTTAGCTCCGTGTTTTCACTCTTTTAGAAACTCTGTTCCTTTTACAGTAAGTCCAATCCTTTCTGAAGAGGAATGTATGTGGGTCCATCGATCTTCATCAGCAAAAGTAACTCTAAGGAAGTAAGAAGCATATGCTTTACAACATAGTTGCAGGTTTCAAGCTCTGGCTCCTGGAGATAGACTATTGAAGGAGCTTCAAGCTCAAGTGAGGGCCTGCAGCGCTTGCAGTTCAGAATTGCAGTACTTGCAGTTCAGCTTGTGCTTCGATACAGCACTTCCCTTTCCTCTCGTGCTTCATTTCAGATGACAGGTCCAAAATGACATTTGCAGAGGAGATCTTTTGCTTGTGAATCAGGGAACTGAGTTTCAACACTCCGTAGAGAAATCTGGAGTTCTTTTACATGTGAACCAGGGAACTGAGCTTCAACACCCCGTAGAGAAGTCTTACTGTTTTGGTTATTGATGAGTTGATCATGTAAAAGCTTTTGAGAGAGCTATAACTCCCTCTTTGTAATCTCTTCTTTTATGAATAAAGAGCAAATTATTTTTCTCTCTATCTGTTAGCTTCAAATATCTTGCTTGCGCAACAAACAGATGCTTAATAATTTTGGCAAAATAATCTAAGCCTCTTTTGCGTAACTTAGATTATTAATGCCAATATGATCGAGTAAAGATCCTCTTAACTTGGCCAAAAATCCAAGTTCTTTATGAAAACGCGAAGCTGAAAATACCAAGTTAACTTCGCGTTTCGCGGAATTACGCGGAGTTAAATAGCTTCGCGTTTTTCAACCCCCCACGTGGGGTTATCTATTCCGCGTTTCGGGGAGTAACTGATCAGTCATTTTCTCCGAAATCCGCGCCGAACTCCAAGAGGCGGTTTCCCTCATTTAAATGAAATCTCTATCTCTTTTCTCTTCACTTCACTTGAGAATTTTCCAGAGATCACAGAGGTTTAGGCGATCAGAACTCAGGCGATCCGAGAGTTCTCTGACCAATTTTCTCCCAATTTCCCGTCGATTTTCCTCAACTTTTTGAGAAATGGCGCCCAAGACTCGTGCTACTTCTCGCGCAGCTCCATCATCGGCGGCCGGCGCAAGCAGCGGTGGCGGCGGCCATGGCAGCGACGCGCCAGCCCACATTTCTCCTATCGGAGGTAAGAATCTCTCCATCGAGACTTTTTAAAACATCTCTAGAGTGATTTGATTTGATCTTAACTGACCAATCAACTCTTTTACCAGCGAGATCGCCGTACTCCTACTGTAAGGCTTGGAGAAGAAGAAAAGTCTCTGACTTTCTTCTTACGCGAAGTTATCGCGTCATCCTCGCGTTTTGAAGCGCGGGGCTATTTTAAGTAGCGGTCGTGTTGAAACGCGAGGCTATTTTAAGTAGCAGTCGTGCTGAAACGCGAGGCTATTTTAAGCAGCAGTCGCGCTGAAATGCGAGGCTATTTTAAGTAGCAGTTGCGTTGAAACGCGAGGCTATTTTAAGCAACAGTCGCGCTGAAACGCGAGGCTATTTTGACTTCTACGCGGTCTAATTTTTAGCTTCGCGCATCCATACTTAGAGAATTTTTCTGTCTCATAGAAACTTCTCTAACTCTGGTACTTCTTTTTGCAGTAGGGTATTCGATGGAGGCCCTTCCCCACAAAAATTACTTCGGCTTTGCTGGGGGTTCTGATCCCTCAGGCCAATTTCGCTTCACCACTATCTTGGCTTCATATAAGCCAGACCCGAAGGAGTGCAAGGAGAAGCTGATCAAGTATCACCCCACTACTGTGCGAAAAATCATAACTGACGCAGCCTTCGAAACTGTGAATAGAGAGGCGATGGAGAAACCTGCCTTCCTCTTTGGAGACCAGATGGATCAATCAGATGAGATCCTTTCTGAAGAGGAGCGCATTTGGTTATATAACTCAGGCAAAATGCTGATATTTCTGCCTAGAATGGATCGTAGCTATCCTCTAGTCTATCTCCAGAGGCTGGCGATGCCTCGGGAATTAAATTGGGGACTAACTCAAGAGCAAGATGGCGTCCCAACAGGCAAATTTGGTGCACAAGGGTTTTATCAAGATGGTCCCCCCAGATGCATTATTGGCTTGCTTCCAGGCCGATTTGGCAAGGAACTTCCAGTAGGAGAAGTCCCATCTCGTGCCTGAACTTTCTTAAGTGAGTTCCTGGCGAAGGATGGTCAGTACCCGGCTAGCGACTTCAGGATGCCTGGCTGGGTTCATTCTTCTAACAATATGTGGTGGGTCCGCCTCGTTCAGTACATGCTGGATTCCCATGAGCCCATTTTAAAGGATATTGGCTTGTATAAAGCTATCAGGAATGTCCAATTCGGGTTTTCCCAGAGTGCTTATCATTTTTACTGCCTCTTGGAGATGTATAACCCTGAGACTTGTACTCTCTTTACACCAGTTGATGAGCTAGGGTTCGCTCTCCACGAGATGTTTGAAGTTTCTGGGCTCTCAATGGGCGAAGTCCCTTACGAGGAGTATATCCCCACCACTGATGAGTTGAACATGCTACTGGCGAGGGATGAGCGCATCTATGCCACATACTGGGAGATGATGTGCCATTATTATATTTGTGCTGACCAAAGAGGTGCGCGTAATCACGGTATCGGCCACAAGAAATGGGCCGAGTACGTCTTTGCCAACTTAAATTCCAAGGATAGCTCGGCCACTATCCATGGTCATTCTCCTGTCCCCATTTCAAAGATTGACCAACGTGTAGCCAGGGGCCATTACCGTCTGTATTATACTACAGACTCCAATGATCGGTCCCGGTACTTCGTTCAAGAGCTATCACTATCAAGCCCAGTTTTCGGTTTCCAACAGAGGTCTCATTGCCGGATTTTTGATGCAGTGGCTTAAGAGATGCGTCGTGCCGTCGTTACCCAAGGAAGCAATTGCAATGACCGTAGTATATCCGGCGGTTCTTCTTGCATATGACCGACCCCTTGGACTTCTTCCCGCCATGGTATGCAATTTGCAGTATGGACTGAGGGTGCTCTGTCGTGATTTTCTCCCCACTATTAAGGTCAAGGGGAAAGGAAAGGTCAAGTCGAAAGAGACTGCCCAGCCGAAAACTCCAAACCCTAGGGTGGAGATGCCATACACCTATTTGATGGCATGGCTCGTCCTGCACTGTCCTTCTTTAATGAGTGCACCAGAGCGTCGTTCGGGCGAAAAATGCTTCTTTGTAGAGCTGTATGAACGCTCTTCATGGAAGCAGAATTATATGTCTTAAATTCGGAAGACTCTTCGTGGCTTTCAGAACTATGAGATCTTCAGGTGTTTCCCCGACTTCCCTGGCGAAGAATATGGGTTGAGGCTGAAGGATGCCGTAGGAGCAAATAAGTTCACTAGTTTATCTGCAGGAGCGTTCTGGTGGTTTCTCAACATCCGTCCCGGACACTTGGTGTATCGTCAAGATCTCGGGTGTCGGATCGAGCCATACACTCCGAGTCGCTTTGCTCGTCAGTTTGGATACTCCCAACTTTATGTGGGCAATCCAAATAAAGATCTTGCTCATGAAGGAAATTTATACGAAGGCGCTCGTGGTTGGTTCCACTTTGCGGCGGGCGGGACCGAGGCTGAATTCTCCTTGCCCCAGAAGTCGCCAGAACTGTTAATGACCCTCAGCTTCTGCAACTGGTTCAGCATTGCGAATGCTGTCGTGCCCGGCTTCTCTCCTAATCGCAGTTGTTGCAAAGAGATTGAAGCCCTCTACATTAACCGCCAGGGTGCTTCTTGGGTAAGAATAAAAGGAATGGAAGAATTCCTTGGCGCTGCGGCTGAGCCTTCGGACGCCAGCGAATCAGACGATGATGCCGGTGATGATGACAACAATACTGGTGCTGGTGGAGCTCCTCAGCCTATTGTCAGTCGTCCCTTGAGTCCAACTCTCAAACGCCGCGGCGCTTTAAAGAAAAGGCCGGGTAAGAAGAAAAAATTGGCACAGGAAACTTTGATAGCCCCCAAGAAGTAGCTATCAAACTTGCTTCAGTCTTGTTGGCTTCAGCTGTACCCCCAGCGTTGGTAAGGGATGATGAGCCTGCTAAAGCTCCAAGTGTTGCTGAGGTTTCAGCTCCTTCCCCCATAGAGCCTGTGGCAGAACCTGTTGCGCAACTAACGGGTAGCAAGATAGGAACGCTGTTGGAAACTTCAATGGCTCCCCCTTCAAGTACGACAACTGGACTTGTATCGCCTGGTATGGCCCTTAGCATTTTATCTTTTGCCTGTTATTATTTTAACGTAACACTGCTTTTCTGGTCTTCCGAAATGCAGGTGATCAACTTCTCTCGCCAATGTATTCGACTACCCAAGTAGAGTCTGACGATAGGATGGACCATTCCGGCTCCGTTGGTGGTGTGGGTAGCTCTGCTGGCGAGTTTGCGGCTGATTATTCCACACCGGCTCCTGTCTCTGTTCCCTCTTCAATTCCCCCAATTGACGAATTGGAAAGTGATGAGAGAACTGAGATTATTATCGCAGCTGCTGCTAATGAGGCTACACCTTCTCCTAGCATGCCATCTCCAACGCAAGTCTGCTCCACTGAGACATTTCCCACGGTCGTTGGCGTGCCTTCTTTTTCTCAGCCAGCGATTCTAACGCCTTCTACTATAATGGCTGTTGAGACACCTGTAATTCCTCCAGTTTCTAATCTCCCAATCGGGGATGAGGAGAATTTGAAGTTCTCATTTGAAGCTTCTTCTGCCATCGGAGGAGCTTCTGGTGGAGATACCCCATCATCTTCTCCTGTTGGTGGCGCTACCCGGGCGACTTGTACTAGCAGCCCTCCTTCTCCGGTTCCTGATTCCACCAGATCTGTATTTGCTTTACTGGCCCCGCATGTCATGAACCTTATACAAGGACGGGCCTCTTCTTCGACACCGGTAGCCACTGTTCCCCTGTCCGTATTACCAGTTTTGTTTGTTGACACTTCAAATCCTCTTGAAGAACTTTTCAACTTGAGTGTCGTTGATTTTATGCATTTATTAAGGAGATGTATCGAGATGGTCCTTACTGGCCATGATTTCCTCAACTTCGCACGTCCAATATTATTCCGCTATCTGGAAAACATCAAAGAAGTTGGGGGACGAGACCGAGCAGCTCCTTACCGGGCCCGTTTTAGAATTTTGGAAGAGCAAATGAACATACTCAACACAGTTCGCCAAGCGGATGTTGAGTCTATTACTGGGACGGAATGGGCTCGTCTTCGGGCGGAGTTGGTTGCTCGTCGAGAAGAATTGAAGCGCCAAGAAGAAGAGTGGTCTCGAGTGTTAGCAGGGTTCCAGGTCAGTCGGGAGTCTATTCTTAGAGGTTTGGAGTTGGTGAACTCTGAAATTGAGGGGAGCCAGGCTGCCATTCTCAGCGCCCAGGAGGCCATTGCTAATGCTCGGGCGATCTTAGTAGAGAGCGAGCTTCACTTAGGGGAAGCCGTTAAGAAGTGGGAAGTGCTGATCCTTCAACGGGAGCAAGTTGATCAGGAGGAAACAATAAGAAGCCGTACTATGGAAGAATCTCGCCAGCATCTCATCCAGCAAGTTGCAATGAATGATGATGACCTACTCCGGCAGGCTCGACACTCTATAGAGGCAACTCGTCGTCGAGTGGTTGACGAAGCGATGTGTAAGCTAAAGCATCTCGGAGATCCATAGTTTTCTTTTATTCTTCATTCTTTTTGTAATGAGAACTTGTAATAAAAGAAAGGTCTTTATTGGTTCTCAGACTTCTTTTGTAACTCCATTCTTTTTAAATGATGAATAAGGATAACTACTTTTTGATTCTTTTATTAGTTGGCTAGAAAATCTTCTTGCACAACAAATAACTTGCCATCGAAAAGTAGTTTTCTCTGTTTTTATGCAAAGAGTTCCAAGTCGTACTGTCAGAGGTAAGAATTTAACATGACAGGTTTTATGGAATTTTTAGCAAATCCCCAGCTATCAACGGGTTTGATTGGCCTTTACCAACTACCGTTTGAGTTGGGCTAGCCATGTTATTCCCCTCAACATGGTGAGTTGTCGAGGAATTAATTTCCTCTCCCCTTTGCCTTCAATCAGCATTGGGTAGTTAATCTCATACTCTTACCCCCAGTATGATAGGGTTGGCGAGAAACTGGTTCTCTTCCCATTGCCTAGTCGGCGTTGGGCAATTCATACTTTTACCCCAGTGTGATGGGTTGGCAAGAAACTGGTTCTCTTCCCATTGCCTAGTCGGCGTTGGGCAATTCATATCCTTCAGGTCAGAGGCGCTTAATTACACATGCCTAAAAGAAAGATTGGGGCTGTTCAAACTTGAGAACTAAGCATACCAGGTTTGGGTCAGAGGCGCGAAACTGCGCATGCCCAAGAGAAGACTGATGGTGGTTCAAACTTGAGAACCAAACTGGAGGCGGTTCAAGGCTCTCTCGCGTAACTTGAACTGGGCACTCCAAACACACCAGGTTTAGGTCAGAGGTGCCAAATCAGAGACTTCTGATGTCTGCTTCAATTTGGACCAAATTGGATGGTCTGCAAGGAAGTCGGCGATTGCTAGTCCCTTCATGGCCTTTTGAGGGACAAAATGTATGTCATAGGGCGATAGTAAGAGCGCCCATTTTGCCAATCGGCCATTTAAGGATCCCGGTTTGGTCATCAGAATCTTCAAGAGATTAACCCGTGATATGACGTGGATTGTTTGCCCTGAAAAGTTGTGTCGCATTTTCTGAACAGCAAACACTAGGGCTAAACATTCCTTTTCAATCGGGGTATACCGTTGTTCGGCCCCAATCATTATTCTACTTAAATAGTAGAGGGCATGTTCATGGCCGTGCTCATTATATTGAGCAAGTAATGCTCCTAAAGCATTATCCATGGCCCTTACATATATAAGGAAGGGTTGCCCCGGGGCTGGTACCATTAATACAGGAGGCTTAGTAAGGTACTCTTTGAGGTCATCAAATGCCTGCTGACACGCCTCATCCCATATGAAAGACACTCCCTTCTTCATAAGTTTGGAGAATGGTTGGCATCGTCCAGATAAGTTGGATATGAAGCGCCGAATATAAGCGAGCTTTCCTTGTAATCCCCTCAACTCTTTAAGATTGCGGGGAGGTGGCATTTCGCTAATCGCTTTTACCTTTTCAGGGTCGAGGAAAATTCCCTTTGAAGTTATTATGAACCCCAGAAACTTCCCACTGGATACCCCCATGAACGACTTGGTAGGATTCAACTTCAGGTGATGTTTCCGCATAAGATCGAAGACCACTCTTAAATCATGAAGATGATCTTCTTTATCTTTGCTTTTAACTGCTAAGTCATCCATATAGCACTCCACTGTTCTGCGCATGTGTTCTTTGAATATGGCACTCATTGCGCGTTGGTAGGTGGCACCTGCATTCTTTAATCCGAATGGCATCACCGTATAACAATATACCCCCAGCGGCGTTCTGAAAGCTGTATGCTTTTCATCATCCGGGTGCATCTTGATTTGGTTGTAACCTGAGAAGCCATCCATAAAGGACATCCTCTCATAACCACAAGTACTATCAATCATCACATCGATGATGGGGAGTGGAAATTCATCCTTGGGACATGCAGCATTCATATCTCGAAAATCGATGCATATCCGGATTTTGCCATTCTTTTTGCGAACTGGCACTATGTTAGCCACCCAGTTAGGATGCTGCTCTTCTCAGATAAACCCGGATTTTATAAGCTTATTGACCTCAGCAACTATTGCCTCCATCAATTCCGGTCGAAAACGCATCTGTTGCTGTTTAACAGGTTTGACGTCTTCTTTTATATTTAACCGGTGTGTGGCAATTTGAGGGTCAAGCCCAGGCATATCTTCATAACTCCATGCGAACACATCTATGTACTCTTTGATAAGAAATATAAGTTCCTCTTTTTCTAAATGAGTTAGTGTGTCGCTTATGAAAATGGGTTTCGGATTTTCTTCCATTCCCATGTTAACCTGTATTAATTTGTCTTCTGTGGGCGGGTCACACTGTTCAAAGTGGACATCCCAGAGAGTATCCATATGCCTAGCCCAAGCATCATCTTGAACGTCAATTTGCTCCTCGTCGCTTTCTGGCGTGGCTGAAACCATATTGATTGTCAAAGATTGAAACCAAGCACCGGTACTTATATCCGAATCATGATCTGGTGAAGATGTTTCTTTTTTGGCCGAAGAACTCTCTTCATCTTTCAATGGTGATGAGGGTGGAGTAGATATATAACCCAACCCCCTGCGGGTCTTTTGATAATAATCAGGGCTCTTTCCTCTCAGTCTAAACGAGGGTATGAGATTTCGTCGCCCTTTTCCAAAGTTTAATCCCGGCTTCTGGGTAAAATTATATCCCATTTTCTCCATCATCTATCGGGACCTTTGCTCATATAAGTGAAATTGAGGTGATGTTTGTTCATCACTTTCACTACTTTGTCTCTGTCGAGGCGACGTGACCACTTTGTCGAACATGATCGGCCTTTGGGACTTCTGTCGGGGAGGCACTTCAAAGAAGTGCCCTTGATCCTCGGTTATTTTTAATTGAGAGAGGAGGGAAGACCTGAGGGGCAAATGGTATGCCGCCAGAACTTCAAGTTCGATCAGGCCATCCGCTTCGGTGGAGGTACAAGAGGGCTCAGATTCAGTAGCTACAGCATGCTCGTAGACTAACTTTATATTTTCATTAATAACACATTCACTTTCTATTACATCCACTATATTATCAAGACCTAAGCTAAGATCTAGGTGAGGGTTGATTTCGTAATCACCCTCATCATCTTCTCCAAGGAGCTCGTACTCAGTGTCGGCTTCGTTGCCACTGTCCTCGGGCTTTGGAGGTTTGCTAGGATCGTCATTGGAAACTTCATGGGCTGGTTTATACAATGCAGCATCCGTGAAGTGATTCTCCAACCCTTCGAATGGTTGCTTATCGGCAATTAGCGTCCGGACCTCTCCTTCCTCATCGCAATATTTCATGCATTGGTGGAGGGTCGACGGGACTATCATGTGAGCATGGATCCATGGCCGCCCCAACAGAATGTTGTAGGAGGTGTCTGCATCGATGACGTAGCATGTAGTTTCTGTCCTCAAATCCCCGATTTGACATCGGAGTCGGATTTTCCTGAGGGGACGGCTATTATTGGCGTTGAACCCGTATATCATTGTGTTGGTTGGTGTCAGGCGATGGAGGGAGATTCTTAGCAGCTGCATCAACCTTCTGGGTACGACACTTAGTGCAGAACCCGGATCAATCTGAATTCGGTCCACTTTCATGGATCCGACATATCCGGTGAAATATAAAGGCCTGTTATGCTTTATATTCCTCACCTGCATGTCTTCTGGAGAGATGATGATTTGTGGGGCATGCCTCCTCACTTGGTGACAGCGGGGGCAAGAGTCCTGTTCTTCGTCGGCCGGCTCGACTATCTGAGCTAAGAACGACTCAGAGTCTGCCAAGGCCTCTCTTAGAGCTTCACGTGTTGATTTTGATAATCTCAACAGTTCGTAAAGCGTTACTCGTGCTGGGATATTTGTCAACTGAGCAATTATGTCAAACTTGAAGGTAGTCTCGCTGGCTCCTTCCTCTCGAATAGGATTCTTTTGGAAACGAAGTCTTTTCTGCTTCGCAGGCTTTGCGAGTTCTGCATAGATGTCTTTTGGATCTACTCTAGTGTAATCCTTAAGATATGTCTTCCCGGATCGAGTACCGGAAGGGCCTGCCCCATCTTGATGAGTGGCCATAGTTTCGGGTTCTTCTTCAGAATCTGTGAAGGGTCCCGAAGCTATATATTCTTCCTTTATATCTGAAGAAATGGCATTAACGGTCCGCTTCTTCTCTTGACCTCTTGAAGTAGTCCATTGTTCATCTTCCAGCAAATCTGGGTGAACCCACATAACTTCCCCCTTTTGGGTTGTTATGGGGACAAGTCCTTCTCGGGCTTTGTTGTGAGGATCAAGGTTCTTCATGACCATCCTACCTTTTGGGATTGGGGTCACTCCTGCGGGGAACTCGTGGGTTCCGACCACTATGGTTGCCATATTGGCAGTGACCTTCTTCTGCTCTTCCTTAAGCGTCAGAACTCCAGCTTCTATTAGTGCTTGGATTCTGTTCTTAAGGGGAAAACAATCCCTAGTAGGGTGCCCAACATTCCGGTGATAGAGACAGTAGTTGGGATCTTTAGTCTTACCAGTGTCTTCTGGCTTCTTATTCTCCGGAAGTTTTAGCATTCCCTTCTTTTGGAGTAGATGAAAGAGGACAGGCATCTGTTCCGCCTTGAAAGTGTTATTCCTTTCTTGCTGCGGTCTAACTTGCCTTGATCCTCGCTGACCTTGAGGCTTCGGCTCTGGCGGAGGACCGGTCTTCTGAGGAGCAGCTTCTAACGACATGATTGCTTTCCCTTTATTCTTATTGCTGTTGTTTTGGGTATATGACTTACTACCCCCAGCACTTCTTGACCCGCGGGACTCTTCAACTAGGCGAATCAAGTCTTTAGCTTGCTCTCCTTGTTTGAGCAGGTCCCTCCACGTCTTAGACTCTACGGCCCCCATTTTGAGGAGAACATTGGTCTTAAGATTGTGTCGACAGGTCTCTACTAGAGTTTCCTGGATCATTCCGTGTTTATAATGTACGGACTTCTCCCGGAACCTTTCTATGAAATCTTTAACCGTTTCTTGTTCTCCTTGTCTAGTTGCAAGGAGGGAATGAACCGTAATCTCGGTGTCATCCTCAAAGAAACGTGAGAGAAATAATTTCTCTACATCGATCCAGGTATTAATAGATCCTGGGGGCAACTGCATGAACCAAGTAAAGGTAGGCCCTCGCAAAGTACTTGCAAATACTTTTGTCATAATTGGGTCATTACCCAACAGATGTCCTGCTTGGGACAAGAAATAATAGATGTGCTGACTGGGCGATCCCTTCCCGTCATAAGGCTCTAACTTGAGCGGCTTATACTTCTGTGGGTATGATATGGTATCCCACTCAGGAGGATATGGTCTTGAGATCCCTAAATCTTTCAACTCCTTCTTATACATTAAAGCTTCGAGTTGATTCTGTAATTGTTCAAACTTTTCTTCATGCGGATCATGGAAAGAAAATCTATCTTCTTCCTCATGCATCGAGTGGGCTTTCTCCTCCTGTTCTTCTTCATTTGGATTTTCCTTGCCCTTTTTGGTATTATCTTCAACAAATCTCAATAGCATGACTTTAAGACCTTCAATCATCTTTTGTTGCTCTCGAATCATTCTTTCTTTAGCTTCAAATCTCTGATTGATATCATCAGATTTATCTGCCATGTGAGATACTGACTTCTGTAGTCGAGACGATGCAGAGGAACGAGGTGAGGCTATAGCTGAATTATCGCTGTCCTCATCGTAAAAACCCCTTGCGAGCCTCTTATAGTTTCGAGGCAGAACGGCTCCTGATTTAAGTCGAGTGACGTGAGGAGGCTCTTCATCGCTCGATCCCGAATCATCATCCGTTTCTACAATCTTTTTCCCTTTTCCTACCATGTTGGAAGTTACAGCTCTCTATTGCTTCAGGAAAGTGGTTCTTGTCTTCTTAGCAGGGTTCTGGTTTGACTCGTTTAATCGATCGAACGCAGATATCTTGTTCTTGCTGCAGCCACAGTTGTCTATCACGGCTGATACTGCCGTCACAAGTTGCCGGCAATAACAGACAGGCTCAACTTGAAGTTGGTCTATGCCTCTCTTCTTAGAGAGATATTCCCTAAGATCAGCGCCTTTAGCCATAGAGTCAAGAGGTCCATTCAACTCTTGAGAAGGTCTGGGAACCCACTGAAGCTTCTTTGTCTGATCAACCCTGACTCTGGGGTTGGACCGATCCTCGCGTGGCTTAGGAATAGCCTCGCGTTTCACATTGCGGGCCTGAAGGATAGCTCCGTGCTTATCCACACTAGCCTCGCGTCTCTCGCTGGCTTGGTGGGTCTTCAGAAGTTTAGCTTCTGGGATAATAGCCCCGCATGAAGGGAAGTTCTTGCACGCTGGCTTATCTTTGCGATTAACGCAGATCATAGCTTCGCGCTTAGCGCAATTTTTACGACTGACAATTATCTGTCAATCATTCTCACGTTCCTCGTGGGTGTCAGAAGTCTTGCGTTTATTGCAAGTATTACTGGCTTCGCGTCTCTCGCTAGGCTCAGCAATAGCCTCGCGTGGAGAATCACATGCTGGCCTTGAAGAATTTTTATACTCGCGTCTCTCGCGAGTGTCGGGTATTCTGCGACTAACGCAACCCTTACTGGCTCTGCGTCTCTTGCTAGGCACAGTAATAGCCTCGCGTGGAGAATCACACGCTGGCTCTAAAGAATTTTTATACTCGCGTAACTCGCGAGTGTCGGGTATCCTGCGACTAGCGCAACCCTTACTGGCTTCGCGTCTCTCGCTAGGCTCAGCAATAGCCTCGCGTGGAGAATCACATGCTGGCTTTGAAGAATTTTTATACTCGTGTAACTCGCGAGTGTCGGGTATCCTGCGACTAGCGCAACCCTTACTGGCTTCGCGTCTCTCGCTAGGCTCAGCAATAGCCTCGCGTGGAGAATCACACGCTGGCTTTGAAGAATTTTTATACTCGCGTAACTCGCGAGTGTCGGGTATCCTGCGACTAGCGCAACCCTTACTGGCTTCGCGTCTCTCGCTAGGCTCAGCAATAGCCTCGCGTGGAGAATCACACGCTGGCTTTGAAGAATTTTTATACTCGCGTCTCTCGCGAGTGTTAAGTATTTTGCGACTAGCACAAATCTTGCTGGCTTCGCGTCTCTCTCTAGGCTCAGCAATAGCCTCGCGTGGAGAATCACACGCTGGCTTTTCCTTGCTTTTAAGGCAAGCTGTATCTTCGCGTTTAACGCAGTAGAGACTGGTCTCGCGGGTAGCGCGAGCCAGTTTGCGAGGGACCATAGCCTCGCGTCCTCTGGTGTTAGCTCCGCGTCCAATGCGGGCTTTGAGGGCTCTACGCCTCGCTCTCCGGTTCTTGTTCCGGAGTTGGGTCCTGGTCAGTCCAATCCCCATGTCTTCTTCGGCAATCGGAAGCTCATCCTCGGATAGGATTTCTTGTGTGAACTCCGGCTCTATAGCCGCAGTCTCCAAGGATCCCCGTCTCTCGGCGGATACCTTTCTACCCGTCACTCGGGCATTGGAGTACATGCGACGATAGTGCCGTGTCTCATCCAAGTCACCTGATTCGGAGGAGAGGAACTCCTCGTACTTCTGCTGGTCGATTTCAACAACCAGCGTGTCTACTTCGGATCCGATCAGGTCAACGTCCGATTGCGCCACTATCTCTTCATTAGTGAAAGAGATGGCTCCCACTGTGGTCGCCAGTTTGTTCGCAGCAAAAGTTCCTTTGCTTCCTTCCATTGAATAATCTTGAATTACAACGGAAGTGAACAAGATTAAAAAGAACAAACGAGAGGATTTATTTTTATCGCTCTCTTTTACAATAGTATTTGTGGGATCAGTGGCGATGGAATCTGTCGAGCAGCTCCTTTGGACGATCGGTATGTTGAAATCTTCTCTTTTAAAGATATCGGCCGACTATAGACGATCTTCTCTAGTTTTGTTGTTCAAGGCTCTCTCGCGTAACTCGAACTTCTCAAGAACTCCAGAAAGAAGATAGTGATTTTCTCTGATCTTCACGAACTCAAGGCTCTGTGCGTAACTCGAATTCTCCAAGATTTCAGAAAAATATCTTAATTGCCGAAAAGAAGATCCTTAGGGTTTTCACCAGGAAGGTATTTATAGCCCCAGGTTAATGCAAGAGTTTCTATCTAAATAGAACTTGTCATTCATCAAGGATTCCAATCAAATATCTTAGTTTTGATGGAATTCTGATTAGACTTGATTTGGGTATTTGGATAGGCCCAGAATCATAATCTCAATCAATTTGAGATTCTGGTTATCTGCTTACGCGGAGCTTTAATCGCATCAAAACGCGGCGCTAAATAACCAAAACGCGGAGCTAACGCGGAGCTATCGATCATCTCCGCGTTTTACTCAAACGCGAGGCTAATACAAGCCAGACTGCGGAATCAACGCGGAGCTATTAAACATCTCCGCGTTTTATTCAAACGCAGGGTTAATATTACCAAATGCGGGGCTACTGAATTGGCTCCACGTTCTGTTGTGGAAAATCCTTTTAACTTTGAAATTTTCACTGCCAACAAGGTACATGCTAACTTTATCCATCAACCCCCAGAATATTTGCACACTACTATTGCTAGCTGGCCGTTTGAAGCATGGGGAATGGATATTGTGGGGCCAATAACTCCCCCGTCATCCAGAGGACATCGGTTTATTCTCGCAATAACTGATTATTTTTCAAGATGGGCCAAAGCCGTGCCCATGAGAGAGGTAAAAATGACAGATGTGATTAAGTTCATTAAACATCATGTCATTTACCATTTTGGCTCCCCTCGAAGAATCATTCATGATAATGGACCGCAATTCATCAGCCAGGGGTTCTCAAAATTCTGCGATAAGTTCAGAATCAAGGACATTGCTTCAACACCATACAATCCTGCGGTAAACGGATTGGCCGAAGCTTTCAACAAGACGATCATTAAACTCCTTCGGAAATTTTTCTCCTCCAACAAACGACACTGGGATGAAAAGGTAGGAGAGTGTTTGTGGGCTTATCACACCACCGTTCGCACTTCAACAAAATCTACCCCGTTCTCTTTGGTCTATGGAAGTGAGACTGTCCTGCCTCTTAAAATTCAGATACCCTCATTAAGAGTGGCCTTAGCCACAAAGATGACGACAGAAGAACGCCATCAACAAAAACTGCGAGAATTAGAAGCGTTGAATGACAAACGTCTCCGAGCTCAATAACAAATTGAGTTGTATCAAGCCCGAATCTCGCGAACGTTCAATAAGAATGTTAAACCAAGGACCTTTAAATAAGGAGACTTGGTTCTGACTATTAAAAGGCCAATGATTCTAACCCACAAGACTAAAGGTAAATTTGAACCAAAATGGGAAGGACAGTTTATTGTGAAGACGGTATACTCTAGTGCAGCTTATAGCTTAATGAACCAAAATGGCGATAGGATGATGATGCCGATCAACGGTAAATTTTTGAAGAAATATTATGCCTAAATAAACCAGAATGATAACCGAGTAACTATCACATCTGGTTCATAATCCCTAGAAGTATAACCATCCACTTGTTCAAGTTACGCATATGAGCACTTGAACTCCTTCATCTAAGGCATGTGCAATTAGGCGCATCTGTCAAAATCTGATAATCATCACTAGATTATTTTGGCATGTGCAGTTCAAGTTATGCATCAGAGCCTTGAATTGCCTCCATTAAACTAAGGCATGTGCAATTAGGCGCCTCTGTCTAAGTTAATGATCCTGACCCGATCATCCCGGTGTAAGTAGTTAAACGCTTTCACCAAACTATCATTGAGCTCTATATAATGGGCGTTACCAAGATTAATAATTATAACCCGATCGGTATTAGAAGTCTAAGTTACGCAAATGAGCCTTGGATTGTTTTACCAAAACGGTGAACTATTTTGATGACAAGTTATTTGTTATGCAAGCAAATTCTTAAAACCAACAGATAAAAGAATCAAAAGAATTATCTTTATTCATAAATTAAATTAATAAAGTTACAAAAGAATTCAAAGAATCATTAAGTTCTTTCTTCTATTACAAGTTCTTTTTACAAAAAGAATAAAGAATAAAGAATAAAATAAAAGGAGTTATGGATCTCCCAAAAGCTTCAACTTATTTGTCGTCTCATCGATAACTCGACGACGAGACTCCTCCACGGAGTGTTGAGCTTGCCGACGCAAATCATCTTCATTTATTGCAAGTTACTGGGTCAACTGCTGACGAGACTCTTTGATAGCGCGGCTCTTTATTATGCCCTCCTGCTCGAGCTGTCCTTATTGAAGGATCAGCTCTTCCCGTTTCTTAACGGATTTCCCTAGCCGAGACTCGCTGGCTTCTAGAATAGCCCGAGCCTTAGCGATAGTCTCTCTGGCTCTAAGAATGGCGGCCTGACTCTCCTTAATTTTGAAGTCCACCATCGCCAACCCCCTGAGAATGAACTCCTGATTGGCTCGTAGTTCCGCCAACTCCCGCGACCATTCTTCCTCCTGTAGCCTCAATTCCTCTTGATGAGCTGTTAACTCTGCCCGTAACCACGCCAACTCTATTTCAGTGATCGCTTCCACATCCTCTTGACGAACTGTGTTTAGCGCGTTCACATGCTCTTCTAAAGCTTCAAGGCGAGCCCGGTAAGGAGTTGCTCGGTCACGTCCCCCAATCCTTTCAATATTATCCAGGTAGCTGGACAATATTGGACGTCCAAGATCAAGGAAATCTCTTCCGTCCAGGATCATCCCAATACATCTCCTTAGCAACCGCATAAAATCATTAACACTGTGGTTGAAGAATTCTTCGAGGGGGTCCACAGTGTCTGTGTTTAAAGCGGACAGCGCTAAGAAAGTTGTCGCCGGGGGAGGAGTGGCATCCGTTGGAGTTGAGGAAAAAGAAGCCCATCCCTGTACCAGACTCATTACATGCGGGGCCAGTAAAGCCAATAAAAACTTGGCAGAACTGGGAACCCGAGGCGAATTATCACTAGTACAGATCACTCGAGCAGCGCCACCAGCAGGGATAGACGATGGAGTGTTTTCACCCGAAACTCTTCTTGTGACAGAAGTGGCTTCGAACGAGAACTTCAAATTCTCTTCATCCCCTGTTGGCGGATGACTTGGGGCTGGAGGAGTCATCGATGTCTCAACAGCCACTATCGTCAACGACGTTAATATCGCTGGCTGAGGAGTAGGGGGCACACCAACTACAACAGGGAAAGTCCCTTCGGAGCTAACAGGCGGAGTTGGAGACGGCAGACTTAGAGATGGGGTAGCCTCTCTTGCTGCGGCCTCGACAACGACCTCTGTCCTATCATCACTCCTGAGCTCATCGATTGAGAGAACTGAAGTAGGAATAGAGAGGTGAGCTGGCGTGAAATAGTCCACACCAAACTCCTCCGCCGAACTACCGAGACCACCTACCGAGCCGGTGGTGCCAGAGTAGTCGACCAGCTCCTCAGATTCCACCCTGGTAGTTGAGTGCATGGGAGAGTGGAGTTAACTATCTGCATCTCAGAAAAGCAAACAAGGAGTGTTACATATAACATAGAAAAAGAAACAGAAGATAGAATATAAAATTTAAAAGAACCATACCAGGGGATACAAGTCCTGTGGTTGGACTTGAAGGTGGAGCCGTCGTTGTCTCTAAAAGTACACCCGTCTCGCCACCTAAAGGCTGCGTCATAGTATACTCGGCCGATTCTTGGAGTGGCAGGCGGACCGTAGCATCGGGAGCTTCAGGGGCGTTAGGGGTTTCACCAGGCACGTTCTCCTCTGCCGGCCCAAATGGCAGAGTTGAGGCCAGCAAGTCTGAAGCAAACTTGACCATCGCCTCTTGAGGGACTAATAGAGTTCCCGGGGCCAATCTCTTCTTCTTCTTCGCTGGTTCGCCCCTTACAGATCCGCGGCGTTTGATGGCTGGGCTCCGGGAGCGGGGAACCAAGTCTTGAGGAGCACCTCCAGCATCAGCATCATCATTGTCATCATCATTATCATCAGAATCGCCAGCATCTGATGGATCCGCCGCGGTGCCGAGAAATTCATCCATTCCTTTCACTCGGATCCTCTTTGCCCCTCTACGGCAAGAGTAGAAGATTTCAATCTCCTTACAACAGTTATGATTGATGGAGAAGTTAGGTACATCAGCGTTAGCAGCGCTGTACCAGGTGCAAAAACTCAAAACCATGCTTAAATCTGGCACCTTTTGGGGCAACATAAACTCAGCTCCAGTTCCCCCAGCAATGAAATGGAACCAGTCCCGTGCTCCTGCATACAAATTTCCCTAGTATGCCAGCCCTTTATTCGGGTTTCCTACATAAAGTTGCGTATATCCAAATTGACGAGCAAATCTACTCGGTATATACGGCTCTATGTAGCACATGGTGTCTTGTCTGTATACTAAGTGCCCGGGGTGAATATTTAATAACCACCAAAAGGCCCCCAAAGATAAATTGGTGAACTTATTCGCTCCCAAAATATCTTTAAACTTAGATCCATACTCTCCTCCAGGGAAGTCTGGGAAGCAGCGGAAGATCTCGTAGTTTTGATGATGACGGAGTGTTTTGTGGATTACCGACATATAATTGCTCTTCCATACAGAGCACTCGTACTTCTCCACGAAGAACGACTTGTCGATCGGACAGTAATCAGCAGCACTCATCAGCGACGGGCAGTACATGACTAGCCACGCCATTAAATATATATAGAGTATCTCTACCCTTGGGTGCGGTGTCTTCACCGTAGCAGCTTTTTTGGCTGCTTTACCATTTCCAGCTTTGCCCTTGTTCTTCTCTGCTGGCATGAAGCTGTTGCAGAGGGCCAGGAGTCCGCTTGGGAGGTTGCAACCATTGTTGGTAATAGCCCAAATGGTCACCCGTAAGCCAATAAGACGGCAAGATAGACGACGGTTTTTGTGATGGCCTCCTTGGGTAGGGAAGGAACAACGCATCTCTTTAGCCAAAACATCAGGAAACCCGCAAGCAGACCTCTATTTAAAATTGGGAACTGTGCCTGGTAATGGAAGCTTTGGAAAATGGTGTCTGGACTGAATCCCCCTTCATTGGAGTCAGTCGTATAAGTCGTGGCTTCCAGTTTGGAGATACGCTCCTTTATTTCTTCAACACTAACAGGTGGGCGTCCACGAACCATTGGAAGACTCTCCTTCAAGTTAATAAAGAGGTAGTCAGCCCACTTCTTATAACTAACACCCTGATTCTCACCCCGGTCAAGTCGGCGCAAATGTGATAGTGGCACATCATTTCCCAATAGGTTTGGTAGATGTGCTCGTCCCCCGTTTTTAGCACCTTCAATTCTTCAGCGGTGGGGATATATTCCTCATAAGGGACTTCACCCATTGATAACACCGACACTTCAAACATCTCATGGAGAGCAAACCCTAGCTCACCCACGGGTATAAAGAAGATGCCAGTCTCGGGGCTATACATCTCCAGCAGGCTGAACAGGTGGTATGAACTTTGAGACAAGTCAAACTAGACGTTTCTAATGGCTTTGAACAAGCCAATTTCCTTCAACGTCTGCTCATGGGTGTCCAGTACGTGTTTGACGAGCCTGAACCACCACATGTTGCCCGATGAATGAACCCATCCGGGCATTCTGAAATCTTTGGCGGGGTACTGTCCACCCTTAGCCAAGAATTCGCTAAGTAAGGTCTTAGCTCGAGTTGGGACTTCACCAACAGAATGCTCCTTGGTGACTCTGCCTGGGAGGAGCCCCATAATACATCTAGGGGGACCGTCTTGAAAAGCCCCATTCGCGCCAAACTTGCCAGTCGCAACTCCGTTATATTCATGAGTTAGCCCCCATTCTAACTCACGACGGGACTATAGCCTCTGGAGGTATACCAGAGGGTAGCTACGCTCCATATCAGGGAGAAACATCAGTAAGTCACCGTTCTGATAAAGCCACTTGCCTTCTTCTTCAAATAAGATTTCATCCGAGTGCTCTATAGCATCTCCAAAGTGGAACGCCGGTTTCTCCAACGCCTCCCGGTTCGTGGCTTCAAAGGGAACATCCGTTATGATTTCCCGTGCGGTAGTAGGTCTGTATCTGATTAGCTTCTCCCTGCGCTCTCTCAAGCCTGGCTTGTATGCAGCAAGAACAGTGGTGAAGCGAAACAGGGTGACTGAGTCTGCACCCCCGCCATGGCCAAAGTGATGTCCTTGGGAGAGTGCATCTACTGAGTAGCCAACTGCAAGAAAAGAATAAAGAATTAGAAAAGTTTTACGGAAAAAATTCTAAGTATAGAAACGCGGAGCTAAAAATAACTCCGCGCGAAGATAAGGAGATAGCCTCGCGTTTTTGTAAAACGCGAAGCTAAAGAAACTCCACGCGAAGCTAAGTTGATAAATCCGCATGAACGAACGCAAAGCTAAGTTGATAACTCCGCGTGAACGAATGCGAAGCTAAATCTGTAACCTTGCGTAAGAACGCGACAGTTAGCAAAAGTAACTTCGCATTTCAAAACACGAAGATAACGCTATAGTTTCGTGTGGAGGGAGACCAGAGGTCTTCTCCTTCTTCTCCAAGCCATTTGGCCAGAGTACGGCGATTTCACCAGTGAAAGAAGCAATTGGCCGGTTAAAACCGAGCCAAATCACTCCTAAATGGTTCTTAAGAATCCAAAAATGAAGATTCTTATCTCTAATTGGTGCGGCGTACGCCGCGTCGCCGCTGCGACCACTCCCTCAGCCGCTGCCGCCGCTACTAGCGCCTGGCCGCCGACGAGAAGTGGCGCGTGATGAAGAACTCTTCTTGGGTGCCATTGCTCCTGGTGAAATTGACAGAAATTCGGTCGGAATTGGTCAGGTCGCCTGATCGTCGGTCGCCTGGCTTGAAAGAGTGAGGAAGAAGAAGAGTTGGAACTCTATTTAAATGAAAAAATCCGCCTCTTGGTATTTGGCACGAGAATCAGAGCAATTACTAATCAGTTGCTCACTAAAACGCGAAGCTATTAGCTCTGCGCAAGTGAACAAAACGCGAAGATGACTTGGTATTCTAACTCCGCGTTTCAGTTTAAATATCCAAAATATTTCAAAATTTGCTAAAATTCTAAGTCATTTTGAAAACTTTGGAGGGGGTTCTGTTGGTAGTGAAAATATCCAAGTAAAATGGGGTTTTCCACAACAGAACGCGGAGCTAACTCTGTAGCTCCGCGTTTGGCTATTTTAGCCCCGCATATGAGTAAAACGCAGTGCTAATCAATAGCTCCGCGTTCTGGTCTATTAGCTCCGCTTTTGGTGAGATTAACTCAGCGTGAGCAGATAAATCAGAATCATAAATTGATTGAGATTAAAATTTGGGCTTATCCAAATACTCAAATTAAGTCCGATCAGAACTCTAAATCAAGATATTTAAATCAAAACTAAGATATTTGATTGGAATCCTTGGTGAATACAAATTCTATTTAGATAGAAACTCTCATATGGACCGAAGGCTATAAATACCCTCTTGAGGAAGTTTTAGGGGATCTTTTGGAAGTTTTTGTGAAGTTCGAGTTACGCGTGAGAGTCTTGAACGAATTAAGACCAGAAAAGATCATCCAAAGTCAGCCGGCATCTTCTTCATCAAGAGCAAGAAGACCATCGTCGTCAGATCGTCCAAAAGAGCTACTAGATAGATCCCATCGCCACATAGATCCCACAATTCATTGTAAAAGAGAGCGATAGATTATAAATCCTCTCGTTTGTTCTTTTCTTGTTCACTTTTATTGTAATCTAAGTTGAATTCAATGGAAGGAAAGCAACAAATTTCTGTTGCGAACAAGTGCGAAGATGTATCCTTCAATCTAGTCTTCTCCAATTCCATCAGAACATGTAGCATATCTTTAAGTTCGTTGATAGCATTCTGCTGTTGCTGGATATACTTGTCTTTTTCATCCATTCTCCGCATAAACTCCTCTGGGATGTTGTTTTGAGTCATATATGCAAAGGCAGAATCTTCTAGGAGTGAGTCGGATGTTTGCGACTCAGCCAAAACAGATTTGATCATGTCTTCTTCATCGAAAGAGATTCCCGCCATTTGTCTATAATTTATGGGGACTGCCATCCCACTTTTGAGTTGAGTATTTTGAAAAACTCCTCGCTCTTCATTGAGTAGATTCTTTGAACCCGAAGAGAGCTTCGGGTCAAAAACATCTCCTTCGGAGACCTTCTTCGCCTTCTTTTTCTTCTTCTTTTCCCCGATGCTTATCATGTTGGATGATACTTCGAGGTATTCGGGCTCAGAAAACTCGAGCCCATCTCGTCGCCTCCTCTTCGCCTGTTGGGATGAAGATGTTGATGGAGCCGACAATCGATGGAACACCGAGGATCTAGTATGGACTGAACAATGACAGTGAGACAATACTACATTGATCGGTCGTTCACAGTGGCAGTGAGATGCGTGGGATTCTTCCTTTTTCTGTTTAGAAGTTCTCTAAGATCTCTTGCATTGGAATTCTTTGTGAGGGATAGCTTCGGGGGCGGCACAGTCTTAGCCTTAAAGATAGGCGTGCGTCTTCCGTGAATTTGAGGTTCTCAGGGTCCGCGAGCTTCTTCAATCACGTGATCATACTTTCTCCCTAGAACACGAGAGACGCGGATGTATGCTCCGCGTTTGTAATCATAGATGACTTTGGTGGACTTACTCCGCTTCCTATAGGAAATGCGAGTAAATTCTTCCACGTCTCGATCAACCTTGCCTTTTGGCCTCCATGCTTGTACAGTAGGTCTTTGCAAGGATGAGTTGACAGTTTCCTTTTGCTGTGTGGTCCTACGGAGGGCACGAGCTTTACTTCTTTTTAGGTTCCTTCTCGTTGTATGAGTGAGAGGAACCACCTTCTCCGCGTCATAGCCTTGCGGAGTAGGCAGTGATCTCTTCCCCTTGTTGAAGTGGGAACCTTGGTCTACTTTGTTTGCAAGATCAGAAGTCTCAATCGAAACTGGTTTAGAGTCCGATGTTGGTAAAGAAGAGGGTTTCAAACCAGTTTTGTCCACCGACTTCTCCGTCTGAATTATTGTCATTGGAGCCTCCTTGGAGATTGACCCCTTAGAGACTTTACGGCATCCCTGTAGGGAAGTAGGGCTCTTAGAGCCTGAAGAAAGAAATTCTTCATATATTTTCTGGTCAACCTGAATGGTGAGCGAATTGACCATACTGCCAACTGGATTGTTGTCGGATTGAGCTACCACCAGATTACCATAGGTGATGGTGGTCCCCAGCAGAGTCGCCAATCTTCTGTTCGCCATAAAAATTGCAAATGACACTCTATTGAAGTTTTTTCAATAAAGGATTATAATTCAATGGTTTCCCATTTACAGAAGATGAGGAAAATAGATTTCTTCTTTGTTTAAAGCCGAGTTCTAAGGTAACTGTGGAGAACGATCCTACTCTCTGTTGACACTCCGCACAATCTCTCTCAATTGGCTGGGAAAAGAAAGGCTCTAGACTCTTGATCACAAGGGGTAACTCAAGAAGAAGATGATTGATCCCTCTGTCTCTTCGTCTCCGTGTGTCTTCGTCTCCATGTGTCTTCGTCTCCGTCCATTCTCTTTCGTTCCCCCGCCTTTTATAGGGATTCTAGGGTAACGTCTAGCCTTATTTGCTCGACCGTTAGTTCCCACTACTCGAGAAGTGCCGTCATATTCGTTAGGTGGTTGCTCCCACGACTGAAGTAATGCAGCTGCATTCGTTTGGCAGTTAGCTCCACGATCTGAGGTGGAAACTCTCATGTTCGGATCGAGTGACTTTGTATTAAACCCCTACCCGAAAGCTATAGGTAGTATCGCGAATCTCAGTTTTAGATTCGCGAACCTGTTCTGTCGTCACTGGGTCGCGAACCTCAATTTTCAGGTTCGCGGATCTGCTGAATTGCGGATTTCTATCTCTAAATCCGCGGATCTGCTTTGTCTTCCAAAATTTTTCGCCGACACCGCCCATAGAGGATAAGCTAGTACAAGTTAACATGGAAATGGATGAGAATCCGAAGCCCATTTTCATAAGTGACACACTAACTCCCTTAGAAAAGGAGGAACTTATATCCCTTATTAAGGAATATATAGATGTGTTCGCATGGAGCTATGAAGATATGCCCGGGCTTGATCCTCAGATTGCCATGCACCGGTTGAATATTAAAGAAGACGCCAGGCCAGTTAAACAGCAGCAAAGGCGTTTTCGACTGGAATTAATAGAGGTAATAGTTGCTGAGATTAATAAGCTCATAAAATTAGGATTTATTCATGAAGAGCAACATCCTAATTGGGTAGCCAATATAGTGTCAGTTCGTAAGAAGAACGGCAAGATCCAGATATGCATCGATTTTCAGGATCTAAACGCTGCATGTCCAAAGGACGAGCTTCCACTCCCGATTACCGATGTAATGATCGACAACACCTGCGGTTATTAGAGAATGTCCTTTATGAATGGTTTCTCAGGAGACAATCAAATTAAAATACACCCAGACGACGAAAAGCACACGACTTTCAGAACACTATTGGGGGTGTGCTGTTATACAGTAATGCCTTTTGGGTTGAAGAACGCCGGTGCCACCAATCAACGTGTGATGAGAATTATATTTAAAAAACATCTGCGTAAAACAAAAGAGTGTTATATAGATGATTTGGCGGTCAAAAGTAAAAACAAAGAAGACCATGTTCAGGACCTGAGAACAGTCTTCAATCTCATGCGAAGACATTACTTGAAGATGAATCCCGCTAAGTCCTTCATGGGGGTGTACAGTGAAAAATTCCTTGGATTCATAGTTACTTCGGAAGGAATTTTCCTTGATCCCAAAAAGGTAAAAGCGATCAAGGAGATGCCGCCTCCCCGCAACCTTAAAGAATTGAGTGGACTACAAGGAAAATTGGCCTATATCTGGCGCTTTATCTCCAATCTATCGGGACGATGCCAGCCGTTCTCCAAACTTATGAAAAAGAAAATTTCCTTCGTATGGGACGAAGCATATCAACAGGCATTTGACAATCTTAAAGAATACCTTACGAGCCTCCTGTCCTTATGGCACCTGTCCCTGGAAGACCGTTCCTTATATATATAAGGGCCATGGATAATGCGCTGGGAGCGTTGCTCTCTCAGTCTAATGAGCACGGTCATGAACATGCCTTTTATTACTTGAGCCAAACAATGATCGGAGCCGAGCATCGGTATACCCCGATTGAAAAAGAATATTTAGCCCTAGTGTTCGCTGTCCAGAAAATGCGATACTATCTTTCAGGGCAAACAATTCATGTCATATCACGGGTCAATCTCTTGAAAATTCTGATGACAAAACCAGGATCTTTAAACGGTCAATTGGCAAAATGGGCATTACTGCTATTGCCATATGACATCCATGTCGTTCCTCAGAAAGTTATGAAGGGACAAGCGATGTCTGACTTCCTAGCAGACTATCCAATTTGGTCCAACTCTAAATCATCAGCGAATATCTCTAAACAGACATCAGAAGTCAACATGACTAGCAAAGAACAACCATGGTAGATATTCTTTGATGGTGCTGTAAAACGATCTGCTGCCAGAGTAGGGGCGGTACTGATCTCCCCACATAAGCACATACTACCTAACGGTTACTCATTAACCGAGCCGTGTACAAATAATGTGGCGGAATACAATGCGCTCATTATTGGTTTAAAAATGGTTCTGCAACTGGGAGTGAACTGTCTAGAGGCATATGGAGACTCTAAGCTCATCATCAATCAGATGATGGGCGAGTATGAAGTCAAACATGAAGCCCTCATTCCCTATTATCAACTAGCCATTGAGTTGGCAGCATATTTCGAACAGTTTTATATTTATCATATACCTCGAAATGAGAAATCTATGCGAACGCTCTTGCCGCGTTAGCTGCCGCCAAGCGCAGCTAAAAGTATCACTATTGGAAGTAGAGAACTTCTCCATCCGGACATGGTTTTCCAAGCCAAGGAAGTCAGCCAAACAGGCTTAACTCTGGAACCCTGTGATTGGCGATTTTCATTCGTCGATTATGCATTATACGGGATGCTGCCAGAAGATCCGAAAGAAACTGCCTCAATAAAGAGGAAGGCCCAAAGATTTTTATATGAACCTACACTTCAGACTTTATACAGAAAGTCAAGTGATGGTCTCTTACTGCGCTGCATTTCAAAAGCAGAAACCGATGAAGTGCTGAAAGAGACGCATGATGGAGTGTGTGGAGCTCATCAGCCCGGTCCATAACTCGGGAACCGCATAAGAAGGCTAGGATACTACTGGCCAAAGATGATTACCGATGCAATGGTATATGCTAAATGATGTCATGCATGTCAAGTACATGCCAATTTTATTCATCAACCCCCAGAATACTTGCACAATACTATTGCTAGTTGGCCGTTTGAAGCATGGGGAATGGATATCGTGGGGCCAATAACTCCCCCGTCATCCAGAGGACATCGGTTCATACTTGCGATAACCGATTATTTTTCAAAATGGGCTGAAGCCGTACTCATGAGAGAGTGAAGACGACAGATGTAATTAAATTTATTAAACATTATGTCATTTACCGTTTTGGCATTCCCCGAAGAATCATTCATGATAACGGGCCACAGTTCATCAGCCAGGGGTTCTCACGATTCTGTAATAAGTTCAGAATCAAAGATATGGCTTCAACACCATATAATTCCACGGTGAATGGATTGGCCGAAGCTTTTAATAAGACTATTATTAAACTCCTTCGGAAGTTCGTCTCTTCTAACAAACGAGACTAGGATGAAAAACTAGGGGAGTGTTTGTGAGCTTATCGCACCACCGTCCACACCCTAACAAAAGCTACTCCTTTCTCCTTGGTATATGGAAGCGAGGTCGTTTTGCCTCTGGAGGTCCAGATACCATCATTAAGAGTGACATTAGCCACAAAGATGACGATAGAAGAACGCCATCAACAAAGATTGCGAGAACTACAACCACTCGATGAGAAGCGTCTCCAGGCTCAGCAATATATTGAGTTGTATCAAGCCCGAGTCTCGCAAGTGTTCAACAAGAATGTTAAACAAAAAACTTTTAAGCAGGGAGACTTGGTTCTGGCTATTAAAAGGTCAATGATTCTAACCCACAAAACTAAGAGAAAATTTGAACCCAAGTGGGAAGGACCGTTCATCGTGGAGACGGTATACTCTAGTGGAGTTTATCGCTTAATGAACCAGAATGGTAACAGAATGATGATGCCAATTAACGGCAGATTTTTGAAAAAGTATTATGCATAAAAAAACTTATTATTTACTGTCACATCTGGTTCATATCCCTAAGAGTATAAAAGTATAACCAACCACTTATCTAAGTTACGCAAATGACACTTGAACTTTTTTATCAAACTAAGGCATGTGCAATTAGGCACCTCTGTCTAAATCAATGATCATAATCTGATCATTTTGGTGTATGCAATTAAACGCTTTCACCAAACTATCAGCTTGCTCTATTGAAGAACTTTACCGTGGTCAGTAATTTTGATCTGGTCATTATGGTATCAGCAATCTAAGTTACAACAGATGAGCTTTGGACTGTTTTTACCAAAACTATGAACTATTTACAAATTATTTATTGTGCAAGGAAAATTTGTAGCCAACAGATAAAAGAATCAAAAGAATTATCTTTATTCATGAATTGAAAGAATAAAGTTACAAAAAGAATTCAAAGAATTGTTGAGTTCCTTTTTATTACAAAGAATAAACAAATATGTATAAGAAAGCAGGGGAGTTAAAACTCTCTCAAAAGCTTCAATTTATTTATCGTCTCATCAATAACTCGACGACGGGTTTATTCCACTGAGTGTTGAGCCTGCCTACGTAAATTATCGTCGTTTATTGCAAGTTGCTGAGCCAACCGCTGACGAGATTCTTTGATAGAATGGCTCCTCATCATGCCTTCCTGCTCGAGCTGCCCTTGTTAAAGGATTAGCTCTTCTTGTTTCTTCACAGATTCTCCTAGCCGAGACTCGCTGGCTTCTAAAATAGCCTGAACTTTAGCAACAGTCTCCCTGGCTCTGAGGATGGCCGCTTAGCTCCTTTCGATTTCAAAATCTACCATCTCTAAACCCCTGAGGACTGACTCCTGGTTGGCTCGTAGCTCCGCTAACTCTCGAGACCACTCGTCCTCTTGGCACCTCAGCTCCTCTTGACGGGCCATCATCTCTACTCGTAGCCACGCTAGTTTGATCTCGGTGATCGCTTCCACATCTGCTTGGTGAACTGTCTTAAGTGTTTGCACATGCTCTTCCAAGGGTTCTAGGCAGGCTCGGTAAGGAGCTGCTTGGTCACGTCCTCCAATTCTTTCTATATTGTCCAGATAACTGGTTAACATTGAGCGTCCAAGCTCGAGGAAGTCCCTCCCATCCAGGATCATCCCAATACATCTCCTTAGTAGCCGCATAAAATTATTGACACTGTGATTAAAGAACTCCTCAAGAGGATCAGTAGTGTCTAAGTTCAGAGCAGGCAGTACCAAGGAAGATGTCACCGGGAGAGGAGTGGCTTCTGTGGGAGTCGAGGGAGAAGAAACTCGCCCTTGTACCAGACTCATGACATGCAGAGCCAGTAAAGCCAATAAGAACTTGGTAGAACTGGGGACCCAAGATGAAGTATCACTAGTACTAGTAAGTCACGAAGCTCCGCCAACAGGAGTAGATGATGGAGTGTCTCCACATGAAGCTCCTTCTGTAGCAGAAGTGCCCTCAAACGAAAACTTTAAATTGTCTTCATCCCCTATTGGCAGGCGAATTGGAGCAGGAGGGGCCACTGGCATCTCAACAGCCACGATTGTTGATGGCGTTAATACCGAGGGGCCGAGGGTACGCCAATGACAGTGGGGAAGATGTCCTCGGAGCAAACTGCTGGTGTTGGAGACGGTAGGCTCGGAGATAGAGGAGCATCTTTCGGCATGGCAGCAATAGCATCGGTCATGTCATCACTACCTAATTCATCAATGGGAGGAGTTGATGAAGGAACCAAAGGTGGGGCCGGCGTGAAGTAGTCTGCATCGAATCCATCTACAGAACTACCCAATCCATCCACCGATCTAGTAGTGCAGGAGTAATCCACCAGCTCCTCGAACTCCACCCTGGTAGTTGAGTGCATAGGTGAGTAAAGCTGACTACCTGGATCTCAGAAAGAAAATAGGGGGTGTCACATATATAACAGAAAAGAATAAGAAGTTAGAACATAAAATTAAGAGAGTAGAATCATACCAGTGGATAAAAGTCCTATGGTTGGACTTGAAGGAGCTGTGGTCATCTCTAGGAGCACACCCGTTCGCTACCTATAGGTTGCGTCATAGTGTGCTCAGCAGATTCTGTGGTTGGCAGAACCGGAGCTTCAGTGGCATTAGGGGCTTCTACGGGCCTGCTCTCTTCTGCCAATGCTGATGGCAGAGTTGAGGTAAGTAAATCCGTAGCAAACTGAAGTGCCACATCAAGGGGGATGACCAGTGTTTCCCCAGCCAGCTTCTTCTTCGAGCTGGCTCATCTCTAGTGGACCCACGGCGCTTAACGGCTGAGCTTCGAGAACGAGTAACGACAGGTTGGGGAGCACCGCCAACATCAGCATCATCGCCATCACCGTCATCGTCATCATCAGAGTCACCTACATCTGATGGATCGGCCGCCGTGCCAAGGAATTCGTTCATTCCTTTCACTCTAACTCTCTTTGCCCCTTTTCGGTAAGAGTAGAAGGTCTCTATCTCCTTGCAACAGCTGTGGTTGATAGAAAAATTAGGTACATCCACGTTAGCAATGATGTACCATGTGCAGAAGCTCAACGCCATACTCAGCTCTGGCGACTTCTGGAGTCGCGCGAACTCAGCTCCAGTCCCTCCAGCCACAAAGTGAAATCAGCCTCGCGCTCCTGCGTACAGGTTGCCCTCGTACGCCAGCCCCCTGTTCGGATTCCCTATATAGAGCTGTGAATACCCAAATTGACGAACAAATCGGCTAGGGATATACGGCTCTATATAGCACATGGTGTCTTGTCTGTACACTATGTGTCTGGGGAGAATATTCAATAACCACCAGAAAGCCCCCGAAGATAAGTTAGTAAAGTTATTTGCTCCCAAAATATCTTTAAATCTGGATCCATACTCTCCTCCAGGGAAGTCTGGAAAGCAGCGAAAGATCTCGTAGTTCTGGTGGTGGCGGAGCATTTTGCTTATCGACATATAATTGCTCTTCCATATAGAGCATTCGTACTTCTCCACGAAGAACGCTTGTCGATTGGACAGTAATCCGCAGCACTCATCAGAGATGGGCAGTGCATGACTAGCCACGCCACTAAATATGTATAGGGCATCTCCACCCTAGAGTTCGGTGTCTTCACCGAAGCAGTTTCTTTCACTGCTTTTCCCTTTGCAGTTTTGCCCTTGTTCTTCTCTGCTGGAACAAAGCTATTGTAGAGGGCTCGAAGTTTACTCTGAAGGTTGCTAACCATTGCTGGAAAGAGCCCGAACGGTCATACGTAAGCCAGTAAGACGGCAGGATAGACAACGCTCTTCGCAATAGCCTCCTTGGGCAACGAGAGGACAACGCACCTCTTCAGCCATAACATCAAGAAGCCTGCAAGTAGACCCCTATCTGAAATAGGAAACTGTGCTTGATAATGGAAGCTTTGGAAGACTGTGTTTGGGCTGAATCCCCCTTCATTGGACTTAGTAGTGTAAGTCGTGGCTTTCAATTTGGAGATGCGCTCCTTTATCTCTTCGTTGCTGGCAGATGGGCATCCGCGAACCATAGGAAGACTCTCTTTTAAGTTAACAAAAAGGTAGTCTGCCCATTTCTTATGGTCGATCCCTTGATTTCTTACTCCAGCTAGATCGGCACAAATATGGTAATGACATATCATCTCCCAATAGGTTTGGTAGATGTGTTCATCCCTCACCTTCAATATCTTCAATTCCTCGGTAGTATGGATATATTCCTCATAGGGAATCTCGCCCATTGATAACCCTGACACTTCATACATCTAGTGGTGAGCAAGTCCTAGCTCACCCACTGGTGTAAAGAACGTGCCGGTTTCAGAGTTATACATTTTCAAAAGGCTGAATAGATGATATGAACTTTGGGGCAAGCCAAACTGGACGTTCCTAATGGCTTTGTATAAGCCAATCTCCTTCAAAGTCTGCTCATGGGTGTCCAGCACGCATTTGACGAGTCTGGACCAGCACATGTTGCCTGAGGAGTGAATCCATCCTGACATCCTAAAATCCTTGCCGGGGTACTGTCCACCCTTGGCCATAAATTCACTCAGAAAGGTTTTAGCTCGAGTCGGGACTTCACCAACCAGGTGCTTTTTAGAGACTATGCCCGGACGAAGCCCAGTAATACAACTGGGGGGACCATCTTGAAAAGCCCCATTTGCACCGAACTTGCCGGTCGCAACTCCGTCATACTCCCGAGTTAATTCCCATTTTAACTCGTGACAGGAGGACAGCCTCTGTAGATATACCAGAGAATAGTTACGTTCCATGTCAGGAAGGAACATTAGCAAGTCGCTGGTCTGATAGAGCCATTTATTCTCTTTTTCAAATAAGATCTCGTCGGAGTGCTCCATGTCATCTCCGAAGGGGAATGCGGGCTTCTCCAACGCTTCCCGGTTAGTCGCCTCAAAGGGAGCATCGATGATGATCTCCTTTGTAGGAGCAGGGCTATATCTGATCAACTTCTCCCTACGCTCCCTCAAGCCCGGCTTATATGTAGGGAGATTGGTGGTAAAGTGAAATTGGGTCGCCAAATCTGCGCCCCCAACATAGCCGAAGTGATGCTCTTGGGAGATTGGATCCACTGAATAGCTAACTGCAAAAGAAGAATTAGAGTTAGAAAATTTTAAATCTGGAAAATCTCTTAAGTGTAGAAACATAGAGCTAAAAATAATTTCGTGCAAGGATAAGAAGATAGCTTCGCGTTCTCTTAAAACGCGAAGATAATAAGCCAAAAATGCGAAGCTAAAAGGAATAACTTCGCGTTCAGCTAAAAAATGCAAAGCTAAGGGAATAACTTCGCTTTCACAAGCACGAAGTTAAAACTGTAACCTTGCGTAAAAACGCGACAGTTAACAAAAATAATTTCGCAAATCAAAACGCGAAGATAACACAATAGCTTCGTGTAGAAGAAGACCAGAGGTCTCTTCTTCCCCAAGTCGTTCGGCCGGAGTACGGTGATTTCGCCGATGAAAGAAGTGATTGGCCGGTTAAAACCGAGCCAAATCACTCTTAAATAGTTCTAAAAGCCCCAAAAGTTGAGGTTTTTACCTCCAATCGGCGCGGCGTGAATTGCTCCGTCACTGTGGCCGCGGCCACTGCCGACGTTGCTGGCACCTGCTGCCGGCGGGGAAGAGGCGCGAGAAGAAGAGCTCTTCTTGGGTGCCATCGATCTCGGAGAAAAACTTGAAAATCAATAAAAATTCAATCGAAATAGCTCGGGTCCCCTAAGTTGCTTGATCGCCTAAGCTCTGGAGTTCTGGAAAATTTCTTCGAATGAAGTGAAGAAGAAGAAGAGTTAAGATTCTATTTAAATAAAAAAAATCCCGCCCCTTGGTATTCGACGAGAGAATCGGAACAGTTACTGAGCAAAACCCGGGAACATACAAAATGCGAAGATAACTTGGTGTTTTAACTCCGCGTTCAAGGTTGAAGATCCAAAGTATTTTAAAATTTGCTAAATTCTATGTCATTTTTGAAAACTTTGGAGGGGTTTTGTTGGTAGTGAAAATTTCTAAGCAAAAAAAGTTTTCCACACAGAACGCGGAGCTAATCAATAGCTCCACATTTGGCCACTTAGCCTCACGTTTGAGTAAAACGCGAAACTAATCAATAGCTCCGCGTTCTGATTTTCTAACTCACGTTCTGACGTGATTAGCTCCGCGTGAGCAGATAATCAGAATCATAAATTGATTGAGATTGAGATTTTGGCTTATCCAATACCCAAATCGAGTCCAATCAGAATTTATATTCAAGAGATTTAAATCAAAATTAAGATATTTGATTAAAATCCTTGATGAACACAACTACTTCCCAATTTTAATCAATTGGAAACTCTCATATTGGCCCAAAGCTATAAATACCCTCTCAAAGAAGCCTTTGGGGATCTTTTTGGGGAGCATAAAAGGAGTTCAACTTACGTGTGAGAGTCTTGAACATATCAAGACCAGAGGAGAAAGATCAAGAGTCGGTCATCATTTTCATCGAGAGAGAAGATTTCCGCGTCAGATCATCTAAAGGAGCTACTAGATAGGTCCCATCGCTACGAGAACCCAAATTTCATTGTAAAATAGAGCGATAATATATAAATCTTCTCGTTTGTTCTTTTCTTATTCACTTTCGTTGTAATCAATTTGTATTCAATGGAAGGAAGCAAAAGTTTTGCTATGAACACATCCAGGACCAGTAGTAGATCCATGACCACGAAGTCATATACTGCAACGGAGCAGCAGAGACGAAGGTTGAAGCATCACTAGAGGCATAGATGGGAACATATAATCTAATTTAGTGGGAACCGATGACCTTATGTACGCTTACATCAATTCATACTGAAGATGTTGTAAGTTTAGTATTTACTTTGACAGAAAAAGCAACAGAGGTCATCCTATTTAATTTCATAAAGGGTGAAATATTATAACGAATGATGTTATTAGGGTGCCTCTAGTTACATATATAATACGAAACATTAAAAAAAATCAATTTGTTAACATAGGACTTCAAATACTATGGGTTTTGCTGAGATCATGATTTTATAAATCTGAACTTTGCCTCCCAAACAGATATTTTACAATTTTAGATTTAAAATCTTTTAAGTTATCAGGATATTCATGATAATATGGTGGTCCAAAACGGATCCTTAAGTTATCATTTCTCATACAGTTTTGTTTGCTTCTGTATCAAAGCTACCTATTTATGAACTTAATTATAGAAGTTTTGTTAATTTTATGATACTTGTTCACTCTATTTTATTTATTCAAAGAGCAAATTTAAGAGAATAACTGTTGAGATAATAAAACCTAACAAATTAGATATAATCTCATATTCAGATATTATGAGTTGTTAGGATTTCTGTTGTTAATAATAACTTTCTATCAACTCCAATAATTTCTTTGGATCCCATACAATAAAACAGATTGTTGTCAAATCTTAGTAGTGTGTGTGTATGTATATATGGATTACTGCATATGAGTTGCTAATTCAGATAACTTACATGAGTCAACAATAAAAAGGTAATTATCCCATTATTTGTTTAAAAAATATATTTTATGATCATAATTTCTATTTCTTTAGCTTTTTTAAGATCAAATTGTATGGATTTTGAAGTTTATTTGTCTTTCCACCAAGTGAATACAAAATGTTGTATTAACAGAAATCCATTAATTTTGTGTCTACTTGATGAAAAACCAAATTAAAACTAAAACCCAAAAAACTATGTATTTATGTTTCAATAATATGATTTTTATTGAAAAAACCATGTTAAAAGAGAAATTTTTATAGATCATGACCAAAAATACAATCCTTATATTTTAATATATGGAATCATATTTATATTGATCTTTTATGATTTTAATATAAATTATATGAAACAAGATCCATTTTTTTATCGAAGAAATTATTTGGAAAGAATGAACAACCGTCCTTACTATGATGTTTACACAAGATGCTACCGACAATCCCATTGATAGTGGTTTCGACAACCTTGCACTAGGACTGAGCATAAAAGGATGTTGTCCACAGCCATTACGATAGCACCACTCTGCTCCAACTGAGACAAAAACCTCTAAGGACCACTGCTAATGTGGGCTTGTCTTGCCGACAATGACCCCAACCACTTTATTGTAGTCTAGTTTTTATTGATTATAATGAGAAACATTAATTGAAATTTATATAAATTATATGATGAAAGTACTAAACTATTATGATCAATGACTGGACTATTATTTCAGTTTTTATATAATTTGAAACTTAATATACAATAAAACGAGAAATGATAAGACACTAACTAAATACTAAACTGTTATATCATGTAATTGGTGGTAGATCATTAATTACTTTACTGGTATACTAATTCTTACCGTCACTGATATTGAAGTTTCATAATGATCACTAATTCACTTACTGAATGAAATTTACTAAATAACTGATACTGAATTGAACAATACACCCTGTTCGGAGGAAATTGGGGATTTATATGAGTTGATGGCTAAGAGTAACTATGCCACTGTTCCTTTTTTGAGAGAATTAAGGTAGGCTCCAGTCAAGACTCATTATTTCTCATACGGGAGGATCATGATATAGTTCGTTCAAAATTAGTAGACCATTTTCCCAGAAGTTGACAGGGCAGTATTCAAACCAGCCAAAATTTATATTATCATGAATTTCCAAATATCATAACTAAAAGATATCAACTAGAATAGGACTAAGACATATAAATAGATAGTGACATGTAATTTTTCATTGTTTATTTATATATGATCTTATAGGTCAATCAAATATTTTTTTCATATGATTTTACTTTATTTTATTGGATCATTTTACTACGATCCTGATTCTACATAACCAAACACATGCTTATTTAGATGTGGATCCGCCTGAAACGGAGCGGGACTTAGTATATTTTTAGAAGTAGGTGGAGTTACAAGACTGATAGAATATATCTTACTACTTCGTATGATTTTTTTTTTAAATATATAATAAGTGCATATGCCACGTTATTGAGTTTTGATTGAGATATATACTACCAATTGTTTAGAGATAATTATCTTACCTGTAATTTATTGAATTTTACTTAATGCGCAAATTATGATATTTTGAACTGGAACATTTGTTTACTCATTGATTGTCATTGGCCATATTTTTACTCATTGATTGTCATTGATTATTGAATTTAATAGAGTTATCACCCATAGTCGAACGTTTCAACTATCTACATTCCAGACAGTGAAGCATTGTACAACCACTCCAGTCTTCCCCTTCATATGAGATTAAGAGAAATGGTATTTCCGTCGAAAAACGCTTTTCCTTTCATTACCATAGATTAATAAAGATTACAATTAAAATATCCAAATTACAATGAAGAGAAAACAAAAGAAACAAATGAGAGAGACTTATAAATCATGTCTCCCTCTTTTATAGAAAGTCGTGGGTTCTAAAGTGGTTATGGAGCATCACCCGTATACTCCGTTGACGATCTAATACCCAAAATCAGTCTTGAATGTGGAGAATAGATTCTGGAGGGCTCTAGCTGCTGGATGGCGGCTCTCTGCAGAAAATACCTAATTTCAAATCTCTCTCCTTCCAAAAGATCCCAAAAATTCTTTCTGGGGTCATATTTATAGATTTCGGGGTTTCTTTCAAGATAAGGATGGAATCCCTATCAAATTCATCTCTAAATTCATATTTAGATATGAAATCTTTGTTTCCAAGCGATTAGATATAATTAGAATCAAAATTCGGGTTGAAATTTAGAAAGAAATCCAATTTAAAAACTGAAATAGTCCCGCGTGCATGAGGCTGTCATCCCCGCCGGGCTGCTGCGTGCACGAGGCTAATAGACTCGCATGCACGAGGCTATTTTGCCTCGTGTGGATTTTTCTCTTACTTTTCAATTTTTTCGGCCTACATGACCCCCTCCAAAGTTTTCAAAATCTCGTCTATTGATACTTAACGAGTTTTAAAATACTTTGGACTTCAAATCCTCGAGTTTGTATCACCCAAACTTCATTAGGATTTAATTATGCGGGACTAATAGCCTCGCTTAAAATAGTCTTGCGGAGGAATAGTAACTGCCCTGCAAAATTTAAGCCCTTTTGGCGCCTTCTCTTCCTTTAAATAGTCCTCCTTCTTCCTTTTTTCTTTATTTCCAAGAAAATATGTTTCTCTTCTTCTTGAGTTCCTTGAATTTCCTTGGAATTTCTTCGATCAATCTTTGACAAATGGCACCAAAGAAGACCTTAATTAGTCGGAGCAGCGCCTTTTCAGCCCCATGGCCAATCGCTATCATCTAAGCGTATCGATTATTCAGGCACAAGTAGCCATAGTGATGATGATGGTGGTGAAGCTGCGTCTGACGTGGATGTCTATGAAGAGAGCTACTTTGCTCATGCTCCTCACACAAGCAAGCATAGTCACCTTCGTCCTGAGGAGTTGGAGACAATCATTCCTGAGAATATTCCTCCTCCGGCTACATCGACTGGCTTTGTAGGTGTTCTTCTGTGTATAGTCCTTATCAATAACTTGCATTCTGCTTATATTTTCATATTTATTATACTCTTTTTGCAGATATTGGCATTCAACCTAGCAGTCTGTCAGTCACTACTATCGCAACTCTGCCTCCACCTGCAGCGGAAAGCATAGAGGTCATTGCTACCTTATCATCCACTTTTCCTGGTGTGCAGCCCTCGACCAGAGTGCCTCCTATGTCTGAACCATCATTGATATTTTCCTTTAAAGGAGTAGGATCCAGCACTAGGAATATCTTGGAAGAGAGTCCTCCTTCACTGCTCCAATCACTACCATCATCGTAACCCCAGGGGATCCTCCGTCCAAGATTCCAAAATCAGCTCGTTCATTGTTGCAATCATTGGCGTCGCACATCACGATGGTCTTAAATGGTGAGACTTCTCCTAGCATAGCAACACCTTTTGCGACTCCTGCTCCGATGCTGAGTCCAGCCTCAATGCAAGTCATGTCTAATGACGATCCACTTGAAGAGTTTTTTCAATACAGCATTATGGACTTCTTGCATTTGTTACGACGGTGTGTCCATGTTCTTAGATGGTCGTCGTTCAATCGAACGTGGGCGCCCGATATTGTTGAATTATCTGACCAATATTGAGAATATCGGGGGACCAGAACGAGCTGCTCCTTATCAGACCCCGCTTGACTACTTTAGATGAGCAGGTTCGATTATTGGAGACTCTTCGATGAGCTGATGTCGCTACCATAATAGAAATTGAACTTGCTCGTCGGAGGGCGGAGTTGTTCACACGGCAGGAGGAGTTTCACCACCAAGAAGAAGCCTGGGCCGCTGAAATTAGTAACCTCTAAGCAAATCAAGAGGTCATTACTAGAGAAATTGAGTGGGCGAGGTTCGAGCTGAATGCCTATTAGACCACCATAGACCGTGCTCATGAGACAATTGCCAAAACTCAAGCCATTCTTGTGACCGCTCATGCGAAGAAGGATGAAGTGCTAAAGCGGCAGAATGAACTTATTCTTCAACACGGTCAGCTTCAACAAGAGATCGATATGCGGAGCGAGGCAATTGAGGATGCTCGAGCGCAAGCTTCTCAACAGCTGACCATCAATGAAGACGAGTTATGCTATCAAGTGCTATCCACTATGGAAGAAACCCAGCGAGCGGCTCTTGAAGAGGCAAAGTCAAGTTTAAGTGTTTTGAGCAACTCTTAAATCTTTCGTCCTCTCTTTACCTTATTTTCTTTTTGAATGATAAGGTCGTTTGTACTGCCTTAGTTTTTTCCTTTGTCTTGTCATTAAATCAACAATTTTGCTTCAATATATTGCATTGTTCATTGCTCTGGAGTTGCTATATGATATTTTTGCAAATATCTCGGAAATTCTTGGGGAGATTTTTTGAATTTGTTATGCATGGTGCTGCTTCCATAGCCACTTTCTCTTTCTCTTCTTCTTTTTTTGTTATCTTTTCTTCTTCTTTTCTTTTTTTTTTTTTTTGAAAACAACTCATCTAGGGAACATATAGAGTCGAGATAGTATATATTGGAAATATGGAGTTGTGGATTTTGGACGATAGGGTTGCGGAAGGTGTAACTTATCATGGGAATGGTGGGACCATAACAAGTTTAGTTTCAGAATTTATAATGAGAGTGACTCGCCTGAATAACAGATATAGCCGGGGTGATTTACCTAGATAACAGACAAAATTGATTTGAGATTTGTAGTTGACTCGTCTTGATAACAGACAGAATCAATTTGAGATTTGGGGTTGACTTGCATGAAAAGCAGACAGAGTCGGGATGATTGGGTTAGGATCAAAGATTGACTCGCCTGAATAACAGATAGAGCCGGGGTGATTCGCCTGAATAATAGACAGAATTGATAATCGGGTTAGAATCAAGAGTTGACTCGCTTGGATAATAGACAGGGGTGATTCGCTTAGATAATAGACAGAATCGATTATCGGGTCAGGATCAAGAGTTGAGTTTTGAAATGGGTGAGATAACCAAATCTCGCTGTCAAAGATAAGAGTTTAATATGACAGGTTTGCAATGGATGTCGTTTATATGGTGATGAGATGGTTCAAATCTCACTGTTAGAGATAAGAGTTTAACATGACAGATTTGCGACAAGTGTCTTTTATGTGGTGATAGGGATAAGATGGTTCAAATCTCGTTGTTAGAGATAAGAGATTAATAGAACAGGTTAACGTGATTTTTAGCAAACCCCTAGTTATAAACAGATTTGGTATGTATTTACCAATCGCCATTTACGTTGAGCTAGTCATGCTATTCTTCTCAGTATAATGAGTTGTCGAGAGTTTGGTTTGGACTTAAATGCCAAACATTCTCTCTTCTCTTGGCCTTTCGGCTTTGAGTTGTTTGATTTCATACACTTACCTCCAGTATGATAGGGTTGACGAGACTTTTGTTTGGCCTTAAATGCCAAACATTTCCTCTTTCCGTTGCTTCTTGAGCTTTGCACTGTTGATTTCATACTTTTACCTTGATAGGGTTGGTGAGAAATTTTCAATTTTCCTTTCCATTGCTTTGGTGATATTGGGCAATTCATACTTTTTACCTCAGTATGATGGATTGTTGAGACTTTTTTTAGGACTTAAATGTCAAATATTTCCTTTTTCCTTTGCCTTTTGAAAGCTCTGGGCCATTAATAGTTATACTCTTATCCCAAGTATGATAGGGTTGGTGAGAAATTTTAAATTTCTCTTTCCGTTACCTTGGTGACATTGGACAACAAAAATTCATACATTTTTTTTTCATTTTTTTTATTTTCTCTTTTTTTTGAATTTTTTTATTTATGGCATTCATTTTGCCATCAAACTTCCAGTCATACACAAAAAATTTTGACGACTAGCAAAAGTAGTATAAGCAATATGACGTTTATCACCGTCAATATTTTCGGCACCCCGACCCAATCCGGCTGCTAGTGAACGAGAACGACTCAGTTGCAACTATGGTTCAGAGCGTACTAAGGGAGTTCGCTTGCCAGTGCTAGTTTCCCGTGCTTGTCAAGGACTCCGACAACTTTAATCTCTGCTGCGTTAGCATTGATCGAGTGCTTCTCTTGATTTTTGTTGAATTAGATGAGGAAGTCGATTGTTCGTCTTTCAGCAAATCTGGGTGTACCCTATAATTTCTCCTTTTTTGGTAGAAATTGAGGAGATTCTTTTTTGCTTCAAATTTTGCAGATCGCATTTCTTAACTGCCATCCTTCTCGCACAGATCGGATCTGCATAGCCAAAGTTTTCGAGGATCCTACGGTAATTGTTGTTGCATTTGCGACACCTTTTCTATTTTGGTCTCAGCTGGTTCATATTTGCATCGATGAGTACTTAAATTTTATCTTTCAGAATATAACAATTCTTGGTTGGGTGCCTAATGTTTTGATGGTAGAGACAATACTTGGGATCATTTATTTTTTTAGTTTTCTCTGGCTTTCGATTTTCGGGTAACTTGAGTATCCCCTTTTTATTTAGTATGTGAAAGAATGTAACTGTTTGTTCAACATTGAAATCGTATATCTGTTGCAATCTAGAAGAATCTTGATTATTCTATGGCTTTTTTTTGCAGCAGATCTTACAGTCATTGCCTCCTTTTCATTAGGGCGGGTTGATTGTGGCTGTAGTCGGTTTGCAAATATTCTCCTCTAGGCATGGTATTCATTGATATATAAAATTATATCCTCCGCTTGCTATTCTTATTTGACTAGATCCTTCCATATTTTGGACTCCACAGCTTCCATCTTAATAAGTACGTTGGTTTGGAGATTGTGTTTGCAAGTTTCTACCAACGTTTCTTGCGACATGCTATGCGGACATTACAGTGACATTTCTTAGAAACGTTCTACAAAATTTTTCACGGTCTCATCCTTTTTTTGTTTATTTGCAAGAAGAGTTTGGATCGAGATCTACGTGTCGTTTTCGAAGAAGCGGTGTAGAAATTCCTTCTCTACATCAGACCATGACTTAATAGTTCTTGGGGGCAACTGCACAAACCATGTAAATGCAGGCCCTCTCAAGATACTTGCAAATATCTTGGTCATTATGAGATCATTCCGCATAAGATGGCATGTTTGTGCCAAGAAGTAATATAGGTGCTCGTTGGAAGAATATTTTCTATCAAAACACTCTAACTGTAAAGGCTTATATTTTTTTGAGAAAGGAGCCAATTCCCACTCCATTGGGTAGAGTCTGGTAACACCAACTTCTTGCAGGTATTTTCTGTGTATCAGGGCTTCTAGTTGGTCCTGTAATTTTTCTGCATGCAGGTCTATGATAAATTTAAAGTCCTCTTCTTTTCCTGAATTTCCACCGGTTGTCTCACCATCGTTCTTTGGTGGTTCGTCAGATGATTTCTCCATTTTGTCTTCTATGTTCTTTTGCATACTTTCCACCACTTTTAGAAATAGTGTTCGGAGTTCTTCAAGACCCTTTTGTTGCTCCTGAATTAAGTGTTCTTAAGCTTTTAGTCTCTAGTTCATTTTACTAATGCTCCATGTCATATGGACTATTGTTTATTCAAATCAGAAAGATTCATATGACTGAGGTGTTACAATAGCTAAATGATCGCTATCTTCTTCGCTTTCAATGTTCGGACACCCAGCCAACCTTTTGTAGTTTGATGGCACTAGAATTATTTACTAAAGTCGTGTATAATAATGAGTTTCTGCATCCGTGGAGTATCTATCTCTTTGTGGCTTCTTTCCTTTATTCACCATATTCAAAGTCACGAATAGAGGTTTTCCATTATTGGTGATCTTTCTCCTGTGAACACGCCTTCTTTTAGGCATATTGTTCTTTGGCTCGGTTATTTGGCTGAAAACAAAAGGTCGGAGTAGACCGCAATTACAATTAGTGAGTACTGCGGAGATTATCTATTCACAGTGGCATAATGGACGAGATTGGATCATCCTCCTCTTATTATTGAGGAATTCTCTTAATCGATCTCTTGATGAGCCTCTTCTTTGCAACTGGATTTATGACAGTTAGCAGGTATAAAAGATCAAAATTTCGATCCTGAACAATGTCCTATTCTGGTCTTTGCAGATACTTCACAGAACCGGGGCTTAATCTTGAGTTTTGGACTGTTTACGCAAAACTGAATAGCCTGGCATTTTATTTTTTGTGCGCGGGGCTGATTAGCCTAGCATAGAGATATGCTAGGTTTATTAGCCTCGCGCATGGAATTAGCCTCGCGTATGAAATTAGCCTCGCACATAGAATTAGCCTCGTGCAGAGATTTGCAAGGATGTTTAGCCTGGCGCTTGGCATTAGCCTCGCACATAGTTATGATAGGCTGTTTAGCCTGACGCTTGGTATTAGCCTCGCGTATTGTTTTGAGACCACAATCGCCTTGACCTTGTGTTTTGAAAATTTGTCGCCGCACTCGACGATTTCAATTATGAATATGGGTTCTAATCAATCCAGACTTTGGCTTCTCTTCAGTGTTTTGTTCAGACATGGTAGGCAAAGATTTTTCCTTTTTCAAAATATTGGAACCCGAAAATCCAAAGGGGTCATGTCCAACGGGAATCCCTTTATCATTCGAATTCGCAACCTTGATTTTTCGCAGTTTAGAACTCAGAGATCTGAGAAGTTCCTATTCAACGGGAATCATCTCGTCATTCGAGTCTAACGCTTGGATTTCTTTCTTTTCTAAGATTAAAGATCTAAGGGGCTCCTATTAAACGGGAGTCCCCTTATCATTCAAATTTGTACTTGGGGTTTTCAACTAGCGATGGAGCCATCTTTTGATCTGACTAACCAATCTACTCATATTTATTTTGATCAATTTCTATGATCTCCATAAACTTACCAATTTTATGGGTATCAGATTGGGCCACGATCTTCTTATCGTTGTAGAAGATTGCTCCCACTGTGGTCACCCGCTTGTTTCCGTCGAAAGACACTTTTTCTTTCATTACTATGGATTAATAAAGATTACAATGAAAATATCCAAATTACAATGAAGAGAAAACAAAAGAAATAAACGAGAGAGACTTATAGATCATGTCTCCCTCTTTTATAGAAAGTCTTGGGTTCTAAAGTGGTTATGGAGCGTCGCCCTTGTGCTCTATTGACGATCTAACACCCAAAATCAATTTTGAACGTGAAAAATAGTTTACGAGGGCTATTGCTGCTGGACGGCGGCTCTCTACAGAAGGAACTCCTAATAAAATTATTACACATGACATCACTCACAGGGCAGTTAAGGAAATTCTTTTATTAATTATATTGGGTGGCGCCACGTGTAATAATTTTGTTGAGCCACCTAAGCGGCGGTGAAGGAACTCCCTTCACCGACGGTGAATTTTCCGTTTTCTCATATATATATATATAACTTGGTAATTAGGATAAAATGCTTAGATACTGTTGTTGTAATAAATTAAACTGAACTTTTTTTTTTTAGAAAAATAATTAAAATGGAATCATTCCTCTCTTACACACGAAAACAAATATAAAATTGAGTTACAAAATCAAGATTACTGGATAGGCTTGCTAACTAGAGGCCTGCAATTAGGCCCGGCCCATAGTGAATGGCGAATCGTGTCTCCACCACAAGCCGCTCTTCAAGCCATCGCTCTCTTTAATTTTGCTCGTCGTCATCTCCAGCCTCATTCGGCCTCCAGCCATGCATCTCATCTGTTTGTTAAAATGCCTGAATGAGATGGACTTTATTTCTTTCACCTGTTCATTCAAATTCCTATGCTGTTTAGTTTGGATTAGGCGAGCTAAAAAAATTTGGAAAAAGGCTAAGTTGTTCCTAGTTGTATTAGGATTTAGTGCACTAAAAGTATATAGATATATTTCTGATTTAATTAATGATTAATGATCGAAAATATAGTTGCGTTTAGCCTTGAATTCCTAATTACAATCAGACTCGACATACAGAATCGAATTAGGAGAGACCGTATCTGCTATATACAAAACCTCAGCTCATGCATGCATACCGTCGTCCTTACTGTTCCCAAGCACCCAAGCTCACGCCCATGTCGTACTCTTTGCTCCCAAGCTACAACACCACCGTGGCAGGGCCGACCCTCACCATCGCACAATTAGAGGGCAAGTACATGAAAACCGCTCTGATCTTGCTGCTTGCCTCTGTTAGATTTATATCTCGCTTCCATTGAGTATTCAGATATGATCAAAGAATAGCGAGGAGTCTCAATTGAGACAGAGAAATATGTGATCTCTTTTTATAACGTTTCCTCATAATAAATATCTCTTATTATTTTCGTGGACGTATGTTGAAATTGATCGACCGAACCACGTTAATTTCTTATTTTCTTCTTGTGCTTACTGTATTTCCTATCTTGATGATCTCGATATTATGATCTTGTCGTATTTGCGAGATCTGATGGAGAGTTTCGATCACCAACAAGTAGTTCAGAACTAGAGTTATAGATCGAGATCGAGATCACGAGATGGCGGATCTGATGTCGAGTCAATAAAGAGATTGGTATAGACATCAAGGGCAATTACAACAAAAAGAAGAAGAAGAAAAGGAACTAGCTGAATGTAACCAGCAACGTGCATGACCGTAGACTCAGGCAGTGCACGCCAATAGAAGTGACTAGGAGCTTAGATGGACTATGAGGTGCAAATCAACGACTGTGGCTGATCGGAGTATGGATCGAGAAATCGGTATCCGATTTAGGTGATTCAAGAGTCAAATCCTGTGTTTTCAATATTCCGGAAGTAGTGGTGGATGTAAATTGGGCAAAATCCACTATTTAGAGTAGATTTTGTGCAGATGAGCGGTGATCGATGGTGATCAAGGGCTTGATATCGAGATGATAATGGTTGATGGTTAGTTGATTGCGTGATGATGAGGTACAATATGGTATTTTATTGTGATGGATACGGTTACTTCGGGATATAGTACAATACATGGCAATATATAATCACATATATTTGTCTTCAGAGATGGTCATGGTTTTTTAGATCAAGATGGAGTACGGTGTAGCGATCATTTTTGTCTGGTATATAATATGAGAAGTGATTGTGAGTGCTCATGTGATCCTAGTGTCTTAACTGAGATGGAGCACGGTGTAGCGATTATGACCATTCGGTGAAGGCATGGTGTAATAGTCATGAGTACTCAATGGAACACAGTGTAATGATTATGAGCGTTTGATAAAGAGCATGATGTAATAATTATGAGTGTTCAAGTGAATATGATTTAGTGATCATGAGTACTCGGAGGACAGTTTGGTTTAGTGATCATCGGTGCTCAAGTATGGAGACGATAATAATTATACGAGTTGTTCCTAGCAAGAGGAGCATGGTAAATATGCGGTGACTATCTACGAAGTGGATGTCTAGAACAATAGAGTTTTTTCGAGTTGCATGGCTCATCAGAGAAGAACCAAAGTGGAGATTGTTGGGTTTTGTATCTCGCCTCCGTTGAGTATCCAGATGTAATCAAAAAATTACGAGGAGTCCCAATTGGATTTAGGTCAAAAAATCAGTATTCTAAACGCTAATTAGATAATGATAGTGCAATTCTGATAGGATTAGAATAGTAGCAGTATATATATCTCTTGTATGTAATATGAGAGAGATGAACAATTGATAGAAGAGAGCCTTTTATTATTATGAGAGATATAAGAAATAGAGAGATATTTGGATCTCTTATTATAACATTTTTCTCATAATGAATATCTCTTATTATTCTCGTAGACGTATGTAAGCTGAATTTGATCGACCGAACTACGTTAATTTCTTGTATTCTTCTTATACTTACTGTATTTCCTATCTCAATAATCTCGATGTATTCTTGTACTTACTGTATTTCCTATCTCGATAATTTTGATGTTGTGATCTCGTCGTGTTTGCGAGATTTGATGGGGTTTAGATCTCCAACACTCTCTTCTTCCTCACAAGCTTCCGCGCCTACAGCCTTGCGATGACGGTGAGCCCCGCCCTCTCCACCACTAACAGCTACACAATGTTCATGCCAGTCATCCTCGCCACGCTTGTCATCCTTAACATCAGGAGGCCCATGTCCAACACTGACCCGAACGTAGGTTATACTAACCCCACCGTTGTGCTCCCCCGTGAGAGGTTCTTCGCCCACCTTCTTGTGCTCCACGTTGTGCTGGTCACGGTGCTATCTCTGTCCATGTATGTTGTAAAGATTAGGGACGGTAATGGACACGTTCACATGTCCATTTTTTACCCGCTCAACTCAAAGTTTTGAGCTAAAAAAAATGAAAATTTTTTTTTTTTTTAATTTAAAATTTTGTATAGAACGGATAAAAAATTGATTCATGGATGCATTTATTATCATCCATAGCAGAGATCATATATCCGGTCTACATTGAAATGTAGACTCCCGATTGGAGGAGCAAGCCCTTCGCATTCGATTATTAGATATTACTTATTTTTTGGAAGTCATTACGATTGGAGCAAGCCCTCCATATTTTATTATTACTGTAATCCTCACTTCTACTTGCTTTTTTTTTTTTTTTTTTTTTTTTTTTAGATTGAGAAAAGTTTATATTGATGATGTTTTTGCAATTTGGCCACAAACAAGTATTTCTGTCCACACAATATTACATATGATTGTTTTGTTTAATTTAGACTGTCTAGCAATCATTAACTATAGAAGGATTAATTCTGATTAAACTATAACTGAAAATTATTTCAATATCATATAGTTTCCTATTTAATTAAAATTTGATAGCCAAATAAAATCGAATTCATAGTTAAAGCATTTAAGAATGTTTTATCTATTATAATTTGGCAAGTTAATCTCTAATTAATTAATTTTTGACTTGACTAAAAATAAAGAATATTTTTAAGAGAATACTTATGACGTGATTAATGTCCCTAATTAAGATAGGCTTATGACGTGGATTGTTTTTCTATTTCTATGCAGTTGGATGGATAATTATCTTTCGGCCTGGACCATTCATACAGTACGGCCTGAAATTTGCACCAACTGATCTCGAGAACAAAAAGGGGAGCTTGTGTTTTATAGTGTTTAAATCGAGATTTTAAACATTGGCCAAAACCATTATATATCATTATATTGTACGGATTTTGGTGTATCAGTTACATCATATATCATAAAAACATCGATTTGATATTATCGATCCTCTGATAATCTAAACCTTAATTTTTATGGATGACAATGCTTGTGAAGATGAGAGCAATGTTCGAAGTTGGTACAGAAAGTTCACAAGATACACGGTCCAAATGATACAAGTTGGTCATCTTAGACTTTGCTTGACTTTCTAGAACGTAGTAGCGTGGAAGGAAAGCTATTAGCAGACGCCTACATACACGAAGGATTAACGTGTGAAGTCCATCCCCTTCATCCTACTCACCTTCACCGTATTACTTTGGACGTATCCCTTAGATAATTCACCCCCACACGCGCTGTTTCCTTGAAACTGTTGGAGCCGGAGTCCATTGTTTTTAAGAACAACTTGTTTATATATTTTCTCGTCTTTTCTATATTTCAGTGCTATAAATAGACTCTCCCGTCTCAAGAAAGCTGTATTAATTAACATCAAAAAATGCCTGGTTTGGTTGAGATTTGGAGCGAGTTGTCCAAGGCCAGCAAGAACCTGCAGGAGACTGCAGCTTCGAGCTACAATTTGAATATGGGGAGGAGTACTTGTGGTTTCGTCTCCAGACAAGGTGAGGACGAGAGAAAAGTTGTTCCGGGCAAGATTCGTCGGAGTGCAAGCTCTGGCTCCGAGTCTGAGGATACTATGTGCATGCTGCTCATGGATCGATTTGCACCGAGCTAGCTGATCGTAACGGGGCAAGCAGTTGTTTGTGGATATATAGCTTTAAGGTCCTTGTATATTTTCTTTGTAGCCGGAATAACTAGGCCTTGCTTGTTAAGATCAAGTGTGTATATATATATAAACAAATGTCAGTAATTTTTATATTGCTGGAGTACAAATTCACATAAACTTTCGGTTTTTTATCCCATCTATTCTTTTATGATGGTTGTATTGTGTTTGAATGTTTCGTGTTAGAAATTTCAAGATTTTGAATTATATTTGAGAGATCGTATTGTTTGTTTTTTGTGATGTGTCGGATTTTTTTTTTTAAATTATAATTTCTATATTTACTTGAAGTAAAGAAAGATTCAAAAAATAGAGAAACTAGGGGACTTGCAAGAACAAGAAATGATTGTTAAATTTGTTATATTTATGGGAGCACTGATCTTCACGAATTCTTCGATCCGGATCCAATATCCAAATAATTTGGAAGATTCAAAATTAAAACAATGATATATTTGCTACCAATAGCATCATGCAGGTAGCTACTCAATCAATATAGATTGATCCAAATACAAATCCAATGAAACATTTATGGATACTTACATAAAAAATGTCAATGTGATTAGTCAGGAACTATCGATAAACAAGATTTGTCTAAATCGCTTCTTAACTTTTGTCCAAGTCACTTTTTCTTTTCTTTTCTTTTTTTCTTTCTATTTATTAAAAAACATTTACGTTTTTCTTTGCGAGTAACTCTCAATGTCTGAAATGTCTAAATGATCAATCCTGATATCATTTGAATGAATTTGAATCCTAATTATGATACTTTTCAGTAACCAAAATTCTTGATCAATGAAGAAAACTATTATTATTTTTCTAAAGAAAAATACCAAATGAATAATTGAGTCATTCTTCTTGCTAAAGAAATTTTTATTTACTAGATAACCTTACAAGAATCCTAGCCCATGGAGAGGGGTTCATTTTATTTATATACAAGAGAAAAGTGAGCGGATCGGGGTGGGGAGGGGGAGAAGGGGTGGTAGTAGAAAAGAGCCAGGAAATTCTATTTACGCATGACAATTTACTTTTGACACACAGATTTAAAACTTACAAATAATCATAAGTTTGTCAATCTTTTTCTTGACTAAATTAACTTTTTAAGTTCCAAAATCTCTAAAACTTTTTAAAAATTTAAAATACTGTCATATCTTCTTCCTTTGTCATCTCTCTAAAACCCAAAAAAATAATTTTTTTATATTATTTAAATCTTAAAAAAAAACAATAAATTCGTGTTCCTCAAAAAGTTAAGAAGAATTTCAAATTCTTCGAATTCACAGTGGCAAGCGGAATTAGAACTTAGAGTTTGAGTTTTTTGAAGCAAATGGAAAAATCCAACGTGCAGTTGGTATCGGAAGAAAAATCTCAGATTAAAATTATATTAGTTTTTAATATATTTTTATTTGCCCTTGATTGTTAGATTTTTATTGATGCGATAGTCGGTCACTGATCAGAATAAAGGGTTGGGACTGGAGGTGGAGGGTGACGTTGGAGACGGTGAGTGGCGATAGAGTTGGGGGTGGCGACGGAGGTGGGCAGCCAGAGGAGCAGGGCTCGGAGGGAAGTTTGGGAATTTTAGGGTGTAGTCGCGATAGACGGAAGTAAGAGAGAGAAGGGGGAGGAAGGGTTAAAAATGGGAAAAAATTTAGACGCAGAAAGTAAATCGGTGGTATTTCAAAATGGAATATTAGCGTGAAGAGTATATAGGTGTCAAAAGTAATTTGTTGTGCATAAATAGAATTTTCCAAAGAGGTAGGGATGAGAATGAACATGGACCCGCTCAAAATCCAATCAAACAGTTCGAAAAACAAACCCAACCTTGATATGTCCGTTTCAAGTTCGGATCCAATCGAACTGAATCTATTAGAACTCATTGGTTAATTGAGCATGTCTGGACCCGCCCGAAAAGCCCGAAGTCCAGGGCGGAGGAGGGTGAGAGAGTGGGTGGACATTTGAGTTTGCTTTTATAATTTACCCGTTATATAATATTTTTTTAAAAAAAGAAAAAAGGATCAGTCCAAACTTTAAGTGCCGGCCGTGAAGGCCTAAATCCACGTCGACGTTGGGGCCTGACTATTGGGCCAACGAAAATTGCGCTTTTTTTTTTTTTTTTTTTTTTTCTTTCCAGATTTTAGATGCTCAACGGATCTACGGTAAGTGGTTTCTCCTTTGTTCTAAATCTTGTTTTCATTTTTTTCATAATTGACCGGCGTTGACCCCATATAATCTGTACGTTAGAAAAATTACACATTAAAACAAAACGCAAGTTCCCTTTTTTTCTTCTCTCTTTTTTTTCCCTTAATAAATTCTTCCCAATTTATTATGTTGTTAACTATCTTATGCCTTTTTCTTTCTAGTCAAACTCATACATATTTTTTTTTTGCAACATTACCTAATTTAAGTCCCTACTGAGAGTCGAACTTAAAACCTCTAGCCTCTTGCAAATTGAAAATAGAGGTGATGTCACTTGAACCAAGACTTATTAGCCTATCTTCTGTTACAAGATGGAGCAAGCTTATTATTATGCTTGTTTTTTTTTCTAGTCAAACTCACACACATATTTTTTTGGAATATTACACAATTAAGTCCTCACTGATAGTCGAATTTAGTACCTTCTACAAATTAGAGAAATATGATGTTACTAGAGATACTGCTCATCAGTAGTAGTTAATGTTTGATGTCAATAAGTAATTTGCTTCAATAAATCTTACCTTTTGGATCACCCATTTAACTAGTAGATTACTTCCAGTGTATCTCCTTCTATCCAAAGGGGTAATTTTAAATGTGCCTAATCTTTTTCTTAGTGATTCCCAATTTCTTAGTGAGTCCCATGAAAATTTAATATATGGGTATTTTTTCTTTGTGAGCCCCTTTTTTTCTTCTTTTATTCGTAATTGCCATCTCCCTTCCCTCCTCCCAGTAGCAATAGCGGCGGCGGTGATAGTGGCAGCAGTGGAGCTCACTAAGAAAAGGGGTTAAGGATTTTTTTCATCAAAAAAAATTTATGACAAACTTATAATAGTTTGTTTTTTAATCTATGGGCCTCACTTAGAAAAAGTTGAGTCTTGAAATTGACTAATATATTCTATATTTTCTTTTAAATAATGAGAAAAAAAAAATACTTGCCAACTGTATAAATAACTGACCACAATCTATGGGATTGGGATGAAAACCTAACTTCTGCTAACAGACTAGAGTAGAGAGTTTCTAAAGTTTTTGTAAAACCCACTATTATCATGTGATGATTTCGATTTTCGAATTGATTTAAAAAATAATAATTTGTTTAAGAATGAATTCTTAAAAGAAAAATAGTAAAATAATAAAATAAGCCAAATTAACTATTAGATGGTGACCGAGAATAGAACCCTTGTTCCTATGACACTACCTAAACCTACTTTGCTATTAAGTAATTATGACTAATAAAATAAATAGAATTAATTAAATTTTAAAAGACAAAGAACAACCTTATTGTACTATTCGGCCAGACTACTGTCGTCAGTCCCTTCAATAGGAGCTTTGAAAGTCATACTTGGGTACAATGTATAAAAAAGCACTGTCGACAGTTCTTTCCATAGGGCCATCGATACTTCCATTCTGGGATAGCATATACATGAGTACTGTCGACAGCTATTTTGACAATATCTACAATAGTAGTTCTATGTCACAACTGAGGCAACGACCACTAAGGGCTGCTGTCCACAATGACCATGTCTTATCGAAGAGCAGTCTTGCTTGGCCTTACCGACTTAGATGTCTTGCACCGGAGGAAAACTATTTGAAATCCATTCATTGGAAGCTTCACTAATGCATGCATTTAAGCAGTAGTTTATACCATTGTGATTGATCCCGAATATTGTTATATGATAATATTGTTATGGATATTTTAATGTGAGAAAGTGAACAATATTGTGAAAGTATCAAGCCATTATAATCAATGATTGAACCATTATTATGTGATTTGAAACTCAACGAAAACTGGAACGAGACATAATGAGATACTAACTGAATATTAAACAGCTATAATATGTAATTGGTAATATATTACTAACTAATGTATATTGATCCTTATTTTTATTGTTATTGTTGCTGAATATTGACTTTTATAATGATTATCAATCTATATAATAAACAGAATTTACTAAACTAAATAACTAATACTGAATTGGGCATACACTAGGCTTTGGAGGGGATTAGAAAATTGTTTGATTTGAAGGCTAAATGTAACTGTACTACTGTTTTCCTTTTTGAGAGGATCGGGATATGTTTCGATCAAAACTGCTACTATTTTCCATATGGAAGGATCGGGATAAATTCCGATTAAAATTATTGTACCATTTTTTCGGGAGTCAATGGAGATGTATCAAGACGAGTCAAGTTCATGTTATTCTAGATTTTCAAATATCGTAACTAAAGACATTAATTAAAAGACTAATGTTAAACCACATAATATGATAAGACATGAGATTTTTTTTACTATTTTAATTACACATGATATGTCACCGGTGTTTTATTGCATTTTCATATTTTAATATATATTATTGGATTGTTTTACTGATGATCCCAATTATACATAATCAGACACAGATTCTTATCTAGAGATAGACTCGCCAGAGACACAGTAGAACTTAAAGCACTTTCAGCAATAGGTGGAGCTACAAGATTGATGGTTTAGTTTGTTATTTTATTATTAGTAGTTTAATGTTTTCATATTATAAATGTGTAATAAGTGATTATTTAGTTTCTTTTGAGATATTTCTATTGTTTTAGAGATAATCATTGTAGCTACTTTTCATTGGATTTCTTTCAAGGCAAACAAAAATCATATTATTATTTTGACTAAATATATTATTGGTTATTATTATTAGTTCACATATTTTCGTTACAATGCGACTATAACACTTATTGAGACTAACGAGTTATAACTCTTCATCGAACGTTCTAACTATCCACATTTTAGTTAATGAAGCACTACAATTTTAGTTGTAAGAGAGTTAAAAAAAAAAAAAAAAAAAAACAGAACTACGGGACGGAAGAAGTATTGGAAGAAGATATACTTGAGTGTTAACTCTTCTGAGTTAAGGATAACAAACTTCTAAATTTGAGGAGGGGAGACAGACTTCAAACAATTATAGACTCGTAAGTAAAAAAAAAAATTAAGAGGGCAACTATATATCATGACATAAGAGTGAGTCCGTCCCTACAACCACATCAAAGATATTAGTATAACCAATCTTGAATCCCAAGACATGGTTCAAAAGCACATAAAAAATATTAGAATCACTACTTTAAAAATTGCATAATACATCAACGAAATTAGTTGGAGATTTATTTGGATAATTAATCAGGTTGACCTAAGTTTCAAAACAAAATCTTAAAAAAATGAGTTCTCTCAAAGAAAATTATCCGGCTAAAACAGTTAATTGGTAGTAATCCGTGCTCGTGTACATCATATTTTTTTTCCTTATTAAATGGTGGTATGAGTACCGCTAAGTTTTTTTTTTTTTTTTCTTTTTCTTTTTTCTTTTTTATTTTTTACAGGATATATCAAGTTAAAGCTCAAAGTTGAAGGGTTATCCAAGGACTTTAAGATAAATTAGAGAGTTTAGTAATGTTGTATACATGGATAAGATATAGATGAATCCATATCTCCTTTAGGCTTTGAAGAATGATAGAATACAAAATAATTTCTATTAACTCTCACTACAAATTCGGAGTTTTGGTACAATGACAGAAACTTTCATTATGATCTTAGAGTAACTCAAGTTAAAATCTCACCAGATACGTATTTAATTGTAAATTTTTAAAAAAATGAATATTGTTGTACAGCGCTCGAGTTTCCCCTTAACTCTCCGTAGGCAGAAGCGTGTTAGACTACAAAATAATTTCCCTTATATTCTCACTACAATTTTAGAGTTTCTATCGATGTAATAGCTGGAATTTCATTAAAGAGATCACCATGATTATGGTAGTATTAAAACTGAATAGAGTAACTTCCAAAAAGAAAAACGGAAAGAAATGAAAAAAAAAAAAAAAAAAAAAACTAAATAGAGTCCATAGCCAAGCAATTCCAGAACACTCTTTATCGTTAGGGACGAAACTAGACGGATACTTGTGATTCATATTGTCACCAATTAGGTTGCATGTATATATCAGCCATATGTCAATTTTTCTTCACGCACACTACTCCATCAAGATTATCTTTCGTTTAAGTAATCATTTAGACTTAGACACCTCATGTCTTTGTTTGTCAATTTGTAAACAAATGGCTGGCTGTAGAAGAAGGAAACATGATTAAATTGTGACTCAGGCTTGGAACAAATCACTATCTCATTTTATTCTTTTAAGATAAGTGGTATTTTTTTCTATTTTATATTTTTCGTCTATGTTTACGTGGCAACATGGCGTCTCTCAATTTCATTATTTTATATGCTCTTTTTTTTTTTACGAGAAAATGTGTAGAATTTTTTCTGGTGTTAATATATTTTTGCTTCCTGTGTTATTTACATAAATCGTGAAGGGTGGAAGGCGACATGCTGTACAAAATTTTAATTGTGATTTATTCAACGCAAAGCATTATCAAAATATGTATTATGAGGCAAAGACTCTTTTGACAGTAAAATATTAATTTTGCATCGTTGCGTAGTTGGAGACAAGATAGATGCTCCATGTCGCCCTTGATAACGTGTGGTACTAATGCCCCCCACACACACATATAGGGATTACTGTAGATGAGCCGCCAGCTCCGGAAAAGTTACGTGAGTTAGCGGTAAAACTGTAATGATCCAATAATTTTTCTTCAATTTTTTTTAACAATCACTATCTCTATCTCTTTAACTTATTTCAGATTAAATTTCATAAATTTTGGATTTCATTTACCCTTTCATCAAGTGCATACAAAATGTTTTATTCATTGAAAACCGTTAATATTGTGTTAGCTTGATGGAGGATCAAATCAAAACTAAAACCCAAGAAGTTGGGTATGAATGAATCCTAGGGGTCAAGATCATAATCCAAAAGAAATTTTTTTAAAAAAATTATTGGAGATAGTGATAATGAACTGCAGCTCAGGCAACTTGCGTGAGCTGTCAGCTCATTTCTATTTTTCTTTTATATATATATATATATATATATATATATATATATATATATATATATATATATATATTTGTTTGATAAAAATGCTATCCACCTAAATGAAAACCTATATCTATAAAATGGAAAAGTTTGCGAGAAGTCAACTATCATCTTTAAATTTTGTCTCGAAGTCGAGAGAGGTAATTAGACCAAATCCAGAAGTAGAGGGACGTGATTTTCTTATGCCTAATTGAAAATTAAGTGTATTGGTAAACCACTTTCAACCAACACAAATACCGTAGGAACAAAGGAACGAAATTGCATTATTGCACCTCAGCCGAAATTTCAGTTACTAAGGCATCATGTTACAAAGCACGATCACTCTTGTGTACATCCCTAATCACTGCACACACCTTCATTAGGGAAATAATTTACATCTTGTAAACCCCAAAAAAAAAAAAAAAAAAAAAAACACTTATTTATAATCTGGGCTCGTAGTGCTGAGGAATCCTCATCGCGGGCGAAACCTTCCCCCGCTCAGCCACCCGCCAAATCTTGACCGACTTGTCCAGGCTCCCGCTGTACAGGACCCACATCGGCCCATCCGGCCCACCATAGTCCCCCTCCTCCTCCACCGCCAAGCACTTGATGGGCCCCTCGTGGCCAGTGAGCACGGCTACCCTCTCGTGGGCCCCGCCAACATCCCTCCTCCAAACTCGTATCGTCCTGTCGGCGGACCCACTAATCACCAAACTCCCCGCCGTCGCCAGGCAGAGCACCGCCATCTTGTGCCCCCGGAGGGCCCCACCGTGGGCCAGCCTCCTCCCTTTCTCCCAGAAGTTGACCGCCCCGTCCGACGACCCGCAGTACACGACCCCGGCATCGTCCGAAACGGCCAGCGCCGTCACCGCGCTCTCCTGCTGCAGCAGGATCTTGACCAGCACGTGCGTCGTCGAGTGCCCATTCTTGCCGTTCAGCACTTCCCGCTTCCACACTTTGACGGTGCCATCCGCCGACCCCGTGAAAACGAACCCGTCGAAGCCGACCGCAACAGAATTGATAGCGTCTTCGTGCGCGTTCACCGACTCGAGGCACTTCGAGTCGGCCACTCGCCACACCTTTAGCGTCTTGTCCCACGAACCCGAGTACAGGAAACCCGCCTGCTCGTCGAGGCTGAGACAGGACACGGCGTCGAAATGCCGGATCCAGACGGTGTTCCGGTGCCGCCGGACCTCGACATAATTAGAAGGGTTGATGGAGCTCTTGAGAAAGTCCCTCAGCCTCGGCAGCGTCCCCACCCGCTTGTACACGGACGGGTCGTTCGGCGAGACCTTCCAGATTCGGATCTTGCCGTCCTGGTGGCCCGTGAAGATCCTGTCGCCGGAGATGACGATGGCCTTCACGAGGCCGCTGCTCGACTTGAAGCCCGAGTACTCCGCTCTGTTCCTCCACACTCGGATGTTCTTGCTGTCCGATCCAGTGTAGAGAAGGTCGCCGGACGCGGCGAGGGAGTAGAGGTGCCCCTCCTCGCGTATCAGCGACCCGACGAGCCCGGTTGATGGCTCGTCGGACAGGGGAGCCACAGCGGAAGCGCTGTGAGTCCAAGGAGACTTGACGAGAGGGGAGGCCGCGGTGGTCCACGGGGACATGTGGGGGGAGTTCTCGACGCTCATCTGGTAGCTGGAGCGGTCGGAGCAGTACCCGGGGCTAGCCGTGCCCGAGTTCGTGCTTGTCCGCGGGGACTCGTCGGAGCACGGTGACCGATTCATTGGGTCCGATCGGAGAAAACTGAATAATTTGTTGGAGGATTTTTTGATCTCGGGTGGGCTCTTGGTCTCTCTTTTAAGATCTCTCATGGTCGTGAGAATCTCTCTGTGCTGAAGAAAACCGAAAGGTAAAAAGATAGCAGAGGGGAACTGAATTAAACAAAAAAAATGTGAGAAAAGAATTGAGAAATGATTTCGGGAGATACGAGCAGGGGGAGGGGTATTAATAGGCCCAGGGGAGGCTGCGGTCACTTTGATCGCAAACCGCCACGCGTAAGGACGATATGTGATGTGCAGAGCGAGGGAGGTTGTTTTTGTGGCAACGGTTTGGGTTGAATTTTTCATTCCCTGATTTGTAATTGAGATTTGGGTACGTGTCGGTTTTTCATAGGTCAGATGTGGGTCCACGGAGATGTCAGCGGGTTTGTCAGCGTTCGCATGTTATTTTGCAAGCTCGGTTTGATGCCAGATGGTGTGAACATGGGACGCAAAGGATCCAGGAACAGCTTTAATTAATAGCTTTTATTTGAATCCAAGGGTGGTAAAGTGAAAATTTTCTCAAATAAAATATTAATATATATTTCAAAATTCCTCCACGTGAACAATAGTAATTGCATTATTCACGATGTTGAAAATGAAAAAGTATCTTCTAGAATTGGGAATAGTGGAAATTAATAGGAAAGCTGGGAGATACGCGGAGATAAAACAGTATAAGTAATAGTTTTTAAATTTCTCCTCCAATGTATAATTCTCTCTTCGCATTTATAATCACAAGGTAAAATATGAAGATATCATTTATTTATTTTCGCCAATGAAAATATCATTTGAACTACTAATAGTTGGTCAAAATTTAGTGAACGATTTATATTTGTATGCATGTCTCAGTTTCGTTAATAATGGCACATGATTTTGCCTCCCATGATATGAATACCTATCGGCTCTGTTGTTGGTTAGTCAATGCAATTTATATATTTATAGATTTTTTTTTTAGTTTATTGTGTTGATTTAGATTATGATTTTATGCCAACCTAACTCCATTACTAACTTCGGATTTAATATTTTAATTAATTATCTTTATTCTCAGGATTAATTGCAATGTGTTCCCTATATTATAAAAATAGTATAACATATTACTTTTTAACTTTAAAACTCTCAGTTTAACTGAACCGACCGAATTATTTAAAAATTATATATTTATATACAAAATGTATACATATATATACACAGAAACATATATTTATACATATATAAGTACATATATATACTTAAATATATTATAAATAATAAATTCAATACAAATTGGATATGTTGAAGAAATATGCTTATTAAAATAATTAAAATTATAATTTTCAAACAATTTTTATTCAAAATTCAGTCTAATTCGGTTCCTATTCATAATCGGTTCGGTTCTGTTAAAATTGGCAAAACCCGAACTGAAACCGACTATCGTTCACTCCTAATTTAGAGCGAGTGTTTAAATGAGGGAGAAAAGTGTATTTTTGAATTTTCATAAAAAAAAAATACAATTCAATTTAAATAGAAGTGGGAATAATAAATTTTTAACTTAGAAGTTAATATATTAAAATAAAAATTTTGAAGTTAAAACGTAATAAATTACACCACATTTATGAGTTCTTAGAGTAATTAACTCTTTTTTTTATTTTGAATTTTACAGGAGCCTAGGTCGGAGTAGAGGCGAGTTACTTGTCCAAGAACCGAACACTGAGCACAAACTGAAGGAATTGAGGGAATTGTACGGCAATTGTCAGACGTGTCGTGTGCTCACATCGTCCAGCCTCCAATGGTGAAAGTCCTTGTCATGCACCGCGGTCCACTACCACAGTGGGGAGGTCTATTTCCCTGCACGATTGGTTCTTGTGGAGAGACAATTAGATTTAGAAATTGGAAATATTATCAATTTAATAAGACTAGTTTGTTGTTTGTATTAGCATCAGGTATGGGCCAAGCTGGGAGTTTCTAAAGGAGCACACCACCTTTTTTAGTGAACCCACTTTCTAGTATATTTTTTGTGTGGGCTCACTACGGAAAATAGTGTGCTCCTTTGGTATGGGCCAAGCTCATATTTAAAGGACACCAGGGATTGATGTGATCATCACCAAGGAAAATGATTCCAAAGTGGATGAGTCCAAGGAATTTCCATCTTTGGCAACATGTTCGGGCAGTCACTAGAGGATTCCTCTTTTTTTTTTTTTTAATGATAAATAGAAAGAAGGCATAACGATTTGATCTCACGTTAATGTGTCATGTAGAACTAAAGAGGCAGACTTTTTCTGATCTCAAAGGGATATATGCAGTTCATATTTCATAGAATGATTATGATATTACATGATTAGTGTTAAAATATAAAATAATTTTTCTCAATTCTTATTATAATTTCAGAATTTTAATGCAATTAGTGTTAAAATATAAAATAATTTTGCTCAATTCTTACTATAATTTCAAAGTTTTGGTACAGTGGAAGAGTCTTTCAACATGTTATCAGAGCAATTTTGTCGGACGCACATTTAATTGCGGGTTTTTAAAAAAATTATACCGTTGAATTTCGAAATTTTGGTGTAGTGGAAAAGTTTTTTAACAATTAGTAAGGTAAAATTTATACATTCTTATGAGGGTACAAACTTTAAACTCTTTTACAGTATAGGAAACATTAAGGAAATTAACTTTTGATGTTCTTGCTAGCAGGGACTACAGTCTATGTATATTCGTGATATCACGTTAATGTGTCATGTCTTCTTGATTACATTCAATATTTTGTCGTAATGCTCATCTGCCAAAGCATTCTTCAACTCTCACTCTCGTGCTAGAGTAAAAAAAATTACCAAAACAAACTATCATCGGTAATGCTTGCATGCACCTGACGAAAGACCTCTATTGATCAATGGATACCAAAAACACAATAGATTCAAAAGCACCAGTCCTGAACTTACTTTAAAATTTTAAATTAAGAAATTATATTTAGTTTAAAACTTTGAATAGGATATACCGGTGATTGGCTCTCTGTTAGGAGTGAACACGACTGGGAAATCGGTCAGAAAAAATTTCTGGCGGCGGTAGAAGCCTTCTACCCTCGGATCCGATCGGAGTCTGACTGATCGATCAACTAAACGTCCAAAAACGAACTCCACCGTCGATTCCAGTGATTTCGTCTGAAAAACTTTCCAGCAGCGATCGGAGCCTTCTACTCTCAGACCCAACCGGAAAACTCCGATTTCTGATCGATCGACCGATTGAACATCCCTACTATCTCCCCATTCACATTCTACCGACCAGGTGGCAAAATCAGATCTTGAGACTATTTCTCCGCCCAAATAGTTCTATAAAGATGAACTCGCCACATAAGGATATGGTGGGCTTGCTTGGGCTTGAGCTTGGGTTTGGCCAGTTGGTGAGACGTTGCTTTCAAGCTCATCTCATAATCGCCACGTTACTATAGCAAGTTCACATCCCATTTTGCCATTCTCTAGCAAGCCATCATGCCCATGAAATAGTCCAAATCGCCCGGCATTCAACACGTACACTTATGGCGTAGCCAAGTATCTACGACCAATTTGGTTTGACCACATGGCGCCTAATTACGTTGTCTCAACGAGCTTTCACATTCTCCGGCGGCACTCAGATCTCTCCATGATGATTCATAACCAACCTCGTATACTCCTTCAAACACGTGTACAACTGTTACCCAACTAAACAAATTTTCTTTTTTTTATTTTATCTTTTTATAATTATGTATGCTCGTGTGCAGCAGGCTGTAGAGTTGCTTGTTCGACTTCGATGGATGTCTCGCAATGGGAAAGAAATGAAAGATATGTAAATCGTGAGCAGCAGATTAATTTATTACGAGCATAGCAAAGCAAAGCAAGCAACCTCACGTTTTATTTTATTGGTTGGGCTGCATTTTGACTCCATGCATGCTTATACCGTGGAAAATATGTTATATTGTACTCCGCAAGAGAAAGCGTAAAAGAATACTATTAAGATTTGTCGTTGTAGGCTATAGATTAACAATGTGTACTTTTCAATCTATTTTTGTTGCTTGAAGCTACTAAATCTTTCAAGTATCTTGCAACTAGAGATCGTAATAGACGTGTCCTATATAAAATTTTAAATTAAAACTGAAAATTTATTTTTTTTATTAAATTCAAAAATTTGTATAAAATAGATTAAAAATTAGACTGTGAACTTCCATTATCATCCTTACTTGTAATACGGACCATGGCCATTTCAAAAAATAGCTAGTTTCATATCACCGTTGCCACGACCCAAATACAAATGGTTTATGGCTGAAGCAATCTAATACCATAGTATAATTTGGAATTGTTTGCAACTCTTCATCATGCTATAGACTCGAGGCCACATGTCATCTGCCAAATTGTATCGTTTATCTCTTTAGGGCTCATGGATACAATAATGATAAGATGTCGTTCAAGCAAGGTTGTGAATAATAACCTTGTAAACCCTCTAATAGCTAGATAGTTTTTATATCATGTAATTAGAAAAATTCATTGTTGCAAATGGGAAAAACTAAACCCAACAATCTTCCATGGGAGGAAGTATTCATTAGGTTTAGCCGGTGAGGCTAAAAAATAGAAATGAAAAATAACACTCAACAAATATATGTTCAGTCTTTATCAACTCCGTGCCAAGTGTCAACGTACGTTCCCTTTGACAAATTGAATTCATGCACATATTTCAAATTCCACGATACGTTGTAGTAATATAAATATATAAATAATACGTTGTAGTAATATTCAAATTCCACGTCATCATGATGCAATGGTTTTCGTTGTTCAAGATATTATTGCTATATATAGTAATTTAAAAAAACATTGTTTGCTTTTAAATATAACTTGAAGAAGTGCCACGTTGCATCATCCGATCATCACTCTACTTAGCCAATTTGCTCCCCTTGGGGAAATTCTAAATGCGCACCACTTTCCTCCCAGTGATGACCAGCTTCTTAGTGGGCGCTATATAGCTTCAAAGGAGGTACTTCTTTTCTTAAGGAGCATCACCAAATTTCTCATATTACTCTAATCTTCACTTATAACGGTCTATTCTTTCAAAATTTCCTCCCAGTGAGCACTACCCCTAGTCTCGCTCATTCTCTTCTCTCCGCGAATCGTTATTAGGGATGAACATCGATCGGTTTGGTTCGATTTTTTTAAAAAAAACCAATCAAAAACCGAACCGAACATATAAAAGCGAAACCGAACCGACTAAATTAGAGTGAAAACCGTTCGGTTTTTAGAATTTGAAACTAATTATATGATAAACACGTATATTTTATAGGAAAAATAATAATTTTCTTTCTATTTTTTCTTTTTCTACCTATTAAAATAACAATCATATGTTTTTCATTAAAAATTTAAAAGCAAAACATATTGAAAATAAATCAAAAAAAAAAAAACTACAATTCCAAAAGTTCGGTTTGTTCGATCGGTTTCGGTTGGAGCTAAAACCACCAAAACTCGACCTGAAATTAATTTCGGTTTTTAAACCAAACCGAACAGAAAACCGAACTGATCGGTTCGGTTCGGTTAGGTTTTTTCGATTTTATGCTCAGCCCTAATCGTTATGGCTCGGCCGCTCATTACGAGCCACTGTCGGTCGCCCGCGAGAATCCTCGAACTGGCGTCGTCACTGCTCGCGTGCATGGGTTAGTGAAAGAAGAAAATGGAGATGGTGCTCATTAAAAAATGGGTTAGAGAAGGAAGAAAATGGTAAAATTCCGTCACCGCTCTCTTGCATGCGTTAGAGAAGGAAGAGAACGTGGAGGGTGCTCAATGAGAAATGGGCCACCGGCATTTTTGTCCAAACGAAAAAATGGTAAAGTTGTAATTTTTTTCAACTCACTAAGAGGAAAGGGGTGCGCATTTGGAATTTCCCCTCCACTTGATATTATACTGTATGGTCTCCAAATGAGCAACAAAGGAAAATATTTTAATTCGTAACCCTTTTCCTTATTATTTATTTATATGAATATATAATTAACTGAGGAAACAAAAATATAGTAATTGTTCAACGTTTTTGCAATAATAGGGGAAAAAAATGTGAGGTCACAGCCACATAAAGATAGGCTGAAACTATAAGCCCTAGAAACAATATTTCAACTTATCTTAAAAGAATCAAATGAGATGGTGACTGTTCGCTGGACTAGGATTTTTGCTATTATTTCTATTTCGTCAGCCTGCAGCCGTTTGTTTATCTATAATAGACAAGTACTTTTAGCTAATGAGGTGTTTAAGTCTAGCTAATTACTTAATCAAGGATAATCTTGATGGAGCGTGCTTTGGTTTAAGAATAATAGATGAATAATAATACGATTGCCCAATAGAATAACCACAGCACATTATATTGACTATGTATGTATTATAATATTGCTGTTGTCTCTTAATTGGTGACGGTATGAACCTGAGAGTTGAGGATCTTGTTCGATAGCGTGTTGGTTTGACAAGGACTTGAAATTTTATTAAGAGCCATGATCACCTTTTTGACCAATCCCTATATCTTAATCCATGTGCCCAACATATATATTATAAGAACTAGCCATCTAATCAATTAATTTCTATATGTCTAGAAAGATAATTTACATATGACAAGTTAAAAAAATAGGGAAGACTGAAAAAAATATAGATAGATACGAAAATATATAGTTTTTAGAGGTTTAAATAAAGAGATATTACTTGATAGAAATGAATGGAGAAGAACTATCAAAGTGATCGATTCGGCATAATTCTCTTTTTTTGGTTTGTATAGCCTACCCCAAATACTTGGAATAAATGGCTTGGTTGTTGTTGTTTAGGAAGATAATTTAAGTATTCAAGCATGTAGCTGATCACTTGTGCTCGACTGTCTCCTGCAACATTACGTTTCTCTATTTTTATTTTCCCTATCGACTTAACAGCCGGGTTATTCTAGAACCAAATAGAGGATTAGGCACGTGACTTGCAGAGAAAAATATCATATAACAAACGTAAAAGTAGACAAAGAGAGGCATACACGCCAATATAACTGTAGAATGATAAAATGTAAAGAAAAAACTCCGTAAGCGAGACTAACCGTTGGATTCTCTTTGAAGAATCTCTAATCAATTAGAGATCGTATTTGGATTTGATTTGAATATCCAAAATATTGTCTAATCATATTTGATCCTGATTTTACATATCTCAATCATAACTAAATACATCAAATCAGAGATTCTGTTTAAACTTCTTGAATCAAATCAGGGCCAGATACAATGAATCAGTAAAAATCAAATTAAATCAAATATTTGACCATATCGTCTACAAGAAAAGTGATTTATATTCTCATCTACAAGACAGCTAATTCAACCATCTCATAGTTATAAATAGGCATCGTGAGGATTGTGGAAGTCATTTTTGGGGAGACCCAAGGACATTTGACGAATTCTTGAGTGCGATTGACGTGCTCTCGAGCACGTATAATATGTTTACCGGTCATCCAGTCAAATTTACGTGCCTAGATGCGTTCAAGAAATCGAGCAAGTTGGCCGTCACCATGCCGTTCTCCTTCCCATCTACATCAGATAGTCGATTGGGTACGAGATCGACGCCTCATAGCTACATGAAGAACCCACAATTATGTAAAAAAGAGGGTGATCGATATATGATCCCTTCTCTTATAATTTTCTCTTTATTTTTCATTCTTTTTTGTAGTAATCAGTTTATTGTAATTTAATCAATGTAATCGAAAAGGAGCAACATTTCTGAGGAAAACAATAACAAGGATCAACTGAGACAAGTCTCAAACTTGCATTTTCGGTGTTAAGTTGGTTGTTCAGCTTTATTGAAGTATACTAAGTACAATCTCTTAGAAGCTCCCTTTTCTCTCTTAAGATTACAAACTTTCCAATATTGAGCATGTAGAAGATGTAAAAGAATATGTCCCGTTTCAATAGAAATCTTATTTATAATTTTGTAACCAGACTGAAATTTTTGTAGTTTCCATAAATGGAATGGATTTTATTGCCTTTAGAGAGTGGTTTCCTTATTTTAGTTGAATTTAGTTTCCTTGTCTTTTGAGTTTTTGATTTTCTTCTCGTAAGAGGATCCTGTTGATAGAGGATTTTTGAGTCTTTCAGGCTTTATAGGCTCTCGTATCATGGGCCCTTTACTTGTTAGCTTGGGCTGATCAATTCATGTATCAACAGTGATCCCACTCCTAGGTTCATTAAATGAAGTCTTGGAATATAATGCAATTCTTCCGACTTGTTATGTTTGTCTGGTGGCTCATGTAAGTAGTAGTAACTTGCTTTGTAATTGTTGGGAATGGCTAAGTACTTTACAGGTGCATAACTGAGTACTTAATGTGGCATGGAGTCGAGTACTGGATGCGGCACGGAGTTGAGAACTTTTAAGTCGTGAAATTAACTTTAAAAGTATTGGATGAAGTTAACTTTATCTTCAGAAGAATTTCTTACTTGATCATCCTTTTAGTTTAGTTGAACCGAAGCCAGAACGTCATTTATAGCTATTTTAGGTCTACTTCAATGCCCTTGTGCCTTTGGGATCAATCAGAAACTTGAGAGAGTTCCGACAAACTCGTGTCGTAGGCTATCCTGTACGTGAATGACAATAATAAGTATGTCAGTGAATAAGTGGATACTTGTCAAATCGGATATTCGCCAGAGTGAGCATTGGCTGAGGTGGGCATTCTCCAAATAATACAGTTGGATATGTATAAGCCTAGCTAATGTCTAATTTGAAAGGAACTACTTTTTAAAAAGTTAGGGGACCGCTAGAAAGAAACGGCCTTGACTTTTTTTTTTAGTCAAAGACACATTTTCTTAATTAGGCTCCAGTTGTATTCCTTAAACTTTTGGACTTTCATATAAAGTTAGACAACTTTCTCAATAATTACTGATTGAATGAGTGATTAAATTTATTAAAACCGGCAATAAACACAACAATTAGGCATCATTGCATGACAAAACTCAAAGCTATGTATGGTCCCTAGGAGTGACGAAACTGATTCGAATGAGTAGAATAGAACCAAACTGAAATAATTTGATTGATTTTTCATTTTGAGATTTGAAATCTGAAACTAAACTTAATCAGTAGAATTATTTAAAAATTATATATATGCACAAACTATGTGTGTGTATATGCGTGTATGCATATGTGTGTGGATTACTGTAGATGAGCCGCCAAACTCAGGAAAACTTATGTGAGCCAGTGGCAAAAATATAGTAATTTAATAGTTTTTCTTTAATTTTTTTCCCTGAAATTAGGATCTTTATATCCATAACTTCTTTAATATCAAATTTCATAAAATTTGGAGTTAATTTAATTTTTCATCGAATAGATATAAAATATTTTATTCATCAAAAACTGTTAATTTTATGTTAACTTGATAGAAAATCAAACTAAAACTAAAATTGAAAAAAATTGGTTGAGTAAATCCCAGAGGATCGAGATCATAATTCAAAAGAATTTTTTTAAAAAAAACTTATTGAAAATAGTAGAAATTAACTGCAACTCAAATAACTTGTGTCGGCTATCAGCTAATTTCTTAGTAAAACAGGCAAAACAAAACAAAAAAAAAGTAGCTAATTTAGTTGATATAATTGGATATATACCAGCCCACCTAATGTTAAATTTGAAGTAACTTTTTAAAAGTGTTAGGGGACAGCTAGAAAAAAAGACCTTGGCTTTTTAATTAGTCAAAGACACATTCTCTCAATTAGGCTTGACTTGGGTTCCTTAAACCTTTGGACTTTCATATAAAGTTGACAACTTTCTCAAAAATGGCCGACTCAGTGATTTGCTTTATTAGAATCAGCAACAAATACGACAATTAGGCATCATTGCGTGACAAAACTCAAAGCTATGATCCCTACCGGTGAGGTGAGTTGGTTTAAAATTGAAATAATCATTCGATGGAAACCGATCTAAATAAACAAAATCAAACCAATTCGACTAAAAAAATCGAACCGAAAGAATTTAGTCAGTTTTCAATTTTGGAGTTTTGAAATCAGAAATATAGAATCGATCTAATTACTTAAAAATTATTTGTGTGTGTATACGCGCGCGCGCGCGCGCACACACACATATATATATATATATATATATATATATATATATATATATATATATATATATATATATATGAGAAAAATGGAAATGAACTGACAGCTCACGCAAGTTACCTGAGCTGTAGTTCATTTCTACTATCTCTAATAAAAAATTTTGGATTATAATCTCGACCCCCTAGGGTTCACTCATGCCCAATTTCTTGGGTTTTAGTTTTGATTTGATCTTCCATCAAGTTAACACAAAATTAACGGTTTTCAATGAATAAAACATTTTATATGCACTTGATGAAAGAGTAAATAAACTCCAAAATTTATGAAATTTAATCCGAAATAAGTTAAGGATGTAGAGATAATAATTGTAAAAAAAATTAAAGAAAAATAATTGGATTATTATAGTTTTGCCGCTAGCTCACGTAACTTTTCTTGAGCTGGCGGCTCATCTACAGTAATCCTTATATATATATATGTGTATATATATATATATATATATATATATATATATATATATATATATATATATATATATATATATATATATATATATATATAAGAAAAGTAGAAATGAGCTGACAACTCACGCAAGTTACTGAGCTGCAGTTCATTTCCACTATCTCTAATAATTTTTTTTTAGAAATTCTTATAGAATATGATCTTCACCCCATAGGGTTCACTTATACCAAATTTCTTGGGTTTAGTTTTGATTTGGTCCTCCATCAAGTTGACACAAAATTAACGGTTTTTAATGAATAAAATCTTTTGTATCCACTTGATAAAATGGTAAATGAACTCTAAAATTTATGAAATTTGATCCGAAAGTAGTTAAGAATGCAGAGATACTAGTCTCAGAAAAAATTTGAAAAAAATTTATTGGATCACTATATTTTTGCCGCTATCTCACATAACTTTTCCTGAGCTAGCGGTTGATCTACAGTGTGTGTGTATATATATATATATATATTATATATAATAAATTTAATACTAATTAGATAACTTGTACATATATAATTAGTAAATCGATTAAGAGTATAATTTTTAAATAAGTTTTATTCACAAAGTTGGAATTGAATAAGCTAATCAACTAAATAAATTTGGTTCTATTTTAATTTCTATTTCTATTCAGTTATGTTTTGCGAAAATTGGCAAAAACCGAATCGAAAACCAACAAATACTCACTCCTAATAGTCCCATATAGGGATGATAATGAATGGATTCAGATTCCAGTCTCCAGTCCATCTTATCTAAAATTTTCGATGAAAAGTAAAAAATTTATTTTTAAATTTAAATAGTACAGATCAAGAATTGATTCTTGAACCCACATATTTTTATCCTCCCCATGTTTCCGAACCAACTTGGTCCAAGACTCTGTTTGATCTAAAGGAAAACGAAGGAAAATAAAAGAAAATAAGCAAGAAAATATTTTCAAAGGTTTGAAAGAAAATTTAAAAGAATTTTTTTCTCACTAACCAAACATAAAAAAAAAAAAATAGTGGAGCGTTGGTTTTTGTGTAAGAAATCATTGGAGCCTTACCTTTTGATCGAGTAGACAAATCTATGGGCAAATTTGCTGATTCATGAAATTGTTTGGCGGTTGAGGTTTTGCTTTCACTCTCACGCGTACGTGTTGATCTCCTGCATGCACGCGCAAGATACACTCAACTGCCGGGCTACGAGTGCTACTCCTTGTCATTTCTCTTTACCCACGTGTTTAAAGTTGGGTTTGGTGCGTGTCAAGCTTCAAGCTTGGTTGAAGAAAAAAGCGATCTTAATGAGAAAAAGAATTGTGAGAAGCGAAACAGGTAACATATATTAAACTGCTAATGAGTTTTGTCTCTGGCGATATCATACCTCTCTAATTTATAAAATATTCTGAGTTCGATTTTTGATGGGAACTTAATTTGAATAATATTTAAAATAATATGTGCACGTGAGTTTAACTAGTAACAAAAAATAAAGAGAGAATATATGAAATTTAATTAATATAAAGATAATATATGAAGTTGGCTTTACCTATCAACTAAAGCCATTTAGGCCAATGAGTCTTGACTCAAGTATTACCATCCCTCTTCAATTTGCGAAAGGTTCTAAATTCGACTCTCGATAGGGACTCAATTTGGTTAATGTTGCAAAAAAAAACATGTGTGTGTGAGTTTGACTAGCCAAAAAAAAAAAAAAAAAAAAACCTAAAGCCATTTAGGCCAATGAGCCATATCTCTACATGCCTTTTCAATTTGTAAGAGCTTCTGAATTCAACTTTTAGTGAAATGCAAAAAAATATAGCTTTGCAATACACACACACACACATATATATGGATTACTGTAGGTGAGCCGCCAGCTCAGGAAAAGTTATGTGAGTTTGCGACAAAACTATAATAATCAAATCATTCAAGTTATCTGAGCTGCAGTTCATTTTTACTATTTCCAATATTTAAAAAAAATATTTAGATTATTATCTTGACCCCCTAAGGTTTAATCAGAACCAATTTCTTGGTTTTTAGTTTTGATTTGATCATCAAGTTATCACAAAATTAACACTTTTTGATGAATTGAACATTTTGTATCCATTTGATAAAAAGATAAATGAACTCCAAAATTCATAAAATTTGATTTTAAAGAAGTTAAGAAGAAATAGATCCTAATTCTAGAAAAAAATGAAGAAAATTATTAAATTACTATACTTTTGTCTTTGGTTCATGTAAGTTTTCTTAAACTGGCAACTCACTTATAGTAATCCCATGTGTGTGTGTGTCTATATATACACACACACACAAACACATGGAATTACCGTATATGAGTCGACAACTCAATTAAGTTACGTGAGTTAATGATGAAAAGTAATGATCCTGTTATTTTTTTAGAAAGTTTTTTAGGATCATGATTTCTATCTCTTACCTTCTTTTGGATCAGATTTAATGAGTTTTAAAGTTTATTTACTCTTTCAGTAAGGGTATACAAAATGTTGTATTCACAAAATATCATTAGTCTTTTATCTACTTGATGAAATACCAAATTAAAACTAAAATCTAAGAAATTGATTATGAGTGAACCCTAAAGTATCGAGATCATAATCAAAATTGAAAATTTTGAAAACAAATTATTAGATATAGCGGAAGTGGACCACAACTCAGATAACTTACGTGAGGCAGCGGCAATAGAAATGAGCCACTGCCTCATGTAAATTGCCTAAGCTGCAATCCTTTTCCATTATCTCTAATAAATTAAAAAAAAATTCTTTTGGGTTATGATAATAATCCCTTATGATTCACTCATGTCCAATTTCTTGGATTTTAGTTTTGATTTGGTCTTTCATAAAGTAGAAACATAATTAATGATTTTCGATAAATATAATATTTTGTATTCCTTTGATAAAATGGCAAATAAACTTTAAGCCATAAAAATTGATCTTAAATTAGCTAATGAGATAGAGATCATGATAAAAAAAAAACATTGAAAAGAATAGTGGGATTATTAATTTTTAATTTACCTGAATTGTCGACTCATATACAATAATCCATACACACACACGTGTTATGTGTGTGTAGAATGATATATCTAAGGTGCTTTTATAGAGGAGTTGTCTATAGAAGCACTCTAAATATCAAGATAGAGAGTATATACGAACAATCCAAATAGCTAGTATTGTTATCTTCATATTATAAATAGGTAGTATATAAAAAATAATATAATTTATACACTTGATTATCATTGATCAAGGTGTCTTATTAGTTCAATTGTTGAAAATCGTTCATTTTATATCTATCCAATATACAGTTAAAATATATTAAAAATACATAATTTTTTATTTACCATCATTTTTTTGAACATAGAGATTATGATTGACGATTTGGATCATTCATAAACACTTTCTATTTGAGATTTGGAGGTGCATCTAAAAATAACTCTCAATAAAAGTACCTTATATATACTTTTTCCACACACGCATATATATTAGAATATGGTTAGGAATCAAGGTCTTGAGAAAGAATAAAATAATGGGCTGGTTAGAAGCTCAATTTTGACATAAACATGATTTTCGAAGTATACATACGAATGGAATTAGTTTTAACATAAAATAAAAGGTGTCAAATTTAATAAAAAAAATATTGGTTAGAATTTGCTATTTGTGTGAATAAAAACCACTGTTGAATAAGAATAAGGGTAAGATTTTATTTTCCTCATCAAGGATTTTATTTTATAGGAGATGGAGTACAACAGCGTGGGCCTTTGACAAGCTCAGCCCAGCCCATGAACAATAGCATAATAGGCCCACAAAGGTTTTAATACCGCTACAGCATCAAGCTCATAGCCTAATTTCGGAAATTTCTAAATGCGCCCACTTTGTACTCTCTGAGCACCACATCCTATAGTAAAGTGATTTACAACATTGGGGAAAATGGTGCGCATTTAGAATTTCCCCTGATTTCTCAGCCCAATTCATAGTCTGGTTCTTGATCGAGCTTGTGAGAGGAGAAAGCTAAGCTAGCGATCTCCATGGAGATCGCTCTCGAAGAAGACGGCAGAAATCTCAATGACGACTGCTCCACTCTCCTTCTGGTTCGCATCTCCAATACTCTCAATTCCCCTTCTCTCTCTTTCTCCTCGTTCGATTCTAGGGTTTTATTTGTAGAATTTATTTACTAATCCCTTGCATTTTTTTTGTCAGCCTGCGCTGACGATTGGGAACGTGGGGCAGCTGGCGATTGATCTGTTGGTGTCGTCAAGCGGAGCCAAAAGAGTCGCAATTTTGGACGAGCCCTTTGTTCTTCCTTGCATCGGAAATGATGCGTACGGTCCCATCCCAGACGGCGTTCTTGCGCTGCCCTTGGAAGGTCTCGAAACATTTCCCCTCCCTTTTTTTTGCTTTTAAAAGTAATTCCAATGATTATGAAATCAGTTGATTGATGCTTGCAGTGAACTTTGTGTAGTTTAGAGAACCAGAATGAAAGAAAAAGCATGTCATTTAATTGAAAGTATGTCATTTAATTGTAGGAATGAGAATGGATAGATCCAAGTGCCAAAGTTCGGCCCACTCTATTTAAAATTTTTAATTAAAAATGAAAATTTTAGTTTTTTTAATTCAAAAAATTTAGGGATTTTTGTATATCGATAGTTTAATTCGTTAATAATTGCATATCAATCCATAAAAACTTCATATTTTGATATTAATTCTCAAAATATTTAAATTCTGAGTCACTCTATTAGTTATTCTGTCCAAATAAACTATAGTTTTTATTTTTTTATTTTTATAATATGTAAAATGATCTGGATATCCTTTATTAAGTTTGAAAGGGTTAGGTTTTGGGATGAGTGTGAGCGGCTGAGATTTGGGTGAGGATTTTCAATTTCGAGTGGTTAGGGCTTGGGTGACTGGTCGCGGGTGCGATCGGAGAGCGGCATGCCGGCAAGTGAGTGCAATCGGCGTGTGCGATCTGGTCGGGTCTGATCGGGCGAGCGGCGGAGCTGGTCGGGCAAGCGACGGAACTGAAAAAGAAAATCACATCCCGAAAGTCGATGGCTGCGATCGTCCTCATGATGCACTTTCTGCTCTTGGCCCAATGCATGATGTTCACGAAAAAAAAAATCACATCCCGAAAGTGGAGAACTGTGACAAATTAATGACAAACCTTCTAAATAAATGCAAGGGAAAGAAAGATGATATGAACTTGTTGGGTTTATTTGATTCTCCCGTTAATGCGATGTTAATATGGCTCCTTTTGATACAAAATTACTGGAAATTGATGTTGCTGATGTGGATGGGTATGCTTATCAGGCTTTGGTAGGCTTATCACTGAAAAGTGATAAGAATAGGTCAACGAAAAGCAAGTTAGACACATCTAGTGAGAGCTGTAATTTTAATAAATCCAGGAAAAGTCATCTAGATACCAATATCAAGCATGATTTTGATGGGTTTCTTGAGGGCTATGAATCGGTAGATATTGCTGGAACTACTAAGATTGAAGTAGAGAATGCTTGGCTAAAAGTTGAACTAACTTCAGCAATTGCCCTAATATGTACTTATAATGCAGGAATTGTGTTCGACCCATTTGACGTAGGTGAACCAGATGAAACGTTGAAGATCATGAACGAAAAGACAGCTGAAGCTTTGCAGTCTGTCACGCCCTGCTCCCGATATACGGTATACGAGTATGTGTAACAGGTACCGGCAACATATTCAGTTTGAATATGCTAAAGCCTCAATAAATTTGCCACAATAATACTCAGTAATTACGATAGAAAAATTCAACAAAAGTTTGACTTTTCATTTATTGGAATGAAGTTTAGATACAATTGAAATAAAATATAATAAAATTAAACAAAAGGAAGAAGGGAATCTCTAATCCGTTATGGAGCTTCAATATGATGTTTAAACTACACCAGATCCTGCGTCAGTTTTGGCGTGTCCATCGGTAAATCTGGGCATGTACACCCAGGTCGTCAGATTGCGACCAGAATAAAATACACAGAAAGAATGTGAAATATAACGGTTATGTCCAAACATAATAATAATAATACAAGTTTTAGAAAATATGTAATAAAATGTCTGTAATAATGATGTCAATTGATTTAGGTTATCTTAATGTCATTTTAGTAAAGTCAACTCTATAACAGAGGTATTTTTGTCTAAAATGTCATGTAATTGGAAAAGCTAACTGATGGAATACAACTGTTTCGATTGTTTCCTGTACAAACCCAGGAAATGGTCACAGGATTGTCCGGTGCTGAGTCGGACCTGCCGTCAGGCAAGCAGGAATTATAATCAGGTATGATCCAGCAAATCATCACGCACCAATGGTGTGCGAAATATTCAGTTGTACAACTTAACAAGTTTACAGCCGAAACAGAGTATATTTTCATCATTCAGTTTCTCCCCCAACCCAGTGTCATTTAAATATAGTACATGCATGTCTAAATTCTGGTTTTCATAACTTGTATATTGAATTTCGGGTACAATATTTCAATTAGATTTTGTTAATTTGTTAACAACATAATTTATAGAATCCGTTTTATATTTTATTCAATAAATCATAATTGGTTATATCAAGGACTTACTTATTTGAGATATCATACAGATATCGGCCAGGCCAGTGTATGAATGCTGGGAGGTTTTCCGTGCATTGCACGTTCCTTAATTAGAGAACCGGCATACAAAACTTTTCTAGACACCGATATAGAATGATATCACAAACAGTATTTTTCCGTGAATATAACTTTTATGTGATTTATCAAATTTGTATATATGATTATTCTAAAATCTAACTATACTATGTAATTTAAATTTAATGACAATTGATAATAGATTTTTGATGACAAGAAATATAATAAGTAATTGATAAATTCCTATAGAATAACAAATCAATTTACACAAAATAAACAACATGATTGAAACAACATGTATATTAAATAGCATGATTAGTGAGTCCAAAAATGAACTCACCTGGATTTTGTTTCCCGATGTCGCTCAATGGAGTAATCTACACATTAAAAATATTCTAAGAATATTAAAAACATATTAATATGAATTTAGATGATTTTTAGGGATTTTTTCTAATATTTATAACATACTCTAAATTGATTTTAGTATTAAGCGGGTCTGAAATTAGAAAATAGGTTTGGCTTCATTTTATTGGGTTTATAAGTTAATGGATGTTCTTTTTAGGTTATTAGGATTATTGAGTAGTAGAGAAACTAACTTATGATTCATTTAAAATAATTTAATTCAATAAGAAAAAGAAAGATATTATCTAATCTCTTGTCAAAACGTGAGAACCTAAAATGTGGAAAGAAATGGAAGGAGATATCCTTCTCCGGTGAAGTGGTGGTAGCTCTGGCGGTGGCTCCTGCGGTGGTTTTGAAGGTGGCTCCAATGAGATGAGAATGTTAGAAGATGATTTTTAGAATGAGTGGAATGTGTTTTGAGTTAGGGATTTATATAGGATTGGATTTAGGAGTTATAGAATGTGAAGGGTTTTGGGAGTTATAGAATTTAAAGGGTTTGAGGTGTTATGGAATTTTAAGAGTTTGAGGAGTTATGGAATTTGAAAAGTTTTAGATTAATTTGGAGAGTTTAGAATATGAAAGGTTTTAGTTTAATTAGGGAGTTTAATTTTGAGAATTAAAGATGGGAGTTTTATTATTGAAATAATGGAGAAGTGAAGAGTTTGGAAGTTAGAAAATGAAAAGTTTTGGAGGTTATAAAAGATGAAATGTCATATTTATTTGTGTTTATTTATTTATTTATGTCTAATAAAAATTAAGGGTTATTACATTCTACCCCTCTTAGAAAAATAATTTCGTCCTCGAAATTAAATAAACAAAGTAAGGAATATTTTTTTTCTCTTATTATTAGGACAACTTCTTATTATTCTTATTGAGTTCAAACTTGACTTACAGATTAGGCAAAATTTCTAAAATAGGAAGGGAATTGGAATTAATGGAATGTTATAGAAATTAATTTTAAAATAAGAATAGATATCGAAGAATGAATATTTAAATTTTATCTAGAATGTAAATCATTAGCGAGTAATGAATTTGGATATGAATCAAAATAAATTGGTCACTGATTAGGAACAATATACAAGATGTGAAAGAGTTAAATGAATGAAATCCAAAAATTTCGAAGAGTATTATTATATAAGTGTGGCAAAATTTTAATATAAGGATCCAAATCAATTCAAGTCACATGAACTGATTTGAGAAACCTGGGCTCTGATACCACTAAAATACCTGTCACGTCCCGCTCCCGATATACGGTATACGAGCACGTGTAACAGGTACCGGCAACATATTCAGTTTGAATATGCTAAAGCCTCAATAAATTTGCCACAATAATACTCAGTAATTACGATAGAAAAATTCAACAAAAGTTTGACTTTTCATTTATTGGAATGAAGTTTAGATACAATTGAAATAAAATAATAAAATTAAACAAAAGAAAGAAGGGAATCTCTAATCCGTTATGGAGCTTCAATATGATGTTTAAACTACACCAGATCCTGCGTCAGTTTTGGCGTGTCCATCGGTAAATCTGGGCATGCACACCCAGATCGTCAGATTGCGACCAGAATAAAATACACAGAAAGAATGTGAAATATAACGGTTATGTCCAAACATAATAATAATAATAATACAAGTTTTAGAAAATATGTAATAAAATGTCTGTAATAATGATGTCAATTGATTTAGGTTATCTTAATGTCATTTTAGTAAAGTCAACTCTATAACAGAGGTATTTTTGTCTAAAATGTCATGTAATTGGAAAAGCTAACTGATGGAATACAACTGTTTCGATTGTTTCCTGTACAAACCCAGGAAATGGTCACAGGATTGTCCGGTGCTGAGTCGGACCTGCCGTCAGGCAAGCAGGAATTATAATCAGGTATGATCAGCAAATCATCACGCACCCATGGTGTGCGAAATATTCAGTTGTACAACTTAACAAGTTTACAGCCGAAACAAAGTATATTTTCATCATTCAGTTTCTCCCCCAACCCAGTGTCATTTAAATATAGTACATGCATGTCTAAATTTTGGTTTTCATAACTTGTATATTGAATTTCGGGTACAATATTTCAATTAGATTTTGTTAATTTGTTAACAACATAATTTATAGAATCCGTTTTATATTTTATTCAATAAATCACAATTGGTTATATCAAGGACTTACTTATTTGAGATATCATACAGATATCGGCCAGGCCAGTGTATGAATGCTGGGAGGTTTTCCGTGCATTGCACGTTCCTTAATTAGAGAACCGACATACAAAACTTTTCTAGACACCGATATAGAATGATATTACAAACAATATTTTTCCGTGAATATAACTTTTATGTGATTTATCAAATTTGTATATATGATTATTCTAAAATCTAACTATACTATGTAATTTAAATTTAATGACAATTGATAATAGATTTTTGATGACAAGAAACATAATAAGTAATTGATAAATTCTTATAGAATAACAAATCAATTTACACAAAATAAACAACATAATTGAAACAACATGTATATTAAATAGCATGATTAGTGAGTCCAAAAATGAACTCACCTGGATTTTGTTTCCCGATGTCGCTCAATGGAGTAATCTACACATTAAAAATATTCTAAGAATATTAAAAACATATTAATATGAATTTAGATGATTTTTAGGGATTTTTTCTAATATTTATAACATACTCTAAATTGATTTTAGTATTAAGCGGGTCTGAAATTAGAAAATAGGTTTGGCTTCATTTTATTGGGTTTATAAGTTAATGGATGTTCTTTTTAGGTTATTAGGATTATTGAATAGTAGAGAAACTAATTTATGATTCATTTAAAATAATTTAATTCAATAAGAAAAAGAAAGATATTATCTAATTTCTTGTCAAAACGTGAGAACCTAAAATGTGGAAAGAGATGGAAGGAGATACCCTTCTCCGGTGAAGTGGTGGTAGCTCTGGCGGTGGCTCCTGCGGTGGTTTTGAAGGTGGCTCCAATGAGATGAGAATGTTAGAGGATGATTTTTAGAATGAGTGGAATGTGTTTTGAGTTAGGGATTTATATAGGATTGGATTTAGGAGTTATAGAATGTGAAGGGTTTTGGGAGTTATAGAATTTAAAGGGTTTGAGGTGTTATTGAATTTTAAGAGTTTGAGGAGTTATAGAATTTGAAAAGTTTTAGATTAATTTGGAGAGTTTAGAATATGAAAGGTTTTAGTTTAATTAGGGAGTTTAATTTTGAGAATTAAAGATGGGAGTTTCATTATTGAAATAATGGAGAAGTGAAGAGTTTGGAAGTTAGAAAATGAAAAGTTTTGGAGGTTATAAAAGATGAAATGTCATATTTATTTGTGTTTATTTATTTATTTATGTCTAATAAAAATTAAAGGTTATTACATAGTCGAAAGATGATTATGTGAAGCATCTTCGATCTATGCTGAATACGAAGCAAGAGCAGTATTCTGCATATGAAAAATGCATTCAAGAGCTTTAACATAGATTGGAGGATCAGTATGCGCAAGGGCAAAAAAATTCAGCCAAAGATGCATCTGAATCGGTCCTTTCTATCTTCAAGTCTGATGACTACAGGAAAGGTATGTTGAGGGATGTGCAAACCAACATGCCTTGCCTATTAGCTGTTTCTATGGACGAGGTGTCCTCTACATCTGCACTTGATCCACAAAACGATCTTCTAACTGAACAGACGTACAAACCAGGAAGCGAAGATGAAAACATGACAGATCTGGGAACTCACTTCTCAGAGCTGAGAACTTAGTTCTCAAAACTGAACTGAGAAATGTTGTGTTACTGAGAGTGGAGTTGTTCTTTATCCCAATTCATATTTCTTTTCCTCGATGGATTTGGACAACGGTTAAACTTTTGTATGGACATAATACAGCAAAATGTTGTGTTACGTAATCGTAAAAAAAAAAGTGAATAATTCATATAACAATTACAAGCGTAGGAGTTTTATTAAAATCATAACAATTACATAAAGATCAGCACTACATAATAATTATGCTAACAAGGTATAATCATCACACCAAAAATATTTACCATTTTCACCACCTCATCCATTTTCTCCATAGATGCAAGGTGATTTTCTATTATTCTCATACAAAATTCGAAGTTCTTCGTATCTTCTACCCACTTGAAGTCAATGTTTTAAATACCGGCAGTATATCGGTATACTATCCGGTATATTATTTTTTTTGTAACAAACAAGTCGGTAAGGGTTTTTTTTATCGTTTACCGTTTTTTGCCAGTATTGGCCGATATATCGGCCACGTGGCAATATATCGACCGATTCAGGTATGGAAAATATTGATATGAAAAATATTGGCCGATATTTGCTAATATCGTCCAAACGAATTTAATTTCTTTTCGGGTAAAACCCGTTAACCCTAACCCAAATGCGACCCGATAGGAAAGTTAAAAACCCACGATCGGATTTTTTTGTCAAAAGACGAAAACCCTCGATCGTTCTCTCTCTCCCTCTCTCCGCTTCTGCCAAGCCCTAGGTCTGATTTCTTTGCCTCTGACGAGGATTCCGACCACCCTCTTATCAACTCCCCGCACCCAAAATCAAATGCCGACCCTTTCCCATCAATCCCCTAGCTGATTTGCCGAATTTGTCGACTATTTCGCCAATATTTCCGAAGGTGTTAAACTCGACTCTGGCCAATACTTGCTTCGCCGGTCATTTTCGTCCATCTCTCTCCTATTCACCAGCCATATAAAGCTCTTTGGTAAGTCAATCTCTTTATTTCTCAATTTAACAAATTTATTTTCATGAAAAAAGTATTAGGTTAAAATTTGTTAATTTTTTATTTGAATAAAACTGGGTGTGATCACTGTGATGTCAATTTGGAGTTTTCATTGGGTTTTCAGCCCACTAATTCATTGAATCAGAGGGTCGATCACTGATTCACTGCCCCACTGATTCACTGCAGTGAATCAGTGATAGACCCTCTGATTCAGTGAATATGTAGGTCGATCACTGATTCACAGCGGTGAATCAGTGTTTTGTGACAGTGTGCGTAATCAATCAATATATGGCATGTGCAAGATTTCGGTAATTATTTGATTTAGTGATTTATTTTGGAAATAATTGTGTATGTGAAGTTATAATTTATGAATGATATGAATGAGTGAATTATTATGTGAAAAATAATTTGAATTGTGTATGTGAAGTTATGAATTTGTGCATGATGTGAGTGAGTGAATAGTGATGTGGAAAATAATATGAATTGTGTATGTGAACTGTGAAACTATGAAGTTATGAATGGTGTGAATGAGTGAATAACTGATGTAAATTGTGTATGTGAAGTTATAAGTTATGATTTATGAATGATGTGAATGAGTGAATTATTATGTGGAAATTAATTTGAATAGTGTATGCGAAGTTATGAATTTATGCATGACGTGAATAAGTGAATAGTGATGTGGAAAATAATATGAATTGTGTATGAGAACTGTGAAATTATGAAGTTATGAATGATGTGAATGAGTGAATAACTGGTGTGAATCAGTGACAGACTCTCTGATTCAGTGAATCTGTGGGTCGACCACTGATTCACGTAGTTAATCAATGTTTTGTGACAATGTGTGAATCAATCAATATATGCCATGTGCAAAATGTCGATAATTATGTGATTTAGTGATTTATTTTGGAAATAATTTTGTATGTGAAGTTGTGATTTATGAATGATGTGAATGAGTGAATCATTATGTGGAAAATAATTTGAATTGTGTATGTGAAGTTATGAATTTATGTATGATGTGAATAAGTGAATAGTGATGTGGAAAATAATATGAATTGTGTATGTGAACTGTGAAATTATGAGGTTATGAATGAGTGAATAACTGATGTGAATTGTGTATGTGAAGTTATAACTTATAAATAATAATGAAATGCGTGTTTGGGTGTGTCTCTGTGTGGAAAATAATAATTGGAGTATTTTTTTATGATTTTATTATTTAAAATGCTATACTTTAGCATATGATTATATGTCGCTTGGTGCGTTTTCAGATGTTCTAAATGGTTGGTTATTTGTAAGTAGAATGCAAATATGCAAAGGGAAATATCCTAAACTTGTTTTATGTATTTTAATACGTTCTATGGAGCCAATTATATGTTCATTCTTTAACCGATATGATACCGATATGACATTCCGATATTTAGAGTCATATCGTGATATCCCGTTAGATATCCGGTATTCGGTATGTAATTTAGCCGACCGGTATATCACCAGTATCCGATATTTAGAACACTGTTTGAAGTGCCCACAACCTGGGTTTCTCTGGCCCTTGTACGCAGTACATCTCCAGAAATCCGAATCCCGGTTCGGGCCTTGCCTACACGTCCACCTCCTAGCCGACAAACCACATTCACAAAGCTCTTCATTTCCATCCCTAACATGACTTGGATCTAGAGTAAAATGGCTAGTAGAAGAACCCATTCTTCACGAGTTTGTACAATAAATTCTTGGCTTTCGAATCAAGCTATGGGAGGAAAATATAGGAAGCCAGGGTTTGGATTTGGTGCAAAGGATTTGGAGAAGACAAGTTACAGGGAGGAGAGAGAAATTAGGTTTCTAGAGAGAAGAGATTATGAGTAGAGAGAAGTTTGCCTACCATTAGTTGGAGAGAACATTAAGGGAGAGAGATTGAGTATGAAGGGTTGAACCCAACTAAGACGAGACGAAGAAAGGAGGGAAAGAGAGAGGAAGGGAGGGAAATTAACTGTCATTTTCCTCCTTTTTATGTCCAGGCCCAAGGGTATATCGGGGAGAAAGGGGCAAAAAGTTAAGTTTCTTAACGAAAGGGATCCAGAGGGACTAAACCAGAGTAACTTAAATGTTTTGGGGGACTAATATCAAAATATGAAGTATTCAGGGATCGATATGCAACTATTTAATTATTAAAGGATTGATATGCAAAAATCCCAAAATTTTAATAGGGCAGACTAAGGATTAGCCATATTTGTTTGTAACAAATATGCATAAGAAATGCTTATTAGGCCCCTTAAACATTAAGGATGCTAGGTATTTCCTTGAACATTCATGTGTCTTTAAATTCATGTTACGTGGACCTGTTGAAAGCCTACCCCATGAAATGTCAGTGATTAATTTGGTTCAGAGATGATTTGTGCATCTCGATAGTTTCTGTAGTGTAACTATCCAAGGATGTCTACAGCAAGCTAAACTTTTTATAGCTGTGAGTCGTGAATTATGATGAACAGCCTTAAAAGGTCTGTGATTTGCATTAGTAGTTTTAGAGGAAAAGTCACCTAATTAGCTTGGTTGAAACTAGGAGGTGTTCCCCTGACATTTCTGAATTGTATTCTTATCAAATATTTGAATAACTTTGTGTATATAATTTGTGTAGTATGTATTATTGTATTATGTTTATGCTTCTTTATAAATCTACTAATGATCTTCAACTTTATGTAATTTCTGTTGTGGATGTGGAAAAAAACTACTGTTTTGGCAGTGGCATCTTTTAACTGTTGATTTGGCCACCTTTATCTTGATCTGTCGCTATCTGGATCCATAGACTGAAACATATTTGTAGTTCTTGTTATTAATATAACATTATAACTAGTTTAAAGTTTTAACTTTTCTCTGTAATTTTAGAAAAGCAAGTATAAGATCATTGTATGCTTTAAGATGAATGGTGCAGACCATAGAATCTTTTGGTAACCTTTGATTACTTCGTGTTGAAAACTAAAGGTTTTTTCCATCACCATCATAAGCTTTTCCATATTTTATATTGAAGTTTTAACCAAAAGGAGTTCTGAAACTTGTATTTAAACTAAGCGTTTGATGGTTCTTCTTTCAATGATAAAATTTCAGCTAGAAGTTGTTCTTAAGTTGTTATATGCTTGCTATCCAAGTCATTTCTGCCTCTTCATCATTGAAGATATTTTCATGAAACATCAAGTATTTAAGGAAACATGCTGGTAGTCACTATTTATGTTTCTATAATAAACTAATGTCTCATTGCTAAGGGTTGTAGCGTGCTAAAATATTAGATCTTACCTCTATTCAGTCAATAGCATTAGTAATTTCCCATTATTCCATCTTCTAGGAGGTGTTGTTGGCTTGGACATTTTAGCTTAGATCACGAATATTTAGGACGTCTTCTAGGAAATCAAGTTTAATGTTATTGCTTTAGATTAGGACTCGGAATTAAAAAATATAGTATTCTTGTTTGGTACGACTGAGATGTGGACTGGACTCTTCAATGTTCGCATTCTCAGTTCAACTCTATATAGCAGAGGCATTCCAACCCCATACTTTGTGGGATTATATTTTTTCTTTTTGTTGAGGGAATTTGGGAGTGTTATTCGGCTGCTCTTCTTAGTGTTGGTTTGGACTAATGCCCTACTTGAACTTGGATATGGTTTGGACAAGGACTTGAGGCTTTTAATTGGATTTTATTAGGGTTATAGGATAACTTGGACTAAAACTCGGACAATTTTATTAGAACTTACTGATGCAGCACTATTGCTTACTTTAGCTTTAAGATGTGTTAACTAATTAATCGTAGTAGTTAAAGTAATATAAGTAATTAGTTATATAATAATAATATTGTCAATATTTTATAATGAACAATAACATCAAGCAAGTTATATAGGTAGAGGCATACTTTGTCTTTTGTCTTGTCAATTCACCTTTTGTAGTTCAAAGTTGATCTATTTTATAAGCTTATTCCTTGGCAAATGCTGGTAAATCAGTATAGTTTTATTGAAGAAGCGCAAAGATCATAATTCATCTTTCTTAAATCAAGCTCCAAAATCAAATCTCAAATCATGCCCCAAATATTTCATAATAGGTAGATATATTTTAATGTGAAGATTAAATTTTAGTTTTTCTTTTTCTTATTTCGAAGCAACATCAACACAATTACCTTGGCACTATCGTTGAATTGTCTTCCTCCACTGTTGTTGTTGCTGCTGTTGCCACTTCTAATCTGTGGTGGCTTGCCAAAGTGTTAACTAGTAGCGACATTGTTAGCCTGAGAAAAAGAGAGATGAATTGGTAAAGTGTTACGAAAAAATCATAACCGACAATCTATTTATTATGAGTCAAGTACATATATTTATAAGTGTCTTAACACCATACAAATAATCCAACAGGCAATGTGGAACTAAATCTAAGCTAAACTTCAATTACAAGATAGTTTTCTAATATAACACTCCACCTAAAGTTAGAGTATAAATATTAATTATACCCAATGTTAGATTAGAATAGTATTTTGTATTTGGGTTTAGTTTGAATTTAGTACTATATCTCCTATTGAGTAGTTTATGTCGAGTTGAGAGATCTATAAATATATGTAATTATCTGACTTATGAATATTGAGATTAAGTTTTGGTTCTCAATACTTTCTGACATGGTATCAGAGCAGGTTTGAGAAATAGATGTCAACCATGCAATTCGATTACTTATCAATCTCAACCATCCACTCAAAAAAAAAAAAAAAAACTCTAGCTTACTTGTGGCAGCTTCCTTCAACCAAACCCCTAGCAGAAAGTATGTGACTTATGAATATTGAGATTAAGTTTTGGTTCTCAATACTTTCTGACATGGTATCAGAGCAGGTTTGAGAAATAGATGTCAACCATGCAATTCGATTACTTATCAATCTCAACCATCCACTCAAAAAAAAAAAAAAAAACTCTAGCTTACTTGTGGCAGCTTCCTTCAACCAAACCCCTAGCAGCAGAGGCGCGGCAGCAACAGAGCAGCGCAGCAGCAGCACAGCAGCAGAGAGATTTGCCTTGGACAGTCAGCAAATCTATTTGCCCGGAGTTTCTTTGCTCAAAAATCGCGACAGATCTATTGCTGCATTTGCTCAAACCACTTCACTATACTTTGTGTTCTTCATTTACTTTTTATAGCATCATTAACTTCAAGTGATTCATCTACCACTAGTACTACAATTACTATATATCCAAAAAAAATTATTGCTACTACTGTTAAGTTGAATGGCAATAATTATCTGTTATGGGCTCAGTCGTTCAGAGTATTTGTCGGTGCTCAAAGAAAAATTACGCATTTACTAGATGATCCACCAGATGCACACGATCCTCTATATTCTGATTAGCTTGTTAATGACTGTTCGTGATTACATGACTCCTTAATAATATGGAAAAAAAAAGTAAGTTATGGTGTTATATACTTGAAAACTGCAAAAGAGATATGGGACACTCTTAAAAAAGTATATGGCAATGAGAAAAATATATCACGAGTTTTTAAACTATATGAGCGTTTGTTTACTCTCAAACAAGACAAAATATTTGTATCCGAGTACTATTCTGCTTTCCGAGGCATATTGGATGAGTTTGAGATTCACCAGCCACTGGTTATAGATAACCTTGAGACAATATCGTCAGGATTTAACTGTTGCAAAATTTCTTTACGGATTTTATTGACCCAGGTGAGGGGTCAAATTCTTACTGGTGATAGTGTTCTATCCTTAACAGCAACGTATTCTTGACTCTTTTGTGTTTCTACTGGTTCTACTACATCAGCATCTCAAACTCTTGCCTCCAATGACCATTCTGTCCTATTTTCTGGTCGAGGACGAGGCCGTGGTCATGGTCGCGTTCGTGATTCAGGGGGAGGCCGTGATCGTGGTGGCAATTGTGCTCGAAACTCCGGTAGTGAACGAGAATTCCATGAATGTGATTACTGCGGTAGGAAAAATCACACATCTGCATACTGTTGGGAGAAGTATGGAAAATCAGAATGGGCACAAGCTACTACTACTTTATCTCCAACAAAAAATACTGCATCGACAATGAATTCTGCTAGCGCTTCGACATCTTCAATGATGTTTCAGATTCCACAAAGTGAACTTGACAGACGTCTCCGTGTTCAATCCACCGTGATCAGTTTGCATGTTACTCATGCATCCTTGTCAGGTACTGATACTAATATTGTTTCATCTAGCCAACCATGGGTTATAGACTCTGGAGTTTCCTCCCATATGACAGGTATTAGAAACAAGCTGGCCTCTCTACATTTTTCAGATAAATATCCCTCTATCCATATTGCTAATGACTCCTTTTTTTTCCGTTATTAGTAATGAAAAAGTTCACGCTACCAATTTATTAACCCTAAATAACGTTTTGTTTGTTCTCAATTTGCCTTTTAGTTTATTATATATTAACCAAATTACCAAAACTAATAATTGTTCTGTAGTACTTTTTCCTACTTGCTGTGTTTTTCAGGATCTCCAGACTGGGATGATGATTGGTACGGGACGTGAGTAAAGAGAGATGTATTATCTCGATGAGACATTACCTATAGGGTTTGCTGCTATCTCTAATTCCCTTTTACAGTGGCATCAACATCTTGGACATTCTTCTCTTCAAAGTTTTCGTCTAGTTGTACCCACTGCGACTGACATATCTATTTTACATTGTGAGTTTTGTGAACTAGATAAACATCATTGCGTCTCATATCCAAGTAGAATCAATCTACGTAGTAGGTTTTCATTTGAGTTATTCTATTCTGATATCTGGGATCCATGTTTTTCCTTTTTTAAGGGATTTAGGTATTTTCTTATATTTGTGGATGATTTTTCTCGTATGATATGGATGTATTTGCTAAGCGAAAGGTCTGCTATCCCTAGTATAATTGAATTATTTTATACAACAACAACAACAACTAAGCCTTTTAACCCAAGTATTTGGGGTAGGCTACATGAACCAAAAAGAGAATCACGTCGGATCGATCACTTTGATATTTCTTCTCCATTCATTTCTATCAAGTAACATCTCCTTATTTAAACCTCTAGACTCCATATCTTTGCGTATCACCTCCATCCATGTTTTTTTCGGTCTTTCCTTCGTTCTTTTAACTTGTCCTACATTGATAAACTCCCCGCTTCGAACTGGTGCACTTGTAAGCCTACGTTGCATATGACCAAACCATCGTAAGCGATTTTCTCGCATCTTCTCATCGATGGGAGCTACACCTACGTTAGCACGAACATCTTCATTTCTCACTCTATTTCTCTTAGTGTTGCTGCACATTCAACGGAGCATGCGCATCTCTGCACACTTATCTTATGTGAATGACGTTTCTTTATAGCCCAACATTCCGTGCCATATAATAAAGTTGGCCTAATAGCAGTCCTATAAAATTTTCCTTTCAATCTTAACGGAATGTTACATAAAACTCCCGTTGCCCTCCTCTATTTCAACCAACCAGCTTGTATCCTATGGTTAATATCATTATCGATCTCTCCATCATTCTGAATAATAGAACCCAAATATCTAAACTGACTGCTCATTTGTATCTCTTGCTTATCTAGTTTTACAGTATTATAGTCTATAGTCCGTCGTTTACTAAATTTATACTCCATATACTCTGTTTTAGACCTACTCAATTTAAAACCTCTAGATTCTAATGTATGCCTCCATAACTCTAACTTGGCATTTACCTCTTCTCTTGTCTCATCAACTAAGACAATATCATTAGCAAATAGCATACACCAAGGTATCTCATCCTGAATGGCTTTAATAAGCTCATCCATCACTATAGCAAATAAGAATGGGCTCAATGCAGATTCTTGATGTAATCCAATTGTGATAGAAAAATCACTAGTTAAACAACCATATGTTCTGACATTGATCACTACTCCATCATACATGTCCTTAATTATATCGATATACTTGATGGGAACTCTTTTCTTCATTAGTGTCCACCAAAGTATCTCTTGTAGAATTTTATCATAGGATTTCTCTAAGTCAATAAATACCATATGCAAATCTCTATTTCTCTCTCGGAATCGCTCTATAAGTTGACGAAGTAAATGAATAGCTTCTGTCGTCGATCGCCTCGGCATAAATCCAAACTGGTTCTCCGATATTTTAACAGTTTGTTTCAATCTATGTTCAATTACCCTTTCCCAAAGTTTCGTAGTGTGAGACATGAGTTTTATTCCCCGATAGTTAGAACAACTCTGAATGTCGCCCTTATTCTTATACAGAGGTATTAGGGTACTCTTCCTCCATTCATTTGGCATTTTCTTACTTTGCCAAATCTTGTTAAAAAGATCTGTTAGCCACCTCACACCAATCCCTTCTAGGTATCTCCATACCTCTATAGGAATCTCATCTGGACCAACAACTTTTCTTAATTTCATTCTCTTCAAAACGTCTTTTACTTCAGACTTTTTGATTCTGCGCATAAAACTACGATTCATCTTTTCACATTGAATAGTAAGATCTCCCAAATCTTGAGTAAAACTACCATTATATAATCTATCAAAATAATTTTTTCATCTTTCTTTAATCTCTTCGTCTCGAACTAGAACCGTCTGATCCTCATCTTTATTACACTTTACAGTATATAAGTTTTTAGACTCTCTCTCTATTATTCGAGCAATTTTATATATATCATTTTCTGCCTCTTTATTATCTAGCTTCTCGTACACTTGTTTATATAATTTAGTTTTTGCATCCCGAACAGCTTTCTTAGCCTCCTTCTTTGCTAGTTTATACTTCTCAAAGTTTATTCCATTATTATTATTATTATTCTTCTTCAAATCTCTATAAAAATCTCGCTTGATCTTAATAGCATTTTTTATCTCTTCATTCCACCATGATGTATCCTTACATGGTGGAGCACCGCCCCTCGACTCACCAAATATATCTTTAGCTATCATTTTAATGCAGCTAGCCATTTTGTTCCATGTTACATTATGATCATCATGGTCTCTCCAATCTGTTTCTTGTACTACTTTATGTACAAAAACTTTTTGATTACCTTCTAATCGCCACCACTTAATCTTAAGATCTAATTTATACTTAATTTTTCTAAGTTTCTGTCTAATCTGAATATCTAAAACTAAGAGTCTATGTTGGGTAACTACACTCTCATCTGGCACTACCTTAGCTCTATAACTTTAGCTTTCTCACCAATCCACTTAGTCTCCTGCACGCACAAAATATTAACTCTTTTTCTAATCATAATATCAACTAACTCTGCTAATTTACCTGTAAGGGAATCTATATTTCATGATGCCAACCAAAATTTATGTTTATGAGCTAACTTCTTTACCCCTACCCGCTCATTAAAATATGGGAACCCTCTTATATTTGACACCACATCCGGGCGCCGACGTAACGCATTGCTTGTGGGCGACGACCTAGCAACCCTCACACATTTTTCACTACACCCGGGCTCCGATGTAGCGCGTCGCTCAGTAGGGAACGCCCCAACGAAATTCATATTTTGGCTCATTTCATAATATGTGACAATATTTTACGTTGGCTGTTACTGGCCTACCACAACCCTCTATCCTGGCTTGAGACAGACAGTGCATAGCAATCAATTTTCTACATCTATTCATATTTTATGTACTGATAATGTTATGGAGTATATGAAAACTGATGTTTCTTTATTTTGTGCTAATAATGGAATTATTCATCAAACTTTTTATTCTCACACATCCCAGCAAAACGTTGTTGCTAGAAGAAAGCATAGACATATTTTTGATGTTGCTCGGATATTAATGATTCACATGCATGTTTTCAGATATCTATAGTCTGATGTTGTTCTGTGTGCTTGTCATTTAATAAATAGGATGTCATCATCTGTCTTGCATGGTAAAATTTCTTTTTCCTGTATTTATTCTGATATACACATATTTCCTCTTATATCCCGAGTATTTAATTATACGTGTTTTGTTGAAGATTTATCTTCTAGTTTGAACAAGCTATCTCCTCGTGCTATCAAGTGTGTATTTGTTGGATACTTTAGGACACAAAAAATATAGGTGTTATGATTCAATATCTATAAAGTATTTTGTCTCTGTTGATGCTATTTTTTTCAGTTTGCTCCCTACTTTACTTCCACATCAAAATGCCAGTTAAATACTTCTCTTCTTTTACGTCTATCTGTCTCTACTATTGAGATTGGACAAATATCAGTGTCTCATAAAGGGGATGAACATGTGACTCATAAAAAACCACTATTGGTTTTTTCTCGTCGTTAGGGAGTGCCTCCTTCCAACTCACTATCTGTTGCTCTGCCATCTCCAACTGTCGGTCCCCAGCAACTACAGTATTCTTCTACTTCTGTATCTGATCTTTATATTGCTCTTCGAAAAGATAAGCACTCTATTACTGCACATCATATTTCTCAATTTGTTTCCTATAATTACCTTCACCCAAAGTTTTGCCAGTTTGCCCTTTCTCTTTCTTTATTCTCTATCTCATGTCATTTCAGGAAGCAGTGTTAGTTTCTGTCTGGCAGTTGGCCATGGATGAGAAGATGCAAGGCCTTGTCTCTCGTAGAGCCTGTATTGTGAGTTGTCACTGGGTTTACTCTGTTAAATATAAACCGGACGGTTCCATTGATCGCTATAAAGCCCGTCTTGTTGCGAAAGGCTTTTCTCAAATTTATGGTGTTGATTATTTTGAAACTTTCTCTCATGTAGCACATTTGAATTCTATTCACATTCTCTTCTCTCTTGCTGTGAATCTTGATTGACCATTATTCCAATTGGATATTAAAAATGCTTTCTTATATGGTTATTTGCAAGAAGAGATGTATATGGAACAACCTCTAGGGTATGTTGCTCAGGGAGAGAATATAGTTTGCAAACTCAAAAAAGTAATTTATGGTCTTAAACAGAATTCTCGAGTCTGGTTTGAGAAGTTTTCCACTGTAATTGCTGGTATTGGATTTCAGTGTTGTCACTATGATTATTTTGTTTTTGTCCGGCATACTCGTTCTGGTATTATCCTTCTTGCTATGTATGTAGATGATATTCTACTAATTGGGAGTGATATAACAGGTCTGACTGAGACAAAATATTATCTTAAGTAACATTTTGTAACAAAAGAAATGGGAAAGCCGAGATATTTTCTTGGAATTGAGGTAGCTTATCATAAACACGGGTTACTTTTCTCTCAAAAAAAGTATGTGCTAAATTTCTTGGAAGAGACTGATCGCGTTGGGTGTAAACCTGCTAATACTCCAATGGAGTCAGATTTAGACGTGTGGAGTGAAAATAATATTTTGTATGAGAATGTCAAGCAGTATAGAAGAACGGTTGGCAAGTTTATCTATCTTACAGTCACCAGACCTAACATTTCTTTTATTATTGGGCTACTGAGTTAGTTCATGCATAAATCAAGGGACATACACTGGAAAGCTGCTATGAGAGTTTTGGCATATATTAATAACTCTCCTGAAAAAAGATTATTTTATTAAAAGTTATAGACATGTTAAAATCTCTGTATTTTCAGATGCTGGATATGCAGCAGATAAAGGAGATAGAAAGTCGACCACTGGATATCTTACATTTGTTGGAGGTAATCTAGTCACATGGAGGTGTAAGAAAAATGATGTAGTGTCTAGATTTTCAGCTGAGACAGAATATCGGGTAATGGCACATATTACGTGCGAATTGTTATGGTTAAAGAATTTATTGACTGAAGTTGGGTTCAACCCAAATGATCTTATGTCTATATACTGTGATAATCAGTCAGCTATTTATCTTGCTCAAAATTCAGTGTTTTATGATCATACTAAGCATATAGAGGTAGATTGTCATCTGGTTCAAGATAATTTGGTAAAGAAAATAATATATACTCCGTTTACTCTTTCGTTAGAGCAATTAGCCGATATTCTAAATAAAACTATATCACTAAGTGTGTTTTCTAATCTATGTAATAAGTTGGGTATGATTGATATTTATATCCTAACTTGAGAGAGTAATACTATTTTATATTTGGGTTTAGTTTAACTTTAGTACCACGTCGCATATTGAGTGGTTTATGTGGAGTTGAGAGATCTATAAATATATGTAATTCTCTGACTTATGAATATTGAGATTGAGTTTTGGTTTTTAATACTTTCTGACACCCAACTTGTTACACATATTAGAAAACACTGACTCTCTTTTCAATAGTATAAATTAACATGAAATAGATGAGCATCAGCAGCAGCAGTAGTAATAGTAGATAAATCACTTGAATCATCAGAGTATATCTATCATCACTATCACTATGGTAAGTCTTTATCCCACCATCGAAAGTTGATAGGTAGCAGTAGATAAACTTATTTTTTAGAAACAGTAGTAGATAGTGATAATTTTTTTTAGAAACAGTAGTAGACAAAGTTCTTTCTTAGAAGCAGAGTTGACAGCAGATAAACTTCTTTTTTAGAAGCAATAGTAGGCAGTATATAAACTTTTTTTAGAAACAGTAGGAGGTAAAGGAAGGAGCAAAAGATTGCATTAAGACTGGATTATACCTTTGCAATCGAGGAGGGACCAGTCAGAATCGCTGTATTTACGAAACAGAAACTGAAGCAGATGCAGAACCGAATTGGCGATGCGAATTGGTGACATAATTGCGGAGTCGGAGTCAGATTTTTCGTTGGAATCAGAGTCGAAATTGGAGCCAATTGTCAATTAGGATAGATTGATAACTGAGATTTATTTCATAAATCAAAACATCCAATCTATTTATTATGAGTCAAGCGCGCCGTGCGTGCGTGTCTCAACACCATGTCTCAATACCATACAAACAATCCAACAGGCGATATGGGATTAAATCTAAACTAAATCCAAATACAAAATTTTCTAATCTAAGATAAAGAAATGAGGAAAGAGGAAGAAGAGAGAGATAGAGAAGTGGATTAAGGCATTGATTTTGGGTTTGGTTTCTCTTTGTAGGGAGTTCATGTTGGAGATGAAGGAGATCTGGACCAGTAATATCAAGGAGTCCAATTCCAAATCCCAGTGTTTATGTTTCTTAGAATGAAAGTTGGGGCTAGAATGCTTATGTTGCATATAGTTGGACCAAGGACTTGGACTTCTAGGTCTCAGTCCTACCAACCAATAACACTGGATTGTAAAATTATTAAAATTTGTCTAACCAATGATATTAAACATTAGTCCTAAAAACATTGTAGTATAAGCTAAAAAAATCCATACCTATAATAGCCCCTTTCAGTCTATAGCAAAAGTGTGGTCGAGAAGATTTGTATTCCATCATTAACCTAGATCCTCATTTCTACCTTTCTTCACTTCTCCTTTTTATTCTTGAGCTGCCAACCTATATCTTCATTTCTATTGTTCCTCACATCTCCTCCGTCTCTTTTCCTTCAGGGACTGCCAGCATAGATCTTCATTTCTACCTTTCCTCACTTGTCCTTTATCTCTTTTCCTTCTTGGGCTGGCAGCACAACATCATCACCCAATAACTAGCAACGACAACTATAATTGTGGGGGTTTGATTTTGACATTGCTTCTAAAAAAAGAAGAAGGAAAATTAAGATTTTTATCTTTTATGAGATATTTCTTTCTTGATTTTCATAGATGTATGTACTGTTATCAATTTTTTGTGGGTTGGCTTGTCAACTTTTTTACGGTTTGATTAAAAGAAAAATAAATTGTAATCCTTCTTGTTCACTGAAGGTATTGTGACTTGCCTTCATTTTCCAAGGAAATAACATATTGAAAAGGAACAATTTAATCTAAGTATGTGATTCTACAAGATAAAAACAAAATAGGCATACGACTTGTTTCATGTTATTGTTTATTACTGAAATCAACAATTACAAATAAGCTAAATTGTAAAAATGCCCTATCGTGAAAAATCCAATAAAGTTATCCAATCAAAGTTGCCATACAGTCCTAGACTCCAATTAGAATCCAACCAAGAAATTCTAGTTCAATTCTAAGAATCAATGTTTAAAATAGCAATAACAGCAATGAAACGTTTTATCTCTGTTAGGTTATGTTACATATAGCATAACGAATAACGTAGGTTATGCAATTTCTTATTTATTTAATAAAAATAAATATAAAATTATATAAAATAAATTTTATAAATTGAAAAATAAATATAAAATATCTAAAAAAAGAATATAAAACCACTTTGTAATATGTAATCTATTATAATTTTATATTAACTTTTACAATAATTTTCACATTTATCTTCATAAATTATATTAAGTCTGCAACTGTAATTCCAGTCATCATCTAAACAAGAAAACAAGATTCTAATTTTTTCAATTCCAGTTATTATCATTGTTGTAATTTATAGTTTGTAATGTACAATTTATCTTATTTGTAATTATTGATTTCAGTTCAGTTAAAAATTCAATAATATCAACAAATATGATATTTCAGCAATCAAGAAGGAATTGCAAGAAGTGATCAGAAAATAATCGCAACTTAACAAGTTTAGCAATTTTATAAGTAATCAAACAAGTTAATAACTAATCAAATAAGAAAATTACAATAATTTGCTGATAATTAAAATAATTATCAACAATAATATAAAAATTGCTAAAAAAAATTGTAAATAACATAACATAACGTAATTTAACGTAACGTTACGTAATATAATTTAAAATAACATAATAAAACATATTGTTACAGTGCACTGAGTTATTTTCAGTTGTTACGTAGCACTGGTGCTCCGTTCGGTTACATAACGCAATATAACGAGTTTCATAATGTGTTATTTTCAACATTGTTGAGAATTTATCCAAGTAGGACATCAGTCATACGTAGGACCTAGTCTAAGCTAGAAGTCGAAGCCAATACTCCCTATGAGTGAGGATTCGTGGTAATGTTCAACAACAATACATAAATAGAATTGCTAGATGCATCTTGACATTTAGCATGATAGGTAGAGTTTTATTTTTATATGCTTGATATGACGGAGACAAGCAATCATAAGGTTTTCTCTAATATGTCGAAAGATTTAATTTATCAAAATCTAGTGATCAGAATATAAAAGCATGATAGGTAGAGTTTTATATTTATATGCTTGATATGACGGAGACAAGCAATCCTAAGGTTTTCTCTAATCTGCCGAAAGATTTAATTTATCAAAATCTAGTGATCAGAATTTAAAATCCAGGTTAGGAGATATTAATTTTAGTGAAGAGCAACGAGTGTACAAAATGACTGTTGTCTTCTAAATAGTGCATATTTGAGATAACTATTAGGAAATAGTACAAAGAGACTGATGATATTATGATATTTTAATAGAGTGTACAAGATTTAGATATTTTCAAAATCATGTTACCTCAGGAGCACATAGGATAGCTTGGTGCTGAAATTTTTGTGCAGTAATGGAGAAAAAGAAGAGAATTGTGCAGACGTGGAACCTCCATTAAGGGAGGTTCGGGAAGTGATGAACTAAAGTAACTCAAAAAGCTAAAACAAGTGATTTCTTAGGAACAAGTAAAGTCTTTAGGCTGCTTTGATTAAGTATTGTTTTAAGAAAACAGTTGCCTAGTATTGTAAAAACTGACCTGGGTGGTTGCCTAGGCAATGGCAGCCCCTAGGCTGCTTTGATTGAGCCTTAAACGCCCCCATTATGTTCTGGGTATGCTTAATTGTTCCTGGACCTGCCTAGGTCACTGATTAGGCAGTTTATTTGATCAGTAAGTGGGTTCAACCTGGTTTTTAATTTGTAATCTTTTAGCCTTTTAACAAAAAAAAATCCTGCTGCTTCTATTCATTTCCCTTGCCTGTCTATGCTCACTCCTCCTCCTCCCCTGCTCTTGTGTTCTGCTGCTGCTGATTCTCTCTTCTTCTTCTCCTTTTGCTTTCCTCTTCTGCTACTATTTCTTTTTTCCTCTATCCCTGCTGCTTCTGTTTCTTTATTTCTTCTGCATCTGCTTTTTCTTCTAGTTATTTAACACCAATTGAAGAAATAATATGAGGGAAAAAAAAAAAAAAAAAAACCTATCAGGGACTTAGCGCCTGGGGGACTTGGTGCTGAGTCTAGTGCCAAGAAGTGCCACTCACTTTTGACAACATTGCACTTGCATTGAAATTTAATCAGCCATAATCACTGTCTCATAATAAACTAGAACTGTGACAATCTCATCTTTAAGGTCCAACCATAATCAACCTGTGACTATTAACTTGCAAATACCGCACCATGAGTGGGCCAGTCATCTCAATCCTCATCGTCCCCGTGAGTTTGGACCTGAGCTCTTCGTGGGTGGTTTTCAATGACTTTTACATGATATAAACATGGCCGCTTCGTAGGTAGAATTTGTGGTCTTGTTTTTGTATATTACTGTTGGTTCTCGAGATGTATGTTTATGATACCTTTTCTGTACTTGGCTGTCTGTGTCTTGCAGCTTACGAGTCTCCTCAACACTCTCTGACTCTTATACAACAAAGGTCTCCAGTTCATCAAAGTAACCTCAACTTGATTTGCTTTCCTATGAGTCACATATCAGCTATTATCTCCCAATATAAATATGGTTTCAACCACAATGTTCTTCCCATCTCTCATTTCCATTTCCTTTCAACTTAAAAAGAGTCCTTTTCAAAGTATCAAGATCCTGTATCCTAACTGAACTCAAAATTCTTATAGATTTTTAACAACTTATGTTTAATTTTGCTGATCTTCTAATTTGATATTCCTTCATAATACTGAAAATTATATGAATACCCTGAGAAAGACTTAAAAACCAAAGCGCGATCTTACCAATTTTTTGATTGCGTCAATTGTTTTCAGTAGTAACTTGTTATTGTTGACTCTGTTATAATTGTTTTCTGTTGGAACATCCCTCATTTTTGAATGAATAATGAGTAGAAATCTGATGACTGTATTAATGTCTTTACTTTCCATTCTTTCTTCTCTTCCTGTATCTTGTGTTGTTATCCTCCTAGATCCGAGAGTTGGGTGGTGGAGTCTGTGGGTGACAATTCTGAGTAAAATAAATTAATTATAAAGAATACATTCTTGTTTTACATTTTTGGCTTACACTGGAAGGAGGTGAGTTGCACCACTGTGAACTGGGAATTCGCTTATGGCAGGCTGCTGATTCTCTACTTATAGCTGAACTATAACCAAAGACATTCCATTTATAGATTACCAAGCTGGCTTTCTTATATATTTGAAAGTCCACATCGCATGTTTTACTCTGCAATATCAGTTTCAATTTTAACGTCAATATCTAAAATAGAAATATTTGTTTTACTTTACTATAGTGTTGCGTTTTTCCTATATGCACTCTCAAGTGCAGGAGATTGTCAAGTAGTACTCAGTAATCTATTCAAGATTGTGCTTCACAGGGATGATATGCTTAAAGTTGTGAACACTTCAAGCGTATATTACAGTAGAAAAAGAGAAATTTGTTTGAAAGCATTTGGTTTAGTAAAAGAAAAAAAAAATGAACTAAAGTAGTCTATGACGATAAAATCAGCATGGGTGAAAAAACTCCACCTAAATCTAATTAAATTTCATAAAGAAATTAAAACATAGAAAGAAATTAAATCATACCGATTCGAAGACTTAGAATTCATCTCATCACTATTCGCTGAAAGGAGATTAGTTGTACATCATTTTGAAGTGAAAAATCATCAAATTCAATAGAAAATTCTCAAGAGTTTACAAACTAGACCTCCCAATCTCCCCATAATAGAAATTTTAAGGATTTTGCCAAAGTTTCACAAAAAATTCTTCTCTAAAATATTATTTACAAGTAGTGTTTATAACACCGTAGGCTAGGAGATGGTCTCATAATATTAGATTTACATGGAAAGACCTTTTTTATTTGAAACTCCTATTTCTATATGAAAGCCTGTGTTCACGTGTCTAGATTGCGCTGTGTCGGCCCACCTAGTGAAATGTACTGTCATCGATGACAACACTGTCATTGATGGCAACACTACCATCGATGGAAAATCGAAAATCTGTACCAACCGTAGGCAAAACCGCCATTGATCGTAGCTAGATGCCATCGATCGCAGCTAGGCGCCACCGATGGTGACCTGTCACTTATACATGTATGGATACTGATACGTAATTTTTCAGTTGTTTCTCCATCTATTTAATTGGAAACTCTATAAGAACATGTAAAAACACTAATTAAACCGAAATAATCAATCAAGTGAGAAATTTTAAGTATAATTACAATATGTCATTGAAATAAATTTCACACATAAAAATAGATTACGAGTGTATAAAAATTCATACTATCAACATACTTTTTACTCGTAATCATATCTCCTAACTTGAGTCTTTGCAAGTCCCGAGCAAATATATAATCAAGTTAAATCAATCAAAACTTCTCCAAAATTTAGAGAGAAAAAAACTAGAAAGAAAGGAAAAAAAAATAACTCACTTTGTAGGAATCACGATTGCGTTTAGTCTATGCAATAAGCTATTAAATCCCTCGATTTTTCTATTGGATGTGTATTGTCTCGCGAGAGTTTCCAGCGATAATACCCACAAAATCAAGAACGAGGGATTAAGGAATAAAGAAAAAAAATCAAATAAGGATAAGTGTAAAATTAAAAAAGCTAGAAAATAAATCCTACAATTAACAAAAATATTTTTAGTTTTCCTTCCTCAAGTTTCACTAATTTTACAAACTCACGAACTGATCTAAGTTTTCAGTTTTTAGCTCAACTTTGAATTGAGTAATCCTATCATCTCTTCATAATGATTTCCATCATATAGTCCACACCCTTAATACAAGATCATCTATTCCCACCCATGAGATCATGTTGTGGTCCATCTCAAAAAAGCCACAACTCCAATTCCAACAAGTGAATTGTCTTGCTCTTTTGGTTTATATATATATATATATATATATATATATATATATATATATATATATATATATATATATATATATATATATATATATATATATATATATTACATTATTTACTATTCTTGTGAATATCTATGATTCGTGAGCCACAAATACCAAATTACATGGCTCGTAAATACGATTTTCCCTATTTTTATAAGCATCTTTCTTGTGAATGTGTATGCTTCTCGAGGCACCCGTTTGTTTACTATTAGGGCTTGCTGTAGGAATTTTCTTTTTCATACCTTTTTATTTGTTTGCTATTAGGTTTTGCTGCAGGAATTTTCTTTTCATATTATACCTACACGCACGCACGCGTGCACATGCACACGAGTGCACACACGCCCATGCATGCACTCATGCACGCACGCACACGCATGCATGCACGCACGCACACATATATATATATATAAGAAGTATATATGTAATACACATGTTAATGATGCCCATGATATTCATGTTCGCCACGCACACAAACGTACACAGAGATATATAAGAACTATATATATAATACACACACATAGATATATAAAAACTATTCATGTTAATGATACCCATGATATTCATGTTTGCCACCGCCTGCGGTAAAGTAGATATGGGCAATGGTGGTTGATCAAGTTGACCTAGCTGCATCTTGCAAAAGGAGTTAAACAGCGGGAGGACTTCTTGTATCCGTTCTAGGCCGGATATTGCCAAAGAAAAAAAGATAAGAGTACTTTTCATTAGTTTAGGGTTAAGTTGCATCCCAAGTTCCGACGAAGCCTGAATACCCAAGAAATGAGGCAATAGAGGAATTACTCTGTTTCTCCAGGAGTGGCAAGCTACAGCGAGTTCTGAACTCGATAGATCCGCTGTGCTTGAAATGGTAACCAAGGGGTAATATTTTTTTCTAGGTCCATGCACAAATTTTTAAGGCATGAAGGCAAGTTCTTCCAAAAGCATGACCCAGTTTGAAAATTATGCCCTATGAAGGTGACAGCACTCAAGGTGTTCCTGCAGCCTGGTGATATGAAGGGTTCTCAAAGCCAAGGTTACTTCAAAGCTCACCTGTACTACCACGGTAGAGAGTCGCATCAAATAAGTAATATACTTAGGGCATTGGGGCAGCCACCGCATGTTAGTCTGTTTGGAGTGAAAGAAACATTGAGTTACTGTTTTAATTTTAATAATCCTTGTAAGGCCTCAGACCAACCCATACTACGGACCAGGGCAAACCTCCTTGAAGGTAGTGCCAAAGCTATTGCCACTAGGCTGCCTGGGAGAACTACAAGTTGGAGTCTGATGCTTCTACTTTGGTGGAAGGGAGGTTGATGAGCAGGGAAGCTCTGAACTGCCTTGGTTTTCAATGCTTTAATCATTTTTCACATCCTGTAAGGTCATAGCTTTGATCTACAGCATTTTTGTTAGGAATTCCACCTTTTTTTTTTTTTTTTTTTTGCATTTTCTGAAATGCCCTGCTGTAATCTCAGACTTATTTAGGCTGTGAACTGGTTTTTTATAATTTTACTTATAATTTTTACTTTCTATGGTTTCCTCCAACCCTTAAATAAAATTTGGGGTCAATAGATTTCAACAAACCAAAAATGACATCCCCACATGCACACGCTAAGAAGGATAAGGAAAAACTTGCGTTGAATATCCCAAAGGCTTACGAGTTATGTTTCATTTTTTATGTTATAGTAGTTCTAACATGGTTAGCAGATAGGACTCTACATATATTATTCCTTGTCTTTACTGGCTTATACTGAACAAGTTTATTTGGTAGGATCGTCCAAGTTCAACGAATTTAATGTGTTTTGCACTTCATTGATCCAGGGAATGATGGTTAAATTTGCTAGAAATTTTGCACGATTTATATCGTCAATTGGGAAGAAGCATGTTGTTGTTCTCTCTAGCTTAGATTCTGGAAGAAGGAAAATGCTTGATGCATCAAGGTATTTGAGCGTCTTGGCATAGGTTTCTCAGTAATTATGACCCAGTTCTATGTTCTTCTTTGACATTATGACCACCTTGTTGCAGTTACATGCAAATACACTATCTTTCAAGGGCCAGTGATGATGGAACTGATAGGAGCTGTGAACATCTAGGGTATAAAAAACTTGATGAATATAAACCTTCTCAACGACGATGGAAGCATCTTGCTTGTCTAGCCGAAGGAAAACCTGTTCCAGAAGATTTGCTTGACGTGGATGACGAATTGGTTGATGAAGATTATTATGCAGGCCTGCCGTTTGCTGCATTGTTCTCTTGTTGCAAGGTAATCTACTTTCGTTGAATCCTGAACTAATTTTAATTTCTCCATCTCCTTGGCTCAAACTCGCTTCATCCACGTAGGCGGAAGGCTTGAAAGTCACTTGTTTACTATGCTATTGTTCGGATGGGGACAACATACCAGATTCTTTTCAACTGGCTGAGGCAGCTTGCAAACTCGTGGGATTGAGCCCAGACAAATTTCACGGTAATTTCAGGACTAAATTAACTTATTTCATGCTCTTAGTTATTTTTTCAACATTTTTGGTTATTTTCTTATCGAACCCGAGGTTTGGGTTTTTATGTTTAATGTCAGTCTGCCTACTGAATTTCTGATGCTTTTCAGTATTCATGTTGAAGTTTACTTGTAGCATCTTCATCTCTTAGCATGACTAGTTGCTTTTATCGTATACTCAAAAGGCACAAACAATTGAAGCTCATATTCTCTAGCGACTTTCCAGGCAAGGAACCAGGAGGGTGTACTATTCCCCTTTCATGGAAGACCGTTTATGGACCACCGCCTGATTTGTTCAATTTTTAGTCTCGCACTGATCTGTTTATGTCAGGTGAGGCCAGTTTAAGATGCCAACGTAAAATTTAAAAAAAAAAAAAAAAAAAACGTTTTTGTACTACAATGCAATTCTAGCATGAGAATCCGTCTTAACCATCTTCATGCATATTGTTCTAAACTCGCATAGAATGATAGGAATTTTTATGTTGTGCAAGAACAACCGGTCATTTGTCAGAACAAAGTTACTTGCCATCTAGCTACATAACTTCTCTGATTACAGTCAATTCATGTAGTCTATAACTCACTCATTTATTAAATATGTACACAGATTGTTTGTTAGTAGTTAGTTTGCATTTGAAGAACCCAAGGGCATCTCAGCCCTATTTATGTGTATAATGGTACTGATCAGGTAGGTTTTGGCCCGATGAAGGCTGAGACCTATTAGGGGGAGCATCGGGATTTGTCGTTAAGCGGCCTAAACACAATCAGCTGGTAAGAATTTATCTATGTGCTATAGGTCTATTATCTTCTCTAAAAAGTCATCTTGATCACCTAACAGTCTGAATATCTTATGCTAATTACAATTATTATTAAGCATCAATAATTAGGAGCTTGGCAAACAACGGCTTGCAGGCGAGTCTGCTCCAAATTGATGGGTCTCCATCAGGAGTCGAACTCAGATCTTCTTGCATATTGGAGAGGGTGGTTTAGGTTGGGACAAATGCAAGATGTCATTGGGCTTGAGACTGCATTTGTCTTGTTGTTTTGGAGCTTAATAATCTGAGTCACTGAATTGCCTGAGAAATGTCTTGAGATATCCACGGTGATGGGATATAATCAGACAAGGCCATATATAAAATACCAAAGGTGATGGGATAATCACACAAGGCCATATGACTCTTCGTTTCTTTGACAAGTCTAAAAAAACGACTTCCATAAATACGTGTGTCCTACTTCTCTCTGGATTCTTCTCACATACTTGATCAGCACCATGCTCCCATTTTTCCAAGGAAAAGAAGGGAGAATGGGAGTTCAAGTTCTTCAGGTAGAAATTCGAATACTGCTATAAGTGATGTGTACGCTTGTTTAGTTCTCAGTCTTTGGATATGCTACCTTGCTTAAAACTAATTATGTTTAGGAATTTATTTTTATTTAAAACAACATGTGTAATTTTTCCATATAGCTCGTAGCCTTTTTGCTAGTCAAACTTGCAATATTTTTTTTTCAATTTAAACAAATTGAGTCTCCCATAATAAATTAAACTCAAAACCTATTATAATTTAGAGAGGGAGAGATGAACTCGTCACCTTTTACAAATTGGACAATGGTGATGTTGACAGAGACGAGACTCGTTCGTGTATAGCTCATAGTCTGATGCAAGTATAATTTGAACTATGATTGAACACGATCACCAACTCCGGCGGTTTTGCCTTACTCCGACCGTTACCGAAAACGGTCGGAGTTCGGTCGGAAAAAAATTTCGACGGGTATCCGATCGGAGAACTTTGATTTTCAACCGATCGACCAACTACACGTCCAAAGACAAACTCCATTGCCGATTCTGGTGATTTTGCCCAACTCTAACCAAAATCGATTGGAGTTCGGTGAGAAATTTTTTTCGATGACGGTCAGAATTTTTTACTCTCGGATCTGATAAAGAACTCTGATTTTCGACCGATCGACCAACTGAACATCTCTAATTTGAACCAAGTCCTTGTCTACTGCCTACAGCATTCAATGTGAGAGTAACAGCCTAGGAGCCAGGTGTTGAAATAGTTGTTCAACTGCATTCTTAACATTAATTCCTTTTCTCCTCCGTTCCCGCATTCCATTAATTAAACAAGCCTCAAAGTCAATACTAATATTAGCTTCTAATTAAAAAAAATTATCTAGCCTTCATTCAAATTCCTAATTTTTGTAAAACTAGAAACTTCATCGGATGCCTATTCTACACCAGCCGTTACTACTGACCAGGGCCAGTTGCTAGTATCATACTTTTCCTCTTAAGTTTTATTATAAGTTTGTTTTTATTTAAAATTTATTTATCTATTTTTGGATCCATCCTTTTCCTCTTTGAAAGGAGAAGATAATTGGGTTCTGCTGTTTCAATCCTTGGATAGTGCCCTCTTCACTGCAGCAATAAACGTAACCAACACCAACATATCCATTAACACACTCTCTCTCTCTCTCTTTCTCTCATCTCCAACTTCACAAGTACAAGAACTTGCTCTGATTGTGTGCCTCTTGCCTTGTTAAAGAAACATGATCCAACCATGACGAGCCAATTTCCAAACAATCTCCCTCTGCTTCTCTTGCTGCTGCTCCTCCGTTTCATCGGAACTTCCATCTCCGCCTCTGACTGCACCCGATTCTGCGGCCCCACCACCGTCCCCTACCCGTTCAGCTTCTCCCCCGGCTGCGGAATCCCTTTAAGCTGCACCGCCAGCACACCAAAAATCGGCCAGTTCCTCATCCGGAACATAACCTCCGACCGCATCCTTCTCGCCGTCCCCTCAAACTGCAGCCGCCCTTTCCACTCCGTCATCAAACTCTTCAGCCACAACTACGCCCCGACAAGAAAGACCAGCCTGCTGCTGCTCAGCTGCAGCGGCTCGAGCTCGACCGCTGGCTGCTTGAACTTGACCAACCTAATTTCCGACCGACTGAATCAGTCTACGTGCGAGGCAAAGAATGAGAGTGTCAGCTGCTATGCCAACGACATCGTCGGCGGCAGCGGAACGGGGGACTTCTTGCCTAGATCTGCAGTTGCAAATGGCACGGGTTGTAAGTTTTTGTTCACGGCGGTGACATACGAGGATGCGTATAACGTCACCGTGCTGGTGTTATCGGAGGTGGAGCTCGGGTGGTGGATGGACGGAGCATGCGGCCGAGAGTGCTCGGAGAATGCGAACTGCACAAGTTTGGTGTCGCCGGTGACAGGACGGGCCGCGTTCAGGTGCAAGTGTAGGGATGGATACGAAGGGGACGGGTTCACCGGCGGCCGAGGGTGCGTCAAAGGTTAGTGTTGCAAGTTTTGTTTGAACTGGGTAGATTAGTCAAGCATGGCAAGTTGAAATTTGTGATTAAGGACAAACTGGTCAGCGTCTTTGATTTGACCTTTAAGCGGACAATTAGATATTGTGGCTTGTGGAGGAATTCGAGCAAAAAGCATTACGGAACCACTGGCGACATAATAATGGAAGAACTGCTGACTGATAATAATAGAGGCAGGAGGAATTGGTGTTTGGCATGCTTATGGACAGTAGTGATTGGAATCTACGGATTCAATGGCTAACTTTTAAACTATTTTATTTAAAATTTTGAATTAAAAATAGATAGTTAAAGTATCATTAGCTATGACTGGACTTAAAGGCCGATTGATTCACGAAAAGTGATTTGAAAAGTTTATAAAGTAGAGAGAGAGAGAGTATACTTTCCGTTTTCTCGCCAACTTTCTTACTAGATACGGAAATTTGGGTATATGGATTTAATACTTTTTCTGCTAAATCTGACTGAAACCAGAGATAAAATGTTATTTTTGGGACAGGATATGATTGGTTTATGATAATTTCTCTTTAATTTCCATGAGCTACTTCCTATAATCACTTTCCATAAAACAATGGATGAAAAGTTAGAGGCAGTTTTTCATTATCACTTTTCATGATCATTTTTCATAAACCAATTAAGAAAATAAAAATAATAAGAAGTTTTTGACCCACCAATTTCCATTCCAATTTCCCTTTTCCACGATAGAACCAGCCCCTATTTTGGTTAACATGCTCGTCTCTCACAACTGAACAGGTACTAATTGACCATTCCTAGTTAGACTAGGATAATTAGCCATATTTATATACATATTAACTATGATCTGTGATTTATCATTTACTTATTATTTTCCTTTAGAGAATATTAACTTAACTGGTGTTCTCATGCTATCTGTTCTCACTGTTGGTTTTCTTCAGTTTCTACTTGCACATCCTCAGGCCAATGTGGTGGGTCTAGTAGAGTTAGCCTGCTTGTTGGAGGTAATCTTTTAGTAGAAAAAATTGCAAATAATACAGGAAAAAAAATACTAAATTTGTTCTCTGCTTCTGATTTCAGGGATCATAGGAGGAGGTTCAGCAATGGTAGTCATAGTTATCATCCTACTCCTTATACGGCGACGCTGCATCTCGTCGAAGCTCCGCAAGGCTCGCAAACGCTTACTCTCTGAAGCATCATTCAACGTTCCCTTCTACCCCTACAAATCCATCGAGCGAGCCACCGAGAACTTCTCCGACACCCATCGACTCGGTACTGGGGCCTATGGAACGGTCTATGTCGGAAGTATCAGCAACGGGGAGCTCGTCGCAGTCAAAAAGATCAAGCATCCGGAACCTGAGACCATCGAACACGTCATGAACGAAATGAAGATGATCTCCTCAGTTAACCACCCGAATCTTGTCCGGCTGCTAGGCTGCTGCATTGAGAGAGGGGAGCAGATACTAGTCTACGAGTTCATGCCTAATGGGACTTTGGCTCAGCACCTCCAGAGGCAGCGTGGCCCCGGGCTTCCATGGACAGTTCGGCTTGCAGTCGCGACTGAAACGGCTAAGGCCGTAGCCTACCTGCACTCTGCAGTCCACCCGCCGATATACCACAGAGACATCAAGTCTAGTAACATACTGCTAGACCACCAGTTCAATGCCAAGATAGCTGATTTTGGCCTCTCAAGGGCCGTCGCAACGGAGTGTTCTCATGTTTCGACTGCGCCACAGGGTACACCAGGCTACGTCGACCCGCAGTACCATCAGAACTATCACTTGTCAGATAAGAGTGATGTGTACAGTTTCGGAGTAGTGCTCATGGAGATCATAACAGGGTTGAAGGTGGTGGATTTTAGTCGGGCTCAGGCTGAGACTAATTTGGCTGCGATGGCGGTGGATCACATATCCAAGGGGAAACTAGACGAGATCATAGACCCGTTTCTTAAGACGCAGGGGGATAGTTGGGCAATGGCGTCGATTCATAAAGTGGCTGAGCTAGGATTCCGTTGTCTCGCATTTGAGAGGGACATGAGGCCGTCAATGATTGAAGTGTCGGATGAACTGGAGCAAATTAGGCTCAGCTGCTGGGCTCCCAAGGATGGTGATGTCATCGTGCCGAGCCCCTTCGACTTAGGTTCATCGCCATTGATGGGGGGATCTGACGGAGTACAGAGTGCGGGAAAGAGCAAGAGGTTGGTTCTGGTGAGTGCGAGGTTTGAGGAGAAGGTGAATTCGCCTGTTTCAGTTCAGGATAACTGGGTGAGTGATCAGAGCGCTCCGTCGTCAAGCAGCTTGTTGGGCCATTCGGGCCGTGCGACTGTAAGACTGTAACTGGCTGCTTCGGATTCAAATCGAGCAGATGAGTAATAGGAAGCTGTCAACAGTCAGAATGTTTCATTAAAGATTGTGCAGAGTTAGTCCCAGGAGTCTGCTGCATTATATCTGTAAGTACCCCCTTTTCGCTTACTTTTTGTCTGAGTTGAGACTTGAATACAAATGGTTCTGTTGGTTATATCACTCTCAAGAGTGAGGAGACTCGGGTTACATAGTTCCAACTTCAAGTACTATTATACTAACAAATACCTAGATCATACATGCACGAAATCGTGATCACAATCATCACAACAATTGTTCTGTTTTGGGACTGATCCCCATTGCATGCTTCATATGATCATTATCTGCAGAGTGTTTCTAGGAGATTGACTGAGAAGATGAAATACAAATCTTTTTAAGGTTTGAGAAGCTTGAACGAAGTTGACAATTGTTTAGCACAATAAAAAGAACATCTAAAATGTTCTTTTCCCTCTTCAAGCCAGTATTTGTTTTATTTCAAGTACTATATCCTGCTACGGGGAGTGTACTTTATAGTCGATTGATTGCTTATTGATTTGATTATACTTACCGAAAGAACACAAGTTAGGTTTGAATTCTCATCATCTAATACCCAGTATTTTTCATTCCCACATATATGAATCTTTATCATAGGCAAATCACATTTTTGAACTTTATAACTAGCACTCCATTTGAGTCGTTGGCCCAACACTTTCCCACTTATAAGCAAGGTTGGGCATTTGATAAAAGAACCTCACGAACCAAGTTTCAGTTACCAGTTCTGGCGTCGCGTCGGTCCTTTCTTTCATCACACTTCTCCATTTTTTCCAAGCCAAATTCGTGACTTGGTAGTGTTCAATGCTCTAGTACTGGAAACCTCATTTAGTATCCAAAAATTAAGCCGATGCCAAGCTTCTTTCGACTATACTAGTCATTTGAGAAACTCTGATCTGATATGGGAGTTGTATCTTATGACATGTGATAAAACCCAAACCAAACTAGGCGCAAGAGACATAAATCCGAACCAAATTAAGGCGAGTGATAAAAATCATTTAGTAACTTATCTTCATGTGTTTTCGTGTTGTCTCTTCCCCAGTTAGAAATTATCCATCCAAAAGATCATATCAAATCTTAATAAACATAAACTAGATGATGTTGTTAAAGAAATACTTCAATCAATCAGTTGACAGCAAATCAATTTATCAAAGGTTTAAAGCTCAATAGAAAGATAATCATAAATTTGTAATGTTTTAGATAGATACTCATTAATATGTATGTTTAGAGCATCTCAAACTTACATAAAAGTACATTCTAAATGTTTTTAAATTCGTAGAAGATTTTATCTTTTATCCTAAATTTTATTCCAGTTCTAGATAGCACATACTTCACAATCCTTAACTTTTCATTGATGCCTGATGTGCATATTCACTTGGAAATAAATAGTTAACGAAAACTTCTTCATTATAACATTTGATAGTCGAAGTTAACAGATTATCGTCCCCCACCAGAGCTCTGAAGTAAGTTACCATTTCTTGATGTATATTCATTTTCTCCTACATCACATATTTGTACTTATGCACATGGAATGAGTGTGTTCGGTCAATAGTCTAAAAAAATCTCAAGGTAGTTGCTTACCTTGAAGTATTTTGGAACTTCTTCATGATGCATAGTACGCATGGGGTTGTGGCGCAGTTGGCTAGAGCTTAGGTCTCATAGCTGAATTTGAGTTATCCTGAGGTCGAGAGTTCGAGCCTCTCTCACCCCATCTCTTCTAACTTTATGCAACCAATTCGACGATGTAGGACAAGTTAAAAGATATGGATTCGAGAGGTTTAAATGAGGAGATATTACTTGATAGAAATGAATAGAGAATGACTATCAAAGTGATCGATCCGGCGTGATTCTTTTTTTAGTTCATGTAACCTACTTCAAATACTTGGGATAAAAGGCTTAGTTGTTGTTGTTGTTCACGGTGCATAGTTTTTCATTAATCAGGAAGCATGATAATGCAATTACCAATCTTGACATAGGGATAAAAGCCGATGAGGGTTTTTTGACATTGGAAGAGTCCGCGACATGAACATCTTTCTCCATTTTCTCGGCACCTTATAATATCCTGTTTGTCAATAAAAGATAATAACAGAAAGGAAATATGCAATTACAAATCTGTAAAACATCAAAGAAGTATGAACAAAACACAAATCCATATTTTAATAAAGAAAGAAAAATAATCAAGGTAGAGCATCAAGGCTCACTTGAACATAAGAGACTAATTTGCACCTCGCTTTTCTTTCTCCTCGTCAGATATTGCAATACATTGAGAAAATGGATATCTATACATATGCCGTGGAGTTGAGGCATTGCCCAATGTGCTGGAGATACAAAATAAACTCAGAATTGATAAAATGACACTAGGCAGGACTAATTTTGCACAAGAATCACAATTGTATTTATATGTCTTGTGGAATCATCCAAAATTTGCTCCTTAAGCAACTATATGACACAGAATTTGGACATATCAACACGACCTAATGTCATTTCTCACCACAAACCCAACCCCACCTTGTTATTTTGCACAGAGCCGTCAGAGTTGAGCTTGAACTAGCTTCTACGCTGAGAATTCCATGATACCCACCTAGCCTCCAAGGATTTGGAGACAAGTCCCTTTAGCCCCGGTCAGAGAGCAGTAATCGATGGCAAATGGTATGCTTCTCCTTGGACAATCAAATTTCTTTAACTGCAATGACTGCCGTAAGAGCCACCCTCTTAGATCGAAAGGGTTCTAAATCAATTAACAGCATATTTTAGCCCTTCCAAATTTCCTAACTAGTGTGTGTGAGGACCGACTGGAAGAATTTATGCAAGATAGGTACATCGAAATTCCATTCAAATAGTAGGCAGCCAATCTTTCCAAAATATCCAAGTAGAATGCAGGCTCAGCGGTCACACACGCCCAAACCTCCTCAAAGAGACTAGGCGGTTCAATAACTCTTTTGTGGCCCCGCACCGAGGGCAAATTTGGACAACTAGGGATTCCATGACGACACATTGTAGGGGAAATTCTATTTGCACCCGGCATTTTACTCTTGACGCACGGTTTTTAAACTTATAAATAATTACAAGTTTGCTATTATTTTTTTGGAATAAATTACCCTTATAAATTCCAAACTAAAACTTCTTAAAATTTGGAACTACGACTCATCGTTTTCCTCCTCTATTTTCTCCCTAAAACTCTAAATAATTTTTTTTTTGTATTTAATAAAAACACATCTCCTGGAAAATCATCAATTTAATTTTTTAACCCCTTAAAATTTTTGCATTAACGTTCATGAAAAGAATAGAAGAATTTTAAATTTTTTGATTTCACCGTGACAAGTGAAATTTGGATTTGGAATTTGAGTTTGAGTTTTTTTATGCAAATGGAAAATTCCAATATGCAATTGGTTTCAGAGAACAAATCTAAAATACGATTTGAATTTTTTTTTTTAAGGTTTCATACGTATTTGTTTAAAATTTATCGTTAATTATCTTTCTTTTATGGGGAGATTTCGCTTGCTGGTCGGATATTAATATCCGACCAGCACGTTTCTTGGTCGGGTATTAATATCCGACCAACACGTTTCTTGGTCGGATATTAATACCCGACCAAAATATTTTTGTGCTTTTAAATTAACATCAAGAGGGATATTTTTGAAGAAAAAAAAATTGGGCGCAAAGAGTAAAACGATAGTATTTTAAAATAGGAGTTTGATGTAAAGATTATTTAGGGTGCCAAGAGTAAAATGTCGTGCACAGAATTTCCCCATTGTAGTCACACACCGAAACATAAATTTCCAAGTACAAATACAGACTTGAGGCACCCCAACTGACTGCTACACCCATTAAATTAATAGGGGAAACAAACTAATTAATGTACTTAAAAATAAGGAAAATACTGAGATCCTGCAAAGCATACCATGCGACATAATTAAGTTATCATTAACTCGACAAGGAATTAGAATAAATTTTATAGTAGCCACAACAGCCAAGTAGAGAAGTTGCCCTAACTTAACTCCATCCCGCTTACGTTCCTGCACAGCTAAGATGGCTCACAACACCGCTTGGAATAATCTCAATAACATTCAAAATTGAAGTATCCATCGATATTGGCAACTCACGAAACCATGGATCCTCTAAGATTCGAATTGCCTGTCCTCTTATCACCAACCATGGCCAAATGTCTCCACACTGCTTGAGATTGCACGCCATGCTCACTAAAAGGTCTGCCTCTTCTATAAGTCCCAAAGAGGGAAGGGACCTTATACTAGAATTTGACCATTCCCGACCACAACGAACTTGATCCATCAAAACATTTCGCCAAAAGCTTGGTAAGACACGCTCTTTGAACAAAATATCATCTCTAGATGTCAAACTCCCCCTCCTTGTGTGACCTACAGTTCTTATTCCACATGATCAGAGACAAACCATGAGACTTGCCATTCTACTCTATAAAAAACGATGGAATTCCTTCTCAGAGTATCAAGAATAAACTTCGAAACCAACTCTTTAACAAGCACAAATCTTGGCATAGCCATCAGAATCAGCTAGAGTAATAGTTTCCTAACTGTAAAGATAGCATGTCACAATTCCAGCCACAACTTTTTTCTTAGAGATTTAACTCATCAAAGTAACTCATCGGGACACTCTTATCTCCAACAAAAATATCTAGGTACTTGAATAATATAGTATCCACACGGATTGATAGAAATCTGGAGACTCTCTACGGATTCTAATATCCACACCTTTGCCAAAATAGACAATAGATTTGGAATTTATGACTTGACCACTCGCTTCATAATATCTGCATAGTACTTGCTTTAGAACATTGGCTTCTTGTAGGATAGCCTAAGCCACAATAAAGCAATCGTCTACAAATGAGAAGTGTGTTACTGAGTCACAAGCATCATTAATTGTTGCTCCTACTAATTTATCCATACTCTGCTCACCCTGGATAGAACTTTTAATGCTAGATACATTGGTTGGGAGCATTTGCGATGCAAACCCATAGTCTACATGGGTGTCAGTCCCAATGAATTTTGAAATATAATTTTTGTAATTTACTAACTTTCTTTTTTGTGTTTGTCCAAAAGCATTTAAAATATTTCTTTTTTTTTTGCATTTGTCAAAAAAAAAATTTTAAATGATTCTTTAGGATATTACATTATTGAAAATGGAGATTTATAAAAAAATTTTAAATTAGAATCAACCTCACTAAAATTCTCCATCTACTTGTCATGGAAGTACAATACAATATCAATAGTTAAAATAGTTTATATTAACCGTAGATTCTTCACTAAAAAAGTTCAGTTATGATTACTTTTTGAGTTTATGAGAATCATTATAAACTTTGTTTATTTTCATATCCGATGTGGGACTATTAAATAGGTGCATTATAAACTCTTTGGAAAATGATATAGAACTAGGCTTGATTAATTACCCAAGTTAAATTTTTCAATCTTTATTGCTGGAAATTGAATTTGAAAGCATTTTTTTTAAGCATGGAAAGTTACTAACTGGGCTAACCCATTTTCATGATTTATTGCCACTTGACATAATACTTGTATGGGCAAATGTTTGTGATGAGAAAATGATCTACATGTACTTGAGTTAGCTAATAATGCAGTTTCACTCTGGTGCATGAATTCATAGGTGCATGAGTCGTATTATCAGAGACTTAATTAGCCCAAAAAAAAAAAAAAAAAAGAAACCTGCATTTCTAACATCAACTCTATTTGCAGCTATATAGATGTGTGAGTCTACTGATAACACCCTAGTTCTCAAGGGTATTTCCACAGAAAACCATTATCTGGTTAACTTTGGAATGAGATTCTGGGTTTATCAAGTTGGTCTGCAAACAACTGTTGCATTATTGACATTCAATAATATAATAAGGAAAAGCAAAATTCTTTTTAAAACTGTTCATTTTAAAATTTTCAAATGTTTTTTATCCTTTTTGTCCATTGGAATCTCTCCCAAAGGCATCTGCTCATGACAAAATGGTTAGCAATGCTACTACTAGTCAAAATCATCCACAATATACCACGGTACAAGAGAGCAAGACAGAATGAGTAGGAAATCAATGGGAGTGAGGATATTATATAACCTGGCCAGGCCATATAATTACCAAGAATAAAGACTCTCAAAATTTGTGAAGATTATCCCAACTATACTAGAGAAGAGAGAAATTGTGTTACAAGGTGGATTGTTAGCAATCTGGGAAGTTTATATGGGTGGTTTGCATTTTGCTTCAGTCTACAATAAGATAGAAAAAGAGAAGCACTGCAAATGTCGTCCCTGGCCTGGAGTGACCATTGAAACTACGTCCGCAACAACATCAGGAAGAGGTGAAGACAAAGCCCCACTTTCTGTGTAATAGGTTTCCTTTTTATGTTGATCGTTTACTTTTGTTACAGAACCCTCTAAGATTTTCAGGAAGTAAGGCTATAGAAGGATAAATTACTATCGTAAAGTTTAGTTTCTCATTTTTAGATAAAATGACTATTCAAATTTCTAATAAATTGGTAGCTTTCCTCCTGAACTTCTTAAAGCATCTCCATAATTCCAAAAATATTGGTCAAGGATGTAAATGTTGGGTAAGAGATGACTGCAGGAAAGGGGATGAAGGCTTTAGCCAAATGCTTTCACCATACTAGAGTTATACCTCTCAAAAATTCTCAATTTTCAAGAACAAAGTGGACACGGCTGAGCACAAAAATGTCAGCATAAGCAGGCAGGCTTGAGAGCCTGTTCCTATTAGTTTTCATATTTTGGGTATGTCTAAACTTGAGATGTTCAGTATCAACATTAAGAAATCAGTGCCTTGTCTGTTTTCTTCGCCTTGTCTGTTTTCTTCCTCTTCCGTTATTTTCATCGCCCGAGTTGTTCCATCAATTTTGGTTCAGCTAAGTAGCTAGATTAAGTTGATGCTTTGAATGTGGAGGGGCTGTATACTCGAGTTAGGTCTATAATTTGCTTGAAATTGATAAGTAATGTCTTAGAGAACGCTGTATACAAATCCAACAGGTATGTATTGAGTTGGTTTCTAAGAAAATTTACCAATCAAAACTAAGCAAGCTACTGAAGAAGGAAATTACTCTGAAAGAGAGCAAAGACATGTAGAATATGCGCATCTGCAACAAGCTGGGATAATAAAGCGGTTCTCCTAAGATCAGAAGATCCACAAATTCCGAACGTACTAACATCTACACATGTACTTCAAAGTTCATAGGCTCCCGAGATTACAGACGATAGTTACAGTTAGTCAATTTATAAACCATTTTCAGCCATTAAATGAAAGATCGACACTGATCTGCAGATGAAAATGGATTAAAGCCACTATCTTTCAGTTATTCCAAGAAATTTGTCCACGGTATCACAGGTATAATAATGGTGTCAACTAAGCTTAATGAGATATACAGCAAAATAATATGTTTAAACTAAGGAAATCATGATATGGCCGGGAATTCATAATATTGTACCTTCCTTTGACATTCCAGAGACCTCGTTCAATCATAGTTATCAGGATAGCAAGAGCTTATCGTAGAAGTTTTGATGATATCAACAACGTGAAGCCATGATATTCCTCAAGTGATCTGTTCATAGGCATGTAGAAAGATTTCATTGAATAATTCATATAATATGATTTAAAAGAAAATGGTATATAAAGTTTTAATGGAGGCAGGCAGCCATAGAGTCCAGGGCCAATCAAAACAATTTCATTGAGTGCTTGTATAGTTACTGGACAGATGGTATGACATAGTTCAATGCAGGTGCAAGTTGCAATACCATCACCTTTACAGGGTTTTGATTTGGCTGAAAGGCTCGTCTTTCTACTCTCTATCTCCAGATAATGTAAGCTAAAGCTCGTACTCTTTGATAAATGTGCAAGGATGGCTACGCCTTTATAAATGTGCAAGGATGGCTATACGGACAAAAGTAATATTGATGGAAATCAGATTTGATTTGGAAGCGAATTTGAGTAGATTTGGATCTTATTTGGATTTTAGAATATTTGATTGGATTCTGATTTTATTAAAATTATGATTTTATTAGGATTTTGGATTTTAGTAGGATTTTATTTGTTAGAATTTTCCTCTCTCTATATATATATATATATATGAGAAAAATGGAAATGAGCTAACAGCTCACGCAAGTTACCTGAGCTGCAGTTCATTTCCACTGCTTTCAATAATATTTTAAAAAAGAAAATTAGAGATTATGATCTCGACCCCCTAGGGTTCACTCATACCCAATTTCTTGGGTTTTAGTTTTGATTTGGCTCTCCATCAAGTTAACACAAAATTAACGGTTTTCAATGAATAAAAGATTTTGTATGCACTTGATGAAAGGGTAAATGAACTCTAAAATTTATGAAATTTAATCTGAAATAAGTTAAGAGATAGAGATAGTAATTGTAAAAAAAAAAGAGAAGAAAAATCATTGGATCATTATAGTTTTGCCGCTAGCTCACGTAACTTTTCCTGAGCTGGCGGCTCACCTACAGTAATATATATATATATATATATATATATATATATATATATATATATATATATATATATATATATATTACTGTAGGTGAGCCGCCAGCTCAGGAAAAGTTACGTGAGCTAGCGGCAAAACTATAATGATCCAATGATTTTTCTTCTCTTTTTTTTTTACAATTACAATCTCTACCTTCTTAACTTCTTTCGGATTAAATTTCATAAGTTTTAGAGTTCATTTACCCTTTCATCAAGTGCATTCAAAATGTTTTATTCATTGAAAACCGTTAATTTTGTATTAATTTGATGGAGGTTCAAATCAAAACTAAAACCCAAGAAATTAGGTATGAGTGAACCCTAGGGAGTCGAGATCATAATCCAAAAGAAATTTTTTTTAAAAAATTATTGGAGATAGTGGAAATGAACTGCAGCTCAGATAACTTGCGTTAGCTGTCAGCTCATTTTCATTTTTCTCATATATATATATATATATATATATATATATATATATATATATATATATATATATATATATATATATATATATATATATATATATGAGAAAAATGAAAATGAGCTGACAGCTAAGCTTTTGTATTAAGTATGAAGGAAGATTAATAATATTTTGAAAATTTTGAGAAATTTCTGGCGTGGATTTTGCTGAATTAAATTTTTTCTCATAGATTCGTGGAGAGTGGGTGTCGATTCGCCTGGGTGGATTCCCAAACCCCTGTAAGTTCTTCCTGTTATTCCCCAATTTTTCTAAAAAAACCCTAATTCTCAAATCCTAACTCAAATTTCGCATCCGTTCTGCATCAAACATTGTAGCATCAAAAGACTAATTAAGCTTGGTTCTATTTGATAAATGTCCAGGGATGGGTTACAGCCAAAAGCAACCTTGTGGCATCAAAACACTAAATTCCCTGTTATAGTCGATAACTTTCAAAATAGTTGTCTATAGGCTATGCAATAGTTCATCTTTACTATTTAATATGAGCATCTTGTGTGTGTGTATATGTGTATATGCATGTGTGAATTTACATAAGTATGTATTTATGTATGTTTTGGCAATAGCAAAAAATTAATTCACTCCTTTTAAAACGACATGAATAATTAATAATCTTATAAAAATTTCTAGGGTTCAATACAATAACTATCCCTGTACTGTTGAGACTGTGTTACCCTTTATAATTTTTTCTTTTCAAGAGAGACCCTCGATAGTACATAGGTAGTTTATGTAATTAATCCAAATTTCTAATACCTGTACAGTAAAAGGCCAGGCCAAAATCCTCATCTGGGCTTGTAACAAGTAGCCATATCCTTTTACGCTTCTACCAAATGGTACACTCGTCGTGTTGCAAAGAATTACCTTAGTCCTAGTGATCTACAAAGACTCAGAACAGTCATAAAGCAATACAACTGCTAAATATAATTATACTAGCACCATAATGTCACTAACACAAGGAGATTTCATTGCCCCAGCTGTTAAATATAATTATACTAGCATCATAATGTCACTAACACAATGAGATTTCTTTGCCCTTTCCATGTAAACAATTGGGCTCTGTTTCGCATGCAAGTGGAAACATGACACAAGTTCACCTGGAAGCAATTCAAGCTTTGTCATGTTTCTTTGTGCATGGTCCTTATGAGGTGATCCAATGATGAAAGCTTACTGCATGCAAGCTATGAGTCATGCACGGCCACTTATCAGTCCTACAACCAAATGATTCCAGAATCACAAACCTAATCAATTGAAAGGTACAACACTATATGCAATCTTAAAGTTGAGACAAAGCCAACCCTCTTTTGGTCTCCACAATGGAGCTCCTCTGGCTTACGTACATGGACTTTTGACCAAGTATCCAACAAAATAAGATAACATGAAGCTTGAAAACATCAATAATGCAACTATAAAGGCATTTTTAAGCTAAACAACAAACACTTTCGCAGCCTCATGTGCTGCCCATGAACACTGGGTGGGTGGTGGAATATTTAGTGCAGTAATGGCCTCATGATGCTCAAAAGGGGAAAAGAGAATAACCAAGAGCAGTTTAAAAACTCAACAGCAGGTCAAAATATTTCAAGTTTTGGACTTCACGACAAATTACAGTAAGAAAATGCAATAAAGATGCAGACAACGACATAGTTTGGTCGGAGCATTAAAAGGCATAGACGGGTGATCAAAAAATTACCTCAGTGAGATTCTCGGTGTTTTTGAGTAAAACCTGCAGCAGAGATTTAAACAATTGGTAAAAAAGTTGGCTCCTTTTCAGGTGTGCTGTTCAAATGCTCTGTCCCTCTCGCTCGTTTGGAATCCCCTTCATTAAAAAAAAACCTTCATTTATCTAATAACAAGCTACAGTAGATCAAAATTTGCTGAGAATTTTATGAGTTTTTGAAGAATAATTCAGAAAAAAAAAATGGCGGATGAGAAGATGGGCAGCAACAAGAAAGGGCAAGCTTGGTTCTGCACTACTGGATTGCCCAGCGACGTCGTGATCGAGGTCGACGACATGGCCTTTCATCTTCACAAGGTAATGAAATTCAAAAAGATGTAAACTTTATACAGAATTTCAATAATTTCTGCTGAATTCTCAATCTTTTGTTTTGTTATTAGTTTCCTCTAATGTCAAAGAGCCAGAAGCTGCACAATATAATCACGGAGCGAGAGCAAAACCCTAGAACACGAGATCAAGAAAACGGCGGCGAAGACGACGAGGAGGAGATCGAAGAGGTGCAGACCCCTCACATCTCGCTCCCGAACTTCCCCGGCGGCTCCGAGACGTTCGAGTCCGCCGCGAAATTCTGCTACCACGTGAAGATCGACCTCACCGCCGGCAACTCCCCAGCGCTGCGGTGCGCGGCCGAGTACCTTGAAATGACCGAGGAATTCTCCCAAGACAACCTCATCAGCAAAACCGAGCAATTCCTCGCCCGGTCCGTGTTCAGGAGCCTAAACTCCTCCGTCAAAGCCCTAAGATCTTGCGAATCCCTATCGCCGATGGCCGAGGAGCTCGGCATCGTGCAGCGCTGCATTGATTCGATCGCCGGTCGAGCGAACGCCAATGCATCCGCTGCCGCGACCTCAATCTTCGGCTGGCCGATCGCCGAGACCAGCAGCGGGCGTGATCGAGATCGAGATCTTAGGGATTCGATACGTCGGAAGAGCGCGATGAACGACGGTAAGGGCGGCGGAGGAGCGGATCTTTGTTTCGAGGAGCTGTCGGCGATCAGCCTGCCAATCTACAAGCGAGTTCTCGCCGCCATGAAAGAGCGAGATCTTAGCTCGGAGATCATCGAAGGCTCTCTCATCTCCTACGCGAAGAGGTCGATCCCGGGGCTATCGAGATCGAACCGCCACCTCGCTCCGGCTCCGTCGACGTCGGAGCCGGAGCAGAGAGAGCTGCTGGAGACGATAATCACGAACTTGCCACTGGAGAAGAGTCCCATCGGATCGAACACCACCAGGTTCCTGTTCCGGCTGCTGAGGACGATCCACATCCTCCGAGCTTCGGAAAATTCTAGAACCGCATTGGAGAGAAAAATCGCCTCTCAGCTGGAGCAGGCGACGCTGGACGATCTGCTGATGCCGAGCTACTCGCATCTGGTCGAGACTCTGTACGACGTCGACAGCGTGGAGAGAATATTGAACTATTACTTGGAGGAGGAGGTGATAGTGGAGGCGGCGAGGTCGCCGGCGGCGGAGGGTGGGAGCAGCGATGGGATGGTGAGGGTGGGGAGGCTGGTGGATGGGTACTTGGCGGAGATCGCGTCGGATCCGAATCTGAGGCCGGAGAGGTTCTGTGAGCTGGCGGTGGCGCTGCCGGATCGAGCGCGGGTTTATGATGATGGGCTCTATCGGGCCGTTGATCTCTATCTTAAGGTGAGTTTAATTTTGGTATTTTGTCACATAGAACCATACTTTGAAATTATATTTTAGCGGGTTGGTCCCTTAAATTGGAGTTATTATCAATTCGTTTGAATTTGCTTGATTGAGTGGAGTAAAAACTTGATATTTTATCTTAGGGTTAGTTATAGAGATGTTCAGTCGCTCGATCGGTCGGAGATCGGAGTTATCCGATGTGATCCAAGAAAGGTTCGACTTGCTATCGAAAAAATTTTCCAAAGAACTTCGTTCGGTCTGAGTCGGGCGAAATTACCAAAGTCGGCGGTGGAATTTGTCTTTAGACGTTCAGTTGGACGGACTGTCTGAAATCGGAGTTCTCCGATCATAGCAGCAGGTTTCGACTGCCGCCGAAAAATTTTTCCGATCGAAATCGATCGGAGTCAGGCGAAGCTGTCGAAGTCTGCAGTTGTGTTCACCCTAGTTAATTACAGAAACTGTCTCTATTATTAATAAAAAAAAAGTCCACATAGAGACACCAATAGGAAGTATAAGGGTAACAAAATTTGTTATTATTTATGTAAAAATCGTTTATGATAGTTTAGTTATGTACAGCATAAATCTACAAATGTACTAGTTTGACAATGAGAATTTATCAACATAAGATAAATTTAAAAAGTGAATGAAGATAAAAAAAAAAAAACACGGATGGAGGTGATATGAATAGAAATGGATGTTAGAGGTTTAAATGAGAACGTATTGTTCTATAGGAATAAGTGGAGAAGAATCGTCCATGTGATCGATCCAGCATGATTCTCTTTTGATTCATGTAGCATGTCCAAGTAATTGGGATAAAAGGATTAGTTATTGTTGTTGCATATGTTACCCTTACATTTCTATCAGGAATTCTTTGAATATCAATCATATACTCCTAGTAGTACATGAATACATATGATAGTTGTTACAATTAACCCATTTCTTTTAAGAAAAACAGATTTTGCGATTTTACTTGATAATTTTATTATTTATTTATTTATTTGCGTTTATTTTATCAATCTTGCATTCTTAGCTGCCTATTGGCAAGGCTTGGAAAGGCCTTCAGAGTCTCTCCCCGAACTGATTCACACAAGTCCCAACCATCTAATTTTTCCTTTACGAGAGCTTAGAGGCTGTGGATGCACACGGAGTTTCTAGAGGGGCACATTATTTGTTTTTATTTATAATTTTATCATTTAAATTTTAGGATAAAAATATTATTATCTTTAACCTCTTTATTCTCTCTTTCTCGTCTCTTCCACCGTTAAACGACCAAATCTCCTCTTTCATCTCTTCTTTATTTTCTCTCTCATCTCATCTCCTCTTTCATCTCCTCCATCGCTAAACACCTAAATCTTCAACATCTCTATTTCGGATAAATCCAAACGGTATTTTTGATCTGGGCTAGACAGTCCGTATTCGATAAAGATGGATCTGAGACTGTAAGTCCAAATCCACTGTAAAGAATTTGAACTGTATAATTTGAAACTTGCTGTAATGTTTGGAGAAAAATAAAAAATTGTAATTTTTGAAATTTTAGGTGTGCGCATTAAAAAAAATTCTTTTGCAATTCAGAAGGGAGGGCGGACTACCTTGAAAAGTGGGCTCACTAAGAAAACAAAGTGTGCTTTTTTGGAAATTCACGGATGCAACGACACATAAAACGCTGTTGGGCAGAGATCATGGATCCAAAAATACTGACCGATCCCATCGACATACCATCAAGGCATTAAAGACCAAGCGATCCAATCAACATACCATCGATGCATTAAAGACCAAGCGATCCAATCAACATACCATCAACGCATTAAAGACCAAGCGATCCAATCAACATACCGTCAATGCATTAAACGTAGAACCAATGAAAAAAGAGTTATTCACATATTTGTGTCTTAAATCTTTATAAATTATAATCTAATCTCCTAAATCTTCATATTTAGGATTTACTCTCATAAATCCTTTATGTTACTACAATTTAGTCATGTAGTTTATATTTTGGTTCGATTTTTCCATTTTATCTCTGATTTGTTTCACTTAATTCCCTTTGCCTTTTGGTTCGATTTTTCCGTTTTATCTCTGATTTGTTTCACTTAATTCCCTTTGCCTCTTCCTCTCTCTTCTTAGTTCTTATTAGTTCTCTCTCTGTTCTTCTCTTCTCTCTCTATTTATTTTATTAGGTTTTCTCTCTATATTGAGACCAAATGTATTATTCTCTACTAAATATATTAAATCTTTAAGTCTTAATATAAATTTATTTATTAGGTTCTCCTCTCTATATTTGATATATTTATTTCTAGGTTTAATATATTTAGTGGAGAATAATACATTTGGTCTCAATATAGAGAGGGAGAACCCAATAAATGAATAGAGAGGGAAGAGAAGAAGTAGAAGGAACCTAATAAGAACTAAGAAGAGAGGAAAAAGAGGGAAAGAGAAATTAAGTGATGAAAATTAGGAGTAAAACGGAAAAATCAGTTCAAAATATAAACAGGAGAACTAAATTGTTGTAACTTAAAGAATTTGGAGACTAAATTCTAAATATAAAGATTTAGGAGACTAAATTATAATTTATAAAAATGTAAGGGATAGACCTGTAAATACTCTATGAAAAAAAATAGTACGAGTACCTGCAGGCTAGAGTTATCTTTCCTTTGCCTCTTACGAAGATGCTTTTGAACGATCTTTGGTCCCTGTCGTTGGCAAAGTCAGACCTCTTTTAGCATATTTGATGAAATTGGACGTGACGTGACGTGACAAGATGGTTGCCCAGCTTTGAGGCCGAATCATTCACGTTACGTATATAACACAAGGCGGACTTAATAATAATTATACACAAAGACTTCTTTTGCTCAAAATTATTACTAAAAGTTATTTTGTTGGTATATTTGTTAGTTCATCATTATAAGTTCTTTTTGTTCGCTGATTGATGAGCTGAACAAAATCATTCATCCAAATCTTATTTCCTTAATTACCTTCTTTTATTCATGGTGTGTTGCAGTGTTTGATTGCATGAAAATAGAATAGAAGTAGTAGAAGCAAAATTATTTTTACTATTTTAAATATTTATTTGGCTAAAAAGAAATTTGAAGTTAATTTTTATATACCGATGTAATATTTGTATGATATTTTACTTTCAAAATTTTCTTACTCTCATTTTAAAAGTAAATAAAAAATTATTTTATTAATTTGATTTGCTAGGAAGTAGAGGATTAAGGCAGCAAAATAATTTTTATTTATATATTATTATTACTATTTAAAAATTATATTTTTATATTGAAAACAAATAAAATAATATAAATATATTTTATTTAATTAATTAAATAATAATTACACCTTGCTTTCTAATACACTTTATTTTTTTGCTAAAATTGAGCACATAAATGCAAAAAGTAATCTCTGTTTTTTACTTTTACAATCTTGACTTTTATAATCTTAGAAGTTACTTCTTAAACTGTTTCAAGCGCCCCATCCTTGGGAGTTTTTTTATCATCTATTTCAAAACATCTAATGCTTTTAGCAATTTGTAACAAGCAGCATTTTCTCTCTCTCTCTCTCTCTCTCTCCGTGTTTCTTAGGCACACCCTCGGATATCCGGAGCGGAGAGGGACAAGGTATGTAGCGTGATGGACTGCCGCAAGCTCACACTGGAAGCGTGCACCCACGCTGCCCAAAACGAACGCTTACCTCTTCGTGCCGTCGTCCAAGTCCTCTTCTTCGAGCAGCTCCAACTTCGCCACGCGATCGCAGGGACCCTCATCGCAGCAAACGCTGCCCCCGGACCACCACCAGAAGAGCCACAGTCAGCGCCCTCGGCCGCTAGAGAGGGCAAAACTTGGCGAGCTGCAATCCGAGAGAACCAGGTGCTGAGGCTAGACATGGATAGCATGCAGAGCAGAGTGCAGGAGCTGGAGCGAAAGTGTTCGGACATGAAGAAAGCAATAGAGAAGGTTGGACCCGATCGGGGTTCTTCCGTCGGGAGGATATTCACGTGGAAGTTTGGGACCAAAGTTTGCGATTCGCAGGAGAGAACAGTACTGGAGCCGAGGAAGCCGCAGAGCGAGCATCAAAACACTCCCTAATTTCTTGGCTTGTGATGATACCGTGTTATCTTGTGCTATTTCTTCATACGCCCCCTTTTTTTTTTCGTAAAATGATATTTGTAGAATGAAAATATAGTAGCATTTTGAAGACAACATTGAACCCAACGATCTCTTACCATAAATCACCGCAAGAGCACATCCCATCCCTGAAATGATGGAACCTCCCTCGCCGCAACCTTGGACATGAAATATTTGATCTCGGCCTATTCAAAATTTTAAAATAGAAATAAAATTTTATTTTTTTAATTTAAAATTTTTAATAAATTGATGTACCTGTCTATTTTCATCTCTATTTTGGTATGCTAATAAACCCGTAGGCTATTGCTAGCCTTCTCTTGGCACTATCCTTGGGCCTGAATCTGCATTGCTCGTCTTTCTGTTTGTTGGTTTGGACATTTCACCAAACAAGCGGCGAGCGTCTGCAGTGCTCCGGAGCTTACAGTACACGACGACTTTGCTTTTGATGATGGAGATGCTCTTTAAAATGGATGTCTTGTTAGATAGTGCTGCACTCTTCTGACAAAGGACCAAAGATGTCAACTCGGCGCTAGCTTGAACGAGCAGAGCGAGCTTCTCTAGTTCAAGGGGAGTTCCCTCTTTCTCCCTTACAGATGCTATGCAAAGTGCAGCTTTGAGTTTTTCTTTCGTTGCAAAAACTCTCGACAGTCGAATTGGATACATTCTCAGGAGAATTTTAGATAATGCTGGCAACATTGGAGGCACAGTTGCAGATCATGTTGCAGGAGAAGCGCAGTTGATGAATTCGAGTGCTCTCTAACAAAAAATTGTCGATCTAACAAAAAATTGTTGCAGCACCTGCAGTCATTGTAGAAGAGTAAACACAACTGTAGGCAGTGCAAGGAATCACCAGAAATGAAAAAGAAATCGTCTCCCACCGTATCAAAAACATTTGCACAAAAATAATTTAAAATACAAGGAAAAAAGTTTCATTCATATCAGTAAAAAAAGTTTGAGATCCTATACAAATGTTATGTCCTTGTAAATGTACGTGGCATTTCAAATTTGTACATAACTAGCTAGCTAATTTAATATAGCAACCAAGCAGAATATAAAAAAGCGGAAGACAAATTAAAATTAAAAATAAACGTCACCGTTATTGAAACATTAAATTTGCAAGAATTCCTGCTTCACAGCTATATCTCTTCAAACTAATGATGCATATGATAGAAAGCACAGGAAAATTTTGATGGTTAAAAGAGAAATCCTACTCAAATCTATATCACATCGCCACGTACATAATCATTCTCAGATAATATCGACCCACCAAAATTACAAAATATAGATGATGAACAAGTCAGGCTCACAAAAAACTTAATACAGATATTTGTGCTCGCTTGCATACCTAGTTGAAGCTATATCTCAAAAGGAATCTCGGGTGGGTGGAAATTGGGGAGTTTCCAAACGGGCACACCATTTTTCCTAGTGAGTCCAGTGGGTACACCAAAAATGAGGTAAGGGATAATAAAGTTACAATAAGTAGAGTCTCAGTATCATTAACTCTTCATTGTATAATATAATGCACAACTGAATTTTGACTGAAACCCTTGCCACCAAAAAATAAAGGAAGAATAAATTAAACTCAAAAGAAATATCACTTTTTTTTTTTTTTTTTCGTTGGAAGAATCATTTGAAAGCTCCATCACTATTGAGACCCTGTCCCATAAACGACAGGAATTATCAAAATCACTAAGCTAGCTAGCCAAACCACTGACACTAAACACGGAGAGGGGGAGAGAGAGAGAGTGTGTTTTTTTTTTTTTTTTTTTGGGGGGGGGGGGGGGGGGGGGGGGGGGGGGGGAGTGTCCAAATGGGACACCTCAGATGTACCACCATAGTCCTTTACTTGGAATTTTGGATCATGCCAAATGTGATGTTTCAAATCCTGATGCAACTGCTTCTGGCTAATTGTTTTTCTATTTATTGGTATTCTTTTGATATCAGTATTTTCTTGTTGTAACCACTTGTGTTTATCTTGTGATACTACTAAGTTTGAATTGTCTCATATAAGAAAAGGTAGCGTTGTTTGTAATGATTTATATTATTTCATATAATTAAACCAGACTAAAGTACAAGAAATTTTCATCAAGCACCATATTATTTTCTTAGAAGCAATTCATATTTCTTAGAAGCAGTTCATATTTAAAAATACAGGAAATGCACTCTTTAGCCTTTCTAAATAATCACTTTCTAATTTAGTATATTTTATTTAAAAAATGTACATATGAGATTGTTAAAAAGTGGGTATTTGTTATATTTTAAAATCGATTAATTAATCTTTCCATTATGTTGGTGTTTCCAAAAAATTTATAACTCTATTTTTTTTTATTTGGGGGCAATCCATTTCTTTTTAGGGGTTTTTACATATTTGTCTCTTAAATCTTTAAAAATTAGAATTTAGTCTCCTAAATTTTTATATTTATAATTTAATCATCAAATCCTTTAAATTACCACAATTTAGTCCCGCAGCCATATTTTTGGCTTGAAATTTCCGTTATACCTCTAAATTTATACCCTGAATTACTTCATTTTAGTCCTCCTTTTATGTTCCTCCTCTCTTCCTCTTCTTATTGAGTTCTCCTATCCATTTTTCGTCTCTCTCTTACCTCCCAGTTAATCTCTAAAGTGAAGTAATTTTGGATAACCCGATAAGAAGAGAGAAAAGAGAGAGAGAGAGAGGAGAAGAATGGAAAGAGGAACCCAATATGAAGATGAAGAGAGGAGGAAAAGGAAAGGGAGGACTAAAGTGAAGTAACTCAGGGGTATAACAGAAAATTCAGACAAAAAATATGGCTGTTGGACTAAATTATGGTAATTTAAAAAATGTGAAGGACAAAATTATAAATATGAACATTTGGGGACTAAATTTTAATTTTTATAGATGTAAGGGACATATATGTAAAAATCCCTAGAAGATAAGCTGATAAGTAAAGAGGAACTAGTAATTAGAAAATGGTAGTTAATAGGCGCAAAGTAGTCCAAATGAGTAAAATTTGTAAGTTATCAAAATATTCCGTTCAAATTTTGCTTTATCTAACCAAAGGAGGCTAATTTTACCGTCTAATTTAAAAAATACGAAGATTTGAGAATCTGATAATAAAATAAATCTTCTTTGGGGTCTAATATCAAAAAGCACCTCTACAATTTTATTTTTCTTCTTTCCACCCTGTTTGTTACTTGCCTCGCTTCTTCTCATGTCGCCATTGTTATTACTGTGACTACTACTACTGTCTTTGATGTGCTAACATCGTTATTTGACCCCGATTGGTTTTATTCCTTTACTTTAGCTTTTATATAATTTATGTTTTGAGCGTATGAGTTGTTGTTAAATAATCAAGTGATTTAGTCCCTCTTAGGATGTGTTTGGCAAGTTGGAAGTAATGGAAGTAAGGAAGAAATTGAGAAGTAACTTCTAAAATTGAAGTAGAAGAAGAATTCTCTTCTTGTGTTTGTTTACTAATGTATTGGAAGAAAAAAACGTGTTTGGAAGTGAAGAAGTATTATTTAATTAATTAAATAAATATAGTTTGTATTATTTTATTTATTTATTAGATATAAAGATATAACTTTTGAAAGTATCAAAACGATTGGGTCTAAACCCAATAGGTCCAATAATTTAAATAGATAATTTAAACCTGATGTATCACTCTCTCTTAAATTGGAGCATAGATATAAATCATATCAAATTGTTATACAAATTAGAAAACATGATTGGTGATAAACTTTTAGTCAGGATATCAGCCAATTACTCTGAGAATGCAGTAAAGAAGTACTACAGACCAATTTATTCACTATAATATCTCGAGCTAGAAAATAAGCTATCTGTATATACTTGGTATGATCACGAAACACTAGATTTTGAGCAATGTAAATGGTCGAATGATTATCACAATAGATGGATGGATGTATGAATCTTTGGCTTGAAACCAAATACAGTCAGTAAGTTTTTCAGTCTCGATAGTTACAAATATTATGCACCATATCCCAATACTTTGCCTCTGTAGAAAATTGAGATACTATATCAGGAGTTATAACAAAGATCCGAATGAGAGTTAAGGGCGAATCACACTTTATATGGATCGAATGAAGATGTAAACCGTTAGATGTGTAGATTTCGCCTCGTAAAACAATCTCTTGAAATTCGAACCAAACTGGACCTCCAATGACCATCCGATCTGACTGAGGCTCCTCACACTTCTCTTTCCCTCTCTTCTCTCTAGTTTTTCTCACTGAGCTCATCTCTCATTCAGTCCAGATCGGGAGACAAAATTCTCTCCCCAACATCCTTTCACTAGGTCAGCAGTCAAGTCTTTTGATAAAATCTCACGAGTCATAAATGATTTGGGTAGGTGTTGGCTCTTCACGAGGCTAGCTTAACACAAACTGGGCTACTGAAATCAGAAGCTAAATGGATTATTGGCAAAGGTAATTTTGCTTTGAGTGAGATACAATTTATCTCTAGCAAGTAAGTGTCTTACATCTTTATCACTCTCGAAACTCAACCATCAAGTCTTACTATGATCAAGACAAGAGCTTGCATATGCGAAGCCATCGGGGAGAAGGTCTATATCAATGCAGGAAAATTTTCTTCTATATAAATATTACATTTCTACCAAATAAACTTCTTTCTCCTTATTCTTCGCAATCACCACGTCAAAAAATTTGTTGTGCCATTAACAAAACCAAAGAATCGTCTTGGTTAGGCTTCTATCATCACAGGTACCTATATTTTCATAGGAAACTCGTAACTTCTTTGAGTGGTCGTAATACGAAGTAGGTTTTTTTTAATCTATTTGAAAGTAAAACTGCATATTCTTTCTTTTGTAATTGTTTGAATTATATAAAGTTGCAATTTTTATCCCATTTTTATTAGTTTTGCATTTCTACCCGAATAATAAAATTTCAACTCATAATAGGAAGAGAACTTCTAAGTATACCCTCCCCATCTCTAAGGTATTCTTCTTGAAAAGTTCACTTTTGTTACAAGTTTGACATTAAATATTTGAGACGTTTCTATTCTTGTCTTCTTTCCTTTTCTTCTCTATATCTCTCAAAACTTTAATATTTTTTCTAAAACTTAAATTATAATCTCTCTAAATCTCTCTCAAGAATGCAATAAATAACAAAGTCGTTTTCTTTTCAATCGAAACAAAATTAGAAAGATTTGAAGGAAGGGTCTCACTATTGAAAGTATTGTAAAAGTAGGTTATTTTGTTAAAAAAAAAAAATCAATTTAACTTTTTGCAGAAAAATAAAAAAATTGAAAAAAAAAATTATTTGTTTGTCTAAATAATGTACATTTTATTTAAAAGTAGATTATAAATTCTGAGACATGTAGTATATTAAAAATTTTGGGAGTTTCCCAAGGAGCACACCATTTTTCCTAATGAGCCCACTATATAACTGATTGAGTTTTGAGTCTGGACAAGAAAACACTGAGAAATGGGCTCACCAGGAAAATTGGTGTGCTCCTTTAGTAACTCCCGAAATTTTACAAGAGGAAAGGGATGTTGGGTGACAAGGGGCGGGCCAAGTGTGGTGTCGGTCACCAGCCAGGTGGGGGCGCGGATGACAAGCAAATGGGGGGCGTGGGTGGCATGTGATGTCGGCAAAGAGGGACTCGATACTGGGAACTTCTAAATGCGCACCATATTTTACTAGTGAGCACCATTTTCCCCCATGTTGTAAATCACTTTAATATACAGTATGTGGTGCTCACTAGTAAAATGTGGTGCGCATTTAGAATTTCCCCTCGATACTTGAGCACAAGTTCATTCGCAAGGAGAGTGAGGAACAGGGATTAGAGGGTTGGAAGAAAGAAAAAAAAGATTATCTAGGAATAAATGAGTGTTCTTTAAAAAAAAATAATAATAATTTTATAGCGTACATAGTAACAGAAGATACTTAGTAATTAGGAGGGTGCAGTTAAAATTTTCCTATAGAAATTCTAATATTATGATATTCTAGATAAGATCTCATGCTATCTGTACTTGAGTATATTCGATACCATCTGCATCAGCCAGCTGTGTTCCTTCCTCTTTTTTTTTAAAGAATTTTTACATATCTGTCCTTTAAATCTTTAAAAATTTAAATTTAGTGTTCACGAATTTTCATATTTATAATTTAGTTTGAGTATATTCGATACCATCTGCATCAGCAAGCTGTGTTCCTTCCTCTTTTTTTTTAAAGAATTTTTACATATCTGTCCTTTAAATCTTTAAAAATTTAAATTTAGTGTCCACGAATTTTCATATTTATAATTTAGTTTGAGTATATTCGATACCATCTGCATCAGCCAGCTGTGTTCCTTCCTCTTTTTTTTTAAAGAATTTTTACATATCTGTCCTTTAAATCTTTAAAAATTTAAATTTAGTGTCCACGAATTTTCATATTTATAATTTAGTTTTCCAAAACTTTTAAGTTATCTTATTTTAGTCTTCAGTCATATTTTTAACTCGAATTTCCCGTTATACTCCTAAATTATTTTACTTTAATTCTCTCTTCCCTCTTCCTTCTTTCTTCCTCTTCTTATTGGGTTCTCCTCTTCATTCTTCTCCTCTTTCTCTTCCCTCCCAGTTAATATCTAAAGTAAAGTAGCTCAGAAAAATCCAATAAAAAGAGGGAAGAGAGAGAGGAGAAGAATGGAGAGGGAACCCAATAAAAAAAGGAAGAGAGGAGGAAGAGAGAAGAGAGAACTAAAGTGAAATAACTTAGGAATATAACGGAAAATTCAGACAAAAAATATGACTGGAGACTAAAGTCAGGTAATTTAAAATATTTATAAGACTAAATTATAAATATGAAGATTTAAGGGACTAAATTTAAATTTTTTAAGATGTAAAGAATATATATGTAAAAACCCCTTCCTTAAATATAATCCTTTGGGCTTGTTGCGTCCCCAATCGTTCTTTATATACAAGATACCCAACTAGGATAAGCAAACAAAAATAAAAATAAACATCTAGCTAGAACTGGAAAGTTCCTGAATTTCTTTTAGTTTTATTTCTTAAAAAAGATAATACAGGTTCCCATATAATTATAATATATGTATTAGTGGCGTTCTCGGGTCATGATCCCAATCATTTTCAAGTAGAATGGGGATCAACAAACTAAGTCGGCATCCATTATTTAGTTAGAGTTATTGGTGAAATTTCATTGTCACTCTATCCGCCATGTGGCGCAAAATTATTGAAGGTCACATTTCTTGATTTTGGACGGCACATGCGGACGTGTACCTTTAATAATTTCTTTTTTAATACTTTCCTTTAGCTGTACAGTATAATCTCATACTCCTCCGTTTATTAATTTTTAATTCTGATTTGAACTTCCATCAACTAAATATGAAATTAATGATTTTTACTCGGTACGATATTTTGTATCAACTTATAAAAGGATAAATAAACTTCAAAATTAATAAAATTTGGTCTAAAAAAACTAAGAAGGTTGAGGTTATGATTAAAAAAAATTGAAAAAAAATTAGGATTCTTATCCTTTTACCGCTTAACTTACGTACATTATTTGAGCTGTAACTCACATACAATAATATCTCTCTCTATATATATATATAAGCAAACGAAAAATTCACTGACAGTAAAGAAAGTTACTTCACTATCACTTAGGTGGTCTAATAAAATTATTACACGTGGTACCAGTTAAAGTATAGTTAAGGGACTTTTTTTTATTTATTATTTTAAGTGGCGTCATGTATAATAATTTTACTGGATTATCTAAGCTGCAGTGAAAGAATTCCCTTCACCGTGGGTTTTCCGTTATATATATATATATATATATATATATATATATATATATATATATATATATATATATATATATATATATATACCGTCGGTGAATTTCCCGTTTCCTCATATATATATATATATATATATATATATATATATATATATATATATATATATATATATATATATATATATATATATATATATGAGGAAACGGAAAATTCACCGACGGTGAAGGGAATTCCTTCACTGACACTTAGGTGGTCCATTAATTGTATTACACGTAGCGCCACTCAAAGGGCTATTAAGGAAGTTCTTTTATTTGTTATTTTGAGTAGTGTCACGTGTAATATAATTATTTGACCACCTAAGCGCTAATGAAGGAATCCCGTTCACCGCCGATGAATTTTCCATTCTCTCTCTATATATATATAGAGAGAGAGAGAAATGGAAATGAGCTGACAGCTCACGCAAGTTACCTGAGCTGCAGTTCATTTCCACTATCTCCAATAATCTTTTTTTGAAAAAATTCTTTTGGATTATGATCTAAACCCCCTAGGGTTCACTCATACCCAATTTCCTGGATTTTAGTTTTGATTTGGTTCTCTATCAAGTTAATACAAAATTAAAGGTTTTCAATGAATATAACATTTTGTATGCACTTGATAAAATGTTAAATGAACTTCAAAATTTATGAAATTTAATCCGAAAGAAGTTAAGGAGATAGAGATAGTAATTATTAAAAAAAAAAAATATTAAGTCATTATAATTTTGCCGCTAATTCACGTAACTTTTCCTAAACTGGTGTCTCACCTACAGTAATTATATATATATATATATATATATATATATATATATATATATATATATATATATATATATATATATATATATATATATATATATATATATATATATAATGGTGTTTGACAACAGAGGGGGAGATCAAAAGGCTGGGAAAGAGCCACAAAAGGTGACCTGTTGGATTTAGTCAAAGAGGATATTAGTTGTCCTTTTTCAAAAGAAAATATTTAACTTAAAAAATCCATTTATTTTTTATCTTTTCATTTCCTAATCCATAAGATGAGTCTCTTATTGGGCCACATGGTATAAGTCCATGGGAGGAAACCTCTCCTACATTGTGTGCGCGCGGCGTGTGCAGTTGTGTGTTCAAACTGGTAAAAGAATAATCAAACAGTCACAAATTCTTTTGCCGACTACACGTAAGTGATGTAATACTAAAAAAATAGGGAGTTTCTAGATGGGCACAGCATATTTCCTAGTGAGCCCACTTAAAAAGATCGTTTTATTTACCACTTTGCCATTATTTTTTTGGGTCAAAAACACCCTTCCTTCTTGATCAGAAATCTAGAAGTCTGATCCGGGCTAACCAGCCCGGATGGAGCCTCTCCATCCGGGCTATCAGCCCCGGACAGGGAGCATAAGTCCGGGCTGGTTAGCCCGGATGAGAGATGAGAGATAAAAAAAAAATTAAATTTTCATAATATGTGCAACTGGTGTAGTGGTATCATACTTCCCTCCTATGGAATTGACCAAAGTTCTATTCTCTGGATGCACAATTTTCATTTCTTCTCTTTTTTATCACCTTATTATGTTGAATTACTCCCTCTGCTTTGTATATTTAATTTTTACCATGAAGATAAAGATGAAGATGAAGATGAAGATGAAGACGAAGATGAAGACGAAGAGAAGAGAAGAGAAGAGAAGAGAAGAAGAAGAAGAAGAAGAAGAAGAAGAAGAAGCAGAAGCAGAAGCAGAAGAAGAAGAAGAAGAAGAAGAAGCAGAAGCAGCAGGAAGAAGAAGAAGCAGCAGCAGCAGCAGAAATGAGAGAGGGTAAATTAGGAATTTTGGTGTGCTCACTAGGAACTCACTAGGAAAAAGTGGGCTCACTAGGAAAAAAACCGTGCCCATCTAGAAATTCCCAAAAAATAATTTATTTGGATCACATTGCAGTAAAAAAAAAAAAAAAAAATCTAGACTTTAATTAAATATTATAAAAAATAATGCTTTGAAAGTCAAAATGTGCAATGATTTTGTTTGTTTATGAGATTTGGAGTGACACTTGTCCAAAAAAGAGAGAAAGAAAGAAAGCAAAAACTGTAAAATATTTTGTATTTTATTCAGATTTTTGTTGCAAAATTATATTATCTTATCCAAATTACTTTCAAGAAACCCCTATGTACTTACATCATAAGCTATGAGGAAATAATTAAGTTTTTTCTGACAATGACATCTAAATCTTAGATTTTTTATCATGGGAAAGAGACCATCAAACTTCTACAATAGTAATGCAAAAAATGTGAATCTCATATTAGGTGAACACCAGCACAAGGGAAAGAAGAAGTTTTTCAAAAGATAAATTTTAACGAATTGATATATCAATTTTTAGTCCGTCTTATCTAAAATTTTGATTTAGAAAAAAATAAAAGTTTCATTTTCAATTCAAAATTTTAAATAGAACATGCCAAAAATTGGGCTATGTATGCGTCTATTATCATCCCTAAATATTGTGGTCCCTCATGAGTTACAAATAGTCTCCGAGTATCATTAACTTGAGATGCTTTCATGTTTTCTGTTATGATCTTAAACTTAATTTGAAAATATTCAAACCTATAATCGCTTGTGAAGAATATCATATTTTAATGGTTAATGATTAGATGAGAGCCTGAGTAAATGACAAATTGGAGTTATGGAGGCAGATTTTAAAATCTCGAGATTTTAGATTAAATAGATAAAAAAAAATAAAGTATATGGAGTGCAAATTCAATAAATGAAGGATCGAAGACTTTCGCATTGTAACACTAGATGAGTAAAAAATATCGATAAGTAATCAGTTTATATAATTGGTTCTATTATCTAAGAAAATAGATTGACTGATAGTGATGTCAATCAGAACTTATGATAGGTGGTTAAAATGGAAGAGCATAATGAGAATTTTATGCGGTCGTGACATTCTGTAAGGATGAAAGGAAGATTTTATCGGACTGATATTAGGTAAGCTTTGTTATATGAAATTATAAAGAGACTTTATATACAGAAGATGAATGTAGTAGAGATATGCATGTTTCTTTAGATATGTAATAGCAATAAGAGATAAGTAGATAAATGATGATATTTTTATTAAGTTAGGCTATAATGATTTGGCTATATGTAACGAAAATCTATGGATGTATCAATTCAGCGAGTAGAACTTATCAATATATGACAAGTTAAAAGAGTGAAGGGATGAAAGATAGTTTTGGGATATTCATGAAATTTGAAGCATCACAAGGGTTCGTATAACATTAAAAAGTTAGTAGAATTTATGGAAAAAAACACATAGAAATTCATAGATGTTTATTTTATTTTAGCCAAATAATTCATTATCCAAATGGACAATAAAAATAGACCAACAAAAGGAATTCATCATCCCTAATTATAGAAAGTGAAAAGTGGAAAGTAAACTGATGAGACTCACATGTTTTCCATTTATTATTATTATTATTATTATTTTGACTATTTAATGAAAAACGATGGTCGAAAGGGGAGTCTCGAAAGGAGCACACCACTTTTCCTAGTGAGCCAATTTTATGTGTAGTTTTGAAAGTCCATATAAAATGGACTAGTTAGGGAAAAAAAAAAGATGTGCTTCTTTAGAAACTCCAGTTGAAAGTGATAATAAAAAGGGGAGTTTCTAGATGGGCACAGCAAATTTCCTAGTGAGCCCACTTTAAAAGTCTTCTTTTTTACCACTTTGCCATTATATTTTTTGGTCCAAAATACCCTTCCACATCTCCTCCATCTTCCCACCTGCGTCTTTTTTTTCCCGCATTAAACGCGAGAGAGAGAGAGGAGGAAATGCTTTTTTTAACGTAACGGAGTATCGAGGAGCGGCTAGTATAGAGAAGAGGAAATACCATTCCACATCTCCTCCTTCATCAGATTTTTTAATGTTGGGCACCCCTTCCGGGCTATCCAGCCCGGACAGATACTCTCTGTCCGTGTAGATACAAAAAAAAAAAAAAAAAAAAAAAAAGCTAAGTGGGCACACCTGCGGGAGCACCCGCGGGAGGATTCCCGCGGGTTGCAACCCGCGGGTTGCCACCCGCGGGAACGATCCCGCGGGTTGCCACCCGCGGGTGCCAACCCGCGGGTTGTTTTCCATTCTTTTCCGATTATTTATTTCCTATTTTTAGACTGATAATCCGTGATCCGATTTTTCAGGAGAGAATTAAGCCGGATTTGGAGCTTCTTCAGTTTATAAAACACATGAATTTAACTGGAGAAGGGACTTTTGGATTCTTGGACTTTGGGAAGATTTCGGGCGAGCTCGTGAGATCAAAGAAAAGAGCAGAGCCATCTTCTCCTGGTCGGACGGTCAACGGAGGCATCAACGAGACTCCACCGCCACCCGAACCCACACTTAAAAAGGGAATCCATTAATATTCCCGTTCTTGTAACGATCCTATTTTCTTTTTGTAATCTGAATTTTCATTGTAACTCATCAATTTTGTAATGGAATCAAAGATTCAATTTTCGGGCGTACAAGAACTAGCGACCACAGTGGGAGCCTCTCTGTTTACCACAGAGAATCTGGTGGCGCAGTCCGACCGGGTGCCGATTGGCTCAATGGTTGAGACGCTGGTCATAGAAGTTGACCAGCAAAAACATGAGGAATTTCTTTCTTCCTCTGATTCGGAGCCTCGGCGTCATCGCCGGGTGACGATGAAAAAAGGTGAGGCGTCATCACCCACCGGAAATCAAAAGGCATCATCGCCTATGAAAATTCACGAGGCGTCATCGCCCGTTGAAATTTACGAGGCGTTATCGCCGGTTCCAAAGTCAAGCCAAAAGTCAAACCAGTCCCTGACCCGCTCTCAGAAGAGAAACCTGAGGCGTAAGGCCCAGCGGGCCCGCCTCAATAGTGCCTCTGGAAAATTGCGGTCAGAAAATCTAGATCAGGAAACATCGGGAAGAAAAAATTCAAAAAATGAAAATCCGCAGGCGGAACTGCGGGTTGCACCGCACTGGGGCAACCCCGCGGTTGCAACCGCGGGTGCAAACCCGCGGTTCCAACCGCGGGTTGCACCCCGCGGGTGCAACCCCACGGTTGGAACCGCGGGTTCGCGGGTTGCACCCCGCGGGTGCAACCCCGCGATTGCAATCGCGGGTGCAAACCCGCGATTCCAACCGCGGGTGCAAACCCGCGGTTCCATCCGCGGGTTGCACACCGCAGGTTGCAACCCGTGGGTTGCACTCCGCAGGAAAAATCAAGGGTTGGTTCTGGTGTCTATTCGGGCACACGCGCAGTGAGCACACAACGCACATCTAACTTTTTGGTTACTCTCTCAGGTGTACCATCCCGTTCCTCTATAAACAAATATAAGGATGTGCTCATGAACTCACATGAGGATAGGTCTTCAAATTTCTCTTCGGATGAACGTATTCATGATAGAATCCTCCAAATCCCGAAGAACAAGTCAGATGCGTGCGAGGCCCGTACAACTGCGCAGGCCAGCACACACTCCAGAAGAATCCGCAGAAGGGTTGGAGAACAATCTGATTCGGGAAAAGAGCCCAGCCCTGAAATATTGCAAACTCTCCAGTATTATGAACCAAGTTTGCGACGCAAGCGGCGTCAGGTTGCAAATAGAGATAAAGAAATATCTCAAGACTTGAGAGAATACCTCAATTGGAAGAAGAACTCTGCACAGAATACTCCTCAATGCCAATGCGAACAGTTAATCTCAACTGTTCTATCAAACTGCAAGGCAATCCGAGACGGTTCGTTTTTGAGCGGATCGCCAAATCCAAAAGAATACGGACGGTAAAGAGGGTGTGCTCTGAAACCGATCTACCTGCCGCCTCATCATATATGGTTAATAAAGGCAAAAAGGTGGTCGGAAACAATCCTTCGGATAAGGAAATCACTCCAGGATCAAAAGGAGTTTCTATCGAACCAGAGGGCGCGCTTCTAGAAGAAGTCTCTGAAAGGCTTGAGAGACAAGAAAAACATCTCGAACAGCAAGAGGAGATCATAGAAGAAATGAAACAACTTTTAATTGAGTTGCTGGCTCAAACTAGGAGGAACCAATCCTCGTCGTCCATTTCTGGTCGGCAGAAAGGAAAACGACCATTCCAAATAAATGAAGACAGCAAGGATAAGGATGAAGAAGTGCCTCCTCATTCAAGAGAAGAAGAGGAAGTGAAGGTTATCATTAACCCTCACGTGGAAAAAATAGAGAAGATGGAGAATCGACTACAAGCTCTTCTTCATCGAAAGAAACTGCAAGAGGTGGGGGTAGTCCGTCCTTATCCCATAGAATGGGAGACCATGTCTTACCCTACAAAATACAAACCGTTGAACCTTCAGTCATTCGACGGTAAAGGTTCGCCACAACAGCACATCTTCTACTTCCTCTCGCAGACAGGACATCTCATGGGGAATGATCCGACTATGACTAAGATATTTGCGAGCACTTTACGGGGGCCTGTATTTACTTGGTTCATGCAGCTACCCCAGGGAACAATTAAATCTTGGGCTGATGTAGAACGTGAGTTTTTAGCCCGATTCTTTGAAGATGATATAGAAGTCTCCATATTATCCTTGCTAGCAGCGAAGCAAGAAGAAGGCGAAACGGCCAAAACTTATGTCGAGCGGTTCCGAGAACTTTCTGTTCGATGCCCACATGGCATGACGCAGGACACGCTTGTGGAAACTTGCAGACATAACTTGTTGACCGATATCCTAGACAAGATGGGTTCGGTCGAATCCAAATAATGGAAAGATCTGCTTAAGCAGGGTGAACATGCCGAAGAAATACTTCGACGTCTCGAAATGTAACAGTCTGCAACCGGAGACGGTACAAACGAATCTCCATTCCATTTTTCCAGTTCAAAAGGGAAAGACATAACGGCAATGGCGGTAGAAAGCACACCGAAGCAAAAACCATGACCAACTACAAGCAACACAACAAAGTCACCCAGGCTTCAAAAGCAGTATTCGTTCAAGGATGAACATACTGCTACTATGTTCAATCTGCTCAGCAAGCGCAAGATGCTCAAGTTGCCGGAGAGCAAGAGGCCTGAAGAAGTAGGGAAGACTAACGATCCGAATTACTGCCTGTACCATCGGATTGTAGGTCACCCCACAAAAAATTGTTTTATCTTAAAAGATAAAATTCAAGCGTTGATTGACGCTGGAGCAGTTCAGTTCAAAGCTGAACAAAAAAGGAGTTAGAGCCAACTCCGACACATTTAATGTGTGAGGTCTAAAGGTACCACTTGAGCTCACAACAATTCCCAAAAAACGAGCTCATGGCGGTTAATTTAAACCCCCATATATATATATATATATATATATATATATATAAAGAAAAAAGAAAAAACATCAAAAAAAAAAAAAATCACCCAACGCCGACAAGGCTACGGGAAGAGAATAAATTTCTCGCCAACCCCACCATACTGGGGGTAATAAGTATGAATTACCCAACGCCGACAAGGCTACGGGAAGAGAATAAATTTCTCGCCAACCCCACCATACTGGGGGTAAAAAGTATAAATTACCCAATGCCGCTAAGGTTACGGGAAAAGAATAAATTTCTCGCCAACCCCACCATACTGGGGGTAATAAGTATGAATTACCCAACGCCGACAAGGCTACGGGAAAAGAAAAAAATTCTCGCCAACCCCACCATGTTGGGAGTAAAAAGCATGAATCACCCTAAGCTGCTAAGGTAAAGGGAAGAGGAAAAGTTTGGCATTTAAGCCCAAACGAAATCCTTAATAACTTACCATGCTGAGGAGAATAGCATGGCTAGCCCAACTCAAACGGTAGTTGGTAAAAGCAAATCAAACCCGTTGATAGCTGGGGGTTTGCTAAAAATCCTAATCAGATAGATCTCCTATCACGTTAAGATTTCACCTCTGACAGCAAAACTTTTCTTGTCATTTTGCTCTAACAGATCAAGCGACACTCCAAAATATTTGTCAAGTTAAAATCATACCTCTGACATCATAATTCAAAATCAAAAGAGATAAAATCCTAATTAAATCGATCCCCTGTCACGTTAAGATTTCACATCTGACAGAAAAGAAAATTCACACTTCATCAAGTCCAACATTACAACCTCTGATGAACGTGCTTTTGATATCGTTAAGTTGAAAATCACCTCTAACGAAAATCATCTCCCTATCAAGTTAACAGTTACCTCTGATAGTCCGATTCCAAAACTAAATACGTTAACCGTCACCTCTGTTTAGTCAGCTTGTCCCTATCACGACCAGATCCTCTGAATAGGTTAAGCTCCAAGACACGCTTAATGTCACCTCTGTCTTTTCCTAATTCGTCATACTAGATGTCACTGAACGGTTAGAATTAAAATAAGCACATTAATATTATACCTCTGCTTGACCTAAAATAAGTATGTTAACATCATGCTTCTGCTTGTCCTCTAATGAGTACGTTAAAATCATAGCTCTGCTTGTCATTGAATAAATGAATATATTAACAGTTATCTCTATCGACCAAATTTTTTAAAAGGTCTATAACCAAAATTAAAGAATCCAAAGTATTTCGAAATTCAGTACGGTTCGATACAGAACTTCGAAAACTTTGAAGGAGGTTATGTAGATACCAAAAAAAAAATAAAATATTTTTTGCTAAGTGGGCACACCCGCGGGGGCGATCCCGCGGGTGGGAACGATCCCGCAGGTTGCCACCCGCGGGAGCGATCCCGCAGGTGCCAACCTGCGGGTTATTTTCTGTTCTTTTCCGATTATTTATTTCCTATTTTTGGACTGATAATCCGTGATCCGATTTTTCAGGAGAGAATTAAGCCGGATTTGGAGCTTCTTCAGTTTATAAAACATAGGAATTTAACTGGAGAAGGGACTTTTGGATTCTTGGACTTTGGAAAGATTTCGGGCGAGCTCGTGAGATCAAAGAAAAGAGCAGAGCCATCTTCTCCTGGTCAGACGGTCAACGAAGGCATCAACGAGACTCCACCGCCACCCGAACCCACACTTCAAAAGGGAATCCATTAATATTCCCGTTCTTGTAACGATCCTATTTTCTTTTTGTAATCTGAATTTTCATTGTAACTCATCAATTTTGCAATGGAATCAAAGATTCAATTTTCGGGCGTACAGTCCGGGCTGGACAGCCCGGACAGATACTCTCTGTCCGGGCTGGACAGCCCGGACAGTGTGGCTAAAATTGAGATATCCTCATCCGGGTTATCCAGCCCGGACATATTCTCTCTGTCCGGGTTTACAGTCCCGGATAGCTCTAAAAAGATCCGGTTCTGTAAACCCGAATCGTGGATACAGTAATTCATTAATTTAAGTGATACGGTGTGTCGAACAACAACTTGGGGTCATTGATCCTACATATACGAGAATGATCCAACATATCAACAACTTGGTATCATTGATCCAACATATACACAAGTAATTCAAAACTTCAAAATAAAAGTTTGGCAAAATTAGCTAAAATTGATACGGTTTACAAAATGAGAGTTTTCATATATTGAAGAACCGTATCAGGGCATGTCGAACAACAACGATCCAATATCTTCATGAACTTGGTATCAAAACATATTAACAGCAGAATAAATAGCGTGCATGTCGAACAACAACGGTCCAACATATCAACAAGTCTTATATACTGCAATAGAGAACCTTAAATATTATAAAACTAATATATTGTTGCTACAAGATCATAGACTACTAGAAAATCTTATAGATTCTTGAATTGTAAACTTATATCACTGCTTATATAGGATATACAATAGGATATATAGGATATATTATAAATGGGGTGTAAAATGCTTATCCAAAGTGACAATCAAAACTTATATCACTGCAATATGCATGCTCCAGTTTTATTGGATATCCATAGGACACAAGATATATGATATGGTAATGAACATATACAACATCAAAGCACCAAATATCAACTAATAATTCATAGTTTCAAACACATAACAACGGCCTTTAAAATGAGTTTGAGCCTCATTTAAAAACAACGGCAACTACAACTTCATATATAAAACATGTTCTTTTAGTACAACTTCAATTTAAAAGAACGACAAACTAAAAGGAATCTTTGTTCCATGCTAACAACTCTTTTTTTGACTTTGCGACTCATATTAAAAAAGAACAACAAATTCTAGATTCTTCGAGACTTCCGAGCGGGTTGCTTCCTTGCGGGTTGACGGCGTCTTGAAGAGGTAGGACGATCGGTGGGGGATTGCGCAACGGACTGTAATACTGTGTCAAGATCAGTTTGTGTGCACCCGGTTAGAACTGATTTGATCTTCACGAGGGCATTATAGAGCAAACTCGGATGCCTCTTGCTTGCGGTCTCGCCTTACTCTAAGAAGGGATTAATAATTGCTATACCTTCTTGAATTCTCTGCATATATTATGGCAAAAACATATATAAGTTCGATTATAATTGGTTCATTTACAAAGAATAAAAAAACTGAATAATACGGACAAACGAAATGGAGTAGATATATTGAAGCATGGATACATGTATGATACGGATACATCCATATGCTAAATTTAGAAAAATAGGAAACTAGTACTGCAAGGGTATGACAAAAATTTTATGTGAACATCATTACACACATATTTACATGCACATGATAAATATCCCGATATGAAAATGGATAAGTTAATTCTAAAATATTTAGGATTCAAATACATATGAATTACTAAATTATAAATGTTTTAAGATAATGTTTATTATCTCGGTACACGAAATATTTTTGAGCTATCTAAGCTAAATAATTGTATGTGCAATCATATTATTTCAAATGAACATAAACAACTTATATAAACATAATGCCTCTAAACTTCTCAATATATCATTCATATATTTGAGTTTTGACATTGTAGTATCATTTACAATTATAATATGCCTCTAAAGTTCTCAATAAACTGTTCTGTCCAAAATTTGAAGCAAGAACACCAACATGATTGTACGCCCGAACATTGAATTTTTGATTCTATTGCAAAATTGATGAGTTACAATGAAAATTCAGATTACAAAAAGAAAATAGGATCGTTACAAGAACGGGAATATTAATGGATTCCCTTTTTAAGTGTGGGTTCGGGTGGCGGTGGAGTCTCGTTGATGGCTCCGTTGACCGTCCGACCAGGAGAAGATGGCTCTGCTCTTTTCTTTGTTCTCACGAGCTCGCCCGAAATCTTCCCAAAGTCCAAGAATCCAAAAGTCTCTTCTCCAGTTAAATTCCTGTGTTTTATAAACTGAAGGAGCTCCAAATCCGGCTTAATTCTCTCCTGAAAAATCGGATCACGGATTATCAGTCCAAAAATAGGAAATAAATAATCGGAAAAGAACGGAAAACAACCCGCGGGTTGGCACCTGCGGGATCGCTCCCGCGGGTGGCAACCCGCGGGATCGTTCACCGCGGGATCGCCCCCGCGGGTTGCCACCCGCGGGATCGTTCACCGCGGGATCGCCCCCGCGTCCCGCGGGATGCAACCCGCGGGTGTGCCCACTTAGCAAATTTTTTTTTTTTTTTTTTGTATCTACAATGATAGCCAATTCCAACACACAAAATAATACACATGGTACCAAAATAATTCTTTGAATTCTACGGCAAGTAATGATTACCAATATTTATGCAAAATTTAACTAATAATTACCAATACACATAATTTGTCTAAGATAGCATAAATTATAAAAATTTACTAGGCATGAATGTTTATGAAGAATTTAACTAATGATCACCAAAACCAAATCTTTAGATTTTGACCTCGACTGGAAGGGAATCACTCTGACATTAGATTACTTAAGTGCAAATCAGTCACCAATATTTACTCTCCACAAAAAAAAAAAAAAAACTCAATCTCAGTCTAAAACAGTCTAAAATCATAATCCAACACAAAAAAAAAACCAACAAATCACCAAAATAAAAAAAATAAACAACAACAACAACAACAACTCAATCTCAGTCTAAAATCATAATCTATACAAAAAATTGATTAAATTTAAATAGTAAAAACCTTACTGCTTAAACCTCCTGCACTCCTGAAGTCGAGAGCGCGAGCGTTGGTGACAGTGCGTCAGGGGGAGAGCGCGCGAGCGTCGGCGGTCGGCGAGAGCCCGCGAGCGTCGGCGAGAGAGAGGTGAGGGGAAGCCGGATATATAGGCCCCACCCGAGAGAGAGAGAGAGGGGAAGCCGGCGAGAGGGGGGGAAGTCGGTGCGGCGAGAGAGAGAGAGGGGGGAAGCCGGCGAGAGAGAGGGGGAAAGCCGGCGAGAGAGAGAAGGGTTCTGGTTTGAGAACGGTGGGAGAGAAAGAGAGGGAGATGGTAGGGATAATTTGGGGAAATAGGTGTGCTCACTAGGAAAAAATAAAGTTTTTGAAAAGTAAAGATGTGCGCACTAGGAAAAGTGGGCTCAGTAGGAAAAATCTAGTGCCCATCTAGAAATTCCCATAAAAAGTTGTATCTCACTTTTAATTGAGTGATTCATGGAAAATATAAAAAAGAAGGGGTTTTTTACATATATGTCAATAAAATCTTTAAAAATTAGAATTTAGTTTTCCAAATCTTCATATTTATAATTTAGTCACTCAAATCATTTAAATTACTACAATTAAGTCTGCCAGCCATACTTTTGGCCCAAATTTCTCGTTATATCCCTAGATTATTTCACTTTAGTCTTCCATTGCTTCTTCCTCCTCTCTTAATCTTCTTCTTGGATTTCCCTCTCCATTTTTCTCCTCTTTCTTTCTTCCTTCTTCTTATTGGGTTCCCTGAGTCACTTCACTTTAGAAATTAATTGGGAGATAAAAGAGGGAGGAGAAGAATTGAAAGAGGAATCCAATAAGAAGAGGAAGAGAGTAGGAAGAACTAAAGTAAAATAACTTAGGAGCATAACGGAAAATTCATATAAAAAATATGACTGAGAAGTTAAATTGTGGTAACTTAAAAGATTTTGGGACTAAATTATAAATATGAAGATTTGAGGGACTAAATTCTAATTTTTAAAGTTAAGAGACAGATATGTAAAAACCCCCCCCCCAAAAGAAACAAGAGGGAGAATGTAGTAGCGAAATTGTTAACTTTTCATAATACTGGAGCATGTGGGCTCTATCCTTTCGGGAAATTCTAAATGCGCATTACATTTTAACTTTGTGAGCACCACATCTTAACTTTGTGAGCACCACATCCTACGGTAAAGTGATTTACAACACAGGCGAAAATGGTGCTCACTAAGTCAAGTGTGGTGCCTATTTAGAATTTCCCATCTCTTTCCTATTTACCACTCCAGCCCGCTTGAAAGGGAGCGATCAATCAAAAACTAAAGACCCGCAAAAAACGCGAACGCCACCGCCCAGAACGCCAACCCCGAGGCTCCTCCCCGTCACCACCGTACACGTGTCTTTATACAACACCTCGAAATGTCCAGACAGTGGCATCTTCGTCAATAATCTCCAGCTGCAGAGTTACACAAATTCGACGGGAAATTCTAAAAGCGCACCACATTTTACTAGTGAGCATCAAGTATTGTATGGTAAAGTGATTTACAACATAGGGGAAAATGGTGCTCACTAGTAAATTATGGTGCGCAATTAGAATTTCCCAAATTCGACCCTTCATATTTGAAGAGAGAGAGAGAGAGAGAGAGGGAGAGAGACCTCAGAATCCTGAAGAAAACTTTGTGAGAGAGAGAGAGAGAGAGGTGCTGAGATGGGGAAGATGGGGTTCTTGAAGATGAAGACGGATCAGATCAGCAACGATCTGCTCGAGACGGATCTGAGGGACCTCGGAATCGCCGCCAAGAAGCTTGCCAATCATGCGTTTCTCTTGGGGAGCGGCTTGGGATTTGGGACCACCTTCCTCAAATTCCTCGCCTCCATTGCAGCAATGTCAGTTCCATCTATCAATTTTGAGATTTCATTATGCCATTTCCCTTGTTCTATGATTTATTTGCCTTTTAAATTTATTTATTTATTTTTTCAGATTTATTTATTTATTTTTTCTCTTTTGGGTTACTTTTAAATGCAAAAAAGTATTGACCAAAATCTTTAAAGATATTCAAGTTTTAATTTTCATAACAAAACGCTTCTGGATGAACTCTCCTACCAAAAAAGCACCTGGTTTTCAAAATCTTACTATTGGAACCAGCAAAGGAAATTCTAAATGCAACACCGACTTTCTATGTATCCGTTATCGGAGCACACCTCCAAAAATTTCAAAAATAAAGATTTTTTGTAGATACAACACACTATATTTCCTAATTACCTTTGTACCTTCTTCTAAATCGTAACCCCTTTCAAAATCCTAACCCCCTCTTCAAAAAAAAAAAAAAAAAACAAAAAAAAAAAAACAAAAAAAAGCTTTTAACTACTTCTAATTTGATTCATAAATTTCTTTACATTATTATTTTATTTTTTTTTATTTTGGAGTATTGAGAATTATTAAGATTTTAATTTGGGAAATATTAAGAAGCAAGATGATAGAAATAAGACGGAAATGTAACTTGTAATAAAATTGAAGAAGATGGTCATAAATTTATTAACAAGTTATAATGACAAACTTGTAATAAGATTGTGTTTAAAAAATTACTAGTTGTATTTAGAATTTCCTGCCAACAAATCCTGTTTTAGGTATTTCTAAATGAGCACACCACTGGTCTTAGTCAGCCCACATCCTAAAGTTGTAAAAAAATAACAAGTTTGTCGCCTCTTTTATTTGTGAACTTGTTTTTTGCGCTGGTTGGGATTACTCCCCTAATAATGTTAAAACTATTCGGTAACTAATTACCGACTCAGAAAGATATGCTCACTAAGACTAGTGTCATGCTCATTTAGAAATTCCCTCCCTTTTCATTTATTAAAACCATGTTTTACCCCCTTAATATTTTCTATTATTTATGCTTTTTGATATAATTTGCCACACATGAACTAAATTACTATCCAAAATCCTAACATAAAATTTGGTCAATTCTATGGTGGAGAACTTTGCATATGTTGTAGTCATAGTTGTCAATATCTGATGATATGCAATACGTATCTTACGATACGATACAATATAAAAGAAAATCGATACGTATTTTATATGCAATACTATTTCGTTATTTATCTTACGATATGGTAGCTGTATCCTACGATATGTTACATTACACGAACTTGGCCTTATAAATGGATTTCAAATTCATTCAAATGAACTTTTTGAGTTAAATACGGGATACAAATTTTAAAAGGTATAAACATTTAATACAGAGGACATCAAAATTTAAAATATTTATTTTAGTTGATAAAAACATTTGAACACCTCATTAAAAGAGATTATTATTAATGGTCAATACAAATTATTTAATTACTAATTCTCAATTCAAGTATCTAGTGAGCTTATCTATTATGTGCTAAAATCTTAATAAAAAGAAGAATTTGTATAGATTTAAGAAGATGAAGATGAAGAAATTAAAATAATAGTTTTAAGGATGATGACACTGATATATCTGTAAGAGATGATTAATTGGTGTTACATTTATTTGTTTTGTATAGCTTTAGAGGGATAACGAACTTATGCGTAATATTTTGGTTTTTGTAAAAAAAATACAACCGGACCTAAGGTAACAAAAATAAGGAAGAGATTGGAGAAATATGTAATCTAATTTGATTGTTGGTATATTATTCGATTATGAATGGATTGATAAGAAATAAGAACTTTACATAATAAAATGTATTACTTTGAATGGATTTCAATGTGCGTCTTAAGTTAAGGAAGAGCAATGCATCTACTAAAAAAAATGTAAAGAAGATATAATAGTAAAATTTTTATCAATTAGTTGTTTATTTCTAATATTTAGTTTCTAATAGATTATTTTATAATTGTCGGTAAGACCTCTTAAATTAAATGCAATTGTAAACAATAAATTAAGTAAAAAAAAAGAAAATAAGAGTATACTAAAGGATGAGTTTAAGTAGAGAAAAAAGATGAATATGAGAAAAATGAATACTATTTTTAACTTCAAGTGCAATATATTTGCTAATGTGGTATAATTTTGATTAATGACCATGGTCATTATATTTTGATCATTAGTTACCTATTTATATATAGCTTTTGACTTATATTAAACATTTTACCAGATTTAATATTTACCTTTGGTTATTTGCTTACTTATACTTTAAATTTAATCATATGTTTGTTATATTATAATTGTTTTTTTACTTATTAATAATCCATTATACATTGATCAATGTATCTTACGATACGATACGCGATACGATATGGGATACGATACATAGAAGTAACGATACAATATGCGTATCCCGATTTGACAACTTTGGTTGTAGTCCACAAAAGTTGTGAATCTGATAGGAAAATGCTTAGATGATGATACACATTGATAATATCTTTGTATCACATGAAGAGTTGCATACATTTTTTTCACAATGTTAGGCGAAATTCAAACATCTTTATTTTGTCTCCCTTATTTCACTACCAGTTTTCAGATTATAGGCTGAAAATAAAGTCTGATGTTAGAGGTGTCTCATGGTAGGTTAATAGCAGCACAGAGATGTTATGAGAATGAGATGAAATGCAGTTTCGTAAGTGTTTGTCCTCACCACAGTGTTTTTTAGACCCGAAGTACTGGATCTTGCGGGCATATGTTGGGAAAAAAAAAAATTGAATGCTCATTACTCAACGGCTCGCATATCTGTGACTGTATTGTGTTAGACCAAGACGGTGAAATATAGTGAGTTCTTGGTTGGGCCTAATGCTTTAACATCTGGGTGTAGCTTAGGAAACTGGGCTGGCACGACTTATCGGGAAAGAACCATATGGGATACCTCATTTCTCAGGATTGGTTATAGTCGATGCCTGCTGAGGTGTCACAACCTAGTGGCAGAAAAAAGGAGGAGAAGAGAGTCCAAGGCATAATTTTTCTCTTTGAGCAATATACTAAAGAGTTAGGTTTCTCTCTCAAGAAATATATTGGTAGGATCAAGGTAAAAAGAAATACACTAGTGGATGGGTTTTTTTCTCAAGAAATATACTTGTAAGATAATGATATAGTAAGGGGACGGAGGGTACTTTCTGTGGTAAAGCTTTTTTGCTTTACATTAGTATTAGTGTTTCAACTAAAAAAACGTTGCTTCTATTGTAAAGTTTGTTGATTTCGCCCGACACTCACAGCACTTACAAATTCACTTATTTGGATTGATTTTTGAATAGAACCTTTGCTCATGTCTGCATGTCTTTATTATAGATACTTGTTGATACTTGATCGGACACACTGGAGGACGAACATGCTAACCTCTCTTTTGATTCCATATATATTCTTCAGTCTTCCTTCAGTTATATTCTCACTATTCAGGTAATTTCAAACACTATTATCATTATCTTTATTGCTTTAGAATTTTTTATGTAGAATATGTACCACATATTGATCTTCTTCCGCAGAGGGGAGGTTGGAAAATGGATTGCTTTTGTTGCTGTTGTGCTGCGTCTCTTCTTTCCTCGGCACTTTCCAGGTTCGTTTACAAATTGCAGACTTAGTCAAGCACGTCTTGTATCCTGATAATTTATACTCACCGATCAAATTTGTGTATCTAACCAAAACTTGAGACATTTGAAACTCTGTTTAGTTTAATACACGTCATGTATATACATTCATGCACATGCCTAGGAACAAGAGTTAGTATTTTCATGTTATTCCATCGCAAGCGTGCTAATTTAGAGCCAGTTTGGAATGAAGTTTAGATAACTAGAAGTAAATTTTACTTGGAGGTATAGATTATGAAACTCCACTTTGTAATTTGGACTGTATGAAAGTAGAGTTATGTGATGACAAACGTTGTAGTGGAGTTTCGATATATTTTGGCATTATCTGAACTTTAGAGTGAGATAATTGGAGTTATCTAGTCATGTTGCTCCACAGCCGTCGGTTAGATTTTTTAGTGTTAACCTGTCTTTAAAAGGTAGAGGTAGGATAGCTTAACCTCGTTCCCAAATGGGGCCTTTTTGTCTTTACTGTCAACTTAAATTTCAATTGTTCATATTTCTGAAGGCCAATATTATTTGTTTGCATTTCAATTGTATAATCTTGTTTGGATAACGTATAACTGATGTATGTTTTTTTAACATTGGTCATGGTTATTATTCTTGTGGTTATATCATTGTTATCCTTCTTTTTCTCCTCCTGTTCGTGCATATTTAACCAAGAGACAATAGGAATCTTTCCAAGAGAAATCAGCAAACCATTGAGAAATTTGCTGTCATTCAGGATCTCAAATTGAATCTGACTTAAACTCTTAAAATGAAAAAAAAAAAAAAAAAAATGATTATTTGAAGTTCGATTCAAGCGTGGTAGATGTGGTGGATTATTGGGCTTACTGCTATGCATTTGGTTGCTTGGCAAGTTTTCAAGTTGTTTCTATAGTTTGTGCACAATATTCCACATAGGAATGCCTCTCACCCAAATCTTGCTTATGCAAACTCCTGAACACTGAGCATGCGTTATGCATACCACTTATGCGGATATGTTTTGCATCCAGACTGGCTGGAGTTGCCCGGATCATTGATTCTTCTGTTAATGGTCTCACCAAGCCTTTTCGCTGACACAATCAGGAACAACCTGGTCGGTGTCTTCATCTGTCTCGCCATCGGCTGCTACCTTCTACAAGAGCACATCCGAGCATCGGGTGGCTTCAGGAACTCTTTCACTCAAAGCAAGGGCGTATCAAACACCATCGGCATCATTCTCCTGATGGTTTACCCAGTGTGGTGCGTGGTTGTGAACTTTCTCTAAGTGAGTGCTAGGTGTGATTTTCTGTATTTTTCATGCATTGTTATGAGACTGGAATTGCATTCTTGGGTGTATAATTGTTGTTAAAAGGAACTATCTTGCTTGTACCTAGAATTTGGACTTTGAGCTTAGCGCCCGCGACAAATTTTTTGGGGCCGTTCGAATTTATATTGCTATAATATTATATAGTTTTTGAGGTTGGGAGCAATATGGTTAACAATACAAGTCTGATACAAGTATTATCCATATTCCTGAAATATTATGAATGTCTGGGTCTGCTGTGTGTGCTGACTGAGCATATCTAATGCAATTTTTAGTTTTCATATTCAAATATGGGATTTTAATAGAGACATCAAAGCCGCTCTCACTTTTGAATGTGAGATGATGGAATAAATTTGAGCCTTTTAAGGGCACCCACTAAATTAGAGGCATTCACCAAATAACTATAGAAATATTGTAAGTTTGCTCTCTTCTTTCTAAGAGCACCCAATAGAATTTTATGAAGGCATTCAACTTGAAGGGAGAGGTGGGATATAGAGAGTCGGGTAGGAGGCTCGATATGAGGAGCATCGAGGTCGGAGGGAGAGGGAGAGGGTGTGGAGATCGAAGAGAGGAGGGCGGGGTTGGGGAGGAGGGGAGTGGGGGGATTGGGAACAGATGGGGAAGTTGCACCATGGGCTGAGGAGGTGGATAGAGATAGTGGGAAAATTTGATGGCTGCCCCAAGGGTATCCTCGTCTGCAACCAACATATGCTGGGGGAGTTTCCAAAGGAGCACACCACTTTTGCCAGTGAACCTACTAAATAGTTTTTTTTTTTTTTAATTCGGTCTATCAATTGGAAAGTGAGCTCATTAGGAAAAATAGTGTGCTACTTTGGAAAGTAGTAGAAAAAGTCTTCTTTAACAAAAAAAAAAAAAAAATCGGTGCTCTGGCTAGTGGGTGCGTTTAGCAATTTGTGGGTTATCTTAGATCCCAACAAATTTTTGGGAGTCCCATCCTTTTGGGTAATGGCCCGGACGCGAACCTGAGAGCTCCAGTAACATGCAAACCCGATAGGCGCTACGCACGTGACTCCTCTTGTGCAGGGCCAGTTCCGTAACTTGGAGGGTTGTAGGCCGGGGCCCAAACACGGGGAATTCTAAATGACCACACCACTTGAGCACCAAATCCTAAAGTCAGTGGTGAGCACCAAATGGGAAAATGGTGGTCACTAAGTCATGTGGTGTGCGCATTTAGAATTCCCCCCCCAAGCTAATGCCAAAACCCTAGACGCCGTGTTCCTATATAATCTCGACGAGCCCTCATCGATTCAGAGCATTACAAAGCCGCCCGCCCCTTTGTTCTTGCTTTTATTATTTTTTTTATTCGGCTCAAAACAATTAATCCATGTTTTTGATTTTGTTTTTGATTTTGTTTTAGTTGATGCGACTGATTTTTTCGGTTAGTTTTGATTTTGTTTTTGTCGATTGATTTTTATTCTTTTTCGTTTTCAATCTTCAAGTTCTTTTATTATTCGCACTCGATTTCAATGAGAAGAAGGGTTTTTTATATTCTCGGTGATGATCACATAAAGATGACGAGTCTGATGAATATCCATTCTATAGATCATGTGGACAATCGAGGCATTTGTCTGAGAGAAAGAAAAAACCCTAAATTACTTTTTTAATTTTAAAAGGTTTTTTTTCCCTGTTTTTTTTTAAATTTTTATTAATCATCTAAATTCAATTAGTGTGGCATAATGATGAACGATTAATTCTGAGATATTTTCTCTGAGCGATCATGATCCTCCTACTCATTCGGAATGACACAATCTCTCTTTTGAATTCGAACAATTTCTTTCTTTTTTTTGTGATTCATTGTCCCATTGAAGGATATGATTTTATTGGGTGAAATTAAATTATGGGTATTTGGTTTAACTGCAATCTTATTTCATATAAAATGAGAAATTATTGGATGTATATTGTAAAATTATTTTATTAAGGGTTGCATCTGCGTCGCTTTAGATGTTAGTTTTTTTGTATCATTATCAAATTTAGTAGCAGATCGGCGGCATTCGTGTACAAGTTGTAAAATTTAGTGTAAAAAAATTATTAAATTTTTACCACTGCAGTTAAAGTTAAAGCTACAAAAAGTAGCGGGGTCATAATTTTTTTCAACTTGAGGGTTCCTTTTAGGCTGCTATGGCAAAAGCAAAGTGTTTTGGGTTTTTTTAAAATGTGGGTTTTAAAGTATTTTGATATTATCTATTTTGGAGTATTCTAATTTTGAATTTTGAAGTATTCAAGTTTTACTTAGAAATCTTTTTTTTTTTTTTATGAGTTTTCGTGGAATTCATAAATATATAAAAGATAAACATATTCAAAGAGGAAAAAAAGAAAGTAGGCGGGAGAGAGTTGGAATTAAGAAAAAAGAGATATTTTTGAGTAAATAATTAAGAAAAACTGATTTCTGATTTGGAGTTTTAAACACTTATCCAAGTGTTTTGAATATTCTAAGATTTTAAAACACTTGTTCAAAAACTAACAAGGAACACTTTATCCTATAAAAACAGACTAAAATCTTGAGATTGTGTCAGTTTTAATTTTTTATATTGAAAAAATCCTTATTTTTCAAAATCTCACATGTTAAGTCTCTATTGGCTTTTTATTTTCAATTTTCATTTTATTCCTGCATAATTTCTCTTTTTTTTTCTTTTTCCCATGTCAATCTCATCACATGACCCTCTTTATCTTTCTTGATTCCTTCGACGTTGACAATGCCACACCACCAAGTCAACTTTCATGTTATCTTTGAATACAAGTCCAACAATTGAGTGAAAAGATAGTAAATATGTTATGTATTACTTCTTATGTATGAAGTCGAGTTAAAAGAAAACTGTATGAACCGATTTGAGACACAAGATTCAAATTAAAAGCAGAAGATAAAAGAAAAGGGAAGAAGAAGGATGTATTCCTAACGTGTACCAATATGTATTTCCTACTTTTTTTTAGCTAACGTGAGATAGATCAGTCTGTCTGTGCTATTAATTATCTGCTTACCTCCAACTTTGTTATTATGATTTCTTAAGCTTGTTCATAAGAACACTCCTCTTCAGGCAAGGGGGCGTCCTTCCATTCCCTGTGAAATTACTAGGATGTCGGACTCGCGGGCATGGGGTCAGGGATTGGCCTAAATACCTTTTTAGGCTGCTTAAAACTCAACAATTTCCTACTTTGCGGGTGCTCAAAGAAAGTGGATGCCCTCAGAAAGTATGTGCCCCAAGTAACTTGGTGGGTGCTCTTAGAAGTTGGGTGCACATACTAACTTGGTGGATGCCCTTAGTAATTTGGTGTGTCCCATTAGTAATTTCGTGTGCGCCATTCGTGCCTTGGTGGGGTCCATTATGAGTTTGTTGGTCTCCTTAGCAATATGATGGGTGCCTTAGAAAGTATGTGCCCCCAATTAACTTGGTATGTGCCTAAAGTAACTTGGAGGGTGCCCTTAGAAACTTGGTGGGTGCCTTAGGAGTTGGTGTATCATTAGCAACTTGTTGGGTGCCCTTAGAAGTTTGTGTATCCTTAGTAACTTGGTGGATACATTTAGTAATTTGGTCGGTGTCCTGAGAAAGTGTGTGCCCCTAGTAACTGTGGGTGCCCCTTAGTGGCCATAAAAGATTCGTGCCTTCGTTGTTGGGTGTGCTAAGCAATTTGGTGGTGTCCGGAGGTGGGTGATCTTATTAACTTGGTGGGTGCCCTTAGAAGTGGGTGGCGTTCTTAGTAACTTGGTGGGTGCCCTTAGTGATTTAGTAGGCCCCTAAGAAAATTTGAGCACCTAGTAACTCAGTGGGTGCACCGTGACCCATTAGTAATTTTGTGGGTGCCCAAAGAAGACGTATGCCCTTAGTAAATTGTTGGATGCGTTTATCAATTTGATTGGTGGCCTTAGTACTTTGGTGGGTGTCATTGATTTTGGTGGGCGCCCTTAGTAATTAGGTGGGTGCGCGCCCTTAGTAATTAGGTGGGTGCTTAAGAAAGTGTGTGCCCCTAGACTAGGCGGTTGCCTATACGAGATATGTGCCCTTAGTAAAATGTTGGGTGCACTTAGCACTTGGGTGGTGCTTGAGTGCCCTTATTAATTTGGTGGGTGCCTCTTAGAAGATGCATTCCCTAAGTAATTTGATGGGTTCACTTAATATTTTGGTGGTGGCGTTAATAATTTAGTGGGTGCCTTAGTAATTTGGAGATGCCCTTAGAAGTGTGTGTTCTGAGTGGTGTTCCAGAGGTGGGTGCCTTTAGTAATTAGTCTGAGAGGGAGGGTGCCTTCGTGGTGTGTGCCCTTAGTAAATTGGTGGGTACCTTGAGTAACCTAGTGGGTGCCCTTAGAAACTTGGTGGATGCCTTTGGGTGTTCTTAGAAAGTGGGCGCACTTAATAACTTGGTAAGCGCACTTAAAAGGTGTTGTCCTTAGTAACTTTGGGGGAGGTGGGTGCTCTTAGTAAGTGGGTACCTTTAGTAGCTTGGTGGGTGCCCCTAGCAACATTTAAGAATATGGGTGGACAGTTAATTATATATTTGGAAGCAGTTGACAACGAGCAACATTGAAGGATATGAATGGAATTTAACAACACATTTATGAGATGTAACAGTTAGCAATATAGAAGTATACAGGTTGACGTTAACTACATATTTCATGACGGTGGATATTTAACTACATAGAAAGTAGTGGGGGTTAGCAACATGGACAGATATCAAATTTTTCTTGCAATTCAATCTGCTTAAATTAAGCAATAAAATGTTTTTTTTTTTAATTTATTTGAATTTTTCATAACGCTGTTTGGACCTTTTTTGCATTCAATTAAAACTAGTTAAATTAGGCAAGAAAACACTTGTCTTTCTTTTCTTTTTTCAAAATTTTGCATGGAAATAAGTTTAATTTAAACCAATTAAGAAATGAGATTGTTTCTTTTATGTTTTGAAATTAGCCTTTTTTTCCCGTTAATTTGATGTTATCTTTTGTTAAAAGTGTTTTTGCATACCGATTTCTTAATTATGCAATAATCTAATATAGATTTCAGAAAATCTTATATTTTGACATTAGTCTCCAAAACATTTAAGTTACTTCAGTTTAATCCCTATTAGCTATTCTGTCCAATTAAATGCAGAATTTGAATTTTGACATTTAATAATAAAAAAAATGACCAAAGTATCCTTCTAGAGTCCCATTCCATAATCAAATAATCACCTCCTCTTTCAATCTCCCCCATCGCCAAAGATTGGATTCTTGATTCAAAATCTTAACTCCAACACTCTCCAATGGAAAACAACCTATCAAATCCTCGTCAAGCACCTCGATGGCCACACCCAGTGCCTCCAATTCTCCTCCCCAATCCTCACTAGCAAGCTCTAAAGCCGAGCCCTCTTCCTCGCCCATAGCCTACGCTTCGTCACCGGAACTCTAGACCTTGCCAAAAAAACCCTAATCATCCCTTGCCTCACCCTCCAACCTCTTCCTTTCACTCACTCTCCTCCCCTGCCTCTGCGGCGGTGAGGGTTCCCTCCTTCAAGGCATTGTCGCCAAGGTGGGTCAAGAGAAGACCATATAAGTGGACTATCTCTCTACAAAGCAGATGTGCAACATATAAGGCATCTACAGTCACACTACGACGAATAAAATGTGTTATCTTGGAGAATTTATCCACCGTAAACAATATCGAATCATTCCTTGTTTGGAGCTTGTTTGTGCTTCCTTGATAGGAGCTCATATGCCCACCAGTTATTGGGATGAAGCCATGACTGCTGCAGCCTACATCATTAATCGTGTACCTTCTAGTTCTCTACAATTTCAGACTCTCTTTTATGTCCTTCATCATATTGTAAGTGCTCCTATCATAACAAATTTGCCCCCTAAAGTATTTGGGTGTGTAATCTTTGAGCATCTTCACAAATCGTTGAGAAATAAATTGGAACCCCGTGCCCTTCACTGTATTTATTGGCTATGCCTTACATCAAAAAGGCTATCGATGTAATAACCCTCCCTCCCCCCTCCTTTCTTGAAAACTATATATTACCCTTGATGTGGTCATTGTAATAACCCTTCGTCTTTTATAACTAAAAAAAAATAAAAAAAATAAACAAATAATAAATATAATATTTCATTTTTTAACTCTTACACCTTTCATTTTCTTTAATCTCCTAAACCCTTTCATCTTCTCCAACTCCAAACTCTTTGTCTTCTTCATTATTTAAATCATGAAACTCCATATTTAATTCTTAAAATTAAACTTTTTAATTAACTAAAACTTTTCATCTTTTGTAACTCTCAACCTTTTCACCTCTTAAAGCTCCCAAATCTTTCACCTTCTAAACTACCATTCTTAACTCTAAAATTAAAATCTCTAAATTAAATTAAAACCTTTCATATTCTTAACTCATTACTCATTCATTTCTCTAACTCCCATCTTTTCATTTTCTCCATGAATTATCTATATTAAATCTCCAATTTAATTCTCTTAACTCTCTAAATTCTATAACTCCTCAAACCTTTTAGATTTTATAACTCGCTAAACTCTTCACATTCTGTAACTCCTAAATCCAATCATAAATAAACTCGTAAATCATAACACATTCCACTCATTCTAAAAATCATTCTTTAACATTCTCATTTCGCCGGAGCCACCTTCAAAACCACCGCAGGAGCCGCCGCTAGAGCCGCCTCCACTTCACCGGAGAAGAGTATCTCCTTCTATCTCTTTCCATATTTTAGCTTCTCACCTTTTGACAAGAGGTTAGATATTATCTTTCTTTTTCTTTTTGAGTTAAATTATTTTAATGAATCATATGTTAGCTCATTTACGATTTAATAATCTTATAACATCCATCATCTTATAAGCCCAATAAAATGGAGTCAAACCTATTTCCTAATTTCAAACCCGCTTAATACTAAAATCAATTTTGAATATGTTATAAATATTAGAAAAATCCCTAAAAATCATCTAAATTCATATTAATCTGTTTTTAATATTCTTAGAATATTTTTAATATGTAGATTACTCCATTGAGTGACATCGGAAAATAAAATTCATGTGAGTTCATTTTTGGACTCACTAATCATGCTATCTTATATACCTGTTGTTTCAATCATGCTATTTATTTTGTGTAAATTGATTTGGTATTTTGTAGAAATTTATCAATTACTTATTATGTTTCTTGTCATCAAAATCTATTGTCAATTGTCATTAAATTTAAATTACATAGTATAGTTAGATTTTAGAATATCATATATACAATATTTGATAAATCACATAAAAGTTACAATCACGAAAAAAATACTGTTTGTGATATCATTTTGTATCGGTGTCTAGAAAAGTTATTTTGTATATTGGTTCTCTAATTAAGGAACGTGCAACGCACGAAAAACCTCCCAGCATCCATACACTGGCCTAGCCGATATCTATATGATATCTAAAATTAGTAAATCCTTGATTTAACCAATTGTGATTTATTGAATAAAATATAAACTGAACGGACTCTATAAACATGTTGTTAATAAATTAATAAAATCTAATTGAAATATTATACCTGATATTCAATAAACAAGTTATGAAACCAGAATTTAGACTTACATGTACTATACTTAAATGACACTGGATTGTGGGAGAAACTGAATGATGGAAATATACTCTGTTTCGCTGTAAACTTATTAAGTTGTACAACTGAATATTTTGCACACCATGGGTGCGTGATGATTTACTGGATCATACGTGATTATAATTCCTATTTGCCCGACGGCAGGTCCGACTCAGCACCGGATAATTCTGTGACTATTTCCTGGGTCTATACAGGAAACAATCGAAACAGTTGTATCCCATCAGTTAGATTTTCCAATTACATGACATCCTAGACAAAAATACCTCTGTTATAAAGTTGACTTCACTAAAATGACATTAAGATAACCTAAATTAATTGAGATTATTATTACAGATATCTCATTCTATATTTTCTAAAACTTGTGTTATTATTATGTTTGGACACAACAGTTATTTTTCACATTCTTTCTGCGTATTTTATTTTAGTCGCAATCTAACGACTTGGGTGTGTATGCGCAGATTTACCGATGGACAAGCCAAATCTGACGCAGAATCTAGTGTATTTTAAAAATCAGATTGAAACTCAATAACAGTTTAGAGATTCCCTGCTTCCTTTGTTTAATTTTATTATATTTTGTTTCAATTGTATCTAAACTTCGTTCCAATAAGTGAAAAGTCAAATTTGTGTTGAATTTTTCTATCGTAATTACTGAGTATTATTGTGGCAAATTTATTGAGGTTTTAGCATATTTAAAACTGAATATGTTGCTGGTACCTACTACACGTGCTCGTATACCGTATATCGGGAGCGGGGCGTGACAGTCATTCTTGAAGATAATATGTGTTATTCTGTCTCTGAGTCTTCACTTCAGGGGGAGAATAGAGATGAAGTACAGACTTTACATCATTTTTTGGATAACTTGGATCTTATAAGTAGTGACAACTTGGAAATTAGTGATCAATGTCCAAGGGATGGTGACACGATGGATAACAACAATGACAGTCCATATGAGTCTGGTGATTGTCCAAAAGAGAATCAGAGTCAGATGGAAGTTCAGGATCAAATGGAAGTATCATCAGTGACAACCATCTTCCTTCTCTCACGATATACCAGTTAACCAATGTCTTCTCCATCTACCTCCTCTCACAGTGTACCAATTAACCAATTGTCTTCTCTAGCTAATTCTATTATTGAGTCTTAGGTAAATTTTGAATATGAACCTCATCTAAAAGTGTTATCTGATCGAGTCATAAGAGGAAAATCCAAAGTTACCTATGTACCTGTCCTCAACTCTAAATCTAAGTACTCCATAAGTAATTATGTATCCTACCATTGATGATCAAATGAAAGTAAAGCATTTGTAAATCAATTATCTGTTATATCTATTCCTAATAGTATGCAGGAAGTTTTGAAAGATTCTAGATGGAGGAAGGCAATGAATGAAGAAATGAAGTCCCTTAAAAAAAACTCAATATGGGAAGTTGTTAACTTGCCTGAAAGGAAGATACCTGTTGAATGTAGGTGGGTCTTCATCATTAAATATAAAGCTGATAGAACCATCGAACAGTTCAAAGTAAGACTTGTCGCCAACGAATATACTCAAACATATGGAATTGATTATGTAGAGACATTCACACCAGTGGCCAAAATTAATACTGTTCATATTCTACTATTCTTGACAGTGAATCTTGACTAGCATTTGCACCAGATTGAAGTAAAGAATGCATTTCTACATAGAGATCTCCAAGAAGATGTGTATATGGAATTACCACCTGGCTGTAATCTGTAAACTAAGGTTGAGAAAATCCCTATATGGTTTGAAGTAGTCTCCTAAAGTATGGTTTGGAAGGTTGACAAACTTTATAAAGTCCATAGGTTACAAGCAAAGTAACTTAGATCATACTCTCTTCTTGAAGCATAATGAAGAATAAATCACAGCTCTTATTATATACATTGATGATATGATAGTGGGGAAACTACCTTGAGGAAAGTAAAGCACGGCATGAGCATCTTGCCCGTGAGTTAGAAATGAAGGACCTCGGTAAATTGAAGTATTTTCTTGGAATTGAAATATCAAGATCGAAAAATGTTTTTTTTTTTTTTATCACAACGGAAATATGCCTTAGACTTACTGAATGAAATAAGTATGACAGCATACAGTCCGGCTAACACTCCTATGGAAGAAAATATGAAACTAGGTATGCACCCAAATCAAGTTCTTGCTAATAAGGAACGCTATCAGAGACTGGTTGGAAGATTAATGTATCTTGCACATACTCGGTCTGATTTAGCTTATGCACTGAGTGTAGTCAGTCAATTCATGCACTTTCCAAGCGAAGAACATATGAATGTTATCATACATATCTTACACTACTTGAAGTTATCTCTAGGAAAGGGAATTTTATTCACAAAAGAAGATAGTTTGGATATTAAAGGTATACAAATGTTGATTGGGCTGGGTTAATAGATGATAGACGTTCTACATTTGGCTATTTCATATTTGTGGGAGTAAATTTGGTTACTTGGCGAAGTAAAAAAGCAAGAGGTGGTTGCTAGATCTAGTGATGAGGCTGAATAGGGAGGAATGGTGAAGGCAATATGCAAATTGTTGTGGATCAAAAATTGGATGCAAGATTTACATATTAAGCAAGTCAATTCTATGAAGTTATACTGTGATAACAAGGTAGCGTGTGATATTGCTCATAATCCAGTCCAATATGATCGAACTAAGTATGTTGAGGTTGATAAGCATTTTATCAAGGAGAAACTAGAAGTAAAGCTGGTTGAAGTTCCTCATGTTCGATCTCAAGACTAGCTTGCACATGTGATGACCAAGGCAGTGTCAAACTAAGCATTTAATGGCTGCCTCGACAAACTAGGCATGAGCGATATCTATGTACCAATTTGAGAGGGAGTGTTGATAATTGAGAGTAATTATTTCTATGTTGGTTCTCCATCATTCAAGTTCCTAATTTGTCTTTATTGCTAGCTGGAAAGATTGGCTAGAATCAATAGAATCTCCATAGATATTTAATTGTATCTAATTAGTCATAGTTTCCTTATAATTAGATTCTAAAATTTCTGTAAATATGTAATCATTGTTTCCTTATCACTAGTCAATCATGGTCCTATACTTTAAGATCTATAGCTATGTACAGTGGCTATTTATGCCCATCAGTCGAAGAGAAAAATAATTTGAATCTTTTCCTCATAAACCTCGTATTTTTTACTGTACTTTGCCAAGAAGCACTTGACGATGGACCATCACGGAAGATCTTTTCTACATACCTATTAATATTTTGCTTTTTGTCTGACACTGCTTTCCTTTTTGTATTATTGATTCATTGTTGTAGATGTTCTAAGCAACATGCCTTGTATTGTAATCAACTTTTGTTTTTCAATATATATTATTTTTGTTATCGATATATTATTTTCTCATTTAACATGATAGTAGTTACGATTATTTCAAGAATTTGTGTATATGAGTTTTGTCATTTATTATTTCATTGAACATAAAATTTGTGGTTAGCCGTAAAACGTGGAGGCCTAATGCAGTTAATTTAGAGTGTGAGTATCAGTAACGTAACACACTGTTTCCTTGCCCATATTTGTTTCTAAACAGAGTTTAAATGTGACGGATCTAAAAAGCATTTTTTAGGAATAAAGAAGAGCTTTTTTTTTTTTTTAGTGAAATGGAGTTTTGATGGGAGATTTTACTAACTACACCCATCACAGGGACAAAATACCTAAACCATCAAGCCCAAACACAAAAGCCCAAGCAAGATCCACCGCGTTAGGCTTCAAATTACACACCCTAAATGTATAAGAGCACGCCCAAACAAGAGTTTGTGGGCCCCACCGCAGGGTGGGTGGCAGGGGGTGCATCCGGTATGTGGGCTCCACCGCAGTGTAAGTGGCCTGTGTCCTCGTACATTTGGCGTGTGCCTTTATAATAGCCCAAGACATTTGAGGTGCCCCCATACATTTGGGGTGTGTCTTAAGAATATCCCCAGTCTTATCCCGTGGCCCATTTGTCATCCTTCTTGTGACAAGTCTCTTGGTAGAATTCTGAGATCTAGGGTTTTACTCTCGAGGAAGAAGAGAGGGAGAAAAAAAAAAAGCTAGGGTTTTTGCGAGCGGAGATGTTTCTGGGAGCGCTTCGGAGGCCGGACAAAGCGACGGCCTACAAGCAACTGAAGTCGAATCTGGTCAAGATGGCCGCTTTCGTCATCGTGCTCCGAGCCACGCCATACGTCCTCCACCTTCTCACTGAGGAGAAGGAGGAGCTCAAGCTCGAGCTCTGATGCGTTTTCTCCCTTTTTGTTCCCCCTTCCTGTTAGTTTCAGGTAATTTTTTCCTTGAATTAAACCCTAATTTGATTGTTTTTATTTCATTGGATTAACCATTTATGGTTTATTCTCTCTTTTTACTGGGAATGCGACGTGAAAATATAAGAAGATTAGTTAGATCGTTTTGATATTTTGTGGATGATGGTGGCATTTATTGATTGCGTTGAAGGGTCATGCTAAATCATGTAAATTTTTGTAATAACTTTTATTCGCAAGTGTGATTTCTTATGAAGGGTTTACAAAATTGTTCCTTTTTGGAGTACACGCTTTACACAACGGGAGAAGGTTCTCCTGTGAGCTGTCCTTAAATTCTTTTTTTTCTTTTAAAGAAAAATCCTAACTATTCTCTATTATAGATTGGAAACAAATGTGTAGAAGAAACAATATACCGACAAAAAGAATTTGTTCCAAAGTCAAAAGAGCGGTCGGGTTGCGAAAATAAAAGATTTTTTAGCCTCTAGTAATTATAATAAGGATAAACCTATTAGATAGAAAGGAGAGGAAACAGATCTGTTGTTTGGACTTTACATTTCCCGATTGTGTACACATATACATACATACATACACACACACATATATATGTATATACACACACACACATATATATACATACATATACACATACATACATATATATACATACATATATATATGTGTGTATGTACACACACACACATACACATATACATACATATCGCGCACACACACACACACATATATGTATATATGTACGTATGTATATGTATGTATGTATCTATGTATATAGATACATACATATCAATGTTTAAAATAGCGATAACGGTAACGTAACATTTTACCTCTGTTAGGTTATGTCGCATATAACGTAACACATAACGTAGATTATGTAATTTCCTATTTTTTTAATAAATATAAATATAAACTATATAAAATATTTTTTATTCATAGAAAAATAAATTTAAAATATAAAAAAATATAAAACCATTTTATAATCATAACCAATTTTAATTTTACATTAAGTTTACAATAATTTTCACATTTATTTTCATAAATTATATTAAGTTCGCAATCGTAATTCCAGTCATTATTTAAATAAGAAAATAATATTCTAATTTTTTATTTCAATTCTAATTATTATCATTGTTGTAATTTATATTTTATAATGCTCAATTTATCTCATTTGTAATTGCTGATTTCAGTTCAATTAAAAATTCAATAGAATTAACAAGTAACAAATTTCAGCAACCGGAGAGGAATTACAAGTAATCAAGAAAACAATCGCAAATTAACAAATTAGCAATTCCATCACTGTTCTAAAAAACGCCCTATGCGGGTGCATATGCGCCCGCATAGGCGTTTTCGCCCCCAAAACGCATAGAAAAAGCAGAATGCGCTCCATTATGCAGACAAACGGGTTATCGGGTTTCGAACGTTAAAAATTCGCCCGACCCGCACCCAAAATCCGACCCGTACCCGCAACCCATTACTTATTTCCCTTCCTCCTCCTCTCCCGAATCGAGTTCCCGAGCCCAGCGAGGGAAAAAAAAAACCCTTATTCTCCGATCGCCCCTTCCCCCCTCCGATCTCACCGGCGACCCGACGACATCTCCTCCGGCGGCTGTGGTCCTCAAGATGAGCTCTCCGGCGGCGGCGGCGGTGACAATGCAGGTAATTTTTTTTTTCAGTTAAGATTTTGGATTTCTTTAGGGTTTCGATGGTTTTTTTTTTGGTATTATTCTTCTTGAATATTTTTTATGATTATTTTGAGTAAACTGAGTTGATTTTAGGGTTTAAATTTTTTGGCGAAAGAAAATATTTGGAAAAATTAGGGTTAGGGTTTTATTTGTGGAAAATTAGAGTTAGGGTTTTTTTTTGTGTTAACTGTTAACTGAGTAGAATTTAGAGTTTGAGTTATTTTGAAAAAAGGGGAGATTCAGCCACTGCATTATTTTGATTCTTCACCTCCATTAGCCACTTTTTTGTTTTTTGTTCTTCACCTTCAACGATGACCACTTCTGCAGTACAAACATCAATAATTTGAAATAATAGCTGAATTTTTTTGAAATAATTCTGCAACACAAACTTTTAGAGGAGTTTCTTTTGATAAAGAAGTTGAATCTTGCTTAAAATTTGTTGGATTTAGTTATTAATGAGTAATATACAGTTTAGTGATTTGATTAGCAATTTAATTTCTATTTGTACTTGATTATTAGTATGTATGTACAGTAATTGCTGAACAATTTAGAAATTTTTTTCAAACTTATGTGAACACAAGCTTTTATGATCAATTTTAATTTCTTTAATACTTGATTATTTCTATATCCAAACCGTACATGCATCTTGAATTTTTGGAATTTCACAAGTCCCCGAACTGAAACTTATCACACATATCTTGTATTAGCAATATGTGAATTATTGTCATATGTTCATTGTAATTTGTAATTTTGTACATGCATCTTGTAATTTTGTAATTTGTATTTAGATTATAGCCAATTATCTTCATTTTACATACTTACAGTTATTATTTATAATTTTTAGAGTTTTATAGCACTTAATATATCTAGTTTTATAATTATTATATTAATATATATTAAAATATTAATATTCCGCATAATTCCGCGTAATTCGCATAATCGGCGCGTAATCCGATTATGCGTTATGCGGTACTCGACCGCACGCATACTGAAAACGCATTTTAGAACATTGAATTCCATAAACAATCAAACAAGCCAACAACTAATCAAGTAATAAAATTTCAAAATAATAATCAACAACAATATAGAAATTACTAAAAAGATAATAGTAAATAACGTAACATAATGTAATTTAACGTAATATTACGTAATATAACATAAAATAACATAAAAAATGTATTGTTACGATGCATTGAGTTATTTCCAATTGTTACGTAGCGCTGGGATTTTGTTAGGTTACGTAATGCAATATAACGGGTTTCATAATGCGTTATTTTCAATATTGATATATACATACATAAATATATATATATATTTATGTATGTATGTACATATATGTATGTATCTATATATATATATATATATATACACACACACATATATATATGTATGTATGTACATATATGTATATATATATACATACATACATAATACATACCTTGTTCTGACCATCTGACCATATTGCACTATGTATAATTTGATAACCCAAGAAATGCCTACTAGTTTTGTTTCAAGTGGAAAAAATGCAAGGAAATGGAAGAATTACAAGGATATTTAGAAAAGGATAATAATTTATACATAATCTATTTCGCTAGTTATACTTTCAAAATTCTTTTGATCCTGTAACCCCATAATCTCTCTCTTCTCCGTCTGGATCTACTTGTTCTGGAGATGCCATAATGATCTCAAGGTTGGTCTCGCGTGGCTTTTAATCCCATATCGAGTTAGACTCCCAACTCATACTCATTGGTGCCAATCCATTTGATGATAACTCTAGTGTTTCCAAGTCTTCCATCTTATAAATAAAATGTCATATCAAATTTATTTCCTGTATTTCTGCTATGAAACACAATTATCTCTATAAAATCAGCATCCAATATAATCTACAAATAAATGTTCCTCCAGTATAATAGATATGTTCATTGTGCATGCAATTCATTATTTTGACTTTTGCTTGGACTCTTACACACCTAATATTTTAACAATCCATACTGGGGGCCTGATGCATCCTAATCATGGTATGTGGGTAGCAAAATTTGAAGCGATGGGAGTTTTCAAATATCATGCATTTCAAGGTCAATCGTGTATGCAAGAACTTTTAGGATATGAGCATTTGAATTTTTTCATTATGCCTTTTTGGTTAAGTCTCAACCGCATTCATGGACTTGATGAATAAAGTATTTCATGCTGACCAATTTGTACTGATATTCATTGATAATATATTAATTTACCCAAAAAGTAAAGAGAAACATGAGGGCCACTTGAGAATGGTTTTTTTGACCTTGGTTCATATTGATATTCATTAACGATAAATTAATTTACTCGCAAGGATTTTTGCAGCATAGACCATCTCCATGTTGTGAAGAAATTTATGATATTTAATTATTTAAATTAGTTCAATAGATATGCAAGTATATAATAATAAGATCTTACTTAATTCAAACTTCCATTATTAATAGTCAATGGATGAATTAATAACATATTAATATATAGTTTTTCCTTAGTATAACTATATATAAGTTTATAATTTTCAAGCTTACAAGTTATCAATAGTCAATGGATGAATTTATCAAGTTTGAAACGAGGAAACGTCATATGCAAATTGCCATAAAATTTTGAAAAGTGACCCAAAAAATACTTTACTCACCTTATATATATTATTGATTTAGAGATTTATAGGCGGTTGATTCGTTTTCCTACTTAAAAATATATTCTTGTACTTCTATTAATAGGAATGGGTATATTGCATTTCAGTGGATTCTTTGCTCTTATGAAGGACGGGCATTTCAAAGTGAGTATTATGCCTTGTTGGGCACTTATCAGACACAAGACTTGCATGATACTTGCCCGAAGCACATGACGCTTCAGGGTCTTGTTAGATTGTAGTAAACTAGTAACTTGGCGACGAAGCCATATTGGCTTCCAGAACATTCCATTCACTTGTTGAACACCATGGAGGAATGAGTTCTTAAAGAGGCATACGAAGTGCTCTTTTACATGAGATGGCTACATAGACTTGTATTATGAAATGTGTTGAATTGAACTATTGATTTAGTTTCGTTGATGCTAGCTTGTTTTTTTTTTGTTTTCTACTTTTAGTATAATCCATTAGAATCACAATGAGTTTTGATGAGTATCATAGATACACTTTTATCCATGGTCTTGCCATTCTGTCCCTTTATCCTACTATTTTAGGGTTTGTTATGTTGTCTTGTCCGTGTCATGCTGTGTCCATATCCTGCATCGATGCTTCATAGCCTAGTTCTATAATTTATAAGTAGGAACCTATAGTTTTAGCTAACTAATGTGACGCAGGATGGAAGTGATTTAGAGTTTGTGGTGGGAAATTTGGATAAAAATTAGGGATTTTAGGGATAAATTAGGATTCGGACCTCACGCCCAGGCGAATCACTCGCCCATTTTCTCACAAATCACTCGAGGAAAGATTTGATAAAGTAAATCACATGCTCTAAAAAAAAAGAATCATATTTCACTATCTTTAAAATCAAAATTACAAGAATATTTATAGCAAATTACAAGATAAAAACAAATCTTTAAAAATCTATGATCCAACTAAATTCCTAATCAAATCAAATCTAACTAAATAACTAATCTCATCTCTATCAATTCTCCCGCGCTTGGAAATATTCACCACTTGGTGAATGTCGACAAGAAAAAAATCAAGTACGGCCGAATAAAATTGGTCACTCTTCCCAAGATCTGACAAACTTTTCTACCGAACTAAGTATATAAATGTCAAACAAATCTGTAGCCAAATGTATGATGTCTTATATTCCAATGGTGGCGACAGTAATAATTGTCAAAAGTTTGGAGAGAAGTTGAAATCTGTCACTTCTGTATAAAATTGAAGAATTTGAAATATGAGCTGGAGAGTCAATAAAAATACGATCCTCATGAATATGGCTATTGAATGTTTCTGTAATTGACTTTGGTAGAAAAATCGGATCAACTTCTGGACCTGTGACGGGCTCTATGATGGTTTCGGTCTCAACTATAACATCATCACCTAAATTTTCGGAAATTGATGTCTGGACTCTTCAAAAGACATTGATATTCATAATGCCAAAATTCTCCACATGCCGAACATTTGATGAAAAGACACCGATGAGCCGAGTGTTCATATCGTTCATATTTAGAGTATTGTTTGGCTTTAAAAAATTATGGTGAACAATTAAAGATAAGATGTGGAGCATACCGTACACGAAGAAGAAATTTCAACCAATTTCAAGTTGGACGAGAATTATAATTGCTAAGGTACCAATCAGAAACTTCTCCAGCCAACTTCAATTTAGTATAGTTGTACTCTTGCTCTGAAGTTAAAAGAAATTAATGGAAAAATTGCTCTAAATTGTTCTCCCAATTTTCATAACTATTATGATTATTATAACTATGAAAGTAGGGGGATTGCATCATATATATTACTCTCCACTTGTTTGAAATCAGCATCAGTATTTGTATATTTTCCATAAAATATGAATCCCATAATAATTAACTCAAAATTCAGAGTATAAAGTTTAGAAAATACCAAACAATTGCAACTTCTTCACTGTAGCTCAAATTTGATGCAAACCGGTCTCAAAACAGCATCAAAATCACACGTACAAATCCTTAACAGGTCTGCTTGGCCTTAACGGGTCTGCTGGAATGTTGCGGATCCAGTAACTGCGGGTTGGGTTCTCTGCTATCTTAACGCAATTTGGATTTTGAATCCAAAACTAGTGGGTCTGGATCAATTAAAAGTGGGTTCGGGTCTTATCTCAAAAGGAATCAGATCCACTTTGAAATCAGATCTGCTGAGAGCAAATCGACTGATTTCTCTAGAATTTCGGCGTCGGGATTAGGACAGAATGAAGCGGCGACTTCGGAGGCACCGGGCGAAATAGGCAGCGAGGCAAGCTCGGTGAAGGAGATGAATGAAGAGGAAGAGGAGTGGGATGCTGGTGCTTGGGGATGTGACAGTGAAGGAAAGTTTTGGAGTTTTTTTTGTTTAAAATCAAAATCAAAGAGAAATAAATAAAGGAAGAAGATGGAGGAGAAGAATAGAGAAAGGAGCCTCGGTGGGGACTTGGGAAAGGAGGAGGGAAATTTTTTTTTTTTGGTGCTGGTGGGTTTTGAAAAAGGGGCGGCGTGGGAAGGAGGAAGGGGAGAGGTTGTGCTGTTGCGGGGAGATGGAGAGGAGAATTTTTGGTCCTTTTTTTTCTCTTTTTTTTCCTTCTCTTTTGTTGCTGCTTCTCTGTTCTCTCTTTTTCTTTTCTTTTTTTGCCACTTTCTTTTTATTTGATTTTCTTTTTTTTTCACTCAATTTCTCTCTCTCTCTCTCTCTACTGTTTTTTTGTTTTGTTTTATTTTTTTCCTGATTTTTTTCTTTTCTTCTCAAGAAAAATTAAAAAAAAAAGATGGAAAGAGAAGAAAATGTAGATGGATTTGGGTACCTGAGATTTAGCTCTGATACCAATTTGATGCAGGACGGAAACGATTTAGAATTTGTGGTGGGAAATTGGGAAAAAAATTAGGGTTTTTGGGGATTCGGACCTCACGTCCCGGCGAATCACTCGCCTACTTTCTCACGAATCACTCGAGAAAAGATTTGATAGAGCAAATCACATACTTTAAAAAAATTATATTTCACTATCTTTAAAATCAAAGTTACAAGAATATTTATAGCAAATTTCAAGATAAAAACAAATCTCTAAAAATCTAGGATCTAACTAAATTCATAATCAAATCAAATCAAATCCAACTAAATAACTAATCTCATATCTATCATAATGTGTTTTGTAGTGATCATTTCGAGTTCAATGCATGTGAAACTACAATTATACATGTCAAGTTAGCCGGTGTGACACATTTAACCGCATGGGGCATATTGGTAGATTTAGGCCTCTATATAAAGGGTGTCAGGTATTGGCATTCAGACCTAGATTTGTAGTTTTAATGTTTTTCTAATCTCATGGAATGTCATTTTTTTTTTTTTTTGATGTTTGGTTACTTTTCTATGAATTTCTTGACTGTGAGATACTAAAATCTTAAATTTTATAATTACTTCCTCCACATACAAATCCACTTAAATCAAAACCAATTAGGATTAGATGCCTGTCATCTCTAACAAAACCTCCGAACCGGAGAAAGTACTTTTCCTTATATCCTAGACTCATGTCAAATTAAAGCCATAATAGGTAGGTACACACTTGAAAGTCAATCTGATTTTTTAAATTCATCTCTTAACTTCAATTGTGTTGAAATAGTGATAACTATTATGATTTGTTCTTATGGTAAAAGTTACTACAGAATATGTTCTTCTCCCATCACCCAACAAATTGGGATATAAACTGAACTTCATCATGATGTGGTTTAAAGTCTGGAAATTGAAGTTTATTAACAATGATTCAAGTGCAAGATAGGAAAGAATCTAGGACAGTGCTTGATTAGGGTAGATTTTAATTTTGTGGTTTTCTAGAATCTAACGTATGAGCCTTAACTATTAACACGGTAGATCTAACTTTATAAGCTAGTTTCTATATGGATTGCATAATTGAGACGTACACTAGAGGTTGGAATATGTATGGTTGTGCATTCAAGTGCCTGTTTGGTTTGCTACAAGTTTGAATAAAGTTTGCAATTGCACTTGAAAAAGTGAAACTATCTGAATTTTAGTGAGAAATCCTAATTCTATCCAAATTTTCAAACATAGTTCATTTACAACCATTAATTTATATCGGGATTGTGAATTTCCTCTCAAATTCAAAATCTTCCTCTCTTTTTCAAATGCAATTGCAAATTGTATTTGCACTTGTATTAAAACTAACAGACTCTTAGTTAGTTTGGCTGTTTTGCATGATTTTTGCAAAATAAAAACCAGAGTGAATTTTCATGGAAACTAACCAACTTGGTTCTAAACTGAATTAATTGCTCTCTTTGGTTTGCACTGATCTGAGGCATAATTGAAGTAAAAGAATTGCTTTTTTGGACCCGAGAAAGGGAAAAGTATCTCAAAAAGAGATGAGGGGAAGAATCAGCCCCGTAGAATTATTTATACCAAATAAAGAACAACCTATAGCCTGAAATTCAAATTTTCATGTCATGATAAAAGATCATTGTCCTGTAAGACTAACAAAATAAATCATGGAAAGTTCTCACCTTGGGATGTATATGTGGGATGCATCTTGGGAAAACAAATGAAAAAGTAAAATCCATTTTCGAGATTCAATTTTGGCTGTTTTGCATGACTTTTGCAAAATTAAAGCTGGAGTAAAATTTTCATGGAACCTAACCAACTCAGTTCTAAACTGAATTAATTGTTCGCTTCGGTTTGCACTGATCTGAGGCATAATTGAAGTAAAATATTTGCTTTTTTGGGACTCGAGAAGGGGAAAAGTATCTCAAAAAGAGATGAGGGAAAGAATCAGCATGGTAGAATTATTTATACCAAATAAAGAACAGCCTATAGCCTGAAGTTCATAATTTCAAGTTATGATATAAGATCATTCTCCTATAAGACTAACCAGTAAATAAATCATCGAAAGTTCTCACCTTGGGATGTATATGTGGGATGCATCTTGGGAAAACAAATGAAAAAGTAAAATTTGTTTACGAGATTCAATTTTGGCACCAAAATAATCAAATTCAAATTGAATTGGATATCAATTCCAATCAGAATCAAAGAAAGGATAGGTTATTGGAGTTAGAGAGTGTGGCAGTCAAACATTAAGGTGTCATCGAGGTTTATGGTTGGAGAGCTGAAATTTGAGGCATTGAATACATGTCATATTTAGTTGTCAAGTTGTTTGTATCATAGCTAGAGATGGAGGCATGGAATGCCCGTCATCTTTAGTTGTCAGGTTGGTTATTACATAGGTTATATGAGTGGAACTGAACTTGGTTTCCAATAAAAAATAGTATAGTTTTCACTTTTACATGACTGACTTTTACTATGACATTCAAATTTGATCTGTCACTCTTACTGTTATTATCACTATTACTGAAAACAGACCTTTCATCTTTAACGGATCTCCGTGCTTGACAATGGCTGCCACTTTTCTTCATTCCATTCTCACTCCGCTATAGATTGGTTCAGTGTTTTAAACCCAGTGGACTTAGCTGAGAACTCATACTTGGGCTCAGCCATCAAACATGTAGAGACGTTGAAACTCACTCCAAAACTCAGACAGTGTGATTACTCGTCGAGTTCCAAGTTTTGGGGTGAGTTTTGTATCTGACTGCTTTTACTGTCGAAAATATCTATTGGTCCAAAACTACTGCTGCTATTTACATCTTTGTTGAGAATTATTTATACCCTGTTGAGAGAAATCGATCGAACCCAAACTAACTCCGGAACAACACAAGTAAATCTCTCTAAGCGAGTATCAGGACTCGGACTCCTTTTGCATCCTTTTGAAACGTTTGTCGAGCCTCCTCTTTCATCTGTTGAAGAATAGAAATCATCAGCAAAGAGAAGAACTTGAGCTTTCTCTCAGGTCCATGTATAAGTTGGTTCGAGACTTCCTTGATCTTAGTCTTCATATTGTCGATAACAACCAAACTCCTCTGGTCGAAAATTACATCTGGATAGGAGCGTTCGACTTTGTTCTTCTTCTTTAATATTTAATAGATGTTAGGCCTAGCATAGTTTGAATTTAATTGGCTTTGCTTGCAGAGAAGCTCGAATAGGTCTTTCAAAGACTGGATTTTGTTGTTTCATGAAAAAAGATTGGATTTTGTTATGGGTTGTTGAGTGACATGGTTGGTTTGAGCTTATTTATTGTATTTTAAGTGGGGGAACTGAAGTAATTTTGGGTCTATTTTCAAAAATGGAGTATACTTTTTTTAATGGTTGCTCAAAAAGTTTGATTTTTAAAGTGTTTTTGTGCATTTAAATGGGGGAAATCCAAATAGGTATTTTTGAAAATAGAATTTTGTTTTTGTGGTTTGTTGAGTGACATGCTAATAAGAACTTCCTTTAATTAGTTTTGTCTTTTCCCCATAGATTTTATCTTTCTTTAATTAGTCATGTTTTTGTTAGCTTCCATTTATTAGATTTGCTGGTGGAAATGTTAAAGTCATTCAAATGGGAAGAAATTTAGACTTCGAGTTATATCTTATGTTGATTCATTGATTTAATGAACTTATTATATACTGAATTTAGTGCATATTGCAAGATTGCAAGTATTAGAAAAATTATTATTATTGTAAGTTGTCTACTCATAGATTATAACTTAACAAAAATGTGATAATTTAGTTAGCAATTAGATGTTATTGGTAATTTTGGTACGAGACTTATTATATATCAAGTTATTTTGATTTTTGAGTATATACATTAGAATATTAATATTTCAAGTTTTGAAAGAGTAATCTGAGTACTCACTCTTTTTCTGGTGCTTTCTGTTCGCTCTCGGATCAAGTGCGTGAAACTCGATTTTCAAACTTCGGATTGGTTCAACAATTAAAGTAGCTGATGTCAACATTTTTCTGTCGGTTTACTTCAATATCTCTTGATCAACATAGATTCCTCTTTGAATCATATCCTAATCATATACTAATCTTATTATCCTAACAATGAATATTTTCTTTCAATTCTTAGTAAAAAATTGCTATAATATTATCTATTTAAATAAACCTGGGTCACACAACTGTAACTTGTTTTCACACAAAAATAGATATCCATCCTCATCTATGATGCATGATCAAAGAGGGAGGGAGTAGTTGAACTAGAAATACTTTATCAGACACTGGATAGACACTGGATCGGCATTTCGATGCATATTTTGGCACAGTTTTATTTGGTTAAGATATATGCTTAAGTTTGGTTTGTGGTTTTATTTTCTCTGGGCATCATGCTCGAGTTTGAGCTTTGCAAAAGCATAGGCTTACTCGTTCTACATCCATCAGAGGATCACATATGTGCTTCTATTGATCTTTGTTTTGCTGTTAGGGAACAGTATAATTTTGGATGGAACGGAAGCAACACTACAAGTAGGATTCAGTATCATCATACATGGCTTATATTCTCAATATGGCTTCTTATAGCTAAGGAGGAGGTATCATGTGAAGGGTATGCCCTAAAGAATAGATGTAGCCTTGTACATTTTTAAATGGTACCTACATACCTACACGTACGTGCAAGTGCATTTAGGAACAGCAACTGATGCTCATATAGACGGTTGATTCACATCTTATAGGATTCATGTTTTCTTAATATAATGTTGGATATGTAAATTAAGCTTTGACAGAATGCCAAATGGAGCTACGCCTTACAGATGATTGTGATTGATCTCTAGTGAATGACATAGATTTCTCATCAATCCAGCACGGCTGAACAAAAATCTCTTTTGTATAGTGGATGACTGAAGCACTACAATAGTGTGGTTATTTGGACAGAGGATGATATTGTTGTTTGTAAATTAACTGAGTTGTCTTCCTGGATTCCTAAGTACCAATATTAACAAGGTGGACAGCAATGTCCCTCCCAGCTAAACAACAAAGGTGACATAGCTTTACTTTCGATACAGACTTTATTTTCTTCTTTCAGAAATATTTGAGTAGGAAAGATCAAATAAATGAAATGTCTGAAGTATTATTTCTAAATAAATAGTAAATTTATGGGTATGATTGTCTTAATTTCGTAGAGATGAGCATGATGCGCTCATGCATGTTGTTCCTTGTCAACTTGCAAATGAAGTTAGAGGTGACAGCCTTTGATTCATGTGTCCTGTGGTTATGTCTTTGCTTTGTATAACTGTGTTTCCTCGAAATATATTTGAAGCTTTGATCTTCCATTACCAGCGTTCTTCAAGTGATTTCGCTTGTTCATTTTTTTTTGCAGTTGCTCCCCTGCCAAATTACTTTTGAAGGGGGTTCAAGAGCTAGGAGGAAGAAGTCGTTGCCTTTACAGTTTTAGTATTAGTTCCTATGTAAAATCCTAGTAGTATTTTTCCGTTCCTGTTTCTGCAACAGGCATAATGGATTTTTACCATGCTGGCTCTTGAGTTGAAAACATGGAGAACTGGAGGGTGTCGCTGTTAAATTTTCCATGCACCATGTAACTGATGAAGTCTTTACTTCTTATAAGCAACTGAGCTGTGCCTATTTACAATTATCCCTTGTTTTGTCCATGACATGATTAATCAAGTTGTGATTTTGTCTGATTTCTTAGTTTAACTTTTTCGGTATATGCAACCAGGAGAAAATTTCTTGAGGATGTGCAGTAACAATGGCTTTGTGCGGACTCGCAATGGTCTTATACATCTGAACTCTGCAATGCTCTTATATTTCTGATTCTGCAATGCTCTTTTTATTATTTCATGGAAATCTAGCTACAGTTATGCAGTTTGATCATCTAAACTTGATTGTTTTAATAGTCCCAACTTGATGGAAATCTAGCTACAGGTAATTCTTGCTTTCATTGTGTGAGCACTTATCATATGCAAAGAAATTTTCTAAAGGGCACTGGCTTTAAGTTCTTGACATCCAGGATGGTGACTTGTAGATAATTGTTGCTTGTTCTTTTTTTATCACTATATCCATCTTTGATAGATTATCACTCTATTTTTTTTTGTCTCTAATAATTCTTGTCCAGGTGCAGATGTTTCATTGCGGATGTTGTTTTTGTACTCGAATAGAGTTCTGTTTGTCTTAGAGCCTCGTCACCTCGTTGCTGTCTCAGTTTGGAGATCTTATGCCATTGCTGATAGCTAGTCAATGGAAAGGGAGCATGGAACAGTATATATGATGCCTGTTGAAAGGTTAGATTTTTTTTTTCCTTCTTTTATTATTGGATTAATTGTATGGGTTAAATTGCAGCGAGATCTCCTATACTCTAAAGGTAGTGTAATTTATTACCTGTTAAGTTTAAAACTCTCGGTTTAGTTTATGGACTCCTAATGTTTTAGCCAACAATTTGCTATCTCATCTCTATTTAATTTAATCTTTATATTTTTATGAACTTCCCAAATTAATCTCCTCTAAGCATGTTTTGGATGAGTTGTTAGTGAAAAAAGGGAGGATAATTTAGAGATTTTATAAAAAAAAAAGATGTGCAGTTTAAGTTAAATATGGTGAGAATAGTAAACTGTTAACTAATTTGGAGATTTTATAAAAAAAATATGCAGTTTAAGTTAAATAGGATTGAGAATAGCAAACTGTTAACTAATGATGTTAGGAATTAAGAGACTAAATTGAGAGTTTTAAATTGTTAACTAATGATGTTAGGAATTAAGAGACTAAATTGAGAGTTTTAAATTTAATAGGTAATAAGTTATCCCATTCTTACTTATAGTACAGATGGTTTCACTATAATTAATCCTTTATTATTTTATGAGTCATTTTGCTAAGGTATTATCCTCCACGTTTCGTTATAAGAATACAAGTTTCAAAATTAGTGGACCATAGTACGAAACAAACAATAGGAAATACATAAATAAACTAGCAAGCCAACAATCAAGATTAGAGTTGGCTGGTAAATGGGCCGGACGGTCCGTTAGGCACTCTCAGCCCAGCACGTGTCCGGGCCATGCTGTGCCTGGCATGGCTCGAGTCTCTGGTTTGGGCCAAGCACAGGGTGCCTTGTGCTGCCGACACGACTTGGCCTAGCTGGTACTAGCCCGACACTTTTTTTTTTATAGTGGCTGTTTATAGCCATTTGGGGTGTTTTTGCATTTCTTTTTTATACAGAACCCCCAACGACTATAAAAATAGTTGTTGAGGGGTTTCTTGCAAATTAAATTTGCAAATTTTGCCCCCCAATAGTTAAAATGGCGGTATTGGGGGTTTGCAATTTTTTTTGCAAAAAAAAAAAAACTTTTCTTTCCCTATAAATAACCACTCCATTCCTCAATTTTCATTTTTCCTCACAAATCACAATTCTTTCAAAACTCTTCTCAATTTTTAACTCTTTCAAAAATTTTCAAAAACAAAATTCTTCTATATTCGATTAAGTTTTAAGCAAGTATCAAGTGATCAAGAAGTCTCAAGTAAGCAAGTATTAAGCAAGCCTTAAGCTCAAGCAAGCTTTTCTTCCGGCTTTCTCTCTCAATTTCTATCTCTCTACTCTCATCTCTCAAGATTTTTCAACTCTCAAGTCTCAACTCTCAAGCGGTTGAGCTATTTATAATTTGATTTTTTTTTGTAGTTTTTCGAAATTTCTTCCTCTCAAGCTGTGGCTACTTTATTTATTTTTTCTTTTTTATCTAATGAAGAATATCAAAGTCTCTTTTAATCATTAGAATACTCTCCTCAAATACTATTTGCATCACAATCATACGAAAATATAAAAGCAATTAATATTTTCGAAGAAGAGTCTACCGAAATAGCCATACTCGAAATCCAAATAACCACTCCCGTAGGACTTCAAGATCAGACATATGGAAGCATTTTGAAAATTTTATGGAAAATAGTATTAGAAAAACTAGGTGTAAGTATTATCATAAACCATATTCCTTCTTTTTAGGTAATGAAACAAGTTACCTTAAAAGACACCTAGAAAGAGCATACCCACCAAATGAACCACAACACAATTAAACACATACGGAGAAATTTTAGCAACCTTTAAATATAATTCTATAACCACAAGAGAAGAATTAGTAACATATATAGTACATGCCGAATAAGCTTTTTCTATTGCCGAAGACTGAGAATTACAAAAATTTATAAAAAATTTTTTGTTCCCGAATATAAAAAAGTCCCATGTTCTATATGTAAATCCAACATTATAAAAATATATAAAGATAAGAGAGCAGTTTTAATTGTCATTTTAGTATTTTTAATTTACAGAGTAGCAATAATCTCAGATTGTTGAAATAGTTGTCATTATTTATGTGTAACAGTTCATTATATAGATCAAAATTGGACGACACAAAAAAGAATAATAGGTTTTAGGAAATTTGAATTTCCTCACAATGCAGGTAATTTATCACAATCCTTAATAAGTGTTTTTGCGACATTTGGAATAGACAGAATTTTTTTTTTCATTCCTTTCGATAATACTTCAGAAAATATGGCCGCAATAGAAATTTTAAAAAATATTACTAAACCAATTTTAGAGTGCAAATTATTTGATATTAGGTGTATTTGTCACATACTTAATTTATGAGTACAAAATAGATTACGGATAGTAAATGATTCAATAATTAAATTTAGAAATACAATAGTATTTATAAAAATTAGTGGGTCAAGATAATAATCATTTAAATAAATATGTAGGAATTTTAAAATCTCACCTAAAATTTACCCCTAAATATAAAAATAAGATGAAATTCTACATATAAAATATTAAACACGGCAATTAAATTTAAAAATATAAATATATTTAATGAAATGAAATTACCATATTGTAATTTAGATTTTAATGAATGGAACAATTTATATTGCATTTGCAATTTTTTAAGCAAATTTAAAAATACAACTAGAGTACTTTCAGGCATTTACTGCTCAAACACACATTGCATTATATTATATAGCCGAAATTAGTTTTGTTTTTATTAAAAATAAGAATAACCCGATACTTGAATATATTGTTCAACCCATAGAAACTAAATTTAATAAATAATTTAGAAATTTTCCATACTTATTATATTTTGTAACTGTTGTAGATTCTAGCTGTAAGTTAAATGGACTTGAAATTTTAATAGATTTATTTTATAAAAATATGTGTTATTCAGATAATGTTAAGAATTTAGTTAATGATAATAAAACTTGTTTAGATATTATGTACTATACATATGAAGATATGTATAGTGATAAATCACAAATTACAAAGAAACCAACTGCTAAAGAAATCCAAAATCCAATAATGTCATTTGCATATCGTCAAAAAAACATTGGTAATCTAGTACTTATTTTAATGAATTTCATTATTATTTAGAAATGACCAACTATAAAAATGACTTGTTCCCTGAATGTTATAAAAATTTTGATATTTTGGCCTGGTGGAAATCACAGGGAAAAAAACATATCATGTGCTTTCTAACATGTTCTGTGATCTACTAATCCCTCCGGTATCTACAGTAGTATCAGAGTCTGCTTTTAGTGCATATGGTAGAGTGCTAATAGAGTGGAGAAGCTCAATGGCTCCAAATACATTGGAAATATGTGTTTATTTGACTGGCTCGATGCAGAACAAAGAGAATAAAAACTATCTAACGAAATATAACAAGAGAACTCACCAGAGCATGAATGAAAATTGAAGATTTTTGTATTTTCTTTTCGAATTCTAATTTCTACATTTGTAAGTTTTTTCATGTAACTTTTTAGAACTCATAAATTTCTTTGAAGAAATACTAAAAAAAAGTTGACGGTGTCGGCCAGAGTCTTCTCCCCTCTCTTCGAGCTTTGTATGATTTCCAAAAAAAATATAGAGTAATTTTGTTAATGTTATGAGATTTAATATAATAGATTTTATTTTTACTATCTTTTTTTTGTTAGATTTAAATAATTAAACTAACTATTCTATTAAACTAATTTAATAATTAAATTATTTTTTTAAAAAAAAATAAAAAAAACTTTTCGGCATGGTCGGGCATGCCGTGCCCAGGCCAATGCCGGGCGGACGTGTCGTGCTCTAGGCATGCCACGTCCTATAAGCAGGACGTGTCATGGCTGACATGGCACGCCCCTGCCAGGCATGGGCTGTGCCCAAGCCGGATCGAGCACATCCCATTTACTAGTCCTAATCAGGATTAGCAACAGTCAAGTCTCTCGCTCATCTCGGCCTTGCAACTCAATTGCCATTGTGGCCTCTGCAGTCGCTGCATTAGGGTCCCCTCTAGGGGATGCTATTGTGGCCATGACAAAGTGTGTGTGCTCGGTCAGAGCCATCTGAGAGTTGGATAGTAATATTCAGTCAGTTGACTGACCGGAGATTGGAGTTCTCCAATCGGATTACAGGGTGGAAGGCTCCGATCGTTGCTGAAATTTTTTCCAGACTGAACTCCGGTCGATTTCGGTCGAAGTCGCGAGAAGTCGGCAGTGGAGTTCGTCTTTGGACGTTCAGTTGATCGATCAGTTAGAAATCGAAGTTTTTCGATCAGATCCGAGGATAGAAAACTCAAACCATCGTCGGAAATTTTTTCTACCGAACTTTCACCGATTTCGATCGGAGTCCACAGTCGTGTTCACACCTAGAGTTGGACGTACTCTCCATCTGAAAAGTGACTTCTCCAGAAAATAATGATGTCAAGATAACTGATAGATGTACACTCATCAACTGTGTGAGATGTCCCCAAAGATCGTATTGTTCCTTCTTCTTCCCTAGACATTCCAATAAATGACTACTACCATCTTAAGAAATTTAAGATTTGTGTTATCTCCTCTATCCGCATTATCTACCCTATGTGACTAGGAAAAATGAACAGTTGAATCCAAAAAAAAAAAATTACTCTTTATTTTAGTTTTTTTACTTTTTTTGGGAACATTCTTGTTTTGAGTAGTGCTTTTTAGCCTTTTTCTTAACATATATAGATATATTTTATACTTTATTTTAGCTTTTTTACTTTTTTAACATATTCCTCTTTATTATAGCTTTATACTTTTTTCGGAACATTCTTTTTTTTTTTTTTTTTGAAAAAAGCGTTTTAGCTTTTTCGGAACATTCTTACTGTATACAGATATATTTTATACATGGCTATTTTTGGCTTGATAGGAAATGGACGAATAAAGAGAAAAATAAAAGAAATAGAAATGGAAATAGAATTCTCGTTGTTGTTGGTTCATATAGAAACTAAAAAATATATATATAAAAGGAAAAAAAATTAAAAATTAAAAATTTTAGAAAATAAATTTATTTCAAACTCTCTCTACTCTCCTACTATAATTTCATGCAGTAATAATACTAAATAATATTTTCTCTCATTTTTTTCTATAATAGATGAAAGAAAAAGGAAGAGAGAATTATGAGTCATATTTTCTCTTATTTTCTTCCGACTTTCTTCACGTCTTGGGACCAAAAAGTTGTTTAAGTTCAACCTAAATCGAGCCTGTGTTCACGGTATTTGGATCCTTCCACTACCTAAAAACAGAGGAGATTTAAGTCAAAGAAAAGAGTTTTTCTATCAAGGTTTAAGTTCAACCTTTCCAACTTTATTTCCAAACTTTATTTTATTTTATTTCCTATTTCATCTTCAATTTCTTATAAAACTTTCATTCAATTTGTTTCTATCAACTTTTTTTCTTCTAATTACCAAAATAATAATAATAATAATAACAACAACTTTTTTCCCCTGCCACATTTTAATTGGAGATGTGATTTATCCCCAACTACGGAGAAGCTGTTTTATTTAAAGAAAAACTAAAATTTTCTCAAGTTTAAATTTCTCCAAAAATTTTTACTTCTTTATTTAGAGATTTATAAGTTTTAGTTTTGGTATCTTTGATTTGATATACATCGTGCTAGTTTTTAATCAAGAGATCAACTTGGTTTGTTTTGTTTACTTTTCTTTTCCATCTATTTTTTAAAAATAAAAAATAAAAATGTATTTGCAGTAATAGAGATTCAAAACAAAATGGTAACGAGAATTTTAAAAGATTGTCGAAAAAATTGTATTTCAAAATTTGTACAAAGTTTCATTTATTTTTTCTGTCGGTTTCTCTAGTTTGGGCCACTATAAGTTATCGAGATTAAATGAGCTGTTAAGATTAAAAAAATAGCCTCTCCAAAATGATTCGTATCTGAGTCTTCACATATTGTATGAATCTGGGTATATGGACAAAAAATTTGTATTCAGAGATAAACCCTAGGTTCAGGGGAGTTTCCAAAGGGGCACACCATTTTTTCTAGTGAGCCCAGTTTTTCTAATTAGCCCATTCTCTCTTTTTAAAAAAGAGGATTTTCTTAGTGAGCACACCAAAAATTCCAAATTTATCCTTTCTTCATTCCTCTCTCTTTCTCTCCCCATTAAACCGTTTTATCTCTCTTCCTTCTCTCCCCTTCTCCTCTCCTCTTCTCTTCCTCTTCCTCTTCCTCTTCCTCGTCTCTTCTTTTCCAAAAGATCTTCTCTAATCCAAATATCTAACTCCTCTTCCTTTTCTCTTCTCTGAACCCAACACTATTCAATCTCTCTTCTCTCTTTTATTTCCGCCGCCGTCACCTTTGCCGCCATCGGTCCAAGCAACGCCTCCGTTGATATTCTTCCGCCACTTCTTGAGTCGAGTATTTAGGGATTTTTTTTTTTTTTTTGTTTAACTGAACTCTCGTTTGAGAAGAAAAGGAGAAAGGAGGAGGAAGACAAGGGCATTTTGTTCCTAAAAATTCTATTGTAAAATTATAATATGATAGAAATTTTTAAGTGAGCTCACTAGGAAAAATGGTGTGCCCATCTAGAAACTCCCAGGTTCAGAGCTCTCCTAAGTTCTCACTATTTGTCAACGCTAGTCTCCAACTTGACCTTTCCTAACCAATTTACTTTTGACATTTACTATCATAATTTAGATAGTTTTAACTGAGACACAGTGGTCACCTTACTTTACTCAATTTAAAGTAAAAACCAATTTTTTCTACAGTAAGTAAATAGAGAAAGTTATTTTGCAGCAAGAAAAAGGTCAATAGTTTTTTATTTTTATTTTTTATCTAATCGTCTTGTTTTGTTATCTCTTATTAATGAATTAAATACGGTGAGTGTGCTCATCTAAGTGACTCAAAAATAGCTTTTTACTTGAACATTACGCCCACTGGTTTCCTTCCTAAAAAAATAGAGAACGGGAGTGTAAAGTGAGGGATAGGTAAAAGGAGAATTTGGTAGGTCACCAATCTCTACGAACCACAAGGAACAAAAGCTTGATGATGATGACTTGCCTAAAGCTTTAAAAGTGCTTGATTGGGTAAAAAGGTGACTAGACACTGCCTTGTCGTTATGGGTGAGCATCGATCGGTTCGGTTCGATTTTTTGAAAAAAAATCCAATCGAAAACCGAACCGAAGTTATAAAACCGAAACCGAACCGACCAAAAAAAAGTGAAAACCGAAAACCGAACCGAATTTTCGGTTCGGCTCGGTTTTCTGTTTTTAGGATTTGAAACTAATTATGTGATAAACGCATGTTTTTATAGGAAAAATAATAATTTTCTTTCTATTTTTTCTTTTTCTACTTATTAAAATAATAATCACATGTTTTTCATTAAAAATTTAAAAGAAAAACACATTGAAAATAAATCAAAAAAAAAAAATAAGCTATAATTCCAAAAGTTCGGTTTTTTCGGTCGGTTTCGGTTGGAGCTAAAGCCACCGAAACCCGACCCGAAACCCGTAAATAATTTCGGTTTTTAAACCGAACCGAACCGAAAACCGAATAACCTGAATCGATCGGTTCGGTTCGGTTCGGTTCGATTTTTTCGGTTTTATGCTCAGCCCTACTTGTCGTAAGAAAAACATAAAAGATGAGACCTTTGCCAAAACTTAATTTGGGATCCAAACATTGTGCCATATATGGACCTCATAATATTAACGCTACCGTTGATGGGCTGTTATGATAATAGCAAGATTTAAAATCTTGAAATCGTTATCGGATTTGACCAATGGTTCATGATATCAAAATTCAAATGCATCGCTTCAATAGTATCAAAATTATCAAGGAAAATATCAACTTAATAATATTAACGGCCATATTCCATATTGTTTCTAGGCAATGCATTATAAAAATATTTCCTAATTCGTAATACATTAAGAAGCACTTTCTCCACGATATAAACTTCAATATTCAAGAGTGGTCTTAATTTCCTTATGAGAACAACAAATATTTTTACTTAAAATTCGGATAAAATCTATTCAATTTTATTATATATGAATAATAATCTCAATATGTGAATGTCCAATAGAATAAAAAATAAATATAAATATGTGACGCAGAACGGAAGTGAAGTTAGGGTTTGTACTGGAGAAATTGAGGAAGAATTTAGGATTTAGTATAAATTAGGGATTTTGAATCTCATGTCCAAACGAATCACACGCCCACTTTCTCACGAATCACTCGAGAGAAAGATTTGATAAAATAAGTTACATGCTCTCATGAATCATATCTCACTATCTTTTAAAATCAAAATTACAAAAAATATTTATAGCAAATTACAAGATAAAAATAAATATCTAAAAATCTAAGATCCAACTAAATTTCTAATTTAATTAAATCAAATCCAACTAAGTAACTAATCTTATCTCTATCAATATGATAATACCAATATCCTCTATCCTTCCGCAACATTCGCAAGTTGCACCAAGAAATGGTAATGGACGCATTCATGCGTCTTTGAATTTGAAAATTTTATTTTTCTAATTAAAATTTTGTATTGAATGGACAAAAAAATTAATCCATAGACACTCTGCTTGGGGAAATTCTATTTACGCATGATAATTTACTCTTAACGCACATATTTAAAACTTGTAATAATTACAAGTTTGTCATTTTTCTTTCTGACTAAGTTACCATTTTAAATTCTATATCTTTAAAACTTCTTAAAAATTTAAAATACTATCTTCATCCTTTATTCTCCCTAAAATCCAAAAAAATATTTATTTTGTACTATTTAAATATTAAACAAAAAACACATCTCTCACAAACTCATCGATTTCCTAATTCTCTAAAAAATTTTACATTTACGTTTCTCAAAAAGTTAGAAAGAATTTTAAATTTTTCGAATTAACTGTAACAAGCGAAATTAGAGTTTGGAGTTTGAGTTTTTTGAATAAATAGAAAAATTCAATGTGCAATTAGTGTAGAATGACAAATTTTAAGTATATATTAAAATTTAGCATTTTATATGTTTTTCTTTGCAATTGATTGTTACTATTTTATTTTTTTATTTTTTTATTTTTTTGTGTTGGCGCGAAGGTTGGCCATTGGACAAAGGTGGGGGTTGGCAATAGAGTAAAGGACTGGTGCTGGAAGCGGTAAGTCGCGATAGAGTTGGGGGTGGTAATATGGAAATAAAAAATAATTTGTCATGCGTAAAAATAGAATTTTCCCTCGTCTTGCACCACACACGTGGCTTCGTCTGCATCGGTTGTTTAGGAATTGAGTCGCAACCATCAAATGTGGACACTAAGATGCGTGTCTTATTTTGTCCCAACCGCACATTATCTATTCCTATTCCTAATCCTAAAGTTAACTAATCACGCCAACACACAGATGCGGCGGCGGAGCAGTGATCATGTTGACCGGCACTTTCAGTGGCCCAGAGCAAACGACGACGACCCACGTCCACGTGCTCGCTGGGCCCTCATCAAATCTCTAACTCTCTTTTACCGGTTGGGCCCGGCTGGTTTGTAAAGGGAGATTAAACAAGACTCTCTTTCTGTAGAGCCCACAGGCCCAAAAGAAGCCAGCCACTTAAAAGATACTATCTACAGTCCTAAACATGCAACAGTGGGAAACGTGGCATCGTTTCAATTTATGAGAGGTTCTGAATTTGATTAATAATGTTGTAAAAAATATATGTGTATTAGCTAAAAAAAAAAAAAACAGTGAGAATATTTGAGCATCCACTAGTTGTGAATTAATACTAAAAAAAATAGTTGTCATTTATTCTGCATGGAAAATTAATTTTTTTATGTAGTTTTCCTAATTGATTGTTTGATCAATCCATTCTGAATCAATTGAATTAGTACAAAAAGTTGTAATATGAAAAAAAAACTACAGAAAACAAGAATTATTTGAATAAATCGGTGATTTCTTTAATTACATTTTTAGAAATAGACTCTTACTTTTGGATTTGAATCTTTCATGTACTTAGGTTGTTTTAGTAAACATCCAGTAAATTAAGCTTAACCATAGGCAGTTTGTTCGAAATCTATGATTAACGAGCAAAATGTAACTGACACTATTCAAACAAATTTTCGTTCTCAATCAGAGCATGATTTATGACTTGTGCTTGCGTAGCTCAATACAAAATTTCGAGTAAAGTAATTGGATTAGGACCTCATTAGTTGGTTGGAGGTTTACTTTTATATATGGAGAGTTAGTTGATTGAATTGTTCTCTTTTGCTACTAATCTAAAATACATCTGCTAATGAGTCTTGATTCAAGTGGTATCATTTCTCTCTAATTTGCGAAAGGATCTGAGTTTAATTTCCGGTGGGGACTCAAAATCTTGTTTCAAAATTAATTTATCTATGTTCTTCTTAAAATGATGTATGCTCATTTATTTGATCACATCTTAGTATGATTAATTAATACCACTATTAAAATAAAATAATTTCTTAGAAAAAGAACAGTTTTAGTTTTTATTTAATTTTAATGGTATCTTGATAATTCGAAATTCATAGAAGAATTCGATAAGTTGTTGTATTTGGATCCTAAATTTGTAATGAGTATGAATCTTCCATGGATCTCCAAATAGAATTTTCAGGATCCTATCTGGCTTCAACCAATCGCCACCCTTTATATTCCATAGAACAATGTACGATTGACATATAAATTGATGCAGCTTAAAACCCATGGCCATCGAATTTAAAAAATCTATTTAGAAGACAATCAAATTTATGAGAGAGTTAAATACTTGCAAAATCTCCCACATAATTGTGATAAGATCTCCCTCTATTCATGCACATGAAAAAAGAATATACTCAAGAGATTCTATAACTCTTTTCTTTCAAGAATCTTCACCTATGAAAACATTCTTACCTCCAATAGAGGAGGGGAGAAGAGGCTAGAAAGATAGCCATTTTATGTTATTGTAATTTCTTTCTCGTCAATACAGTACTCGTCGAATGCTCATTTTTCCTGAAGATGTAGGTCGAGATCTCTCTCCACCAAAACTTATTATTTCTTTATATTTTATGTTTGTTTCAATTCTCATTTCTTCTTTATTTTTAAGTTTTTACCAAGTTTCATTAGTCGGATGAATTTTAGCTAAACATTTGACACTATTTATGGAAACCGATCAAGCATTTTCAATCAACCATATCGAACAAAACAAAACCCTTCTTAGAGAGAAGGCCGGAAAATACAAACCTATCACATGAAACTGAGGACCTGAATGCCCCTACCACGCATGGCGAATTCCACAAGAAAGTTTGTGAAGATCGAAGACCATGAACCCCTTTCTCGAGCCATATTTGAAGAAGGTTCAACTTCAAGCTCCCAAACATTGGATAGAAATATGATGACACGTTGGATTAAACTGACCATCGAGCTCCTTTTTGCACTGAAGTGTTAACCTCGCACTTTCTTGTTGCCTCCTCTTCGACGAGGGGGTGCCGCATGGCAAAAAAAAAGGACTATTCATGCACCATTTGTTGCTCAATAAAACAATTTTAAGGTGTCATAAATGATATTCTCTGATAGTTTTCTCCATGGCTTTGGAAAAGGGACAAAGACTTGGTACAAGAGACTCTCCTCCGAGTCCATCTACTCTATTTATCCAGTAATTAGCCTCATGCAAGATCACGAAGAGGAGTGTTGCATCTCTCCTCGGAGTCGAACAAGCACCTGGTTGCAATTTCCTAAAATGCTTCAATAAGAAAAAGATCCAAACTAAGGAGTGCTCCTCTAACATAATCCTTACTATCATAATCAACAGAATGAGGCACATTGGGCATCGAAGCTCTATCAGAACGCGGAAGCCCATATCACTGTTTGAGCTTCCTGAACAGTTCGCTATGTACATCGAATTAGAGGAATCCAAAGTACCAAAATTCTAGGAGGGCAAAAGTATTGACAACAAGAAGTGCAAAGAGCGCAGATGGAATCCCCAAAGCATCACATGACGAATGTCCACCTACTCGATGAATACCCTGGGGTAAATGACGAATGTCTACTTATTCAGCAAAATCCCTCTTACTATTCAGTGAATGCCCTTGTATAAAACGAATAACTATTTATTTGGCATGTGCCCTTGTATACGATGTCCACCTACTCGGCGAATGCCTTTATATATACAACGCATGTCCAGTTGGTGAGAGCCCACCAATTTGGCGAAACACAAGCTCGCCAGTTCTAGAAATGTAGGACCACAGAGTGGGCTTTACAACTGAACAAGGCCGAAGTAACCAGAGCTTGCCAACGAGCCTATAAACTCAATGAAGATTCGAGATCTAACGCAGGGGCTACAAAGTTACAAGCAACTCGGGTCTGTGCCATATTTAGCCTTTTGGCTCTCTGTTCAACAACTATTAGACGAGTGCAAAATGTGAAAATGCCCTACTTTTGTTCCTTATTTATTTTATATTCATATCTTAACTTTTTCTTCATTATTTGTTTGTTCTTTTTACTGGTGCCTTGTTATATAGGTAGGGTATTTACAGATTTGTCCCTTATATCTTTATAAATTATAATTTAATCCTCCAAATCTTCATATTTAAATTTAGTCTCTCAAATCCTCTAAGTTATTACAATTTAGTCCCTCTTCCTAACTTCCATTAGCCCAGTTTATTTTTTAACCTGATTTATCCATTTTACCCCTCCTTAATTCAGTCTTCCCTCTTCCTCCTCTCCTCTCCTTCCCTCTTCCTCCTCTCCTCTCTTTTCATTCCCTCTTCCTCCTCTCTTCTCCTTCCCTCTTCCTCATCTCTTCTCCTTTTCTTTATTGGATTCATTAGCTTCCCGCTTCTTTTTCTCTTCTATCTCTTTATTCTTTCTTCTTTTTTCTTCATAGAGGTATTTAAGTTATTTTATTATTTAAAAAAAGTAAAAATTAAATTCTACCGTTTATTTGGACGGAAAAACTAACGGAGGGACTAAATTGTAGTAACTTAGAGGATTTGGAAACTAAATTCTAAACATGAAAATTTTGGGAACAAAATCATAATTTCTAAAGATTTAAGAGACAAAACTGTAAATACTCATATTATATTATATAATGTAAAGGACTCATAGGGAATCTGAATTAAAGAATCAGTTTCGTTATGTGGGCCTCTTGGGAGGGGTGCCCTAATAGTAGGAGTTCATCATGGAGCGTATGAGTATAATATCGATGATTAGGTAGAATTCTAACTATAGAGCATCAACTATTTATAGCCATGAGACTGACAAATACAAGGCTCACTAGGATGCTATTATATTAATACTCATGCTATGTAATTTCTTCGCTCTCCGTTCCAATTTCCTAGCGTGTTCTCGATCTTTTTCTTTTCTTTTCTTTTTTTTTTCCCATAAATTATTGTTTAATCAATCTTCTTATTGCTTTTCGACACATAAACGATCATAATGTTTCAGAATGTATAAAATACAGATTATTCATTGACATAACCAACAAATAATGTGCATATAAACATAGCTTTTATATTAATTGTTTTGATTGGAGAAATGATCGTAAAACCTGTTTAGAGGCTGAGTGGTTAGGAATTGTAATTTGTGAAGTGGGTTACAGCTCGTAAAGTGGACTGTAAGTAAAACTTACAGTAAAACTTTTTTACTGTTTAATTGTAGTTAGTTCAGTTGCAAAGTTTTGCAACTGCATTTGCAATCAGTTGCAGACATGCAATATTTGCGCAAAAAAAAATGTGTATGGCGACTTAAGACTCTCATTTACAAACAATAGCTATATTGTTGATAAATATGATATTTCTCATAGTTCTTAGAAATAAGAAAATATAATTTGATTTTTTTTTGTAACTCTAGCTTTCACTTACAAATCTCAATAAAATAATTATAACAATTTCTATTACTATAAATATTTTACTTACAGTAATATAAATTATAACTTATACAGCATCCAAACAATCCCTCGTATTGTATACTGCCTGATGAATTATCTCCTTAGAGATTAAACTAAATAAAAATACTACTCGTTTGCTTTGTGCTTAGGCCTGGGAAGTGGGCCGGGTTTCCCGTTGGACACGCTCGACCTAGCACGTACCTGACACGGCAGCCCGAGCCGGAGATATCCGAGCTGTACCTGGCACGTGTCGGGCCGCACGAGAAAAATTATTATTATTATTTTTCTAAAACCTAGCCATTGTAGCCCATTGGGGGATCTTTTTGCAAATTTTTTTTGCACAAAACTCCTCTATGGTTATTTTTATAACTGTTGGGAAATTCTTGCAAATTTGCTTCCCAACGGTCAAAATGGCCGTTGGGGAGGGGCAGGGGGTTGCAATTTTTTTTGCAAAATTTTTTTTCTTCCTCTATAAATAATCCCTCATCTCTTCCATTTTCAGTCTTCACATAAAAATCTTCATTCTCTCAAAACACTTCTCAATTTTCAACTCTTTAAAAAAAATTTAAAAAAAAAAATTCTTCCCAAAAAATTCTTCCATATTCGATCAAGTTTTAAGTAAATATCAAGCGATCAATAAGTTTCAAGTAAACAAGCATCAAATATCTAGCAAGTCTCAACATCAAGATTCAAACAAGCATCAACTCTCAATTCTTAAACAAGCTCTTCATAGTTTTTTCGGCTTCCTCTCTCTAGTACTCATCTCTCTACTCTATCTCTCAAGTGGTTCACCGCCCAAGAGATATTTATAATTTGAAAAAAAAATTATTCGGTTTTTTTGAGGTTTTTTAGAATGGATTCATACTCGTCCGTCGTTTCTTACTCTCAAGCCGCGGGTTTTTTTTCTTTTTTTTAACAAGTGAAGAATATCAAACTTTTTGTCAACTCTTAGAACACTCTCCTCAAATACCTTTTTTTTGCCCAAAAAAAACCAACCAAAACAACCATACCTGAAAACCAAACAACCACCCCCGATAGGACTTCTAGATCGGACATATGAAAATATTTTGAAAAAATTATAGAAAATAATGTTAGAAAAACCAGGTGTAAGTATTGTTAAAAAATCTACTCTTTCTTTTTAGGTAGTGGAACGAGACACTTTAAAAGACACATAGATAAATCACACCCACCAAATGAACCAAAACAAATACAAATAAACACCTACGGAGAAACTTTAGGAACTTTTAAATATAATCCTATGACCACAAGAAAAGAATTAGCAACATATATAATATATGCCAAAAAACCTTTTCCTATGGCGAAAGACTGAAAATTAGAAAAATTTATAAGAAAATCTTTTGCTTCTGAATATAAAAAAAACTCACGTTTTATATGTAAATCCAATATAATTAAAATATATAAAGATAGAAAGAAAACTTTAATTACTATTTTAACATCTTTAATTTTTAAAGTAGCAATAACTGCAGATTGTTGGGAGGGCTTAAATAGTTGTCATTATTTATGTGTAACGACCCACTATATAGATCGAGATTGATATATACAAAAAAGAATAATTGGCTTTAAGAGATTTGAATTTCCTCATAATGCACATAATTTATCACAATCCCTACTTAGTATTTTTGCGGCATTTGGAATAGAAAGAATTTTTTTTCATTTCTTTCGATAATGCTTCCGAAAATATGGCCGCAATAAAAATTCTAAAAAATATTATTAAACCAAATTTAGATGAAAAATTATTTCACATTAGGTGTATTTGTCACATACTTAATTTATGTGTACAAATGGATTAAGGATAGTAAATGATTTAATAAATAAACTTTAGAACACAATAGTATTTATTAAAAATAGTAGGCCAAGAAGACAATTATTTAAACAAATATATAGGAATTTTAAAATCCCACCTAAAATTTTAACTCTAGATATAAAAACAACATGGAATTCTACATATAAAATGTTAAACGAGGTAATTAAATATAAAGATGTAATAAATATGTTTAATGAAATTGAATTACTATCTTGTAGTTTAGATCTTAATGAATAGTATTATTTGCATTGAATTTCTAAATTTTTAATCAAATTTAAAATTACAACTAGAGCACTGTCAGACACTTGTTATCCAACTATACATATTACACTATGTTAAATAATCGAAATTAGTTCAATTTTTAATGAATGTAGGAATCACCCAATACTTGCAGATATTGTTCAACCCATGAAAACTAAATTTAATAAATACTTTAGAAATTTCTCATACTTACTATATTTTGCAACTGTTGTAGATCTTAGGTGTAAATTAGATGGACTTGAAATTTTAATAGATTTATTTTATAGAAATATTTGTTATTTAGATAATATTAATGATTTAGTTCATAATATTAAAACTTATTTAGGTATTATGTACCATACATATGAAGATATGTATGGTGATAATCACAAACTATAAAGGAACCAACTACTAAAGAAACCCGAAACCTAATAATACCATCCGTATTTCACCAAAAAAACCTATGCAATCTAGTACTTCTTTAATGAACTTCATTATTATTTAGAAATGACCAACTGTAAAGAGACTTGTCCCCTGAACGTTATGAAGACTTTGATAATTTGGTCGGGTGGAAATCATAGGAAAAAATATATCATGTGCTTTTCAACATGGTTCGTGATCTACTGACTCCTCTAGTGTTTGTTTATATGGCATCGGAGTCTGTTTTTATTGAAGGTGGTAGAATGCTCACGGAGTGGAGGAGTTCGATGGCAGCAGACATATTGGAGATGTGTATTTGTTTTAAAGACTGGTTCGACGCAGAAGATAGGAAATAAGGATCGTCTAATGAAGTAGAAGTAGAGAACTCACCAGAGGATGAATGAAATTTTTTCTAAGTTCTAAATTTGTAAAAAAATTTTCATGTAATTTTTTAAAATTTTTCATGTATTTTTTTTTACTTATAAATCTCTTAGAAAAAAAATACTAAGAACAAGTTGAGGGTAACGGTCAGGTTCTTCTACTCTCTTTTCGAACTTTTTATGATTTCTAATGAGATATATAGAGCATTATGTCAATGTAATGAGATTTAATATAATAAAATTTTATTTTTACTATCGTTTATTTTTGTTAAAACTAATTAAATTAAATTAACTATTTTCTTAAACTTACTTAATAATCAACTTAATATTTTCTAAAAAATTTAAAAAAAAACATGTCGGCATGCCTTGGTTTGGGCACGGTACGTGTCCGGCGGGCCGAGCCCGGACCAACGCCCAGACAGACGTGCTATGCCCACAACACGCAGGCCCGGCCCTGGGCAGGTGCAGGCTGTGCACCTGCCCAGGGCCCCATGTTCTAAAGGGGCCCAATTGGTTAGTTACTGTACATATGTACAGTAACGGCTAGTTACTGTACACATGTACAGTAACGGCTAGTTACTGTACGTATGTACAGTAAAGGCTAGTTTTTTTTTTAATTTATTTATTAAAATGACTTGTTTTTAACCCAATGATAGACTTCATTTCAAAACAAAAACCATACTAAACCAATATCTCCTCCTCTCTCCCTCTCTTTATCTCTATAAATATTTCTTGTTATTAGGTTGTCGAATGTGTTGGCTCCCAGCTACTCTGGCATTCTGCTGCTTCTGCTTGGCTCTTTTCAAGGTGCTTTTGTTCTTTTTTTCTTATATAATTTTATTATATTTTTTCTCAAAAAAATATTTTCTCAAAAACATTTGTCTGGTAGTGAAAAAAGAAAAAAAAGAAAACAAATAGAGCAGTTAATACAATCACAAAGGGGAGCTATGGATAAATTTGTTAAAATAGCAAGTTCCTCTAATGAAAATTTGGATGGATTAAGTGATGATAATGTTGAAAATTCAAATGAAAATGTAAATGAACAAAATCAAAATAATGAGGATATTGATAATTTGAGTGAAGCGGAAAGTTTGGTTAGTGCACTTGAGTGTTTTGAGTTTTTACTTGGTATGGTTATTTTGTATGATATTCTATTTGCAATTAATATGGTGAGTAAAAAGCTGCAATCTAAATCTATGTGCATTAATGCTACCATGAATCAATTAGAAGGTGTAATGAAATTTTTTGAAAAATATAGAAATGAAGGGTTTGTATCCAGTATAAATACTGCCAAAAATATTGCATGTGAGATGAATGTAGAGCCTGCATTTCCAATAAGACGTCGCATTATTAGGAAAAGACAATTTGATGAAAATGATAATGAAGAGGAAATGCAATCAGAAGAGGAGTCATTTAGAGTCAATTATTTTTTGGTCATCGTTGATATGGCGATTTCTTCATTGAATAATAGATTTGAGCAATTAAAGATATTTGAAAATATTTTTGGATTCTTATTGGATTCAAAAAAGTTGAAGTCATTGGATGATAATGAATTAAGAGAGTGTTGTATTAATTTTGCCAATATTTTTTCTCATAACAATGTGTCGGATGTGAATTTAGATGATTTTTTTTCTGAACTAAAAGTGTTGAAGATGACTCTACCAAATATGTCAATGTCATCAGTTGAAATTATTGAGTATGTCAAAATTGTAAATTGCTATCCTAATGTTTCCATTACTTATCGAATCTTATTGACAGTACCTGTAACTGTTGCATCAGCAGAGAGAAGTTTTACAAAGTTGAAATTGCTGAAAACCTATTTGAGATCATCAATGTCACAAGAAAGGTTGAATGGTTTGGCGATTTTATGTATTGAGAAGGAAATATTGGACAGTATTGATCTTGATACTATTATTGAGGATTTTGCATCTAGGAATGCCCGAAGGAATTGCTTTTTATGAATTATGATTAGTTTTTGTAATGACAAAACTATGTACTAAATTTTAATTTTGGTAATAAAAATATTTATTTAAAATTTTAATAAGACTTGTTAGGGCCGCTTTCTCATTTCGCTCCGGGCCTCTAAAACGTTAGGACCGGACCTGACAACACGTCGTAGAAATGGGGCGTGTCGTGCCCCCGTGCTAGGCACGATGTGCCCGGACCGGACACGCCTACTTGCCGCCTCTATCTGTGCTCCCATCGAGCTGTTAAACATAGAGTTGAAAGGGAATTCTAAATGCGCACCCTATTTTATTTAGTGAGCACCATATCCTATCTCCTATTATCCTATCTCCTATAGTAAAGTGATTTACAGCATAGGGGAAAATAGTGCAAAAAATTGTGGTGTTCATTTAGAATTTCCCAGAGTTGACCATGGAACCTCAAGCCCAAATCCCAACCACGGGACGAACACCAAGAAAGCCATCCCCCAGCATTCATATCGAACCGACACGTGTCAGCATCCAATGAACATCCCCTGTCCCCGGGAGCTCGCGTAATTACAAGCCACGTGTCCTTCCGTTGAAAACACAACTAGGGGGAGGAAAAAAACACAAAGAAGGCAACAGACAATCAACTACCGCCTCCTCTCTCCTCAGATCCTTCTTCAATTTGTCCTCTCTCTCTCTCTCTCAACCAAAGAGATTGCATCTCTCTCAAGAAATTAGATTTAGTGAGCAATTAAATTGCATTTTGGTGAAGATTTGGAGACCTAATTAAATGGGGGAAATTGATCCATTAGTTAATTGGTAGCGTATGAGAGAGATGTGACGAGCAAAAGGGGGCGATCAGGGCCGTTGATTCTCGCCGCCCGAGTTGTCGATGGACGAGACGCCGGGAGCGGCGGGGACCACCGCCAGCCTGTCACTGAGGCTGGGCCAGGTGCTCTTCTCCTCGGCCTCTCTCCTCTTCATGTCCGTTGGGGTCGAGTTCTACAGTTACACATCCTTTTGGTAATCCAAAAATCTCTCCTTTCTTGCAATTTTTTTTTCTTCTTCTGGGTTTTGTTATTTTGGCTTGATTTAAAATACCCATTTCTCAAAATTTCATCTTTTTATGAACCCATGTTTCCAAATCTCATCTTTATCGCTGCACAATTCATTATGGTTGCATGCACCAATACTTTGCTTATATTTGAGTATTCATCACAATTCGTCATGTAGAAAACGTGACCATGGTCTACTTTTCTGCCCAAATTCAAGAGCACCCATGTTATGAAAAATCGATTTTTTGGCGAAATAATGTTTCTGTTAAAAGCTTTTCTTCTTTGAAATGTAATTAGCTCAAGTTACATCACATGGTTATTGTATTTGGTTGAATCAATTTTACGAAGTATTTATGTTATGGGGCACATAGAAAATAAAATTGTAACTAGAGACTTTAAGATGTTATCTAAGTTTAAATTCCATCTCTTGCACATTTAACGGATTAAGGAGGGAAAAGAAAAAAGAAAACCCAGGTCTCGGCTCAAAATTGAGTTTTCATCCTAAGATATGTTAGAAATGAAATGATCAAATTAAAGAAAAAGAAAACTTTCAAGCACTCACTGCAACTTTGGGATTTTTAATTAGGCCCCCTTTGTTCCTTTCGCTGTTAGGCATTTCCCATATGAAGAATTAGCCGTACGTACTTTCTAGGAAAAAGTGTATTTGATGGAAATATGCAATTAGCTTTTGTATCCATGACGATGGATCAAATGCTAGCCTCTATCTCTATCCTGTTCTTGATTAATGTGTTTGTTAGCAGCGTCCTGTGATCATGGATGGATTGGTATTCAAATATCCATTGTTTCAATTGTCTCTCGTATATATTCCCCACAAGAATAATTGGATAAGACAGAATATCGTCCACTGAGTTTACGTACTTTGGAATTTCTTAGATGACAATGGTTTATTCATTGCCTTTTCCTTCTTTCCATTAAAATTGTGTTCAACCAACACTTCTTGTCTACGGTAAATTTTTGACCCTATGGTTTCGTTTTAGTTATCGATTTTCATTGGCAAGATTGGTTTGAATCATTGAAGATTAGATTCTTCGGAGCTAACATCGGAGCTTGCTAGTTCTCATATCTGATTTTCTTATTCTCACAAGATAGCATCCTGCTAAGTTGGAAATAGTTTGCCCCCTCAAAAGTTTTACCTTCATAAACTTTCTTATACATAATCTGTCAGATTAGGATTCAACAAACCCTTGCTTTTACCATAAAATATGTGTTGAGACCTCAACTACTTATCTGAATAGGGCTTATTGCATCTGTTTCAACACTTTATTCTTATGAACAGGTCACACTGCTGGCACCTCGAGCAATTCACTTCATACAGTGATACCTAAATAATACCGGTTTATGAACACATAAGAGCTTAAAATGTTGTGTGGTTGATAAAGAATCAAATTTATCGCAAATCATAAATATTCTCAAAGAAAAAGCAAATCAAAAATTGCATGAGTATCCAGTAAGTTGCACAGGATATATGAAACGGACCATTTGAACAAGTCCCATCTGCTATTTTGTTTTCCAACTTACACGAGTATCTGATATTTGTAGTGAAAAAGATCAGGATATAGCACTTCTAGTAATAAGTTGTTAGTTCAATGTTGTGTGCTTAAACTTATTGCCTTTCCTCATATGTATATTTAATTTTCTAATGTAGAGATGGTTAGGGGAAGAGACAAACATTCCCTTGTCAAGGCCTTAAACATATATAATTGCCGCCTACATGGGATTCTTCTTTCTTTTTCCTTTATCCCTTTGTGACTGGTAGTGGTTGTTGTTTGCAGCGAAGGGTTACTTTTGTCATCCGCCTCACGTTTGTGGGCCATTATTCATTAAAAAAAAAAAAAAAAAAAATCTTAGATTTAATAGATAAAGAAACCGATCTATTATCTTATCAATTTGTTCTCAAACTTATCAGGCTTCATTAGTTACATCTCACCTCTATGGCTAAAGTTCCAAGATAGAGATCCCACTCAAATAATGATAAGTTGATAATGTCATAAAAAAATAAATCCATTCAAGAAATTAGAAAGTAGGTATCTTGAATATCTTAGAACAATCATCGGCATTTTATCCTTAACCATTAGCTTTCCCTAGGACTACATAGTTCAATCGGTCATGGTCCTCGAGCTGGTTGCATTGGTTTGTGAAGTGAAGGTAGAAAGAATTTGCTAATAACAAAAGAACACATTCAGAATCATTTACGTCAACAAGCTATTCCTTGTGAAGGACATGAAAATTTGTCCATTGATAATCTATCATTATAATGGATCCTGCATGCATATGCCAATAATACGAAGATATTTTTTTTTTTTTTTTAAGAATTCTCAAACACTCATTAACTCTTTTTTCACATTAGGAGTTTCTTTCTTATTATTTTACTTCTAAAGAACATGAATGAAAACAGAATGCCACTCGGTCTTGATAATTAAAGGCATTGTCACTTGTTTGAAGTTGAGTACTGAAGTATATTTTATTTGAAAATCAAAATCTTATTCTAACTTAACTATTCCGGCAAAAAGTTCTTCAGAATTGCTCTATCTCATCTTGTTAAGAATTGGTTAGCGTCTATTCAAGAATTAATATGGTGGTAAAAACATAGGTTAACTATGATGTCAAATAGAGCAAAGATAGATAAGTGGTTAAAAAAGTTTAGACCAAGGTTTAAAGCCATTATTTGTATCGACTGATCATTTAAGGTACCAAAATCACATTATTGGGAATATCTCATAGCAATATTGGCAGTACTGGGTAATATTATACTGTACCCCAAAATCCGATACGATATGTGCGACATATATCAAAATATATCATTATCGACTGATATTTAAAACCTTGGGTCTCGTTCTACAATTCCAATAGGGGCTTCGGCTTTTAGATCATATGAGTTCTAAGCCTATTAGTTATCACATTTATTTCACCAAGTTTTGTGAGAGATTCTCAATTTTCTGCCCTTTCAATTCTGAATAGATTCTCCTTCGCCCATGGACCAGGCCATCGGTGCTGAACTACGTTATATTGTTGTGTTCTTCTACTTATATCTATCTTCTTGATAACTCGAGCGCTTTTGTGATGCCATGTGTGATAACTTCCAAAGGTGTTGTGCTTAATACTTGAATCAAGTTGTAATTGGTGTCAAAAAGTTCAGGATTTAAGTGGAACTGGGAGTTTGTGCAATTCAATTAAGCTTTATTAGCTATTAGCCAAACTAGACCTTTGTTGAGCCTTAGATGGCACACATCCAATGAAGTAGAAATACGGCTGGCGATGGGTTTAGCGCCGACTAGATGGAACAGAAGATGGATGAGTGGTTAAACAAGTTTAGACCAAAGACTCTAGTAGCCGCTTTCTGAGTCATGCGACTCTAGAGTCTCTTTGTCTCTCCATTGCTCCCATTTTATTCATCTTTCATTATAGAGACTTCTAATAATTAAAGATCTTTTGCTGGTATTTAACAAATATCTTTAGTCTTGTTATTTTGTTTAAATAACGAACGTGCATCTGTTTATCATGCACAAGTGGTCATCGTCCATATTAATTAAATTACATCGCATTATGCTCTTTCCATGCATGCAATCTTGTATGATCCTTGATTTTTTTTTTTTTTTTTTTTTTTTTCACGTTAATGGTCTTAAAATTGACATGCAAAATCAAACTTTATAAGATAGATTGTACTTTTTTTTTTATTAATATAGAAATATGGGATCGTACAACTTTGAATAATGTAGAAATATGCAGATTTTCTATTCTGGCAAATTTCTATATAAGAAAGGCACTATAAGTCATGGAAGCACACACGGTGTTCAAAATTTATGCAAGCAGAAATTAGGCTCAACATCTCCTAATAACAATGCACTTTGAATTTTAATGTATAATAGATGATGCAATGAAACTAACTTGTTATAAACTCATGCGAGTAAATTCTGAGTTGATCTTAGTGTCATATTTTTACTTTTGACAGTTTTCTGGTCACGACCATGGGTTTGGTGATTCCATGGAGCGCTACACTAGCTTTGGTAGACATTTACTCAATTTTCATAGGATGCCCTTTTCGCCTCCCCGGTGTAATGGTGATTGTGGTTATAGGAGATTGGGTATGTATCAACTTACATCTACAAACTGCGCTGGGTTTGCCGTTTATGCTTACTATATGCTTTCTGCGGTGTACTTTTGTGCAGGTCTTAGCAATATTATCACTGGCAGCAGCTTGTGCAAGCGCTAGTGTTGTCGATCTTCTCATTCACTTTGATGGGGCATACAGCCCTCCTAGGTTCTGTGGACGATACCAACTATCTGCGGCTATGGCTTTCGTGTCTTGGTTTCTAACCGCCGCTTCATCTCTTTTCAATCTATGGTTGGTGGCCTCCTCCTCATGACTGTCTCTCGATCCAGTTTTTGGCTGCTCCATTTTTGTTGACTCGAAGAAATGAATTTTTTTCCATAAATTATGTTACAAGACTTCAGTTTTGTATATAATTCTCACCCCATTTGTAAATGGGCAATGGAGATTGAATTAGCTGTTCTATTGTTTTATTTTAGCATGTTAGCTATGCTATTGCTAAACAGATATCGTCGATTGACGAAACAAGAACAAAATAATTGACAACAAACAAAATATACTCCTTTTTTGAATTCTCAATTATAATGCTTTCCAAAAATATAGATTAGCGTATATTTTCTTATTGTATGGTGATCAAGTTTACAAACAATTGTATATGACATTGTTGAGCAGGCTGCTTCCCTTCAAAATTTCATTATAAACACTGTTCAGGAAATATTTTATTAGCTTACTCAAGAGAGAATCATCCTTGCTCTATAGTCCGGTGTATACAATAGCATATGGTTAGTGAAAATTTTACTGCTTTGCGTTTTATTTCCCCTACACCTTGTAACTCAGACCTCGGATATTCATTCAGCCAGCCATAGGTAGCCATAGGCGATAGATAAAGACGATATTCATTCGGACATAGATAGCCTATACGATATTCATTCGGACATAGATAAATGTCTTCAAGTTGATCATTCGGACATAGATAGCCATAGGTGATAATGAAATGTCTTCAAGTTGATCGTGTCTTCAAGTTGATCATTCGGACATAGATAGCCATAGGCGATAAAGAAATGTCTTCAAGTTGATCGCTTTCGGACATAGATAGCCATAGGAGATAAAGAAATGTCTTCAAGTTGATAAAGAAATGTCTTCAAGTTGATCGCCTTCGTTCTTTTAGAACCATTTCAAGCATCTCGGTCTCCAACCTCCTCGCGCTCTCCTCATCCCCCAACCTCCTATACCCCTCGACAAAATAACCATAAATCCTTGCATCGACCCTGAATCCTCTCCCAGCCATCTCAGCTTGAATATTGACCGCCGTATTCATATCCCCCTCCTCGCAAAACCCTTGGATCAACAACTCATAGCTCCTCCTCCCCGGCTCAAACTCTTCCCTCCTCATCTCCTCCCTCAACATCTCCAACCCCTCACCGACCCTTCCTCTCTCGCACAATCCCTCGATCACCTCATCTACAATCGCATTCTCGATCCCAAACCCCCTCCTCTTCATATCCCTGCACAAAACCACCGCCGAGTCCACGTCCCTAACCCTACAATAACCCAGAACCAAATGCTCAAATGTAGCGCAGCTTGGCTTTATCTCAAGCAGCCCCATCTCTCTAAACAACTCCTCCGCCTTCTCCATCTCTCTGGCCTCGCTGTAACCCTTGATCATAGTATTGAAAGCCATGACATCGGGCTTGATCCCGTTTCCTGCCATTTCGATCCAAACGTTCATTGCCTCATCAACCAACCCTTCATCGAAAAACCCGGCCATCAAAATACTGCAGGTGAACACGTTTGGCTTACGGTCGAATCTCTCCATCTCCTTCTTGATTTCCTCCACCATCTCCAGCCTCCCTTCTCGATAGAAAGCAAGGAGCAATGTGTTGAAAGTGCCCGCATTCGGCGAAACCCTAACCCTAATTTCATCAAACAGTTCTTTGTAAATTGAAAATCCAGCCATGGAACCTTTGGCTTGCGATACGGATCGGATCAGCGCATTGGAGGTAGAAACTAACGGCTGGATCCGCTTCGATCGGAGGATTCGAGCGATCTCGACAGCGAGATCGATCTTCTTGGAGAACAAGTAGGCTTTGATGAGGAGGTCGAAGACGAAGGGGGCGGAGTCGCAGGAGCGGTAGGTGGCGGCTAGGGTTTGGAAGAGGGATAGCGGGTTATCGGATTCGGGTCGCGAGAGGATGGCGGATCGGAGGAGGGAGAGGGTTTCGGGTCGGAGGCGCTTGCGGGCGAGGACGTGGATGATGGTGGAGTGGGTGGAGAGGTCGCGGGAGCAGAGAGGGGTTTGGAAGAAGCGGAGGGCGAGGAGGGGCTTGCTGCGGATGCGAAGGATGATCTGAGCGGATTCGGGTGGGGAGAAGGTGGATCCGGTAGGGAGGGCGGACTTAAGGCGGTTCCAGCGGGTTTTGGAGCGGTGGTGGAGGAGGATGGTGACGGCTGTGGTGATGCGGGTTTCGGATTCGGATTCGGGTCCGGGTGCGGAGGTGGTGAACGGGCGGGGTATTTGAGCTGGGGTCGGTGAGAGAGAAGAGAGGAGGCGGGTTCTGGAGTAGCAAATTGCCATTCGGTCCAAATGCCCGGAAACTGAAACGGGAAGCTTCGGAGTGGGGATAATTTAAAGCGGATGCTCAATTCTCCCAGGGCCCACTCTTTGAAATTTTAAAACACTCATTTTTTCTAAGGGCACTCCTTCCTCATCCTCCTCTCCCACTTCCTCTTCCTTTCCCAAAACCTCCCACCACCCTCCTTCTCCCCTCCAGCACGCCCCCTCCCCTCTTTACCCCTCCCCATGCCCGACGCTATCTGCCCAATCTCGGCCGTCACCCTTAACCCAAACCCCTAATCTTAAACTCTAATCCTTTAGAACAAAAATGAAGATGAGTGGCATACATATCCCCAAATAATAATAATAATAATAATAATGGCAATTTAGGGTGTGCCTTTATAATTTCCCTATGTGGACAACAAAAGTCAGGTTATTTTAATCGGCCATTTGGTCCACGGACCCATGTAAGTGCTGTATTCTAGGCCCGATGGAAGGGCTGGCCCCTGAATATTTCTTTATAAACAAGAGCCCATCTACCTCGCAGCCTAGCTATGATTGAAAATCCAAGTTTTTTTTTTTTTGCAGAATACACCCCAACAGTTTGAAACTAGCCATTAGAGGGTTTTTTTGCAAAAACAAATTGTAAATTTTACCCCCAACGGTCAAAATGGCCATTGGGGTTGTTTGTAATTATTTTTGCAAAAAAAAAAAAAACTTCTTCTTCCTCTTATAAATATCCCATCCTTCTTCCAATTTCATTTTTCCTCACAATTTTCAAACTCTTTTCAATATTCAACTCTTTCTAATATTTCAAAATGCAAAATTCATGCACAAAACTTCATCCATATTACATCAAGATTCAAGACTTAAAAGTAAGCATCAAAAAAATATATCATGAGCAATCTCTCCTCTCGTTTCCGCTTCAACAATCTTTAAACAAATAATAATAATAATTTTCGGTTTCAATTCTAAACTCTCCCTTCGGCTTGCGGCATTAAGATATTTATATACTTAGTCTATTTTTATTAGATTTTTTATGGCTTTTTGAAAATGGATTCATACTCGTCTAGCTCTTCTTCTTTTCAAGTCACGGGTAATTTTTGTCTTTTTTTTTATTAAATGAAGAATACTGATTTGTCTGTTAATCATTAGAATATGCCACACAAGTATCATTTGCATTATAGCTATATGAAAATATAGAATCTTCTAATTTGCCTGAAAAGAGCATACCCAAGCCATAATACCCAAAACAACCATCCTCACTTGCTTCAAAATCAGATATATGGAATCACTTTGAAAAATTTATAAAACATAATATTATGGAAGCTAGATAGAAATATTACCAAAGAACATATTCCTTTCCTAAAGAAAGGGGAACGGATCACTTTAAAAGACATTTAGAAAAAGCACATACACCAAATGAGTTACAACAAATGCAATTAAATACATATGGAGGAATTTTAGAAACTTTTAAATATAATCTTATATCATGTAGAAAACAATTAGCAATATATATAGTGCACACCAAACAATCCTTCTCCATAGCCGAAAATCCAAAATTAAAAAAATTTATAAGAACGGAACATAACCCCAAATTTAAAAAAATCTCACTATCAACTTGTACATCGGATATTGTAAAAATATATAAAAATAAGAGACAAATTTTAATTGTCATTTTCACTTCAATAATTTATAGAGTTGTAAGAACCTCCTAATTATTGGGAGGCCTTAAATGGTAGTTATTATTTATGTATAATAGCCCATTATATAGATCAAGATTGGATAATTCAAAAAAGAATAATAATATTTAAAAGATTTGAATTTTCATATGACGCACATAATCTTTTACAATGTTTATTAAGTGTTTTTGCGAACAAGCAACTCAACTGCGACGCTCGGCTGGTCTAGTAAGGTGAGAGTGATGCTACTGAGAAGAACTTCGCAGTCAAAAACGTGGCGGGCTGGAATAAGACGAAGACGGCCAACTTCGGAATGTGTGGTTAGAGACCCACTGAAACTGACAATAGACGAAAAGCCTGCTTCAAAACGAGCGTCAAAGCGCGTGCATAGATCATCCCACGTAGGGGGGAATGTTCCCCAATGTTTCGACTATCAGCTTTTTTTTCATTTTTTAATCACATAGCGACAATTGAATACCAGGTGACCGCGCATAAGCAAAAAGAAAGTAAGTAAGCAATAGCCGAAGTCTAGTAAATTGTTCGACCGTCACTCGACGGGATTGCACAAGCAACGACGCCCCACTCGGAATGGAACGAATTTTTTTTTTATTTCTTTCGATAATGTTTCCGAAAATACGACCACAATAGAAATATTAAAATATATTACTAATTTGATTTTAAATAATAAGGTATAATACTACGAGCTTTGCAACAAAGAATGAGAATGAGAATTCTGACCAAGATTGCAGAAGCATAAGCATATATGCAAGATGATAATATGAATTATTCTCACATTATCAATCAAATATTCTCCGGCCCCATATAATTAATGCCAATGTTATTAAGTGCACGATTCGAGTTGTCACTGAAGATATATACCAAGAATTGGGTGGAAAGAATACTTCAGTACTGTGAGTTCAAAGCCTTGTGTCCTACATCTTGGCAGAAATCGTCGACACCACAATTTCTCTACATTTGTTTTTGTTCAACAACAATTGCAACAATTGTTGCTAGCTAGAGATCAAACCCGACTGAAAATTGAAAATTTCCAAGCTCAATAATGAAACAGGTTTCTTGATCTTGAAACTTCTAGTAACTTTCAGCCGCCACAGGGAAAGGTTTCAAGTTGGCAATTGGCCTCACCACATATGGGAGCTAGCTAGGAATCGCGATAAAGAATGATAACGGTTTATTGGTATTCTTTAGAGCCCACAGTTCAGTTTATTCGTATGTCCTACAATTATTATGAAAGAATTTTTCCCTTTTCTAACAACATTTAGAACAAGTTCCCTTACCTTATTACCTTAAGTTGATGAGAATCGAAGAACAATCTGATGTGTTTTGCATTGTGGATGTCAAATATGGCGACAGCTATGGAATACATGCACCATCGCGGGCATCAGCCGGTCTTGTTCCTACGTACTAAACAAACTTATCCTCTTCCAATATTTAAAATAGCGATAACGATAACGTAACGTTTTGCCTTTGTTAGGTTATGTCGCAAATAGCGTAACGCATAACGTAGGTTATGCAAATTTCTATTTATTTAATAAAAATAAATATAAAACCATATAAAATAATTTTAATAAATTGAAAAATAAATTTAAAATATCTAAAAATATATAAAATTATTTTGTAATACATAATCTATTCAAATGTTATATTAAGTTTTACAATAATTTTCATATATCTTCATAAATTATATTAAGTCTGCAACCGTAATTCCAATCATCATTTAAATAAAAAAAAAAGCAAGATTCCATTTTTTTATTTCGATTCCAATTATTATCATTGTTGTAATTTATATTTTATAATGTTCAATTTATCTTATTTATAATTGTTGATTTCAGTTCAATTAAAAATTCAATAAAATCAACAAGTAAAATATTTTAGCAACCGGATGAGAAATACAACAAGTGAATAAAGAAACAAACTTAAATTATCAAGTTAGAAATTCCAAAAGCAATCAAACAACCCAACAATTAATTAAGAAAATTACAGCAATTCGCTAATAATCAAAATAATAATCAACAACAATATATGAATTACTAAAAAAAATAATTGTAAATAACGTAGCATAACGTAATTTAACGTAACGTTATGTAATATAACGTAAAATAACGTAAAAAACGTACTGTTACAGTGCACTGAGTTATTTCCAGTTGTTACATAGTGTTGGGATTCCGTTAGATTACGTAACGCAAATAACGGGTTTCATAACGCGTTATTTTCAACAATGTCCTCTTCTAACGACCATCTCAAGACAATTCTATATACAGGAAACTAACTCCTATGATCTGGTTGTTCATCAGTACTAGTTCATTTTAGTTTTTGTATGCATGGTCTATATATATAATTCCTGCATCTATGTACAGTTCTGATTATCAATGTGCAAGTAGTACTAGTCCTAATCATATATAGCAACTCTTGGGTCGAGAACATGTTTCAGGCTATGCTATATGATGGAACAATTCGAATTCTATTAGATGCATTTGGACTCTAAAAGCTTGTGCAGTTACGCTGGGCAGAGATTACGAGATGTACCTGCATGTGCCGTACTCGAAGATTGGATATTTGAGATGAGATAGTACTGTTTCCACTTCTGCATGCAATCTAAGCTATCTATATATTCAACCAATATTCGTTTATATATTCTTGATCTCTATCAGTTCCAACTTTAGGTCGAAGGCTGATCTAATTGTAGGAATCAAACAGGCATTAATTTGCCGTGTCGACATAGAACATCATATCGTGCGTTTGAAAAAGAGCTGTGAGACAAGATGCGCGCGGCTTTATTGAGGAGGAAGGGGCTCAAGAGCCCTAGTTCTTCCAAGTTGGATCCTCTATGTGAACACTAACTCAAGCGAAGCTTTCAACTTGTCGCTCAAGTTGAGTTTGGCCGATAGCACATCTGCTGGGCCATCTCGTGCACAACAAGCAATGAGATTTGTATGGAGGCTAAGCCTGTGCAAAACGAACCAGACATGGTTCGCTTTTACATCACTTTGTAGCGTGGTATTGATTGTGCAGACAACGTACATGCAAAAGAAAAAAATGTAAGGTTAAACTAATCCTTATGGAATTAAAGCAAAATATCCTCCGTATCTTATCTTGTTTATGGTTATGCTTACTAGAATTAAGCATACACTACCAAAACTTCAAAAAGACAAAATCCAATGTTAAATAATTCTAGACCACTAAACTCTCAATACAACAACAACTATTAAGCCTTTTATCCCAAGTATTTAGGGTAGGCTACATGAACCAAAAAAAAGAATTACGCCTGATTGATCACTTTGATATTCCTTCTTCGTTCATTTCTATCAAGTAATAAATCCTTATTTAAATCTCTAGACTCCATATCTTTGCGTATCACCTTTATCCATATTTTCTTCGGTCTTCCCTTCGTTCTTTTAACTTGTCCTACATTGATAAACTCCCCTATTCGAATTGGTGCACTTGTAGGCCTACGTTGCACATAACCAAACCATCGTAAGCGATTTTCTCGTATTTTCTCATCGATGGGAGTTACACATGTCTTAGTACGAATATCTTCATTTATCATTTTATCTCTCATAGTGTTGTCGCACATCCAACGGAGCATGTGCATCTCTGCTATACTTATTTTCTGTGAATGATATTTCTTTATAGTCCAACATTCCGTACCATATAATAAAACTGGCCTAATTATCAGGTCTAATATAGCCCAACATTCCGCACCAAACTCTCAGTAGTCTTCCAAAAGCTAAATTCTCAGGTGCACCTAAGTTTGTCTACTCCCAAGCATTCTAAAATCAGAAACAGAATTCTTCGATTCTAGTTGTCGACATCGTTGGCTCCTTTAATCGCCCTACACTAGCGCAAGCATCAACCATAGAAGAACAGATTCCAAACAAACCTTCAATATCAAGCTACATCCATTTATAACACAACCACCATCTCCAGTTCCCATCTGCATCGTCCGTCGACCTCCAACTGATGAAGTACGGCGAACTAACTCATTTTAGCCACCCACAACACAAGCTCAGGTTCGAATACTCTGAGCTCCCTTTCAAGTGCGACGGTTGCAAAGAAGCTGGCATTGGCTCGCGGTTCAAGTGCTCCCTCTGCGACTACGACCTGCACAAGCATTGTGCACTTCCACAGCCATCCTCCGTCACCCGTCACCCCTTCTATCCAAAGTGTGCCTTCCACTTCCTCTCCCGTCCCCCGGGCAACACTGCCCGCTTCTGCAATGCGTGCGAGCGTGATGTCTATGGGTTTGTCTACCATTGCTACACCTGCGGGTTCGACCTCCATCCCTGCTGTGCCAACCTCCCGCACGTGCTCGATGCGGAGGGTGGTGTAAGGTTGTTCCTCTACCGAAAGGTAATTACAGTCTTATTCTACGAATAATAGTACAAAGCTAAGCATAAACATTTACTACATTCGAACACTTTTGCCCACGGATTCTGACAGGTCGGGGCATCGTGTCATCGGTGTGGGAGGAGAGGGAGGAGCTGGACTTACAGGACGTCGTGCAAGAAGTACAACCTGCACGTAGCTTGCGTGACGGACATGCTGGTGGAGAGTTGGCATGAGATTTATTTCGAGAGCAGAGGCGGAGGCGGAGGCGGTTGGGGATCAAACGGAGCCGCAAAGGGAATAGGGAGTGCTAAGGTTCCGATAATTAGAGGGGCGGGGATGAACCAGCACAGGAGTAAGGGGAAGATGAAGAAGTGCTGCGAGGTGGCTGCGCTGGCTGTGCAGTTCATAATTTCGGCAGTTCTGGGAGATCCTACAGCCATGATAGCTGGAGTTATCGGAGCATTCATATCTCACTAACAGAAGAGGAGAAATATTGATGTAATTGGAAGCTTTCAATCGAATTATGTGAAATATCTAGAGTAGGTAAGCTATGAGAAATGCTAATTATAATGGAAGTTCATCTGCACAAGTGTGATTCATGCAACTGATTCTAATGAAAACTTGTTTCAGCTTGTTTCGCATATGAGATAACTGAACATGCGTCTCCCAAATTGCAAGTTGCAACACATTAAATCGGACAAATATAAGCTACGTGATTCAGTCGGCTTTGGAACTAGAATGAGAATGAGAGAGAGATGAGACACTTACCTACCTTCGTATAGATATCGAATTCCCCAGGGACCTTCAATGCCTTATAATAGGATTAGAATCCCATTGACAACTTCCTGAAATAGCTAGAATCTATCTGGGATGTCATAATGTATCGGTAGGAGTCGAGTAGTCTGATACACAATTTATGAGTTAGTCTACAAACTATTAAATTATAATATAAATTTAAACGCATCGTTAATTATATTAATTTAAACAAAATTAATCTAGACACAGAGAAGAGCACATAATACAGTGTCAAAAAGAGTTTTTCTGGCTAGACATTTGAATCCTTTAATAATAGCTGCACTTTAGATTTAAGAGTATCCCAAGTTTAAATATAAGTTGACAAGAATTCCTCTACGCTGTCTAAAATCTTTAACTACTTATTGCTCGTGCAATCTTAAAATATAAAAAGGTTAATTACACTCAGACCCCAGTAGTACGAGAAATGTATAACTTATCAGCTCTAAAATTTAAAACTCTCACTTAGACCTTCTGAACTGCAGAAAAAATCTGACAGAGAAGCTCAGACGAAAATATTTTTTTCTGGTCCAGGAAATCTAAGTGAGAGTTTAAAACTTTAGGAGTGATAAATTATACACTCCCATATTATAAGGATCTGAGCATAATTAACCAAATATAAAACTACTTAATGTTCTCCAATCCAATAATTTTATTCTTCATCATAACTAGTTCATCTAAATGCTATAGCTTTTCAAGGAATTTTTAGCATACAACACTTTTAAACATTAGCGAAAATTACAAAGAGAGCGAGTAAGACTCAAAAAGTGAAGCTACCAAGTGAATGAATCAACAATATAGACCGATAAAAGAGCGTCATGCTTTGTTTGGTTAATTAGCGATTAATAAAACACAGGGAGATTTAAACCACTGTTTATGCTAAAAAATTAAAAAAAAAAAAAAAAAAAAAAAGGCATGCGCACCAATTAATTATCTAAAAAAACAATGCTTTCAATGTTTATAGTCTTAGATTTGTGCATACCTACCATATCAATTGATAGAAAGTAGGGAGTATAAGTACACGAAAGAGATCTAAATGAATCACCGTGCCAAATGATTGTACTCATAATGAGAGGCATATATATATATATATATATATATATATATATATATATATATATATATATATATATATATGAACAAAACTAATAATCTCTATTTTTAATTTAGCAAGCATATGTAGGGATAACTACAAACATTAGGTTATCACCAACTTTATCAATCATTTTATTATGATTATGGAGACCTAAAGCATAGCTATATACATCGATCCCAAGTACCTATATTTCTTTAATCTTTTTTCCTTTTTTTTTAAAAAAAAGGCTGGCATGGTAGGGCAAAATGTTTTGAGATTATAGTTATTATATGGAATTGGCTTGCACATGGTTAGGGAGATAGATATATATAAATCACACATACGTTCTTTATCTTTGCCCTAGCTTTCCAGCTGGTTTAGAATATTTTGATGTATAAAAAATGCACAAAAATATGGTCTTCGCACGTGTAAAGCATCCATTCGTGCAATATTCAAGAGAAAAGCACTAATAAGGAAACAACCATATCACTATGAAAGTTTTAACTAAAGAATCTCCGAAGATCTTAACACTAAAGAATTCCCACATAAACACCTAATTTTCTCATGGAATGAGAGAGGATCTTTTAATTTAAGATGATTCCCTGACATCTCTGCTCGAAAAGACGATCTTATCTATTCAGAAAGAATTTATAGTTTGTAATCTCAAGAAACAAGAGAGATTACTAATTGAATGTAACTTATTCTCTAGTAAGATCCATGCCGAACAGCCACATTTTTCCTTTGGAAGTAGCCCTGGATCCACCTCAACTGAACCTAGTTAAATATTTTTTTTTAGAGTTTTTACATGTCAATCCTTTAAATCTTTAAAGATTAGACTTTAGTCTCTGAAATAATCATATTTTGATTTTAGTCGCTCAGATTCTTTAAGTTACTTCACTTTAGTCTCTTTAGATAACTTCCTTAGGCCATTTAAAATTTTAGCCCGAATTTTCTGTTATACCCTTGGAAGGGAAGGAAATATCAATTATTTCCCTCATTCCCTCTTCCTCCTCTATTCCTCTTCTTATTGGGTTCCTCTCTGCATTCTTTTCATCTCTCTTTTTCCTCCCAGTTAATCTCTCTTTTTTTTTTCTCTACAAAATGATTTAAGACTAAAACTAATTTAGGGTATATCAGTTATTTTCTCTACCTTTTAAATATTAAAATTAAAATTTACCATTTATTTGGACGGAATAGCTAACGGAAGGACTAAAGTGAAGTAATTTAAAAGATTTGGGAATTAAAATCAAAAATAAGAAGATTTTAAAGATTAAAATCTAATATTTAAAGATGTAAGGGACAGAAATGTAAAATCTCTTTTTTTTTTTTTTTTTTTTTTTTTTGTCTTTGTTTTTTTAGCTTTCTCTCTCTCTCTCTGTCTATTTTTCAAGTTACTCACCCATTGATGTTCTCTGATTTGTCCAGAAGAGTCCATCTCAAATCCGAATAAATTTTGACAAAACAGTTTGGAATCATACAATCAAGTTGCTACAGGATAACTAATTAAAGAAAAACCATGCACCTCTACTAGTGAAATTTAAACAGCACATCGATCGACCCTTAAATCTCCGACAGTTGCAGTATAAACAAATCAAAATCACATGCCTCCATTTTTAATTTATTTTTAAAATTTTTATCTCCTCAGTCACTACTCAAGTGATCTGTTTCGAGACGCAAGTTGACGTTACAAAAAAGGGGTATTTACTGGTTTGCCCCTCAAATCTTTAAATATTATGATTTTACCCCTCAAATTTTCATATTTATAATTTTGCCCTCCAAATCTCATAAGTTACAACAATTTTGCCTCCTATCTAACTTTCCTTAACACAGTTAATTTTTTGACCATTTTACCCCTCATTTCCTCTTTTATTTTCCTCCTCTTCTTCTTCTCTCTTCCTCCTTTCTTTTTATTTTCTTCATTATTTCTCTTCTCTTCCTCTTCTCTTCTCCTTCTCTTTTCCTCCTCTCTTCTCATTTTCTTTATTTTTTTACTCTTTCATGTTCATGCATTTTTCTTCTCATTCTCTTCTCATTTTCCTCCTTTCTTCTTATTTTCTTCTCTTTTTTTACTTGAGATAATTGATTTGGTAAACTAGAGGAAAAATGCATGAACATGAAAGAGTAAAAAAAAAAATGAAGAAAATGAGAAGAGAGGAGGAAAAGAGAAGAAGAAGAGAGGAGGAAGAGAGGAGAAATAATGAAAAAATAAGAAGAAAGGAGAAAAAGAGAAGAAGAGGAGGAGGAAAATAAAAGAGGAAATGAAGGGTAAAATGGTCAAAAAATTAACTGTGTTAAGGAAAGTTAGATAGGAGGCAAAATTGTTGTAACTTATGAGATTTGGAGGGCAAAATTATAAATATGAAGATTTGGGGGGTAAAATCATAATATTTAAAGATTTGAGGGGCAAACCAATAAATACCCCTACAAAAAAATCAATGCCACCCGTGCATGGTATTAAAACCATCTAAAAAAAAAAAAAAAACATGTACGAAACAAAACCTAGCTAGTTGGATTGCTCATTTTTTTTTTATTTAAAAAACAATTAAAATTCTGAACTTAACCAGACTTAATAACTACGTATTATTGTAGAGACAAATTCTGAAGAATCTCAATTTAGACAGTGAACTGTACGTACACATCTGGTCTCCTACATTGTCACCCAAAACAACAGCAAAAGAAATAAACAAATTTTTTCAAGATTCCTACTAACTTGATTAAGGCCTTCCCGTGGCAGCGGAAGCTTCATGGGATGCAGCAAAACTCATACTTGAGGGTGGCAACCGGTCGGACCACCTACGGACGGACCCGTAAATATAGAATCGGAGGATCCATGCCCAATAACGAAACCAGTGGTTATCTATTGGAATTAAGAAATCGGATTCCAATTTCATTGAGCGGGTCTGCACCCGAATTACCAATTGGAAAAGACTTGGAATTGGGAGTTTCCAAAGGAACACACCATTTTTCCTAGTGAGTCCACTATACTGTTATTTTGGAATTCCGAACAGTTATAAAGTGGTCTTAGGTGGAAAAAAGGTGTGCTCCTTTAGAAACTCCCCTTGGAATTATGTAACGTAACCAGTGGTTACCTATACATAAAAACCTTGGAAACTCCCATGCATCGGTTATCTATACATATGTAACATATACGTGTGTAAATGCATTGGGCGTTGGAAACTCCCATACATTGGTTATCTGTACATATGTAACATACACGTGTGCGAGTGTATCGTGCGTTGGAAACTCCCATGCATTGGTTATCTATACATACATTAACTGCTAGCCCACAATTACTTTGTTTTTTTGTCACTGTTCACCTTTTAAAATTATACTCACGAGGAAAATAGATGGAGGAAGATATGTTAAATATAAAATTTTATATTTAATGGAAGATTTACATTCCAACAAATATATATATATATATATATATATATATATATATATATATATATATATATATATATATTAACAATGTTGAGAATAACGGGTTATGTAATCCATTATGTTGCGTTATGAAACCTAACAGAACTTAGCGGTACGTAACAACTGAAAATAACTCAGTTCACTATAATAATACGTTTTTTATGCTATTTTACGTTATATTACGTAACGTCACGTTAAATTACCTTATGTTATATTATTTATAATTATTTTCTTAGTAATTCTATATTGTTATTGATTATTATTTTAACTAATAGCTAATTACTTAAATTTTCATATTTAATTAGTTGTTGGCTTGTTCGATTGCTTATATAATTGTTAATTTACTAATTTGTGATTGTTTCCTTATTCGCTTGTTGTAATATCTCTTCGGTAACTGAAATATCTTACATGTTGATTCTATTGAATTTTTAACTGAACTGAAATCAACAATTACAAAATAAATTGAACATTACAAAATATAAATTACAATAATAATAATAACTGAATTGAAATAAAAAAATAGAATCTTGTTTTCTTGTTTAGATGATGACTGGAGTTACGGCTGCAGACTTAATATAATTTATGAAAAATATGAAAATTATTGTAAAACTTAATATAAAATTAGAATAAATTATGTACTACAAAATGATTATATATTTTTTAAGAAATTTTAAATTTATTTTTTAATTTATAAATATTATTTTATATAGTTTTATATTTATTTTTATTAAATAAATAGAAAATTTCATAACCTACATTATGTGTTACGCTATATGCAATATAACCTAACAGAAGCAAAATGTTACGTTACATTACCGTTATCGCTAGTTTAAACATTCATTCATATATATATATATATATATATATATATATATATATATATATATATATATATTACTGTAGGTGAGCCGCTAGAGCAGGAAAAGTTACGTGAGCTAGCGGCAAAGCTGTAATGATTCAATGATTTTTCTTTAATTTTTTTTGACAATCACTATCTCTACCTCTTTAACTTATTTCGGATTAAATTTCATAAATTTTGGATTTCATTTACCCTTTCATCAAGTGCATACAAAATGTTTTATTCATTGAAAACCATTAATTTTGTGTTAGCTTAATGGAGGATCAAATCAAAACTAAAACCCAAGAAGTTGGGTATGAGTGAGCCCTAAGAAATCGAGATCATAATGCAAATGAAATTTTTTAAAAAAGATTATTGAAGATATTGAAATTGAACTGCAGTTCAGGTAACTTGCATAAACTGTGAGCTCATTTTCATCTCTCTCTCCTCTCTTTATATATATATATATATATATATATATATATATATATATATATATATATATATATAAAGAGAGAGAGAAGTGTACCTAAACTAACATCACAAGGGAGTTGCCTATGGAAACACCATAAATTTCAACATAGATAGTATTTGTGGAAAATCCAAACCGTTAATTGTGATCACATTAAAAAATGATGGTATATAAAAAATTTGCATTTTAGGCACTTTTTGGCCGTATATTGGATATGTACATAATGAATGGTTTTTCAACAATAAAACAAATAAAATCTCTTGATCGATGATAAAAAATTATCTAAATCGCATGATTTTTTATATGCCATCAACTTAAAGCATAGAAATTATAATCAACGTTTTGGATCGTTCACACACACTTTTTATGTTGAGATTTTGGGTACTTTCATAACTAACTCCCCTATAGCTTGTTAACTATCGGGTTTCTCGAAAATCCATCTGAAATTCCGGATACAGAAACCAAACGGGTCAAAACCCCGACCCGACTTGGGAACACCACTCTTACCCCGACCAACTGGCTCGGATACAGATCCAAACCAATTTGATCGGGTGCTCATCATGGACTCATAAAGAAAAACAATAAGCGCACGTAAGAAAGAGAATTTAAAAGGAGGGGACTAACGTAAGCTCCGCAACAGTTGCTAGAAGACAAGGCCAAGGTGGGGAGGTGATAATATGATAATGTGAGCCTGGGGTGCCGTGTGCAGGGCAGGAGCCATGTGAGGTTGTGCTCACCAACCCAGCAATGCAGTGCAGATCTGGCCGGGGCCGTGCCCTCGAGGCGTTTGGGCTGTCGGGGCTTTTGCCCTCCCCGAGGGACAACATTAAAGATTCGCGCTCGTTCCAAACGTGTCCAGGCCCATACTCTGCCGCCTAGCATGTTGCGCATTGGTTCCTTGCTTGTTCTTCGCATGCGTAATGACGTTCTTGACCTTGTAATGATTACAGAATGCGTGGGGTGTGGTAACCTTCTGTGAGCTTACCTCTTTAATGCAACTTGATTATTATGGACAAGTGTTACCATTAATTTAAAGTGTTACTATGAACAATAAGCGCTCATATGATTTAATCAACCATCCTCCCTGCTAAAAAGTGAACAATAATAATATTGTTTGCGCTAAAATTCGTCCGGTTAGATTGTTCGATAGGATTGTAACAAACTTAATAATAAAGGAGAACAAATAGAAAAAATACAAAGAAATAAGAAGGTTCAATTAAGAGATATCTCGACCTATGTCTTCGAAGGAAAATGATCGTTTTGACAAGTATTATATTGATGAGAAAGATATTACAATTACTTAAGATGACTCTCTCTTAGATTTCTTAGGAACTCCCCTCTACTAGAGATTGGAGAGTATTTATAAATAAAGATCCTTTACAAAAAAAAAAAAAAAAAGAGTTATAATAGATCATGAATATTCTCTCTTTCCATATACCTGGATAGGGGATATCCTGCCACAATTAATATGGAGATTTAATAAGTGTTTGACTTTACCGGTGATTACTTGCCTTCTGAAAAGATTTTGAACTTGTAGGTTTTTCACTTTTTGGACTTTCACTGTCAGCCTAAGTTGCATGAATTTTTTATGTCAACCTAGCCCATATTCCTAAGTTCAATCTGTCAAGCTCTTTGAGTAATTTTCACCTCTATCGATTTGATTTGTCTCGAAGATCATTTGCTGTTTGATCATATTAGAGGCGATGCTTTGCACTATTGATTCCAATTTAGTGTCAATCTGTAAAATAGATGGATGGTCAAGATCCTTAGATGTTAGAGTATTAAATTGTCTTTTTAAATATTGTTTCAATAATTATAAAGGTGTCATTATTACAAGTACATAAATCTTATAACTGATGCATGCGAAACAAAATGTCAAACTGTGCAGTCAAAATCCGTTACCGTTTCAGATTCTGCCGATCGTATGATTGAGGCGACCTTGTAAAAACTGTGCATCACACCTATTCCTGCCTTATTTTGTCAATCTCGAGTCTTGGGTCTGCAGGAAAGCTTTATAAATAGTCGAGAACCCTCCATTAGATCTATTTTTTAAGGAAAAACTATACCATAATTAGGTGCTCGGAGTGGCAAAACCGGTCTTGTCGTTCACCATTCGATGACTTTAATATCGTCGAGTAGATATTAACTTTTGCCTTGGAATGAGTGCCCGACAAATTCTTTGTTGGGTTACTAGGATGATCATGCCCGATTCTCAACTATTTTCCATCATCGGGGAGCTTTTTTACAATGCGGATGTCAACTCTTCACTTAGAAATCTCTATAGCCCCGAATTCTTCAGACACTTTGCTTGACACTAGCGATAAAGGAGTGAAAAGACTCCTCCACTAGAGCTCAGTCTTCACGTGTGGATAAGTTTACTTCGATCTAAAATCCGATCGAATTCTTATCGACGCCAGATCTAGATGGTGAGACTCTAGGATAGTCAATCGGAATTGAGAGAGAATGAGAGTCTATTTTTCAAATAATATATGATAATCATTGTTACCAAATTCATACCCCATTTCCAAGAAAATTAATAAAAAAATCTTATAATCAAATCACTTATTTTCCCTTAAAAAAATTTTAAAAAAAAAAAGAGCAGAATATGAAAATATGAAGATTTAGTGACCATTATTTGACCTCATACCTCTTTCAAATTCTTTGAATCACCTAAATTCTTAGGGGGATCAAGCAAGCAAATGAAACTAGGCTAGTTTCATACTCTCCCCAACGGCTACCTATAAACCAAACAAAAAGACATCGATGTTTCCCAACAGCATTGATGTCACCTTGCATGGCCTCTCCAGAAAGGCACACAACTCGACCAACCTCATCCGCATCATCCCTGCTCCCATACTCGCCAATCATGCCATCACCAAACTGTTGATATTGCTTGCGTTCTCTCTCTTCCCTCATTCTAAACAGTCAAAGCACATGACGTCACCCTCCCTCTGCCCTCCAACCCCCCAGGGGCAAATCCGTCAACCCACCCCAGCAAGCCCATGCAAGACCAGGGAATTTTAATATTTTCATCCAGTATTAGATTCAAAACAGTATTATTTTTCGTACGGAATTAGATTCTGAATGATATTATTTCCTATCGGATTGCAAAGGGAGGATTACGAGGGCAAAGGAGAGGGCGCGTGGCTACAAGCTGCGTGAGAACGGACTAGATCGAGGAAAGCGAATGCTAGGAAGAGGATGCAACAAATTTTTGGTATTGGAAGATGGAAGAAGTTTTGGAAATTTTTAGTGTATTCACTAGAAACTTTTTCTTAAGAAGAGAATGTGTTCACTAAGCAAAGTGTGCTCAATAGGACAAGTGATGCGCTCCTTCAAAAAATCCCCGAGAGAGGCCTTCGTTAGAGAAAATCTTAGTTAAACACCACCTTACTTACTACGATTCCATCTTCTAAAGTTTTAAAAAATTACAAATTTATCATTATCTTTTGTGATTGTGTTTTTATTCTGGTCAGAAATTAATCTTCGATCAATGTTAAACCCATTCGATGGGTAATTTTCAAATGATATGAAAACCGTTTGAGAACTAATCTCTTGTTGACACATTGTGTGCACTTCTCAGCAAAATGGTGTGTCCGAGTCGAATTTCCCTTTCGTCAGCCTATTCCCTGCCCCGTAATTTCTTCCAAGTTTGACTCGAATTTCCAAAACTACCCCTGCCTTTTACAACCTGGCCTCAACAACCTCCAGCTGTCCACGGAATCCGACGCGTCACCCCCTCTCTCAGCCCCCGTCTCCCTCCTATAAATATCCTAACCCCCTTCAAATCCCCATCAAAAACTCACAATCAATAGCAAAAAAAAAAAAAACCAAAAAAACCAAAAATTCGAATCTATCATACGAAAATTTAATTATTCACCGAATTTTTCAAAGATCTCAACATACCTCAAAATGGGCGCCTGCGCATCTTGCGAGGCGATGGCGGTGGGCCCAATGTCGACGGCGAAGCTGATCCTCGACTCTGGCGAGCTCCGAGAGTTCGACCACCCGATAAAGGCCTCGAGCGTCGTGGAGAAGAACTCGGAGTGGTTCGTGTGCGACGCCGACGAGATGGAGTTCGACCGGTTCGTCTCCGTGGTCAGATCCGACGAGGAGCTCAACCCCGGTCAGCTCTACTTCGTCCTGCCCAGATCCATGCTCAAGCACCCTCTCCACGCCGAGGACCTCGCCGCGCTGGCCGTCAAGGCGAACAGGGCGCTTGTGAACGGGCGGGGCGACGTCGCGCCGTTGGTCTTCGGCGTCGGATCGAAGGGTGAGGGTCCAAAGTTGACGGTGACGGAGAAGAGATGGAGGTCGAAGAGGGGATCGAGGGCCAGAGGGCGTAATTTTGCCACGGATCTTTGCACGATCTCGGAATAAAAAGGTGAAAATGGAGGGACTGAGAATTTTTATTTTTATTTTTATTTTTATTTTTATTTTTAATTCTTGAGATAGAAGAATGAATTAAGGGATAGAGCTGCTTATGTTGATCCGCGAGGCACTGGAACGGGTCTTATTTTCCTTTTGTATATAAAAACTTAAAAATAATTGCAGATAGTGCATGTAAAGGGTTGGAACTGTTTTTGGGCACGATGATCTTTCTCTTTGTCTGATTGCTGTCCTGTTGTTGATGATGATGATGTGCTATTCTTATGCTAAGAAATTACGGATCATGCCATTTGACTACAGTGAACTTTTCATTGTTTGGTTTGAAAGAAAATTTAGTGTGTTTTTGGATCACTAGAAATAAAAAAGAAGAAGAAATTAAGAAGTAAGGTTTCTAGAGTTGTATTTGTTTGTCAATTTTTAAACGAAAAAATAAATTAGAAAGTTGAGAAAGTATTATTTAATTAAATAAATAAAATACTATTTTGATATAGATTTATGGGTTAATTACACTCAGACCCCCTGTAGTATAGAGCATGTAACACTTAAATCCCTGAAGTTTAAAACTCTCATTTAGACTTCCTGAAGTATCCAAATGACCGTGTTTTAATTACATTCAGACCTCCTGGTCCGTGGGATCTAAGTGAGAGTTTTAAACTTCAGGGGGTCTAAGTGTTACATGTCCCACACTACAGGAGGTGTGTTTGTTTATATATACACAAATAAATAGTACTTTTGAATGGTAATCATGGACTACATATAAATAATGTCTAGTTTTTAGAAGAGTTCTTCTAAGTCAAAATATATGAAATAAAATTACGAAAGTAAGAGTCATATAAGTATTATTTCACTATGTAAAAATTAACTTTTAACTTTTTTCTTGGCTGAATAAACACTTGAATTAGTAAAAATAGCATTATTTCTACCACTTTTATTCTATTTTCATACAAACAAACACACCTCAAAGAAAATAAAGTTCAAAGAAACTAGGATAAAATAAGTGAAAAAATTGTCTCTATTTTTCTTTCTCCTATAGAAAATTATTTCCTTTTATTTCTTATTTTTTGATAGGAGATTGGAGTTTAAAGAAAGTTTTTATTAATTATTTGCTTTTATTTTTTTAATTTTCTTTCTTAGTTACTTTTCGTACCAAACAACAAAAAGAATTTCTTTTTCTTTTTCTTTTCTTTCCTATAATCTTTCTCTTTCTATATGTATATATTTTTTATTGGGATATTTACTGGTTTGTCCCTCAAATCTTTATATATTATGATTTAGTTCCCCAAATCTTCATATTTAGGATTTAGTCCCCCAAATCTCCTAAGTTACTACAATTTAGTCCCCCTATCCAAATCCCCCAAATTTTTGACCTGACCATTTTATCCCTCCTTATTTATTCTTTTCTTCCTCATCTCTTCTCCTCCTCTCTTCCTTTTCTCTTCTCTTTTTCTTCACTATTCCTCCTCTCTTCTCATTCTCTCTTCCTCCTCTTTTCTTCATTGGGAGAAGAGAGGAGGAATAGAGAAGGAGAAGAGAGGAGGAATAGTGAATAAAAGGAGAAGAGAAGAGAAAGAGAGGAGGAGAAGAGAGGAGGAAGAGAAAAAATGAATAAGGAGGAGTAAAATGGTAATATCAGATCAAAAATTTGGAAAATTTGGAGCGGGACTAAATTGTAGTAACTTAGGAGATTTGAGAGACTAAATCCTAAATATGAAGATTTGGGGGACTAAATTATAATATATAAAGATTTGAGGGACAAACCAGTAAATACCCCTTTTTTATTTTATTTTCTTTAAAACCAAACATAGCCTTCAATAAAGTCCAAAATAATAAGGGGACAATAAACACTTGACATAGCAGTTCCTATAGAGAAAAGGAAAAAAGACCACTCATTTGACCGTTCATACTGCTAATATATATATATATATATATATATATATATATATATATATATATATATATATTTTGCTAATCATACCGCCCTCATTTCTATGAGATAGTTTTTGTAGTAAGATAATTTTCTTCATTTTAGAGTTTTGTTCTTATTTTTTGTTTTTTTTCTCATAAAGATATTCATAATTTTTACAACTCAACAACAATAATAACTAAGTCTTTTATCATAAGTATTTAGGGTAGGCTATATGAACCAAAAAAGAATCACGCCGGATTGAACGTTCCAACGAGATTCATATTTTGACTCATGTCATAATATGTGACAATGTTTTACGCTGGTTGTCACCGATCTACTACAATCCTCCTTATTTTTCCTAACTAGGAACATATAGGATAATTTTTTTTTAAGCACAGTACTGACGGAGCTCATAATTTTGACAGCTCATAATTTTGACAACTCAAATAGCCAAAAGCTTTTCAAATTGCAGCTCATGCCGTGACAAAATCGAACTAATTAGAACTCAAACCTAAACCCCAAAAAAGAGTTGGTGCCAGTGGTGTCACGCGCTGAACCCGCGTTGAACTTTTTAAAGGAGCCCAATTTCAAATATCTCGAAGACTCTATTTTGAGTGTTTGTTCCTTTTTGGATCTAGAATTTAGATGTTTTTTGCGCTCGAGTCTGGTCTCATTTATATGCTGCTTTGATACTTGGAGTTTGATACTTGGAGGTGCAAAAAATAATTCTTAAAATTTAATTTCATTTTGTAGTTGGGGACTGTGTACGTTGTCATCTTTGACTTATTAAAGTCCAAGCTGTCGTTATCGTGGCTTCTCACTGGCGAACTGACATATAATTAGCGACCTAACACAGTCGTCTTAAGATAACACTTAATCGCATTTAATCACTAATCGTAACTGCCACCGTTATCGGAGAAACCGCGGCAAGTTGTGGGCCTAGATGAAATTGGCCCGTCTCAAGAGCAAGCAAGCGGACAATCAAGATCTTGTCAATATTGGCACTTATTTGGCTGACACTACAAACGATTCTCTGCAGATTTTTGGCTGGATTCATTTGAAATTTTGGATCCATTCCATGGTGCAACGATATTAAGAGCGGGGGAGTTTCTAAATGGGCACACCATTTTTCCTAGTGAGCCCACCGTAAATACCCTACAAAATGGGCTCACCAGGAAAAATGGTATGCCCCTTTAGAAACTCCCAAGAGCAGCGGTGACAAATAGATTAGGCGGCAGTAGTAAATGGATCAGACGGTCCATGGGGTATAAAAAAGAATGAAAGCACTGGATATGAAAAAGGAAAAAAAAAATTAAAAAAAATGAAAAAATGGGATCAAAAGCTGATTTGCTGATAAGATATAAAAATTAAACAAATAAGAAAGATATTATTATCTGTATGAGGATGAGAGTATAACTATCTGTTTTGAAATTTATGAGAGTATAACTATCTGTTTTGAAATTTAACTGTTAATATAGACCAATATATCATTTAAAGTGAAAGCAAGTTCAATAGAAATGTCTCAAGTTCGATCTAAATTCACGTTTATTGGAGAATTTAATCTCTGTGTCTCAAACTAAAAAAGATATAAATTTTTTAGTAAAAAACCAAAAATCTTATACTCCTACTCACTCCATCTAGTTTTAATGGTTGGTTTTTTTTTAAACCACACACTTTGAGAAAAAATTGCTTGAAAGTATAGAATTTAAAATTTTGATTTTTGTCCATATTGAAATTGAAATTGATGAAAACTAAAAAAGTTGTAATACTTTGGTAATAAAATGAAAGTTTATGGTTTTTATCATATGAGATGTACTGGATTGATTAAAGATAATTTAGAATTCAAAAAATTGTTTTGGAGATCAAAATAGACAAATAATTTGGGATAAATTAATGGTAAAGAGACTACTATTTTCTGATGGAGAGAGTAAAATTTAAAAATTATTGATATGATACAATCACAAAATTAAATTCTTAACGTGGCTGAAATCCATGAAACTGTTCTTTTGAACTGTGATCAAGGAACTTACAATGCAAGGTCTCACATTCTCTATAATATAGGGATAAAAATGGATGGATCTAATCTTAGCCCGTTTTATTCAAATTCTAAAATTTAAAAAAAAAAAATTTGGCCCATTAAACCCACCTATTTTCATCTCTACTCCATTCCATGCTCATTCTCGTTCAATAACTTCAAACAAATTCAAAAGTCGTTCTTGATGCAAAATTTTAAACTTGATTGACTAACTAAACAATTGCGAGTAATACAGCATGAACACAAAGTCATTTAGCTCATTTAACAGCCATCTCTTATAATATATTAGCACTCACCGCTAGAGATGAGAATAAACTAGTTCAAGAATAACTTTTGATTTTCCAAATTTCAAATTTTGATTTAACAATTAAAATTTTATTTTTAATTCAAAATTTTTAAAAAAGTGAGCCAAGCTCCTTGTGCAAGGATAGGAATGGACAGATTGTTAGATCAATTTCTAACTTGCCATATTCAGAATTTTGAATTAGAAAAAATAAGTTTTTTTATTTTTAATTCAAAATTTAGAATAAAAAGACCAAATATTGACATGTAAATACGCTCTATTATTATCCTTGGACCCTGTGACCTGAATGGGAACTAATTATGAACTTGCAAAGTTAGGCATGACCAATTGGACTTTCCGAAGGAAGTGATACTCTGGTGAGATTCACGAAAGAAAATCCCAAAGTTCCTTTAGTTTCACAGCCCAAGGGTTAAGGACGGGAAATTCTAATCACGCACACCCATTGACTCTTAATGAACATATTACTCTCTACCCATTGACTCTTGATGAACATATTACTCTCTACCTCAACCTTTAATTTTGAATTCAACCACTTTAATTTTGAGCTTCAGGCATATTTACTTGACACGCCGTTTTTTTTTTCAATTCTAACCCTCCCTCTCTCTCTCTAAATCTTAATTTCACTTATCACAGTAAATCCGAAGGCTTTAGAATTCTTCTAGAACACAAATATAAAACTCTTAGAAAGTAAGAAAATCAATTAATTTGTGAGAAATATATATATTTTAAAGATTTAAAAAACACAAGAAAAGTGTTATTTTTTTTTAAGAGAGAGGAGAGTAAGAAGACGATGATGATGACAGTACTTTTAATATTTTAGAAGTTTTAGAAATTTAGAATTTAAAAGTACAACTTAGTCAAAAAAAAAAAAAATACAAGCTCATAATTACTTGTAAGTTTTAAATGTGTGCACTAAGAGTAAATTGGTGTGCGTTAATAGAATTTCTCCCAAAAAAACCAAAACAACTACTTCTAACAAAATTACAACATTAACGAATGGCTGATTAGCACAATATAAACAACTTGTACAGACGAAATCAATCAAAATAATGAAAATGCAGGCTACATTATTCAATTTATGCAACGGCCTGCAAACGAATAGGATGTAAATTTTTGTGCATGTTAGAAATGGGAAATTCTAAACGCGCACCACACTTTACTACATGATTTACACCCCCTTGCTCACTAAGAGGAAAGTGGTGCGCACTTAGAATTTCCCGTTAGAAATGTTGTGAAAGAGTCTAAAAGTCCTCAACTACTTGATCTTTACAAGGGGTTTCACCTTTCTCCTGTGGCCGATGCTGTTCACGAGATCCTTGCGTGTACACACTGGAATCGTATTGATTCCAGGGATATTTAGCCGTCCGAGGACGTAAGGAAAGCTGAGCTGATCCCGTGAAGTGAATCGAACCACTTCATTGAACCACACGCACGTTAACAGGTTCGTCAATGGAGTGTGTTCTCTAACAATGATCGATGCTTCTGATAGAGCTGCATCAAAGTCATTCATGCTAACGTATCAGTTATGTACGGGGTCAGATACTGGAAAAACTTGCATAGAAATAAGGGTTAATTACACTCAGACCCCCTGTAGTATGAGGCATGTAGCACTTAGACCCCTTGAAGTTTAAAACTCTCACTTGGACCCCCTGAAGTATCTAAATCACCGTGTTTTAATTACATTCAGACCCCTTGGTCCAGAGGGTCTAAGTGAGAATTTTAAACTTCAAGGGGTCTAAGTATTAATGTCCCATACTACAAGGGGTCTGAGTGTAATTAACCCTAGAAATAAATATCGGAGGATTCAACATTAGCCAAAAAGTTATAATTTCGACATAAACAGATGATGCTGAACTGGTGCTGGCCAGAAAGGACAAGACACTTCAATTTGAGCCCAACCTCAAATAAACTTGAGCCAACAATCTAAGAAAGACCAAATATAATAAATTAGTATAATGTCTGAAGCAAGCAGGCTGGATTGGCAAGCAAAAATACATTAGGCTGAACTAATTTGTTAACAAGAAGCCTGCCGCATGATATCCCACCAGAATGGGTTCACAATAAATCAAGGAGGATGACGCAAATTATCTGGAGGATTACAGCTCGGGTATGGAGGAGAGAGATCAAGAGGTCCAGAACCATGATGAATGATTTGGCCTGCGGGCTTGGAATTTTTCCTTCTTCTTTTTTTTTTTTCGACTACTTTCTATGTTTAGCTTATGGTCCTGACTTTGTTGAAGGGCATAAGCCCAGAACATGTAGTAGGCTGCTTGTGGAACTTGTCATTTGCTTTACTTTATGTATGTTGTTTCGTATATACTGTCGTTCTATTAACCATTGCTAATGGAACACGGAAGATTTTAGTCCGCCATTTGGCCTCTAAAGATAAATCCTAGTTTTAGGAACATACCTTTCTTTCCGTTGAATCTCTTATCATCAGGCATACCATCTTGGCGATATTGATTTAACTGAACCTCCACTTCCTCAGGAGTTGCCTTGTTTTTTTTAACGACAGCCTTTGCCTCGTCATACAGGCTACTACGAGCTCCATGTTCAGAAATGGCTAGGATGGAGTTTGTGCGCCAAAGAAGTGCCTCAAGCACACCAAGAGGGTCTCTTCGAAATTGAGACTTTGAATCAACCCAAATTGAATGTTTTGATTGAGGAAAGAGTCGATGGCTCAACATCTGAAGTGATTTTAAATGTTATTAAAATTTGTACTCCATAAACTAAAAAGAAATAAGGCAGTATAAGAAGAAAACCGACCAATCCTATAAAACTAGTGCATTTAACATCGTGTACTTCACAGATTTAGATGCAACCGTTTGAAGCATTGGAAGACATATTTGATCAATAAAAAGTAAATCGGATGCAGTACTATAGTAAATGAAATTACTAAAACTCATACATACTAGTCTGAACTGAGAATTTAAACAATTGAAATAAATAGCCCATAAAAGATACTTTTAGTAAACATCACATCAGCGTTTGATAGGTGATCAAGTGGACTACTGGCGTTGTTGTGGAACATATGTCATGGGTTCAGATCCTACTCGAATTCTATTTATGCCCCGGGGTGAATATGAATTTGTCCTTTAATGTGCAGTTAGGAGTTATAGGATTACTGTTAACGGAGCAATGAGCGATAGGTCTAAATGACCTTAGACAGAGGCAATTAAAAAGGTTAAGGTAGTGGTTTATTTAACTAAGAGATGGTCCTTCATAGAACTGAATTGAAGAAACACATTCGTGTGGCCAACCTCAAAATTTTGGGATAAAGGCATTGAAAATATAAAAATCTCATCAAACTCTCCATACTGAGTGTTGCAAAAATGGAAGAGTGAGATATTCATAATAAATCAATTATTTTACTATGGCAAACGTTTACAACTCTTCCTATGAGGGTCAGAAACGTAAGTTACAATATTTTAAAGGTGAATTCAGTACAGGGACCACGGAAGAGTAGTATTACTAACAGTTATACAAATTTTCTTACCTTAGGGACCTTTCCATTTAGGCGCTGATCTGAGAAAGGCAGATCCTTCACGACAATGATACGCCATTTACCAATCATATGTTTCTCGTCACTTTTTATTCCTTCTGCCTCCTGTGCAGCGCGAGTAATTTCATCCCAAAATGCCACATAGCAAACCTGCAGCATGACAAAAGCTATAGATATAAGAAGGCAGAAAACAGTACAACCATAAGCGTCAGATCCAACGAAATAACCTTTCCAAGTGATGCTTCTGTCATCCCAATCGGCTGGTATAGATCGTCCCCACCACCAAATGCACACGTAGATACAACGGCCTTGCAAGTTTGCATGTAACTCTTGTCCTCATCAGAAACTTTAAAACCCCCACGTTCACTGTAGAATCCACAATGCACCATAACAGTTTCATTTGCCTGGAAACAATAACATATGTGCATGACCAATATGCTAAAATGAGATAAAATGCCACCAACATGAAGAGAAATTCCGTTAGAAGGTAATATTAACCCAACAAAAGTGCAATTTCGGAAAAGAAAATGTAGAATCACACAAAAAAATTGATACAAATTACTCAACAAAAATACTAATATGGTGGTTTGGTCCAGAGTATGACCTTGAAACTTTCTTCTCTCTCCTGAAAGGTTTGAAGTCCAGTGAATAGATTAAATCTTGTAGCTCCTGCATTCTGTGTTAACAATGTAGTGTTTTCTCCCATACCAGAATCTGATTTGTACTGCACCCTCTTGATGGGAGAGTTGGGTTCTGCACTATCAGGGAACTGCAGATTCTGTAATTCTTCAGGCCGAAGTAACTTCAAACAAGCTGGCTAAGTTCCAATAAAAAAACTTACTTAGAACAGCATTGAACTAAAAGTTAATTCAAGTATCAGACTCATTAAAAGTGAACCAGAAAGCAAAAAAGTCATACGCTGAATGCAAAAGTTGTTACTAGATGGTTCGCAAAGGCAAGGTCAACGCTAAATATTTTCCCCAATGCCACATTGTTCCATCAGAGGATCCTTCAAAGACAAATGGATCTCCACTTTCCTTCTAACTTAATTTTTTTAATCATTAAGTCTTGTCTGGACGATCAACATATCTGCATGTCCACATGTGGCACTTTGCACGGTACTAGTGTTCTAAAAGCAGCCGCCTAAGCAGTGTGCGTAAATCCTCCTAAGCCGCATTGCTTTCTAGAAAGAAACAGAAGTAACAAGTAAGCTTATTCTATCCTTTTTGACATTCTTCTTTAGTTTCTACTTAATGATATCTATTATCTTTGAGAAAGCATAATGACAATTCGGTGTAAGACCTTGTTAATTCCTGTAAGTATCAATTTTATCCATATCGATCTTACTGTTATCAACTCTTATAGCTAAATGGCTAATTAATACTAAAGAAACATTAATCATGAGTTCATGACTTAAGAAAATGAGTTAATATTAAGAAGATAATAGCCCCATAAGCACTCTGATGCCATTTAGAGAGTTCAAACTTCATACAGTTAGAAGGCAGTTAGTCATGGCAGAATCAGATCCATTGCTTTTGTCACACACTTTTAAACTAATTATCATTAATACTATCTAATGTGAGAGCTATTCATGCACAGAAGATAGATCAAAAATATTAATCACTACTTAGGAAAATGAGTTATTATTAAGAAGAAAATAGTCCCAAATGCCCTCTGATCACATTTGGGGAGTTCAAACACTTGGGAGACAGCTAGTCATGGTAGAAATAGATCCTTTGCTTTTGTCATACTTCTAAAATAAGTATCATTAAGGTTGGATTTACATATACATAAATAAAAAGTAATCCCAATGTCAGCATGAGTGATGCTGCTTCCAAAAGCAGTTACCCTACAGATCCACTAAAAAGTTTGGCCACATGTAACTTTTGATTGGCATGGATCATCGCATCTCAAAGAGTACGGCTAGCAAATTTAGCAGATGGTTTTCAATCAGTCAGTAGCAACATAGCATGTATGACATAGAACCAAAACAAGAAGTCAATGTTTTCAGTGATGAAATGAACTTACCCCGGCCACGGCACCCTCTACTTGCTAGCCTCTAGGTTCCCACAGTATGTCAAAGTCACATGTACATCACTACCACTCAAATGTCACTAGTTACCACTTAAGCTCCAATTGTTCTAGGAGGATGTTGTACCCATATGGCTGTACTGGATATTCATCCAAAACAGGACGTTAGTACTCATTGGATTCTTACTGGATAATTCTATATAAATTTGATGAGTCTCCAGTTTAAATAGTGTATGCACACAAGCTAGATCCATTTTTGTGTGTTCTGAGCACAATTTAAAGAATCAGGTCCTCCACTTATTAAGCTATAACTTATAACAACTAAAGGTATAATAAGTGAATTATAAATTTACATAGTATATACAATAAAATATTATTTAATTCTTATATCCATGCTGAAGCCATATGTGCATTTTGAGATTTTGGATATCCGCGTATCCATACTGTATCATACCCATATCCGTGCAACCTAGATAATAATAGCAAATGCCATTTGTAGCATTATTCTGTATCCAAGTTTGTATACATATATCTTTAATTTAAATCTAAAAAAGAGAACCCTAACCAAACCCGGGCTGTTAAACCCTAGCATTTAAAACCCTCAACTGAATTGTGGATTTATTCACTCCAAATGCTTTGGAGTAACTACCAAGTAGGTATGTGAGAGACAGTTATTAGTTGTGTATGCTCGTCTCATATACAAGTAAATGTTTCACCTGTCCATAGAGCTCTTTTTCTTTCGTAACAATTAATCAACTACTTTTCAACAGAACACAGAATATCTAAGGTTAAAACTTAAAATGTTTCCATATATTACAAACCATTATTTATTTTTTTTCTCCAACTCACCATCTTATATGGATCAATAACTTCTATCAGAAATAACATAAGTAGCTTGGCAACGTCACATGAGGTAGCCACATTTTCTCCATCTCTAGTTAAAAATTGATTTTTTTTAAAGCATGAATAATCAAAATTGATTTTGACAGAAATCATACTCAGCATTTCTTAGCTCATAATAGATAAAAGATGATCTTAGCAATAGGAGCCAAAATACTTGTCTATATAATGAAACTAGAGGCAACTTAACCAAGCAAAAGGTGATGGAAAAACATGATAAAGGTATCTTGATGGTCATTTATTATTATCTTTTTCCACATACCACTTTCTTACCTGTGTTTTATCGTGTGACCTCCAATTTCATTCCTTACCCATGTAATTTTGTTTTTATTCAAGTTTTGTAAATATGAATTATTGTATGACATGGACATGTGGGCTTGGCACACTTGATATCTACTTCTTAAATTTGAGTCTTGTATATTGTTAGCCGATGAAGTACGGATAAGGATACAGATATAGGACAGATACAAGGATGTGGCTAATCCTAAAAAAGTTGGATGCATGAACACAACATGACTATGCGTGTATTTGTGCATGTGTCATGCAGATAATAAGCATCAAGATCCATAATTGTTAAAACATGTTTCGTTAGTGGTACTAAGAATAAAATTTAATAATTTAACCATAGATTTTAATCTAGTAATATACTAAGAAAAAGATATGAATGTTAAATCCAATACCTTGCACAAACACAAATATGTGAAGTCTCTCACATATTCAAATAACATTTCAAATCTATTATCTTACTATAACTCTTATGTCAAAAGGGGAAAAAAAAAAAAAAAAAAAACTTATTCATATTTTTAAGCTATGCACGCTCCACAATGCCCAACAAACAATCTTTAGGGATTTCGGCAAGTGGATATGGTTCCGACATGCAAAGTTTGGGTTCTTAATTCTGATATGGCCTAAAAATGCCCAATATGTAGTAGAAAAGTGTTGTATAGGTGTTGATATCTGATATATGTCCAACATGAACACGACACTCACTTTGAAATCTTCATGCTTCATAGGTATTAGTTACAACTTGATTTGGTCCAAGGCATGTTATCCCATACTAGACCTGACTAATTTATATGATACCGGTTCTATTCCAAGGTATATACATGCATATTTGGCTAAGGTGTTATCATTTAAGGCATGGTTTGTGCAGTTGAGTTATTTAGTATTGATAACTACAAGTTACGTTCCAAGATAAATACATGCATACTTATATTAAATTTGATCAATCTAAGGCATTTTATGCCCAGTTGAGTTATTCAGTATTGATAGATAAATAGTATTATTCTAACAAGAAGCAAAAAAGCGTCACAAAAGCGGGCCAAGGCTGCTGTGCTTGAGGCCCATGCAACTGTATTAAGTGGGTTGGTCACTTTGAGCTATCATAACCATGCCAAAGAGGCAAAAGCAGGACAAAAGTGGGAAAATCGTCCCTAAAACGCTTAAATCCTATTTAAACCAAATTGTAACCCAAAACCATAACAAAATTTGGATCAACTCTATTTCCTGACCATTAGGCTTGAGCCAAATACTTCTCAATAAATATACTTCAACTCCCAGTTATCTTCAATCTCTCACACATTCAAATCTCAAATATTGACAACCACACTGAGTGTCACATTTTATGATGATTGAGATAACAAGATTTTACTAATCTAACTCAAGTTATCATGTTCTTTTTATTTTTAGGATCACTTGACAAATAAAATTTATTAACTACTGATGATGATCTTTTTTTTACTATACTGCAATGTTGCAAATAAGGATATGTATCATATATCATTATCCGATATTATTGTATAGCATATCCTATCATAGGATAAGTTGATCAATGTGTAACAATAAGTAATTAGCAAATAGCAATATATATAACAAGCATATGAGCAAACCTAAAGCATGAGTAAACAAATAATCATAGACAAATACTAAAACTAATTACGTACAAAATTCAAGGGAATAACTATATATAAATAGATAATTAACATCCAAATGCAACAACCATGCAGTCATTAATCAAAATGACACTACATTAACAAACAATATTGCTAAATCCATTTGAAATTAAAGTACGATATATTCATTTTTCTCATCTTTGTCACCTTTACTAAAAACAAAATCCTCGTTTAATATACTCTTATTTCTCTTTTATTTTCATCATTTAGTATTTGAAATTGCATTCAAATAACGAGGCGAGGTTCTACCAATAATTATAAAAAAAAACTAGATACTAAACATTAAGAATAAACTACTAATTAAGTGAAAATTCGCTATTACCTCGTCTCTTCCTTTTTGTTTTGATAGACCCACTTCTTTACCCCCTTCAAAAAACAATGAAATAAGTCAATATAATATCAATTAATCATCCCATATAGACTCACCATTATCATTATCTTTAAAAACTTTTATTTCAATTTCGTTATCTTCTCCAATCTATACAAATTCTTCCTTTAAGCAAATGCCATTAATATATCGAGATATTTATCATACACATAAATAAGCCCGTTAGATACTTGAAATTATTAAGTAATATTGTCTAGATATAAATAGTATACCTCTTTCAATGACTAGGCTGAATGTTTGTATGTACTGAAATTGGTAACTTGAACTTGAATATTCTCTTTTATCAAAAAGCTACACTTTTTTTGAATTTGCAACCCATAATTATACCTTAGAGGTTCAATTGAATGAGCTGAAATCAATTTATAAATCGAATTAGGATATCGCATCATAGTGCATATCGTAAGATACACTTACCATAGTATAGAATTCATAGCCCAATAGAAACGTACATGAGACATGTACCAATTTCCTGGTGTATCATATCATATCCTACACATATCTTAGGATATTGATAATTATGTTATACTGAAATTTCAATTTTTTTGCAGAAATTAATTTTTTGCAGTAAAGTTTTGTTATGCAACAACTGGATTTATTGTTTTCTAGTAAATGGATTTAGGCAGTAACTAGTTTATATTGTCCTGAGTATTTTTGATGAAATAAAGTATTTCTCTATAGTAAATATTTTATTATTTTTTATTCTTTCCCTAATTTTAGATTTTCTTTCCATTTTTACATACCTAATTTATGACATAAAAATAAAAAATATTGGCGCTTTTTTGCCGCTTAATCCCAGCTTCTACCTAAAAGCATAAGCAATGCCTTGCCGCTACACTTCACTTTCCACAACCTTGATAGATACTTAATAACTTAAATATTAATATCCTCAAGCATGCACGCATAAAGTAGTGCTTACATGTATATACACACATGTACATGCACAGATGCACTTACTCAAGCACGCATAACATAGTTGATGAATAAGATAGAGCCAGGCAGGGTATTAATAAGCCAATTCTCAAGTAAATATAATTGGAAAATTGTATTTTAAGAGAGAAGATTAGGGCAAAACTTGTCAATATAAAACTTATCAAATATGACAAATGAATAAAAATGGGTCTTGTCAAGAATAAAGTTGGAAGAATATGAACAATGGTGTCTTATTTCTCTATAGATATATTAAGAAAATCAATCTTTCCTTTCCATTATTTTTCAAGTAGTCTTATGTATTCCTAAAACTCACAACAATTAGTGTATCAATTTTGAAACTTTAATATGTTTATAAAAATAGAAAAAATCTATAATAGTTGCAAAGTAACTGTGGAATTGCTTGCCACTATAATGTATTAGGATGAGAATAGGTGGATCCTGTTCTATTCAAAATTTTGAATTAAAAATAAAATGTCAATTTTGTGATTGAAAATTTTGAATAGTGCAGTCTAAGAATTAGCCTCTCGACCAGCCCATTCTCATCTCTATTAATGTATGAATAAGAACATGTGCATGTTGTGCATTTATTTTGCATATTGCTTTCTTCCTATAATTCTTCCGTCTTTTAGTTGCCCTCTTTATGTCTACCTGTTATCAACTACCCAAATTATCATAAATCAAGTATTCAACATGTATACCTGGAGCAGTGGCATTCACTTCCCCCCTTTTCTTTCCATTGCCTAGACCTATTCTCTCTATCCCATTTCTCATTTACTAATTTTACCATTTTATTATCATTGTCACTTCCTTATTATTGTATTGAAATTTGATTTAACAGCAACGTTATTGTTTCCCACTGTCTTCCTTTTTCTAACAATATCCTTGCAATAGAGAAAATATCCTCCGGGGTTGGGAAATGTTGATAAAATGCAATTCCATACTAGGTAGATTCAATATACAAGTTTCTTTGTCTAAACTAGGAAGATGATAAGTTGAATTTTCTATTAAAACAGACTCCGCTTTCTATAATTTGGTAATAAAACATGCTTTCAAACCATTCTATTACATTTGTGTCTCCATGTTATTGTGTCACTGGGTAAGATGAGTTCTTGTTGTAGATTACTCAGTTTTAGCATATTTTCTTCAGCTGTGCAAGTGTCAGAATCTTTATCAATGTAGTAACGGAAAGTCCATAAAATCTAAAAGAGAGGCAATTGAGTATGTGAAACTGTCTAAAAAGTTATCCTCTTGGATGCTCTCATGTTTCTAAGGAACTCCTTGTGCACTAGTCAACTGCCTGGAGACTACTAGTTACTAATTAACTAGTTAATTATCAAAGATGCAAATGTCTCTACTTGTCATCCTCCTTATTTCACCTCTCTCTACTCTTGTGCACTCACATTGTTAACATTAGCAGAGCCTACAGAATAAGGCCTATGTAGATAGATCTGAAAGATGCTGAACTTACAGTAACCAAAGATATAAATTAAGCTGCCAACTCTGCAAGAAGGAACACGGGGCTTTAAACTAAAGAAACAAAATGAGCAACTATTCACTCCAATCCACTAAGAGCTGTCGTTTAAAGCTACTTGCATCGTTCAATAGTTGAGAGACTAGGGATTCTAATTCGCTCAAAGTTGCCTTCTTGAAAGCAAAATTAGGGCTTCCAGCAAATAGGAAAACTCCTTTATCTTATTTTCCTAATGCTGAACTCAAAAGCCAATAGTGGTTGTGATGGTGAACTGCTTCTTTTGCATATGTAAGAAGGTAGAAGTAGTTTTAATTGAGGATAAAATAAACAGCAGACAATTCAAATGGTTCAGACATGTGACTATCAGTACCCGTCAGGAGTGAAAGGAACATAGCTGATGGACAGAACACCGGGGATGGACCTAAATGAACATGGATTCAAGCAATCATAAATTATACGGAGTTAACAATCTAACAAAGAATATGGCTGCTAGCAGCTCTAAATGGATAAAACGGATTCAAGCAGCAAAGCCTAATGATTTCTCATAGACTTTTCATTATTATAATTATTGTTGTTGTAGAGAATGACAATTCCCTGCTCATAGGGATACTCAAAGCCCTTCAGCTTTCTAGCATTTTCTCCCTAAACAGACTGTTTACCCATTCTAAGCCTCTGTAGGAAATCTCTTTAGATTGTCACACATAGTTGTGTCTTTGGAGAGTATATGGTTACTAATTGGAGTGCATATTACCATCAACAGGTTTCCTATGTCTATCGAGATAGTGGATATTCTTCTTTCCTACAAGGTAAACTCCTAGCCCTAGTGATTAAAATGCAACATTTCCCAACTAAATAAAATACTAACGCGAGTGGGACTCAAAATTTCAAATGAAACTCTCTTATACAGTAGGAGTTACTACCAGAAGTTGGAGATTTTCCTAGAGCATAAATCTCCAAGCTGCGCTCCTCATTGTTAGCAGCATTGAGGTATATAGAAGTGTTGCTGTAAGGGGCAATTTAAGAATCTAGGACCAATTGTTTAATAAGCAAAAGCCTAAATACACCTTTTCAACTTTGTCACTCCTATAGCATCTATTTCCATTGCACTATACCGGATCCATTCCCACAAGTTTCTTTTAAATACTTGACATTCTGATAGCAATCTAAACTAGTCCCTCTCTTCCTTGCCCTCCAAAACCCAATAACCACTCCTATACTACACCTATGTGTCATTGTTCAGGACTAAAATATATTTTTTTTCCCTATTTAATATTCCAAATCTTTAGTGATTATTTTTCTACAGTTCTATGTTTTTTCTTCTTTTTGATCCTTCATTTTTCTTTTCTTTTTCCAATTCCTTGTCTATTCCCTCCGGTTCTTATTTATCTTTCCATTCTTTTTCTTAGATTAAATTTAAACTGGAAATAGTATATAATAACTTCCGTGTCTAGCTGTTTCCAATGAAAGGCCATATAGCTTATATAGTACCATAATTTCCTCCAGAGGAAGGAGAATTTCACAATAATTTCAAGAAGGACAATTTTGACAGATTAAGAGGCAACCATATAGCTTCTAGAGTCACAATTGCTTCTCTTACTTTTTAAAATGTTATCCTAGATGAAGTAAATTGGCATCAACAATCTATACCATGTAGGTGATCATCATGTCATTTGAGTGTCAAAGCAACTTAAAATCGCAATAAATTGGAGTTGTCATTGTGTGGATCTATTTATGGTTTCACAATCTACTTCTTGGTCTTTCTCATCATCTAAATCTCTCTATAACACTTAAACTGCTTTGGCATTCGGAATGGTGAAGTTGGATCACATTTCATGAACAAATGCAGAAGTAACATAGGATGCAGCAACTGAGTAATACCTGCAACCATCGGTAATAACACAGCTCAAAGAGAAAGAAATGTTAAGTCGCAATTGGGGATGGGTTTAATCATCAATTGTACTATTTAAGCCAAAAGAAGTTCCTAATGGAAGAATACTTTCTAGCAAGTTTCAAATATCAAAATCTGCAATAGTACCAGCCGATCAATTCATGGTACCAAAATCGGCAAAATTGGGCTGATATCATATCAGCAATATCTGCAATATTGGACCTACTATATATGACATATTGTGTATTGGTACCTACAATCTGAAATGTTGGTTGTATATGAATAGAATAGATTAAATATTGTTATATCTGTTAAGTTAGGAAATACAGATATGGAAATCTAAACATATTAATATTGTTATATTTGTTAAATTACGATAATTAGATGTTGGAAATTCAAACAGATTAAGTAAAATAAACAAGTTAATAAGATTAGAAAGAGAAACAAGTACATAAAATGAGTACGAAAACTTTACTGTATATATGATCAAATTTAGCACTGAATGTTATCTCCTTAAGATTGATTCGCTCTCCACTAGATAAGTTTCTCGATCACAATGGGCGTCAAGCTCCCAGGATATAACATTGCTCTATAACTGGATGGAAGCAGCAGTCCAATTGTCGTAACGAATCAACTTTAAAGCAGTACTTTCTTGTCTGAATGAGGGAATATATGAGAATGCAATAGATTTCGGATGCAAGAAAATTGGTGTCTATAACGAAACTGGACAAGCCTTTTTATAGGCCTTCAGACATACATAACCATTTGTTGAAACAATTGGATCCTAACAACTCTACAATTTAAACAGACATTACCGTTTATTGGAATAGTCGAATCCTAACAACCATATCTGCATATCAATGTTGTTTGGATCATAGTTGTACTAGTGTTGTTTGGATCTTAACAAGTTGATTATAATAGCTAACAACCATAGGATGAATTCTAACGGATAGTTCACAATGGTCAAGTGAACTAATCTGAACCTAAGTCTAAACCCATTTGGCAAAATAGTGGCAACCCGAAACGCACCAAAAATGAAAATTAAAATATCCTCAGCTCCTCGTGCATATATGCAAAGTGCCAAGTGCCTCGGAGGTTTCTTCTCTTATTATATAAGTACAACAACAACTAAGCCTTTTATCCCAAGTATTTGGGTTACGCTACATGAACCGAAAAAGAATCACGTCGGATCGATCACTTTGATGGTCCTTCTCCATTCATTTCTATCAAGTAATATCTCCTAATTTAAATCTCTAGAATCCATATATTTTCGTATCGTCTCCATCCATATTTTTTTCGATATTTCCTTCATTCTTTTAATTTGTCCTATATTGATAAACTCCCATCGTCGAACTGGTGCATTTGTAGGCCTACATTGCACATGACCAAACCATCGTAAGCTATTTTCTCGCATTTTCTCATCGATGGGAGCTACACCTATTTTAGCACAAATATTTTCATTTCTTATTTTATCTCTCCTAGTGTTGCTGCATATCCAGCGAAACATGCACATCTCTGCTATACTTATCTTCTGTGAATGTCGTTTCTTTATAACCCAACATTCCGTACCATATAATAAAACTCTTATAAAAATTTTCCTTCAGTCTTAATAAAATGTTACGGTTGCATAAAACTCACGTTGCACTCTTCCAATGCAACCAACCAGCTTGTATTATATGGTTAACATCATTATCAATCTCTCCATCATTCTGAATAATAGAACCCAAATACCTAAACTGATTGTTCATTTGTATCTCTTACCTATCCAGTTTTACAGTATTATAGTTTATGCTCCGTCGTTTACTAAATTTACACTCCATATACTCTGTTTTAGATCTACTCAATCTAAAACCCCTAAATTTTAATGTGCGCCTCCATAACTCTAACTTGGTATTCACCCCTGCTCTTGTCTCATCAACTAAAACAATATCATCAGCAAATAGTATACACTAAGTTATCTCATCATGAATAGTTCTAATAAACTCATCCATCACTATAGCAAATAAGAACGGGCTTAATACAGATTCTTAATGCAATCCAATTATGATAGAAAAATTACTTATTAAACCACCACATATTCTAACATTGACTACTACTCCATCATACAAGTCCTTAATTATATCAATATACTTGATAGGAACTCTTTTCTTCATCAATGTCCACCAAAATACCTCTCGTGGTACCTTATTATAGGCTTTCTCTAAGTCAATAAATACCATATGCAAATCTCTATTTCTCTTTCGAAATCGCTATATAACTTGACGAAGTAAATAAATAGATTCTGTATCGATCGCCGGCATAAATCCAAACTGGTTCTCCGATATTTTAACAGTTTGCCGCAATATATGTTCAATTACTCTTTCCCAAAGTTTCATAGTGTGACACATGAGTTTTATTTCCCGATAGCTAGAAAAACTCTAAATATCTCCCTTGTTTTTATACAGAGCTACTAAGCTACTTTTCCTCCATTCATTTGGCATTTCTTAGTTTGCCAAATCTTATTAAAAAGATCTATCAAGCACATCACACCAATCCCTCCTAAATATCTTCATACCTCTATACAAATCTCATCTGGACCAACACATTTTCTTGATTTCATCCTCTTTAAATCCTTTTTACTTCAAACTCTTTAATTATGTGTATAAAACTACGATTCATATCCTCACATTAAATAATAAAATCTCCCAAATCTTGAGTAGAACTACCATCATATAATCTATCAAAATAATCTTTCCATCTTTCTTTAATCTCTTCGTTTCAAACTAAAACCGTCTGATTCTCATCTTTAATACACTTTAAAGTACATAAGTCTCTAGACTTTCTCTCTCTTATTCGAGCAATTATATATATATATATATACTTTTCTGCCTCTTTATTATCCAACTTCTCGTACACTTATTTATATAATTTAGTTATTGCATCCTAAATATCTTACTTAGCCTCCTTTACTAATTTATACTTCTTAAAACTTATTCCATCATTATTATTATTCTTCTTTAAATCTCTATAAAACTTTCACTTGATCTTAATAACATTTTTACCTCTTTATTCCACATTGATGTATCCTTATATGGTGAAGCACCGCCTATCGACTCACCAAATATATCTTTAGCTATACTCTTAATGGAGTTACCCTTTTTGTTTCATATTACATTAGAATCATCACGGTCCCTCCAATCTGCTTCTTATACTACTCTATTTATAAAAACTTTTTTATTACGTTCTAATCGCCACCACTTAATTTTAGAGTCTAATTTATACTTAATCTTTCTAAGTCTCTTTCTAATCTAAATACCTAAAACTAATAGTCTACATTGGGTAACTACATTCTCACATGACACTACCTTACAATCGATACAGCTAACTCTATCTACCCTCCTACTTTAAAAAAATCTATTTGGCTCGTATTCAATCCACTTTTAAAAGTAATCAAGTGAGAAACTCTCTTTTTAAACCAAGTATTCACTAAAATCAAATCATAAGACAAAGCAAAATCTTGAATTGAATTACCTGCTTCATTTCTTTCTCCAAAATCAAATCCTCCATATATATCATCAAACCCATTATGACTAGTTCCTACATGCCCATTGAGATCACCACCAATAAATAGTTTTCTCTAGTAGATATTCCTTATACTATCCCATCTAGATTCTCCCAAAATTGACGTTTACTGGATTCATCAAGTCCTACTTGTAGTGCACAGGCACTAATGATATTAAAAATCTCTCTATTTAAAATAAATTTAACTAATTAAATTATATCACCCTTCCTCCTAACCTCCATTATATTCCCAAGTTATTACTTATCTATGATCACATCTACTCCATTACGATTTCTATCTCTACCCGTATACCAAAATTTATAACCTCAAACTTTTATAACTTTAATTTTCTCACCTACCCACTTAGTCTCCTGCACGCACAAAATATTAACTCTCTTTCTAATCATAACACCAACTAACTCTGCTAATATATCTGTAAGGGAACTTATATTCCACAATACCAACCGGAATCTATTTTTATGTTTATGAGCTAACTTCTTTATCCTCATTCGCTGATTAAGATGTGAGAACTCTCTTACATTTGACATCACATTCGGACGCCGACATGGCTCGTCGCTTCTGAGCGACGACCTAGTAACCCTCACACATTTTTCATTATATCTAGGCTCCGATTTAATGCATTACTCAGTAGAGAACGTCCCAACGAAATTCATATTTTAGCTCATGTCATAATTTGTGACAATGTTTTACGTTGGCTATCACCGACCTATCACAACCCTCCTCTTTTATTCTGACTTGGGACAGACTGTGAAAAAATAAATTTTTAAGCATAGCACTGGCAAAGTGCTAAACACTGGAATAAACAATTCTATATAAACCCGCATTTTTACAACTTGTTTACTAATATGGGACTACATTTTGTTTATTATCTTGTCATATTTCCTACTTTGAAGCTATTGTTTCATTCACTTAATTCATAGTTTTGAACTAGTGAATATATCATAAAATTGGCTCAAAGTTTGCAATGTTCAAATATGAATTCAACAATCTGAATGATATATATAGGCCTATTGATAATTAAAACCTTGCCCCTTAAAATCATTTCCCCATATTAATCCTTATCCTATCAAATGACAATACGGATTAAAATAATTGCAACGGGGGGGGGGGGGGGGGGGGGGGGGGGGGGGGGGGGGGGAGGGGGGTGTGGGGCTTTTACTAGCTCGCTGTCTTTAAGGCAGCACTTAATTAGATAAAACAGAAAAAAAAAAAAAAATTTGAAACAACTTACGCTGCCTCACGCCACCAACGATTCTAGTCACCGGATCGAGCCGGTTCAAATTCGCCGGCACGTCCTTAGAGGGTACCCGATCGACTTTCGCATCCTTAACGGGTTTTGGATCCGTTAGTTTGGCCTCCTTTATGGCTAGCTTAGAGGCCTCGAAGATGAGAAACGCGATCGCGGGCAGAAAGAGGACGACCGGCCACCACCGCCTCAAAACCCTAAAGAACCGGCGGCGGAGGTCGCCCTTGCCTCTGGAGCCGGGCCTCTTGCGCTTGCGGCGGAAGCGGACCCGCATCTTTCCGACGATCTCGTCGGAGTCGTCGTCGGAGACGGAGATCGAGATGCCATTCATCAAAGACGATGGCATTGGATTGGTTCGATCGCGGTGTTCGATTTTAAGAGGAAGTCAAAAGAGGCGCCCCCCCCCCCCCCCCCCCCCCCCCCCCTCCCCCCCCCCCCCGAGTTCTTCTAGCTTCAGAGTTCGAGGGGAAATTCTATTTGCTCACATTTTGAAATAATACTATTTCACTATCCAAATTTGTTTTCAAAAATACCCCCTCATCTTTTTCTCTAACTCCTCTCCCGTCCAATTCTATCTAGTAAAAAATAACTTGGTCGGGTATTAATACCCAACCAAGAAACATGCTAGTCGGGTATTAATACCCGACCAAGAAACATGCTGCTTGGGTATTAATACCCGACCAACAAGCGAAATCTAAAAAAAAACTAATTAACGATAAATTTCAAACAAATACGTATAAAACCTAAAAAAAAAATTCAAATCATACCTTAGATTTGTTCTCTGACATCAATTACAGGTTGGAATTTTCCATTTGCATAAGAAAATTCAAATGCAAATTCCAAACTCAAATTTCACTTGTCATGGTGAAATCGAAGAATTTAAAATTCTTCTAATCTTTTTAGGAATGTTAATGTAAAAAATTTTAAGAGGTCAAGAAATCAAATAGATGATTTTGTAAGATATGTGTTTTTATTAAATACCAAAAAAAATCATTTAGGGTTTTGGAAAGAAAATAGAGGAAGATGAGTCGTAGTTCCAAATTTTAAAAAGTTTTAGTTTGGAATTTATAAGGGTAAGTTAGTTCAAAAAAATAATGGTAAAATTGTAATTATTTATAAATTTTAAAACCGTGCGTCAAGAGTAAAATATTGTGTGCAAATAGAATTTCCCGAGTTCGAGTGTGAGGATAATTATAGGGGTATTTACTGGTTTGTCCCTCAAATCTTTATATATTATGATTTAGTCTTCCAAATTTTCATATTTAGGATTTAGTCCCCCAAATCTCCTAACTTACTACAATTTAGTCCCCTTCCCAAATCTCCCAAATTTTTGACCTGATATTACCATTTTACCCCTCCTTATTCATTCTTTCTCTTCCTCTTCTCTTCTCCTCCTTTCTTACTCTTTTCTTCTCCTTTTCTTCACCATTCCTCCTCTCTTCTCCTTTACTCTTCCTCCTTTCCTCCTCCTCTTTTCTTCATTGGGAAAAGAGAGGAGGAAGAGAGAAGGAAAAGAGAGGAGGAATAGTAAAGAAAAAGAGAAGTGAGGAGGAAAAGAGGAGGAGAAGAGAGGAGGAAGAGAAAAAATGAATAATGACGGGTAAAATGGTAATATCAGATCAAAAATTTGAGAGATTTGGAGAAGGGGACTAATTGTAGTAACTTAGGGGACTTGGGAGATTAAATCTTAAATATGAAGATTTTGGGAACTAAATCATAATATATAAAGATTTGAGGGACAAACCAGTAAATACCCCATAATTATATCGTAGGTCACGTGACCTGGCCATTTTACTTCCTCTTAAGTCGCATTTTATTTTTAATTTCTAAGCTACTTATTTATTAATTATTTCTTATTAATTTTTTTATAATAAGCTTGCAGCTTGTTTAATTAGTTAAGTTACATTATTTTATTTGATCCACGTTGCTGCTTGGGAGTTTAGTTTTGAAGTGTTTTGAAAGGTATGTTGCAACGTTGAAAATAGTGTGTTATGAAATCTATTATGTTGCGTTACGAAACCTAACGGAAATCTAACGATACTTAATGGTAAAAAATAACTCCATACATCGTAATTGTACGTTATTTATGTTATTTTACGTTATTTTACATTACGTTACATTAAATCACGTTATGTTACGTTATTTACAATAATTTTTAAATAGTTTTTATATTGATTTCGATAATTTATTTTGATTGTTAGCAAATTACTGTAGTTTTTTCACTTGACGGTTTATTGTTTGCTTATTTAATTGTTTGTCGGATTGTTAACTTGTATATCCTTATTTACTTGTTATAATTTCTTTCTAATTACTATTTTTTTGTTATAATTCATTTCCAACTACTGAAATTTCTTACTTGCTGATTAAATTTAATTCTCAGCTAATCTAAAATAAGTAATTAAAAATAACATAAATTGAGCATTACAAAATATAAATTACAATATTTATAATAATTGAAAATAAATTTGAAATTTTGTTTTCTTATTTAGATGATTAATAAAATTATGGGTGTGAATGTAATTTAATTTAGGGGTATTTATAGATCTGTCCCTTAAATCTTTATAAATTATAATTTTAGTCCCCTACATTTTCATATTTAGGATTTAGTCCCCCAATCTTTTAAGTTACTACAATTCAGTCCCCAAGTTTATATTTTGGTCCGATTTTTCCGTTTTACGCTTAATTTCGTTCACTTAATTTTCCCTTCCCTCTTCCTCCTCTCTTATTACTTCTTATTGGATTCCCCCTTCTTCTTTTCTCCTCTCTCTATTCATTTATTGGGTTCTCACTCTCTATATTGAGACAAAATGTATTATTCTCCACTAAATGTATTAAACCTAGAAATAAATTTATCTAATATAGAGAGGGAGAACCTAATAAATAAATTTATATTGAGACTTAAAGGTTTAATACATTTACTGGAGAATAATATATTTGGTTTCAATATAGAGAGAACCCAATAAATAAATAGAGAGAAGAGAAGAATAATGGGGGAACCCAATAAGAACTAAGAAGAGAGGGAGAAGAGGGAAGGAGAATTAAGTAAAAAAAATCATGGGTAAAATAAAAACTGGGGGACTAAATTATAGTAATTTAAAAGATTTAGGAGACTAAATCCTAAATATGAAGATTTGGGGGACTAAATTATAATTTATAAAGATTTTAGGGACAGATCTTTAAATGCCCCTTTAATTTATAAAAATAAATATGAGAATTAGTGTAAAACTTATTAGAAATTTAGAATTAATACTGCGTATAATTTTTTTATATTTTCTTTTAGAATTTTTTTAATTCTAATTCTAATTTATAAAATTTATTTTATATAGCTTTATATTTATTTTTATTAAATAAATAGAAAATCGCATAACCTACGTGATGCATTACGCTATATGCTATATAATCTAACAGAGATAAAACATTACGTTACCGTTATCGTTATTTTAAACATTGGTATGTGGTATGAAAGGTTCATGAGAACACTTGTCTTGAGTTTTTAGATAAGTATTTGGAAGCATTTTTAGAACATCCAAAAAATCTAGATGGGTGGTCTGGAGTGTTTTTTCAAATAAGCTAAATCTGGTGTTTAGGAGTATTCTGAACTATTCATCCATATATACCTTCTCTTTTCTTTGTTTCAACTCTCACGCACTCGTACTTTTCTTTTTCCTAATTGAACATATTTGTCTTTACATATTTATGAAATCCACAAAAACTCATGAGAAAACTAAACTCTCAAATACAAACTTAAACATTTCAAAACTCGTGATCAGAGCACTCTAAAACTCGTTCCACCAAAATACTCTAAAACACGCTTTAAAAATACCCTAAAACACTTTATTTTTGACATCCAAGTACAACCTTAATTTCTTAAAAGTATAGAGTGTCGCATGTTCGGGTTACAACTCATTTTCACATTAAATTATTGATTGAACAAAAGATTTTGAGCAATAAACCTAAAAAAAAAAAAAGAAAAAGAAATAATTGACTAATTTGAGCCTATTCAACAATGTTTTTCTCCTTGTAAGTGAACATATTATCAAGTTGTTAAACAAAGTTTCAACCATAAGGTGTGCTTGGTTTAGGTGTTTATTAAAGAAAATATTTTACCCCTTTTAGAGTTTCACATATTTGAACGTGATGGAATTTTAAAAATCCTATTAATGTTCATTAACTGTTAGGATTAAAAAGTTTAAAAGTAAGCCAAAATTTACTCCTCTCTCATTTATAAGAGGTTTTTGAGTTCGACTCCTCATAGAAACTCAACTTGAGTGATGTTGAAAAACATAGATATGGTTGAATTTGACTAGAAAAAATCCATAAATTTGAAAATTTTTGTTCATAATAAAATTTTATATTGTATGATCATAATAAAATTGGAGATTTCTAATTACGAGGAGATTTATTATGTTCTATTGCACATTCAAACACTATTAGATTACTTTACGGCCTTCTCGTTAATAGTGAAGGTAATCCCAATGGAGTCGCCATTTTCTTCTTGAACAGAAAAAAAAATATTCTTCTTTTGAATCTTAAAAAAGACTACAATAAAACGATTTCTCATTTTGTACAAAAAAGAAATGATACCCATTTTTGTTTTTAGATAGGATTTGATATAGAAGAGGAGGCCGATCTTATTTTCCATTGACGATTCGACTAACAAACTCTCGGAATTGAAAGCTCCTTTGCTCTGGAGATGAACTTATTGGCTCTGGGAAAAAGACTTAAACTCTTTAGAAGATTTTATTCTCAAATTCATATCATAAGTATTTAATCGAAAAATAATCTAATCCCCTTTTCAGCCTAAAACTTAGCTATTTATAGGGGTTTTGAGACTATTATTCTGGTGTAACTGATAAATTAAGTTTTTTAATGGGGATTAATTTATTTCATTTAAACCAGTGTACTTCATGCTTTAAATCTCTGGGATTTGTAATTAAGTTGCAGATCATGGTAGATAATCCACATTTGATTTTCTTAAAACATGGATGCCCCTGATGATTTGCATTTTGGATTTGAAATGCTGATAGTATCTGATGATCTGTATTTTTTTATAAAAATGCGTACGATTCTTTCTGATCCACATTTTAAACACGAGATGCAGATGGTTTCCAATGATCCACATTTGGCTCTTAAAACATAGATGATCTCAAATGATCCGCATTTGATTTTTGGAATACAGGTGGTTTTTGATGAGTCATGTTTGGCTTTGGAATCGTGTGTGTAGTTTTTAATGGTCCAAATTTGGCTTTAAAATGTAAGTGGTCTTTGATGACCCGCGTTCGGTTTTTGAGATGCAGGTGATGTTCAATGATCCATATTTGGCTTTTGAAATGCGAGTCGTCTTTGATGATCCGTGTTTGGCTCTGATGATTCATATTTAAATATTTTTGTATAACTTCCTTATCAACAGCCGTAACTTCTCAACCGAGCAAAATCAGCGCCAACAAATCTACAAGCCAGAACCAGACATATCGCTGGAATTGCTTCGATATAATACTTGCTTTGTACGTCAAATCACTCCGTGAGCCCATTGGACTAGACTCGGGCCTGGGGGGCTATATTTTTTTTTGAGCAAAAACGGCGGGTAGAAGCCCTCCGCGTTCCATTAACAAGCTGATAATAGAACTATAAAAGTTCAAAATAAAAGTACATAGATGAAAACATAAAAACTAAGCTAGGAGAAAGTAGAAAAAAGAGTACAGATAAGTGGTCAAATGACTACAACAGAATCTAAACAGTTTATCACAAGCTCCGCACGACATGCTCTTCTGAATAATCACCATAAGGTTCTCAGAAGCCAATGATCAAGTCTGAGCCGGAGATGGGGGAATATCACTGACTTCATCTCCAGACGTCCCATCTGAAAGCTGAATCCTCTCTTCGTCCGAAGATATATCTGTCCAAAGAAAGACATCATGAATAATTGTACGTATGCATGAGTGTGATGGGCGTGCAGTAGACTTAAATATTCTACTATTTCTTTCACTCCAAACATTCCAACATAATGCCGCCACTAGGGATCTAGCCAAATGTGATTTCTTGCCTCTAACACATAATTTATCCTCAAAACTAGTGCATACCCCTATGTTGATATTAATCCCAAACTTTTGGGCACAATTCACCCACAATTCGCTTGTAAAGGAACAATTCAAAAGGAGGTGCTCGGTGGATTCACCATCCTTATTACATAGGACGCAAAAGTTTGGTCCATTCCAACCTCTTTTCTGTAATGCTGGCCAAGTGAGCAATGCTTTTTTGATTGCCAACCAGAGGAACACCCTTATTTTTGGTGGACAAGCTACCTTCCAAATCCAGTTAGAGTCATTCAGGACAATACCACTATCCATAAAAAGATTGTATGTGCTTTTAACTGAAAAATTCCCATCTATGCTCCACCTCCATTGAGGTTGATCATCCCGCATTTGGTTTGGAGAGAGATTACTAAGGATGGACCGCAACTCTCTACATTGGCATTTTTCAGTGACAGAAAAAGGTTGCCGAAGATTCAAATGCCATCTAGCACGGCCCCACATCCTACATACCCTGGCATCCTTCTCCCGTGATAGTAGATAAGCTTGCGGAAATAATAATTTTAGCGGAATTTTAGAGCACCATCTGTCATGCCAAAAAGCTATATTTTGTCCATTACCCAGTTTAAACTCCAAGCTTGGCCAAGCAATAACTCGTGTCAGCAAAATCCCCTTCCAGAATCTAGATGTAGAGTTCATCTGTCGAAAATTTGTGAGCCAGATAGCCTCCTTAGGGCGGTACTTTGTTGACACCAATTTTTGAAAAGAGCCCTGCGGGCGAGAAATTAAATACCACCACCACTTAGCCATTAATGATAAATTAAAGATTTTTAAATCCAATACACCAAGTCCTCCCGCCCTTTTTGGTCTACAGACATGTTTCCAAGAAATCCAATGATACTTCTTAGTATTGGAGGCTCCATTCCATAGGAAGTTTTTCCGTATGCTGTCAATCCTATTTCTTACCCAACTCGGTAATAGGAAGAATGACATATAATACAAGGGTAATGCGGTTAGTACCGAATTAAGTAATACCACCCTCCCACCCAAGGAAAGTAAATTACTTCTCCATCCTTCCAATCTCTTTTCGAAAGTATCAAGTAGAGGGTTCCAATCTTGTTTAGAGAACTTTCCTGGCTTGATGGGTATGCCTAAGTACTTGATCGGGAATTTCTCCTCTACACAGCCTAGAATCTCTAATATAAAAGTGTATGAAAGGTTTTTTGTCCCCAAGTTAATGAGGGTACTCTTAGCAAAGTTAATTCGAAATCCTGACCATGCTTGAAAGTAGCATAGGAGCCCTTTGATATATACAGCCTCTTTGATATTGCCTTCTCCAAATATAAGTGTGTCATCTGCATATTGTAAGTTAGAGATGGGAACAGAAGGTGCCCCAGGAAGGCCGCTTAGCAAGCCGGTCCTCACCATCTTTCTACACATTACATTTAAACCATCCGCCACTAAAACAAAGAGTAGAGGTGACAGAGGATCACCCTGACGCAGCCCACGTCTCAATAATATCTCTTTACCTACTTCTCCATTAACTATAACTTGTGTTTTAGCGGAATAAAGCCAACTCTCAATCCAAGAGATCCATCTTTCTCCAAATCCACGCAATCGTAGAATCTCCAGTAGACAATCCCAATCTACCATATCATAGGCCTTTTCGAAATCCAATTTTAGTAGGAAACCCCCAGCTTAAGTTTTCTACAATAGTGGATGACCTCATATGCGGTCGCCACTCCTTCCAGAATATTTCTTCCTGCTAGAAAACCAGTCTGATAGTCTCCTATCATCAACTGTAATTTTCCTGCAATACGATTAGCTAACAGCTTGGAAATTATCTTGATAGTACTATTTAACAAAGCTATTGGTCTGTAATCCCCGATGCGATCTGCCTGCTTCTTTTTGCGAATCAAAGTGATCCACGAATAATTGATTCTATCAAGTCTTGCATCGCCCGTGTAGACCTCATCAAGCATCCGCTTTAAATCTTCCTTAACCTCCTGCCAGAAAATCCTATAGAAGAATAAAGGGAATCCATCCGGACCTGGTGCCTTATCGGGTCCCAAATCCCAAACAGCCTTTTTAATTTCATCTTCTTGGAATTCTTCCTCTAATTCCACTAGGTTTGGAGTAGCTTCCCACGCGCCCTCTTTCATTTGAAGTCTGAATAGGTGTTTGCACCCAAGCAATTGTTTAAAATAACGGTAGGCATGTTCTTGAATCTGTGGGCCTTGTAATTCAGCTTTGTCCGTTTTGAGATAGTGAATTCTATTGCTTTTAAATCTCATAGAAGCAGATTTGTGAAAAAAAGCAGTGTTGGTATCACCCTCTTTCAACCATTTACAACGTGCCCTCTGTTTCCACTTTATTTCCTCCTTTCGGTATATTTCTTCCAAAGACCTTCGCAAATCCAGTAATCTGGCATTCTCCTCCATATTTAGTTGTCTTACTTCTCCCTGTTTTTCTAGCAGCTCCATTTGTCGTAGAGTCTCCTCTTTCTGTTCCTTCGATTGAAGTCTATATCTATATTCCCATCTCCACAGTAATCGACGGAGGCGTCTCAATTTTATGCAGATGTTACTGGTGGCATCCACTGCTGAAGTCGATTGAGCCCAACTTTCCCTAATTAGGTTGTGTACCTCCTCATGCTCCAGCCACCATTTTTCAAAACGAAATCTTCGGATCACTTTTATTCCTTCTCTTGAATCCAAGAGGATTGGCACATGATCAGATGTTGTTCTTTGAAGTGATTTGAGTTCTGCTAATGGGAATTTGTTATCCCATTTATTACATACTAGAACTCTATCTAATCTTGCTAAGTTAGGGGCTTCTCTCATATCCGACCAAGTAAAAAGTCGACTGCCAAGAGGTAGATCGATAAGGCCAAGTTGTGCAATAACTTGATTAAAAGTTGCCCGATCTCGAGGATTACGATCGATCCCCTTTCTTTCATGGGCGAATCTTGTGATGTTAAAATCTCCCCCTATGATCCACGGACTATCCCATTTATCTTTGATACACCTAATCTCATCCCAAAAACTAGGTCGCAATTGTGTATCGTTAGGACCATAAACAGCCGTGATTGATTGGATCCAGCCATCCGATAGCCTCTTCACATTGACAGAGAGGGAAAATTCCCCCTCAAACACATCTAAAATAATAAATCTGTTACTTACTCCAATGATGATCCCACCCGAAGCCCCCCTAGAATTTTTAACTTTGAAAGAAAAACAATTTGGATCCAACGATCTAAGAACCATGTGATTCGGGTCTGTGAGTTTTGTTTCTTCAAGGCAGACTATATCAAGTTTATTTGTACGAATCACCTCCGCCACTATATGGCGTTTAGTAGGGTTACCCAACCCCCGTATATTCCAGAATAAATAATTCATTAATCAACTTCTAAAACCCTCTCCACATTGTACTGCTTGGACTTAATCCAATCTCCTAAGGGACTCCCCCCCACCACACGCTTCTAGACTCCTTAATTGTGATAAATTATGTTTGTGTTCATTGTCAGTACCTCCCATATTAATATCACAATTTTCTGCTAGAGCTAATAATAAATCATCAGGAATTAAATTTAGAATATTTAGTTGAGTGGTACCTGTTGTAAACTCAGTACTGAGAGCTTTACGCCGTGATGCTGCGTCTGCCACTTGGCCTGATTGATATATCTGGCCCCCCCTTTTTTCTTCCAGTCTCCTGCTTCGTCTAGAAGGGGTAAAAGCAGGAAGAGGTTGTCTGTTCACCGGTTCCACCGTTTCCTCTATAGCTGTCAATAACTGTGTCTCCTGGATAACAATTGTACCCGTAGTAGTATCCGTAGTATTAAGCTCCATGGTCTCTTCTGACACCTTCACAAGATTATTCTGAGTCTCTTGTGATACCACCTCTGTGATTAACTCTGTTAATTGGGGAGTACTGCTTGTTGATTTTTTGGAGAGCTTATTCTTATCCCGAATACGTTTCGGAAGACGTGAGGCCTGTCTTCTCCGCAGTCTGGCTGGTTCTTTGTTCTGTTCTCCTCGCATGACATTTTCCAGTAACTTTGCAATAGTGTCACGAGCAAAATCTTTATCCAAATTCCTTAGATTAGAAAATAAGCCCATAAAATCCAATTGATTTTGCATTGGCCCAATTTCAGCTTGTGACTTGGATGTAGAGGGTAATGGGCTTGTTCGGGTTTCTGGTGCGGATAAAGGTAAGCGGGTCGGGTCCATATTTTCGCCTGGGGGGCTATATTGATGCATAAAATAACCAGCAGCACGTTATGGCAAAGGCCTACGGTGAACTCCTAAATGTGATCAACCAAAACATGTAAGTCAAGAAAAAGCATCTAGCCTATGGCGTATCTATCATGTCGTCTATGATGGTTGAGATGAGAATCAATCTTTTCTTATCGAATTAGTAGGCATTGACACTTGATCAGAGACTCCAAGGGATAAGGCTGATTAACCCGAAAACTAACAAAACTTCTAAATAAATGTAATTGAGTCTTCATCCATGGATCATAATTAAGAATAGCCTTAGCGTTCCAATCAAATACATTCCAAGTCCGAGACCTAAGAACACCATCCAAACGTCTCAAAGAGCATCGAGTCATCAATATAACTAGCTGAAGGATGCATCATGACAAGTATCCTGTCTCATGTTAGATCAATTGTAAGAACAAAGTAAGCCTCTCTTCTAATCTGTAACAAAAGAGAGAAATATCGATAATAATCAGACGAAATAAGAATGAAGTGCTTCCCAACAATATGTAAATCACGAGCACTCGCCGAACCCCAAGGTTTTCTCTTCTGATACACCTGTAGATTTCAGTACCCAGAATGCTCAGGAACTGCAGGGCAAAATATAAAATGTATATACAAACAGATTACTGTTGAAAAAGCAAGCATTACAGATCAATACCCCCAAAAATAAGCATTCATACTCATTTATATCCTTCTGGCTGACACGGTAAAAAGAAAATATAAATCCCTGAATGATGATCAACAAAACTGATGAGCTTTCATATCTCCACCATATATTTCCACATTTTAACCACGAATCAAGGGGAATGTACAAGAACTTGAGTTACAGGCGAGAAGTGATGTTTGCATCTCCTTCCTGGTTTGTTAACGGGAGACAGAGAAGAACAAAAACATCAGCACCACTGTACGAACCAGCGAAAAATCTTTCTATATATTTGAACTTGGGGAGTGGTTTCATATTTCCATCACCTCAGCTTTGTCGTTGAGCATATATATTGGAGCAGTAGCATCTGCTGAAGCATTTCTTATAGCGCATTGATTCAAGAGCATCCTATGCAAGCTTTCCCTCCTTCATTTCTATTTTTTCTCTGGAAAAATACAAGCAAATATCATGTTAAATGAATAAAAAAACTAAATAAAAAGATGGAAAAAACGGAGCACAACTAAAGAGGGTTCCTTTTTGCATATACACTCTCCAAAGGTTAGCATCCTGTTTATTTGCCCCTCAAATGTACTAACGTCATGTAGACCCTTTTTAAAATGTTCATTTTCTATATGTACCTTCGTTATTAGGATGAGTGCAGTGTGCACATCCGTAAGTTAAGTTGGATAACACAATTCTACCCTTAACTAGATATGTAAAATCATTACTTAATTTTTCAAGCATTCAACCATCTAACATGTGAAGCATGTATAATACTGGACAGGAACTTTTAATATCAGATGGATTTCAAATGCTATCTCATGATATGAACCTATATAGGGTGTGCATATCAAACACTATATACACACATGCCACCTGTGAGAGAGCTCTCACAGGTCATCACAACAATTTGAAAATCTCATTAACATGGGAGACAGATGTAAAAGAATTTGAGATTCTGCCTACGTAGACGAACAAACTGGGTATAGAATTTGAGCCAAAGCTCTTTTCTACATTAACCTTAAAAAAAAAAAAAAAAAACATATTGGCTAATCTATCAAGCAATATTGCAAATACCAGCCAGGACTAAAAAGATATAAATCTATTTTCCGTTGCATTGTGATTGCTCCCCCCGAGAATGATTTATTGGCAAACTACGAAGCACATGCACGGACACAAATTTGGACATGGATTCGTATACGGACACAGAACACGGCATCGTGAAAAAAATTAGGACATGGACACGGTAAGGATACGAAAAAAAATATAAATAAAAGTATATATTATTATATTAATAACATAATAATTTTATTAAAATATTCAAAACGAAAGTACTACCAAAGTATGGATTCATGTCTCGTTATTACTTTATAAAGGACAAGTCTTGCTATCAAGAGTGCATCTAACTCTCTCCATAACCCTCTATAGGCAAAAAGATACAAAGAAAAGAAGATGATAATAGCGGGTTATAAATCAATATAGAATATGAATACAAAAAATTATTTTTTCAACTACAGAACCAAGCAAGACACATGTCAAAAAATATTAAAGTATAACATCATTAAGCCAACTAGGTTTAGATAGATGCTACCAATTTAGTAATGTTTATTTTCAATTTTTCAGACTATTTAACTCCTTTTTCAGACACAACCCACAAAGAATTCAGACACAGCAAAAGCACAACCCACAAGAAGGTCGGATAGGGAGTGACACGGTATTTTTTCCTTTATTTTATTGGACACATCGTGTGGCGTGTCCGACATGATTTTTGGCGTGTCTGTATCGGACACATGTCCGACAAAGGCGTGTCCCTGCTTCTTTGTCGGCAAATATGTTTGATTTTAATGATATTTTAGGCTAACGTCTTTATAATAATTTAAATTGAAATCATTCAAATTCCATAATCGTTAAGTGCCTCCAAAAGTGATTGACATTTTCATATCTAACCTTCTCCTTCAAAATTTAAGCTTCATTTTCATCATCAACTATAAAGTTATGATAGCTCTAAAAAATTAAACAGTAAGATAGCATATTTAGTTAGTGGTGACACTAGTTATTATCTAGATTTAACCAACAAATGTGAAGATAATAATGTCATGACCCAGTTATAGTTTCAAGTTTAATCATTTTCAAATGGTTTACATGCAATTTGAAATTTTTAGGGGTAAATAAGCAAAATGCCAATTTCCAAAGTGTATATATTGCAAAAGAGCTGGTAAAAACAGATCCAAGGATGAGAATGTTGTTATTTAGCTGGGACAAAATAAGATATTCACTGCTGAAAGTACCGGTTGTATTAGGAGTTGAACTGCTTTTTATGTTCCACAGGTGACTTTGAATGTATAGAGATTTCTAGTGCTCGTTCTACACCAATGGATTTGTAGGGAGCAATTTGGTGTTTAGCACTGCCGAGGGGTTCCAATAAATCGTTCTCTATGCATTGATACCTGCAAAAAACAAAACAAAAAAAAAGACTTTGTTATGTAAACCTATTTAACAAAGTTAAACGACATATTGGTCGATGGGAATGAGTTGAAAAGGATCATCCATGTGATCGATCTGGCACGATTCCATTTTGGTTCATGTAGCCTATCCCAAGTAATTGGGATAAAAGGCTTAGTTGTTGTTCTTGTTGTTGTTATGTAATCTATTTAGTAAACTACAGGAACTAGTTCGTCAAATACAAACTTACATTTGCTTGCAAAGAAAATCCACAATTTTTGACAGATCTAGGACATGCATTTTTATCTCGTGAGCATTTTCATCAGTAAGGGATTGAAAGTCCTTCTCAAGAAACATAGAAAGGTTTTCCACATGGCATTCTAGTTGCTGCTGCTGGTCTTCAAACAGATTCTTCTTCATTTCCCTTTCCTTATCTGACAACTCATCCTTGAAGACTTCACTACCAAACATATAAAATGCAAAAGGGTACGTGTATGAGAGAACACGCCTCGATCTAAAGAGTCTGCTCAGTCCGTTCAGTGCCCAACTATAATCTTTGATTTTGGATTTATTTTTTTCATACTCTGCTATCTTCTCTAGAAGAGCATTCTTAAGATTGCTTTCCTGGTTTAAAGAATCTGTGTGAGCTTTGTACCGGTCGTGATAGTGCACAAATCGGTAATGGTTCTTCTTGGCAAGCTCCTTTAGCTCGGCATCATTGAAGCGGTTGCAGCTGTGGCCAGAAATATTTGTCCATGTATGGTCTCGCCCAGTAGCATCACCACATAACCAGCTGCATAGAACAAGTACCATTAAAGTCAGGTTCTACATAATCTGCAAGTTACAGGCATGTGTACAATTGGTCTCTGGTGCATACAACAATAACATGACATGAAACCAAATAATGTATGTTATGAGGGTCATAAACAGTAGATCTCTTATAAGGATTTTAAACAATACCTCTTCTCATAAGAATTTATTACATTCTCCCAAAAAAAGAAACTACACTTAAATAAATGGACACCTTGGTAGTTAGTAGGAATGACATTGAAATAAGTAAAGCAATATCATCATTACTCAGCCCACAAAGAAAATAATACTTCTTAACGTAGTATAAGAAATACACTGTCTGCCCCAAATCTTCCTATTTGCTCGTGCAAACAGATGAAGAATCATTTGGCTAGCCATCCAAGATAGAAATCTGACAGCACTTGCCAATGATGACATGAAATAGCTTGTTTACTTTACAAATTGCAACCTATGTTTACCAATCTCAAATTTTAATATAGAGCATCCAAGGCCTTGTTTAAACTTGCAATGGGAGATGAGACCTGTTCTAACTTGCAGAACAAAATCTCGCTCAACAACTGTGATAATGGACAAGTTCTAAATAAGCATGTGATAGACTACATTCAATAGGTGGAGGTACTACTGCACTCCAGCACAAAACACACACGGATTTAAATAAGAGACCTAGGATCAGAGTCTTCTCATGACTTCAGCTGGAATTTGGACTACATTTTATCTAAAAGAAGGAAAATGTGTACTAAAAGGAATGTGTTTGATAGGACTAGCAACAAAATGATTTCATAGATTATGCAATCACCATCCATTCCTATGAGAAGTAAATTCATATACCATAAGTATCCATTTCTTCAATACTCAATCATCAACTCATACAAATAACTATAAGGAAGGCTATCCAAATATTAGAAGGGATACTCCAAGGAAGGCTATTATCCAAATATTAGAAGGGAAACTCAGAAAAAGTACTAAGGAAATTATCAAACCAAATATCAAAGAGAAAGAGTTCAAAGAAAGCTGATATATATATATATATATATATATATATATATATATATATATATATATATATATATATATATATATATATATATATATATATATATATATAAGTAACATTGCAGAACAGAGGTACATGCATATATGCAATATTCAACCAAACCCAATAGGGGTGTACAGCAAAAACAAAACACAATAATATGATCCTTAAAAACAGGAAATGAAGACATGGCAAGATGATTTTATGAATGTGTTTGTATGTAAAATCATCAAAACACATAATGACTAAGATATGATCAACATTTCAATATTAGCAGAAAGAAGAAACAAAAAATAATGATCTGGAAAAAACAAAAAAAATAACCTCTAAGCATCAAGTAACTAAATCAAAGAAAAAATAAATAAAAGTCCATACAATACCTTACCTAGTTCAAGTTCGTGAAGTTTTTCACATGTTTACGAGGTGTTTGGTTGACCATATAGTTTTATTTTTATGACAAATAATCATGTTATATGTCTGTTTAAGTGGGTACAAGGCTCCATGTTAGCAATATGTTAACTTTTACATATTTTACAAGCCAATGTGCCTATAACAATGCAATTACAAAAAGGCCATCTTTTTTCCTTAGAATTCTGACATGGCTCCGGACTGTCTGATACATGCTGGGCAAGATCAATATCCAACACATATACGACATGGACATAGACATAGCATCTTAAGGTGTTCATGTTTCATACAAGCACGGTTTGGTCTTCCATAATGAAATTAAAGTCCATGGTTCTCTACATGAATTTCTTTGTTTGCAACCATAGACAACGTCATTGGAATCAAAGTTGCCAGCACCTTCAATGTAAAGATAAAGACTATCTCTATTCCCATAAAAAACGTCAATAAAACTTATTATCCTTTCAAAAATGTTTAATAGCATAGACCGTCGGTCTTATAATCAAAGAGGTTCTTTCTTGGTTAGAAGAAAGTTGCTTGTTCTTGTCTACGCATTGTAGCCAGCCTTCCACTCGCAGGCATTCTACTTCCACTTGCCTAATTGTTTGCTAATCACATAACCTGTATCCGGAGAAAGTGTAAAGCTAAAGAGAAAGTAGTTAGGAGGATCAGATTTATGGGCTTACAACATTTCCCTAATAGCAAACTGGTTATGAAAATTCTTCACCAGATATGGTATACCTTTATTCAATGTCATTAAATTCAACTAGAGCTGGAGGTAGCACATGTTTCATATTCGTGACACTCCTTTTGGTATATATCCCTCTTATAGAGATGAGGTTATAGGGATCATTAAGAGAAGGCCTGTATTTATTTTGACTCATGAGTTTTTTCAGTTTTTAGTGACTCGTGATGGGGATCTTTTATAAGGACATTTATTTGTGACTCCTAGTCATGTAGTGACTCTTGGTTTCTACACATGTTGTGAACATTATTTTTTATAAAATAAACTTGTATGGAGTCTATGGACTCATGAATGGAAAAGAATGAGATTCTGATTAAAAAATGTTTTTACCATGCTGATTTACTAAACAAAGTCAAATTTTTTTATTATAGTTTCTTTGAAAGTAGATAAATGGTTACATGGGTGATAGACCCGAATCAACCCATGAATCTCTCCTAATGGACTCGTTGAGAGTGATCATTAGGGTGTTGCGTCCCGAAGCTATCAATGTATCACACCTAGTTCATCCCTAATCCTTCAAAGCACACCACAAAACTTAAAATTCCCTTCCATAATGGATCAATTGTCAAATCAAAGGTTGAGTCTTCATCTTCCTCGTCATAAAGCTACCATCTTCTTTTTTTATTTTCTACAAAAAGAAAAAAAAATCAAATATGGAATTGCTATAATACCATGACTACTGCAGAGCCACTACAACTACAGTACAGTATCATGACTACTATAAGATGTCATTTGCTATAGTGTTATAGTATCGATACATGATTTGATTGCTATGGTATGCACTACAGTACTGCTACAGTAAAAGTACTAATATCAAATATCGGATTAATATTAGATACAATATTCTCATTTCGAATAACAGGATTTAGGAGAATATATCAGGGAAACAAACAAAAATCGAGCTTTCGTGTCATATCGGCAGACCTTCCAAAATGATATAAAACCAATATATCGTTTATAGCTGCTGATATTCAGAACAATAACTGTAGTATTATGACTGCTACAACCCTTTTCAAGAAGAGTTTGGAATTATGACATTTAGTCATCGATGGTGAATGCTTTCATGCCAGGAAAATTTAATGGAGATCATTATGAGAAGGCTTATATTTATTTTGGATCCTTTATAAGAATATTTATGTTGTGATTTTTAGTTTTTGCACATGTTGTGCATATTATTTTCTTTTTAAATAAGCATGTATGAATTCAAGAATGGAATAGAAAGAGTTTTTCATTGAGATTTCATCGAGAATTCGTTAAAGTGGTGAACGATCCCTAGATACAAGACCTGAATCAACCTTAAACCTCTCCTCGTGAACTCTTTAAGAGAGGGTGAGCAGTCACCTGTATGGCTGTGTAATGACCCTTTATTTTTTTTATAGGTATAAATAATTCCATAAAAAAATAAATATGACCATTCACCTTTTTAACCTCCCAAACCTTATATCTTTTATAACTCTTAAACTTTTCATATTTTCAACTCCTAACTAATTCATTTCTCTAACTCCCAACCCTTTCACATTCTTTAAACTCCCAATTCTTCATATTCAATCATTAACTCCTCAATTTAACTTTCTTTTTTAATTCTAAAATTAATCTCTCTAAATTAAATTAAAACCTTTCATATTCTAAACTCCTAATTCTAATCCTATATAAAACTCTAAATCCAAACACACTTTACTCATTCTAATCCTAAACATCTTTCTTTAAAAATTTTCCTCTAAAATTCTCTCTTTCTTTCATCTCGCCGGAGCCACCATTCGGTGCCACTATTGAAGCCGCCAAAGGAGCCACCACCGGAGTCTCCGCTATCGGAGCCACCACTTTGCCTGAGATGAACGCATTCCTTCTCATCTTTCAACATCTTGAATTTCCACTACTTTATCAAAAGGTTAGTAATAAACTCTCTTTTTTCTTATTGAATTAAACTATTAGATCTTAGAACTAGTTTATTCATTATCCAATAAACCTAACGACTTAAAAATAATATCCATCATTTTATAAACCCAATAGAATGGAGCCAAACCTATTTTCCTAATTTCAGATCCGTTAAGATTAATTAACATTGAAATAAATTTTTAGTGCATTATAAATATTAGAAAAAATTCCTAAAAATTATCTAAATTCATATTAATTTATTTTTAATATTCTTATAATATTTTTAATATGTAGATTGCTCCGTTGATCAACATCGGAAAACGAAATCCAGATGGGTTCATTTTTGGACTCACTAATTATGCTATTTTATATATTTGTTGTTCAATTACATTGTTTATTTTATATAAATTGTTTTGAAATTCATTAATCACTTATGATTCTGTCATTAAATATGATAAAGCACATAGTTAGATTTTAGAATAACTGAAATATACAATATTTGATAAGTCAAATAAAAGCTATAATCGTAGAAAAATATTGTTTGTGATATCATTCTGAGTCGATATCTAGAAAAGTTATCTTTTATGTTAGTTCTCTAATTAAAGAATGCGCATCGCATGAAAAATCTCCCAGCATCCATATACTTGTCTGGCTGATATCTTTATGATGTCTCAAAGAAATTTATGACATAGCTAATTGTAATTTATTGAATAAAATATAAACTGAACAAACTCTATAAATCATATTGTTAACAAAATAATAAAGTCTAATTTAAATATTGTACCTGATATGATCCATATATAAGTTATGAAAACTAGAATTTAGATATATATGGACTATACTTAAATAATACTAGGTTGGGGGAGAAACTGAATGATGGAGATATACTCTGTTTCAGCTATAAACTTGTTAAGTTGTACAACTGAATATTTCGCACACCATGGGTGCGTAATGATTTGCTGGATCATATCTTGTTATTATTCATGTTTTCCTGACGGCAGATCCGACTCAGTATCGGACAATCCATGTGACCATTTTCTGAATTTGTATAAGAGACAATCGAAACAGTGGTATCTCATCAGTTAGCTTTTACAATTACATGACATTCTAGACAAAAAATACCTCTGTTATAAAGTTGACTTCACTAAAATGATATTAAGATAACCTAAATCAATTGACATCATTATTACAGACATCTCATTACATATTTTTTAAAACTTGAGTTATTATTATGTTTGGACATAACCGTTATATTTCATATTTTTTCTGCGTATTTTATTTTGATTGCAATCTGATGACATGAGTGTGCATGTCCAGACTTACCGATGGACATGCCAAATCTGATGCAATATCTGGTATACTTTGAAAATCAGACTGAAACCCAATAATGGATTAGAGATTCCCTACTTTCTTTTATTTAGTTTTATTATATTTTGTTTCAATTGTATCTAAATTTCATTCCAATAAGTGAATAGTCAAAATTTTATTGAATTTTTCTATCGTAATTATTGAATATTATTGTGGCAAATTTATTGAGACTTTAGCATATTCAAATTGAATATATTGTCGGTACCTACTGCACGTATTTGTATACCGTATATCGGGGGTGAGGCGTGACAACCTGGGTGCCAAGACTCAAACCTATCATGTATCAAAATTCATTCTCTAATCTTCCAAATCCCACTACAAACCATAAAATTCCCCATACTCCATCAAGAGGTAAGTCACGGTTAAGTTCTCATGAAATTGTCATCACTCTATTGAAATAGGGAAGCCAAAACTTTCAACCATTCTCTATATTCTATTATTCTCCATAAACCTTCACTTACTCGCAAAGCTTGAGATTTCTGCACTTTTGGCTACTCTCAAGAGTATTTAACTCGCACCTGGCAGTGTTTTGGCTCCTTTATTCTGATTCAATGACTATCTCAGGGACAATAACATGCTCATTCTCGCTCAAAAATCAACCAAGCAACAAAAATGGAAGCTTCGCCCCGCAACATTCTTCCTATCATCATTTGACATGTACCATTGCCGGCCACGTCACCATGGAAATAAAGGTAAATGTAAGAACTTAATACGTATAAAGAAGTAGTACGAGATGTTCAAAAAATAAATATGATTGAATGACAATATGATCTTGCATGGAACCAGATAAATTACTCATGCTGAACTGAGTATTATGCACAGTGTTGCGTATATTGAAACTAACAATCAGTCTCTGCATCTAGTCATGGCTTATTATGTGGAGGGAAGGTGATAAATATCAAATATAACTAAATGATGCTTATCTTTCCTTCCTCCACAAACAAATGCCAAGTTGAAGTATTTAAAAGAATAAAGAATCAGAAAGGTGAATTTTTATGGATGTAATTTGGGTCCCAGGTACCAGTGAAGGCTGGAACCTGTGCCAATAAGAAGATGCCAGATCACATTTTTCATCTTCATATAAAATAGGGATTTAAAATACAGTCTGCTGGGGCCATGGCTGTGACGGGTCACGGTGCACCTGTGCAGAAAAAATGCATCTAATTGCAATGCCCTCTATATCATGGCACTACCACAATTTTAACCAGCTAACTGTATTAGCTGGAGATCATTAGGATAATAGTTAAACCAAGCATGTCAGCATCTTTGGCATAACTAAAATGTGAAATCAAATTTGAAAGAAAAAATTTCAAGAATTTAGTTTGTCTTGACCATTCGCAAACAAGAAACAACAAGGCCTAGATAATATGAAATGAAAATTCAAGCATTCAAACAATTGCCCGGAAGAATCAAATTAAAGAATAAATGGAAGCATGATGTGGGAAAAAAAAATTGAACAAGAGAAACTGTACTGTGTAGTAAGAATTCTCACCAAAATGCTTGTCCACAGATACAATATACTAGGTTGCAGCCACCATTTTTTTCCACTGATTTTTTACACTTGGGGCAGGGCTTTGTATGAACAGTAATCCAATTAACATTTGCCGATTCAGCACTGCATTTCTTGCTCCAGAGACCCCACATCAAGCACGAACAAGGTGAATGTGTTTCTGATAAACAACTGAAACAAAACTGGAGGCCACATGTACATTCAACCTCACAGAGCAAGTCACCCTCAACACGAATTGCATTTCCACAGTGTGGCATGCTAGGGCACCACTTAACCTTGTTATTATCATCAACATAAGATTCCAGAAGAAAGCGTTCAAATTTTTCTGCAATATCAGGATCCCTTTTACTGACCAGCCTCCTAACAATGGCTTCATCACATATTGCATTACAATTAGCATTCATGCACCTAATCCTTCGACTTTGTCCTTCATTTATCCTAACAATAAAATGCTCCGTCCAACCTGCAAAAGAGCATGATGTATAATATAATACTTAATTCATGAAATGGAAAAGATAAATATAAAGTGTCTCAAGAACATACACTTTAATTATAGGTATCATCATGTTAAAATCATACATGCTTTATACTAGGCAGATGAGACAAGCAGAACAATCATACGCTATGCTATACAATCATACGCTATGCTATACGGGCATGTCTGTGACCTGTCAGCAAGCGGCAAATTTCTTAAGAAATACATTGAACACACATATCTGACATGCATGTCAGGGATGACATGTACGAAACGACATGGCCTCATGATAGAAGCGTCTGCGGTACATAGGTATAAGCTATCAGCTAATAAAATACCTTTTTTCTTCTCACAAAATTACAAAAAATGCAGGATGAATAAACTCCATTTGAAGAAATATTGCACATATTGAAAGCTTAGAAACCAAATAAACAGCAGGATTGCAATAATTAGCAAACAAATATAAGCACTACCAAAAAACTTTTAACACACCATTTAATAATGGGTGAGACAAATAGGATTATAGTTGCTTTAATACTAGATAAATGAGATTATAGTTGCTCTAATACTGGACAAATGAGGATGGCAGGGCCTAGGAATCGGCACCCTATGTAACAGGAAGGAGGAGACCATTAACCATACATTTTTCAAATGTGAATTTGCAGCTTGCATATGGGAATACATGGCTGTAGAAGGGAGGAGTTTATATAGCTTGGCACCAGTTAGAGATAGGGAGAGCTTTTAGGTAGTGTGGAAGGGGAATGCAATCACACCAAGGAAAAAGTGGCGTACTTGGATGGAGAGAAATAGACGTATTTAAAATAAATAATAATATAATTAATGTGATATCTCAGTGTATTAAAATAGAAGATAACATTCGTATATGGACAGATGTTACAGGTGACAAGGCGGCCACACTGTCAGCAAAAAAATCGACAGGGAGGGAGGCAAGAAGGAGATTTAACTTGCAGCCATACCTGGGATAGCATCACGGAGCATACCAAAAGGAAGAGAGGCTGAGCAATCAAGAGGAATAAGGGTGAGCTGCTGGTAAAAGAGGAGAAGCACAACTCGAGCGAAGAAAAGTTTAGAAATCACAAAAGAGAATGAGGGTTAAAATTTTGAAATTTTATGTACTTTTTTTTTGCGGTTAAGGCTACCGATAGGAAGGCCCTATTTTGTATATCATATATGTACTAATGATATTCGTTAATTCCCTATTCTCAGGGGGCTGAGCAATCAAGAGGAACAAGGGTGAGCTGTGGGCAAAAGAGGAGAAAAGCACAACTCAAGCGAAGAAAAGTTTTGAAGTCACAACAGAGAATGAGGGTTAAAATTTTGTAATTTTATATACTTTTTTTGTCGTTAAGGCTACCTATAGGAAGGCCCTATTTTGTATATCATATATGTATTAATGATGTTTCATTAATTCCCTATTTTGTAGTTAAGTCGATGGTTTATGCTCAAAAAAATAAAAAACTATACAAATGAGACAAGCAGAATAGTGTACGCACGGGCAGGAAATGACACACCGGCACGTGAAAATTCTAAAAATTAATCCAATAAACTTGTCCACCACACATTAAAAAGACACAGCTCCATGATAGGAGTGTATATCGTGCATAGGGCATAAGATACTAATTAACAAAAAGCTCTATTTCTCACCCCCAAAATTACCAAAAATGTGGGGTCAGTTCCTCCTAAGTAAACTTCAAATTTCACCTTGAAGAAAAATAATGCACGAAATTGAAAGCAAAGATTAAATAAAGCAACACGATCACAAACTCACACTACCAAACAATTTAACACTCCTGGCCAGAAAACGAAAAGTAATTTACAAATGTATGGTGGTACATGATCCATATTCTAAAATTCAAGAACCCATAAATATGAACTAAAGGGGAAAACTTACAATCATTGCAAAAACAGTGGCCACAGTCCATCACCGTCGCGCCACCACAATCGACATCGTCGAAACAAATCTCGCAAGTAACACCCACACCCGACGAACTCCCCAAACCCTCCCCTTTACTCTCCACAAACCTAACCCCAGCTTCCAAGAACAGCGCCTCCCTCCCTTTCCTCTCCAGCATCTCGAAAACCCTCTCCACATCCCACCGGTAGTAAATGAGCAGTGTCCGCGCGTGCTGCTCGCTCAGCGCCATCCAATCCATCACTTTCTGCAGCACCTCCCGCTGCGCCACCAGAAGCGATCCCCTCGTGATCACCTGCAAAGATCGATCAAGTTCGCCGCATGAATGGCAATGACCTAAATTGGCGAAATTGGAGAGTTTAGGGTACCAAAGCAGCGGGCCGGTCGGTCGGTTGAGTGAGGTCGTGATTGGAGTCAACGTAGGCGTCGTAGGCGAGGTCGTCATCATCGTCGGGATCGAGGTCGCTGGAGGAGGAGCACCGATGGTCGCCGTCGTCGTCCGCCATTGGAGAGAGAGAGAGAGAGAGAGAGATTTAAAGAACGCGATCGATCGTCGAGAGAGAACTGGGACTCAATCGATGCGATTGGTCTCCGTGTGCAAGGGAGAGGAGGAGGTTTTAACTTTCAAAGGACGCGACCCCGCGGATTGGTTTGGCTTAATGTTTGTCGGAGATGGGGCCCACCTGCGAGGTGAAAATATCGGAGGTGGGAGGTGGACGGTTGGGATGGGGTCTGGAGTTGATATCCTCAAAATTGGATGGATGGACGGTCCAGATCCGAGATAAGGTCAGAAACTGCTTACTCTGAAGTCGCGTTATATATATATATATATATATATATATATATATATATATATATATATGAGGAAACGGGAAATACATCGGCGATGAAGGAAGTTTCTTCACCGCCGCTTAGGTGGCCCATAAAATTATAACACGGAGTACCATTCAAGATAACAAATAAATAGATTCTCTTAAATCACACAACGTGTAATAATTTTATTGGGCCACCTAAGCGGCGGTGAAGGAAACTTCCTTCACAGCCGGTATATTTCCCGTTCTCTCTCTCTCTCTCTCTCTCTCTCTCTCTCTCTCTCTCTCTCTCTCTCTCTCTCTATATATATATATATATATATATATATATATATATATATATATATATATATATATATATATATATATATATATATATATATATATATATATATATATATATATATATACATATGAGATTAGTGTAGATGAACCGTTAGTTCAGAAAAAGTTACGTGAGTTAGTGTAACACCCCAAACTATCATTTCAAATTATCAAGGCAAAAGTTTCTTTCTATACACCTTCAAATTTAAATTTAATTTCTAAGGGCAGCACCTTGGCCTTTTGTGGGGATGAGTTGTTAAAAAAGAATGAGAGGTGACACTCTCGTTGACATTTGTCATGCATGCAATAAGCTTAAGGACTAGGCTAGAGGATAAGGTGACCAAAATGCCCTTAGGAATATATAACCTTATTCTCTCAAAGAGAATTCTTATCAAAAAGAACAAAATAGAAATCACCCTTGGTTCTTCTAGTTCGTTGAGTAAAGAAAATAGAAGGGAGGCTTTGCTACAACAAAGGAGGAGATTAAAGGGAATAGAGGCAAGTATCACCTTGTTCTTTTTCTCTCTTTGAATCGTATTTGAGTACAAGTAGCATGTATGATCTTTCTTGAAAATTATTTGATTTTTATTATGAGTACATGATTCCTTTTTCTTTATGGATAAATTCACATCATATTGGATCTGTATACTTAGAAAAATTTCTGGACTGCATACTTAGCCTGATTTACGGATGTTAGCTATTTTTGGCTTAGTCTCGCGTTTGACTATTTCTGCTTCCTGTTTGACTATCCCTTTAGCCTCGCGTTTGGCCATTTTTAGCCTCGCGTTTGGCAATTTTTAGCCTCGCGTTTGGCTATTTTCTGCTTTCTGTTTGGCTATTCTTTTAGCTTCGCGTTTGACCATTTTTAGCCTCGCGTTTGGCAATTTTTAGCCTCGCGTTTGACTATTTCTGCTTCCTGTTTGACTATCCTTTTAGCCTCGCGTTTGGCCATTTTTAGCCTCGCGTTTGGCAACGGATTTATACACTTGGCATGATTTGCGGATTTATGATAATATGACATGTGAATATCAACATGATACATGAAGGCAAGATTATTCATGATGACAAATTCTAGTATCTGTATTACAAGACATGATTACAAGTTCTAGTATCCTTATCACAAGTTCTAGTATCCTTATTACAGGATAACAAGTTCTAGTATCTTTATTACAAGACATGATTACAAGTTCTAGTATCCTTATTACACGACATGATAACAAGTTCTAGTATTTTTATTACAAGACATGATTACAAGTTCTAGTATCCTTATTACATGACATTATAACAGGTTCTAGTATCTTTATTACAAGACATGATTACAAGTTCTAGTATCATTATTACATGACATGAAGCATCCTTATAATACATGTGTACATGATTCCAAATCTTGATTCTTGAACTCTTGATTCTTGTGAAATGATATGTGTACAATTTGACATGAGAGTCCACGTGTTTCCTTTAATTCACGCATATCATATGCATTACTAACATGGGAAAAACTACATGATGGATATATAAGTACTGTATTGTACAAGAATCTTGTTGGCCAACTTCTTGATTAGGTGCTGAGGGCCTTTTACTAGCAGCACTGGGTGGTACTGAGCCACCATCTGATTCATGAGTCACCATATGGGTGATGCCCGTTACTTGTTTCATTTAACGGGATCTGACTTGTAGCACCTAGCGGTGTGTCATGGTTCAGCGCCATGAATTAGAGGCCGGTTCCCGGGTATGCACGGGCACTTGTACAATATGAGAAACTGCGCGCTATCTTATCCATCATTGAGTTTCAATTCCAACACTAACATGACATGGACTTATTAAATTTTACACGAAGCTTGTGAATGATTTACATTGTTCTGGTTACATGCAACATGATTGATATCGAAGCTTGTGAATGATTTACATTGTTCTGGTTATATGCAACATGATTGATATTTACTTCGCTTACACTTGTCACCTTTACATGATTTGTTTCTGCTATTTGAATGAATAGTCTTACTCAATTCATTTTCAGCATTCTTAAGATACGATTGTATCAACGTAATTTATTTATTCTTTTATTTATTTGTACTGTGAAAGTACACGTGTATCTTGTTTTTGTGTTACTTGCTGGGTTTAATCCCCTGGATTTTGTTAAGCCCAGATCACGAAAGAAGAGAAGGAGAGATTGCTCCAGACAACGATCCTTACTTCACCAACCAGGTCGAGTAGAGGATACCAGCACAATACTATTTGGGTACTTCGCACTTCTTGTTCTTGTTTCCTTTTTCTGGGCACTGCTTCAACTTGTAGTATTTAATTCTTTTGTGTAAATATTTAGAGCAGTGTGCCATTTTATGTAATCAACTCTCTGTATAAATGAAATCCTTTCAGTTTCAGACATGGTTATTTATCTTGACATGGCAGTAGTTACGGTTATTCCAAGATCATGAGACTGTTGAGTTATTCATAGTATTAAGTAATGTCGCCCACTTAAAAAAAAAAAAAAAAAAAAAAAAAAAAAGGAGCAAAAAGGTAGAGCCGAAGTGGGGGCGTTACAGTTAGCGTCAAAACCATAATGATCTAATAATTTTTCTTCAATTTTTTTCTTTAATTACAATCTCTACTTTTTTAACTTCTTTCAGATTAAATTTTATAAATTTTGGAATTCATTTATCCTTTCATCGAATGCATATAAAATGTTTTATTCATTGCAAACAGTTAATTTTGTATTAATTTGATGGAGAACCAAATCAAAATTAAGACCAAAAAAATTGGGTATAAGTGAACCCTAGGGGATCGAGATAATAATCCAAAAGAATTTTTAAAAAAAAAAATTAGAGACAGTGAAAATGAACTGCAGCTCAGGTAACTTGCATGAGCTGTCAGCTTATTTCCATTTTTCTCATATATATATATATATATATATATATATATATATATATATATATATATATATAGAAAGAGAGAGAGAGAATGAGAAATTCACCGACGGTGAAGGGAATTCTTTCAACGCTGCTTAAATGATCCAATAAAATTATTATACATGGCGCAACTTAAAGTATCAAATAAAAGAACTCTTTTAACTATCATTTGAGTGACGTCACGTGTAGTAATTTTATTAGACTATCTAAGTGACGGTAAAGAAACTTCCAATTTCCCGTTTGCTCATATATATATACATATATTGTACAGTAGATTAATACTATTAGACATGATTACGCTAAACTTAAATGCGTATATGTGTGTGTATATATATGTAAGAGAGAGAGAGATATTATTTAATTTTTGAAAGAATTATTAATATTTTGAGAGAGATAAAGGGAGTGACAGAAGACGGGAATTATTAGGATTTTGAGAGAGATGAAACAAGCGAAAGAAGATTAGAGTATGAACGCTCCCAATAGCCAAAAATTGAATTTTTCAGAGTGTAATTAGAAATTGGAAAATTAGAGGGGTGTATTTAGAGCTTTCAATAGTAAAACTATAAAGGGAGTTTCTATAGGAGCACACGACTTTTCCCGGTGACTATTTTTGGGAGTTTCTAGATGGGCACAACTTTTTTCCTTAGTGAACCCACATTTCCTAGTGAGCACATCCTCTCTTTTAAAAAGAGAGATTTTTTCTAGTGAGCACACTAATATTTCCAAAAATACCCTCCTCTCTTCCTCTTCTCCCCTTCTCCTGCTCTTTCTCCTCCTCCTCCCTCTTCTCCCGCCCTTTCTCCTTCTCCCTCACCCAACCTCTAAAAAGATTCTGTTCGTGGCAAAAGTTCCTTCGCTTCCTCCCATTGAATTAACTTAAATTACAATGAAAGTGAACAAGATATAAAAAAGAACAAATGAGAGGATTTTATAGTTCAATCTCTCTCTTTTACAATATTTGTGGGATCTGTGGCGATGGGATCTGTCAAGCAGTTCCTTTGGACGATCGGTACGTTGAAATCTTCTCTTTTAAAGATATCGGCCGAATATAGACGATCTTCTCTGGCTTTGATTTGTTCAAGGCTCTCTCGCGTAACTCGAACTTCTCGAGAACTCCAGAAAGAAGATGGTAGTTTTCTCTGATCTTTACGAACTCAAGGCTCTGTGCGTAATTTGAATTCTCCAAGATTTCAGAATATGATCAGCAAAGGCTTCAAGGCTCTCTCGCATACTTGAATTGCCAAAGGATCGATAGGAGGCTTCCGATACCCAAAAAAAAGAAGAAGAACCCCCTTAGGGTTTCACCAAGAAGGTATTTATAGCCCCAGGTTAATGCAAGAGTTTCTATCTAAATAGAACTCGCATTCATCAAGGATTCCAATCAAATATCTTAGTTTTGATGGAATTCTGATTAGACTTGATTCAGGTATTTGGATAAGCCCAGAATCATAATCTCAATCAATTTGAGATTCTGGTTATCTGCTTACGTGGAGCTTTAATCGCATTAAAACGCGGTGCTAAATAACCAAAATGCGGAGCTAACGCGGAGCTATTGATCATCTCCGCGTTTTACTCAAACGCGAGGCTAATGCAAGCCAGACTGCGGAATCAACGCGGAGCTATTAAACATCTCCGTGTTTTATTCAAACGCAGGGTTAATATAACCAAACGCGGGGCTATTGAATTAGCTCCGCGTTCTATTGTGGAAAATCCTTTTAACTTAGAAATTTTCACTGCCAACAGAACCCCCTCCAAAGTTTTCAAAATGGTTTAGACTTTAGCAGATTTTGAAATACTTTGGATATTTAAACTGAAACGCGGAGTTAGAATACCAAGTCTATCTCGCGTTACGCTCACTTACGCGGAGCTAATCAGCTTCACTTCGTCTTCAGTGAAATGAGTAATTATGTCATTAATTACCCCGAGTTTCCACACCGAATACCAAGCGACGGAATTTCTGTTTAAATAGAGCTCCCGGCTCGTCTTCTTCTTCATCTCATCTGAAGAATTTCTGAGAACTCGAGTGACTCACGAATGATCTTCAACTGATCTTCGTTCAATTCTTCATAGGATGTCTCTCCAGAGGAGTCTGGCTTTTTGCAAGTTGGCCGGCGTTGATGGTAGCAGCCGTGAAGGTAAACGCAACAGCGAACCAGTCTATGCAGCGTCTTCCGAAGGTAAAAACCTCATCTCTTGGTTTTCTAAGAACCATTTTGGCTTGGTTTATCCTGGATGATTGCTTTGCTTGTCGGCGAGATCGCCGTTTTATTGTGTCGTCCCTGCGCTTGAAACGCGGGGCTTTACTAGAAGTCTCAATGAATCCGCGAGGCTATCTTTGATTAGCAGTCGCTATGACTTGCGAGGCTATCTTTGATTAGCAGTCGCTATGAATTGCGAGGCTATCTTTGATTAGCAGTCGCGATGAATTGCGAGGCTATCCTTGATTAGCAGTCGCGATGAATTGCGAGGCTATCTTTGATTAGCAGTCGCTATGAGTTGCGAGGCTATCTTTGATTAGCAGTCGCTATGAGTTGCGAGGCTATTTTTGATTAGCAGTCGCTATGAATTTGAAAGAGAAGGAAAGAGCAGAAAGGAATCTTGTCCCCCCCTTTAAGCGAAGTTATCGCATCATCCTCTGCGTTTAAAGCGCGAGGCTATTTCTTCAACTGTGCGCGGAGTTAGCTTAGCTCCGCGTTTTCACTCTTTTGGAAACTCTGTTCCTTTTGCAGTAAGTCCAGTCCTTCCTGAAGAGGAATGTATGTGGGTCCATCGATCTTCATCAGAAAAAGTAACTCTAAGGAAGTCAGAAGCATATGCTTTACAACATAGTTGCAGGTTTCAAGCTCTGGCTCCGAGAGATAAACTCCAGAAGGGGCTGTAAATAAGGAGCTGCAGCACTTGCAGTGCAGAATTGCGCTTCAGTGCAGCATTTTCCTTTCCTCTCGTGCTTCATTTCAGATGACAGATCCGAATTGACATTTGCAGAGGAGATCTTTTGCATGTGAACCAGGGAACTGAGCTTCAACACCCCGTAGAGAAATCTTGAATTCTTTTGCATGTGAACCAGGGAACTGAGCTTCAACACCCCGTAGAGAAGTCTTACTGTTTGGTTATTTGATGAGTTGATCATGTAAAAGCTTTTGGGAGAGCTATAACTCCCTGTTTGTAATCTCTTGCTTCATGAATAAAGATAAATTATTTTCCTCTCTATCTGTTAGCTTCAAGAATTTTGCTTGCTCAACAAATAGATGGTCAATAATTTTGGTAAAATAGTCTAAGGCACTTCTGCGCGACTTAGACTGATAATACCCAAACGATTGGATAAGAATCGCTTTAACTTAGATGGAAGCGCTTAATTGCACTCGTCAAAAATCTAAGTTTTTCCATGAAAACGCGAAGCTAAGGCACAGGCTATCCTCGCGTTTTGTAAAATTGCGCGGAGTTAATCAACTTCGCTTTTTCTTAGTCGCGCGAGGCTAATAGCTTCGCGTTTTAGAGAGTAACTGACCAGTCACTTTCTCCGAAACTCGCGCCGAATTCCAAGAGGCGGTTCCTTCCATTTAAAAGAAATCTCTATTTCTTATCCTTCTCACTTTATTTGAGAATTTTCCAGAAACTTAGAGATTCAGGCGATCAGAGTTCTGACGACCCAATCTTCTTCCGACCGAGTTTCTCCAAATTTTCAGTCGATTTTTCTCAGCAATGGCATCCAAAACTCGTGCTACTTCTCGAGCGGCTCCACCTTCGGTGACTGGCGCAAGCAGTGGTGGCGGCGGCCAAGGCAGCGACGCGCCAGCCCACATTTCGCCTATCGAGGGTAAGAATCTTTCCATCGAGACTTTTTAGAACATTTGTAGAGTGATTTGGCTTAATTTTAACTGATCAATCAACTCCTTTACCGACGAGATCGCCGTACTCCTGCCGTAAGGCTTGGAGAAGAAGAAAAGTCTCTGACTGCCTTCTTACGCGAAGTTATCGCGTCATTCTCGCGTTTAAAGCGCGAGGCTATTTTAAGTAGCAGTCGCGCTGAAAACGCGAGGCTATTTCAAGTAGCAGTCGCGCTGAAAACGCGAGGCTATTTTAAGTAGCAGTCGCGCTGAAAACGCGAGGTTATTTCAAGTAGCGGTCGCGCTGAAAACGCGAGGCTCTTTTGAGTAGCGGTCGCGCTGAAAACGCGAGGCTCTTTTGAGTAGCAGTCTGAGTAGCAGTCGCGCTGAAAACGCGAGGCTCTTTTGAGTTGCAGTCTCGCTGAAAACGCGAGGCTATTTTAAGTAGCAGTCGCGCTGAAAACGCGAGGCTATTTCAAGTAGCAGTCGCGCTGAAAACGCGAGGCTATTTCAAGTAGCAGTCGCGCTGAAAACGCGAGGCTATTTTAAGTTCTGCGCGGTCTAATTTTTAGCTTCGCGCGGCGCTATTCTTAGCTTCGCGCGTTCTAATTTTTAGCTTCGCGCGTCCATACTTAGAGAATTTTTTCTGTCTTATAGAAACTTCTCTCACTCTGCTTTCTTTTTGCAGTAGGGTATTCGATGGAATCTCTTCCCCACAAGAACTACTTCGGCTTTGCTGGGGGTTCTGATCCCTCCGGCCAATTCCGTTTCACTACCATCCTGCCCTCATACAGACCAGACCCGAAGGAACGCAAGGAGAAGCTGATCAAGTACCACCCTACTACTGCGCGATAAATCATAACTGACGCAGCTTTTGAAGATGTGAACAGAAAGGCGATGGAGAAACCCGTCTTCCTCTTTGGAGACCAGATGGACCATTCAGATAAGATCCTTTCTGAAGAGGAGCATGTTTGGTTATATAACTCAGGCGAAATGCTGATGTTTCTGCCTAGAATGGATCGTAGCTATCCTCTGGTCTATCTTCAGAGGCTAGCGATGCCTCGAGAATTAAAGTGGGGACTGACTCAGGAGCAAGATGGCGTCCCAACAGGCAAATTTGGTGCAAAAGGGGTTTATCAAGATGGTTCCCCAAGATGCATTACTGGCTTGCTTCCAGGCCGATTTGGCAAGGAGCTTCCAGTGGGAGAAGTCACATCTCGTGCCCGAACTTTCTTAAGTGAGTTCTTGGCGAAGGATGGTCAGTACCCGGCTAGCGACTTCAGAATGCCTGGCTGGGTTCATTCTTCTAACAATATGTGGTGGGCACGCCTTGTTCAGTACATGCTGGATTCCCACGAGCCCATTTTAAAGGATATTGGCTTGTATAAAGCCATCAGAAATGTCCAATTCGGGTTTCCCCAGAGTGCTTATCACTTTTACTGCCTCTTGGCGATGTATAACCCTTAAACCTGTACTTTCTTTACACCAGTGGATGAGCTAGGGTTCGCTCTCCAAGAGATGTTTGAGGTTTCTGGGCTCTCGATGGGCGAAGTCCCTTACGAGGAGTATATCCCCACCACCGATGAGTTGAACATGCTATTGGCGAGGGACGAGCGCATCCATGCCACATACTGGGAGATGATGTGCCATTATCATATTTGCGCTGACCTGACAGGCGCACGTAATCATGGTATTGGCCACAAGAAGTGGGCCGAATACCTCTTTGCAAACCTAAATTCTAAGGATAGCTCGGCCACTACCCATGGTCATCCACCCATCTATGGCTCAGAGATTGATCACCGTATTGCTAAGGGCCGCCATCTATTATATTATACCACTGAATCCAATGAGAATGGATACGGTCCTGATACTTCATTTAAGAGCTATCACTATCAAGCCCAGTTTCCGATCTCCAACAGAGGTCTCATTGCCGGGTTTCTGATACTGTGGCTCAAAAGATGCGTCGTGCCGTCATTGCCCAAGGAAGCGATTGCAGTGACCGTGGTATATCCAGCGGTTCTTCTTGCATACGGCCGACCCCTTGGACTCCTTCCCGCTATGGTATGCAATTTGCAGTATGGACTGAGGATATTCTGTCATGATTTCCTCCCTACTATTAAGGTCAAGGGGAAAGGAAAGGGCAAGTTGAAAGAGACTGCCCAACCGAAAACTCCAAACCCTAGGGTGGAGATGCCCTACACCTATTTGATGGCATGGCTTGTCTTGCACTGTCCCTCCTTAATGAGTGCACCAGAGCGTCGTTCGGGCGAAAAGTGCTTCCTTGTAGAACTGTATGAACGTTCTTCATGGAGGCAGAATTATATGTCCCAGATTCGGAAGACTCTTCGTAGCTTTCAGAATTACTAGATCTTCCGGTGTTTTCCTGACTTTCCCGGCGGAGGATATGGGACGAGACTAAAGGATGCCATGGGAGCTGATAAGTTCACTACTTTATCTGCAGGAGCGTTCTGGTGGCTTCTCAACATCCGTCCCGGACACTTGGTGTATCGTCAAGATCTCTAGTATCAGATTGAGCCATATACTCCGAGTCGCTTTGCTTGCCAGTTTGGATATTCTCAACTTTATGTGGATAATCCAAATAAAGATCGCTTACGAGGGGAATTTATACGAAGGTGCTTGTGGCTGGTTCCATTTTGCAGCGGGCGGGACCGAAGCTGAATTCTCCTTGCCCCAGAAGGTGTCAGAATTGGCCATGACCCTCAGCTCCTGCAATTGGTTCAACATTGCGAATGCTGACGTGCCTGGCTTCTCTCTCAATCGCAGTTGTTGCAAAGAGATTGAAGCCCTCTATATTAGCCGTCAGGGTGCTTCTAGGGTAAGGATAAAAGGAATGGAAGAATTCCTTGGCGCTGCGGCTGAGCCTTCGGACATCAGCGAATCAGACGATGATGCCGGTGATGATGATGATGATGATGCTGGTGCTGGTGGAGCTCCTCAGCCTATTGTCAGTCGTTCCCTGAGTCCAACTCTCAAACGCCGCGGCACTTTAAAGAAAAGGCCGGGTAAGAAGCAAAAACTGACACAAGAAATCTTGATAGCCCCCCAAGAAGTGGCTATCAAACTTGCTTCCGACTTGTTGGCTTCAGCTGTACCCCCAGCATTGGAAAGGGAGGATGAACCTGCCAAATCTTCAAGTGTTGCTGAGATTTCAGCTCCTTCGGCCGTAGAGCCTGTGGCAGAACCTGGGGCGCAACTAACGAGTAGCGAGACGGGTACACTGCTGGAAACAACAATGGCTCCCCCTTCAAGTCCGACAACTGGACTTGTATCGCCTGGTATGGCCTTTAGCGTTTTATCTTTTGCCCGTTATTATTTTGACGTAACACTGCTTTTCTGGTCTTCTGAAATGTAGGTGATCAACTTCTTTCGCCAATACACTCGACTACCCAAGTAGAGTCTGACGATAGAATGGACCATTCTGGCTCCGTTGGTGGTGTGGGTAGCTCTGCTGGTGAGTTTGTGGCTGACTATTCCACACCGGCTCCTGCATCTGTTTCCTCCTTAATTCCCCCAATTGACGAACTGGGGAGCGATGAGAGAACAGAAGTCATTGTCGCAGCTGCTGCTAATGAGGCTACACCTTCTCCTAGCATGCCATCTCCAACACCCGTTTGCTCTTCTGAGACATTTCCCACGGTCGTTGGCGTGCCTTTTCAGTCAGCGATTTTAACGTCGTCTGTTGTCGTGGCTGCTGGGATACCTGCAACTCTTCCGACTCCAAGCCTTCCAGCAGGGGAGGAGAATAATTTGAAATTCTCATTCGAAGATGCTTCTCCTACCGGAGGAACTTCAAGCGAAGTGGTCCCATCTTCTCTTCCTGTTGGTGGAGGTACCCAAGTGATCTGTACCGACGGTACTTTGTCTGGGGTCTCCAGTTCTTCCAGATCTGCACTGGCTCTACTGGTCCCTCAGATCATGAATTTAATGCAGGGACGGGCTTCTTCTTCTACAATCCCAGCCACTACTGCTCCCTTGCTCACGACACCTCTTTTGGCATTGCCTACTTTGCCTACCGACACTGCAAATCCTCTTGAAAGACTTTTCAGCTTTACTGTCGAGGATTTTATGCATTTGTTAAGAAGATGTGTCGAGATGGTTCTTACTGGCCATGATTTCTTCAACTTCGCACGTCCACTGTTACTCCGCTATTTAGGAAATATCGAAGAATTCAGTGGGCAAGATCGAGCAGCTCCATACCGGGCCCGCCTTGCAGCTTTAGAAGAGCAGGTGACCACGCTATACACACTCCGTCAGGCGGATGTGGAGGCGATCACTGAGATAGAGCTGGCGCGGCTTCGAGCAGAATCCTTATCTCGAAGAAATATTTTAAGGCAGCAGGAGGAGAGATGGTCTCAGGAGCTGACAGAGCTCCAGGCCAGTCGGGAATCCGTTATTGGCGACCTGCAAAGGGTAAACTTCGGAATTGAGGAAAATCAGGCGGCCATCTCTAAAGCCCAGGAGACGATTGCGAGAGCTCGGGCCACCTTGATAGAAAATGAACTCCGATTAGGAGAATCTGTCAAGAAGCGGGAGATGTTGCTTGTCCAGCAGGAGCAGATTCAGCAGGAAGAGATGGCCAAGAATCGTGCCATAGAAGAATCTCGTCAGCAACAACTTTCAATAAGTGATGATGAGTTGCGTAGGCAAGCTCAGCAAACCGTGGAGGCTTCTCATCGTAGAAATTTGGACGAGACAATAAACCAATTGAGACTTCTGGGAGGCCAATAGTTTCATCTCTCTTTACACTTTTATCTTCCTTGTAATAAGAACTTTGTAAACAGGAGAGAGATAACTTTACTATGTTTCTTTAAAATTCTTTTTGTATCTTTCACCTTAATAAAGATGATTCTTTTGACTCTTTTATTTGCCGGCTTCAAAACAGATTTGCTTGCCCAACAAATAACCTGTCGTCAAAATGATTTATCTCGGTACCGTTTTATGCTCAATTTCTTGAACCGAAATAACAATTAACGTTTAATATGGGATTTTTAGCAAACCCCCAGCTCTTAACGGATTTGATTAGCCTTTACCAACTACCGTTTGAGTTGGGCTAGCCATGTTATTCCCCTCAACATGGTGAGTTGTCGAGGACCACGTTTGGATTTAAATACCGAACTTTTCCTCTTCCCTTTACTTTATCGGTATTGGGCGATTCATACTTTTACCCCAGTATGATGGGTTGGCGAGGAATTTAATATCCTCTTCCCATTGCTATAGAAGATTTGGGCAATTCATACTTTTACCCCAGCATGATGGGTTGGCGAGAAACTATCATACTTTTTAGGTCAGAGACGCTTAATTACACATGCCTAAAAGAAGACTGGGGGCTTGTTCAAACTTGAGAACTAAGCGCACCAGGTTTGGGTCAGAGGCGCTCAATGTGCATGCCCAAGAAAAGACTGATGGTGGTTCAAACTTGAGAACCAAACTGGAGGCGGTTCAAAGCTCTCTCGCGTAACTCGAACTGGGTACTCCAAACACACCAGGTTTAGGTCAGATGCGCACAATGCGCATGTCTAAGAAAAGACTGTGGTGGTTCAAACTTGAGAACCAGACGCACCAGGTTTAGGTCAGAGGCGCACAATGCGCATGCCTAAGAAAAGACTGATGGTGGTTCAAACTTGAGAACCAGACGCACCAGGTTTAGGTCAGAGGCGCACAATGCGCATGCCTAAGAAAAGACTGATGGTGGTTCAAACTTGAGAACCAGACGCACCGGGTTTAGGTCAGAGACGCACAATGCGCATGCCTAAGAAAACACTGATGGTGGTTCAAACTTGAGAACCAGACGCACCGGGTTTAGGTCAGAGGCGCACAATGCGCATGCCTAAGAAAAGACTGATGGTGGTTCAAACTTGAGAACCAGACGCACCAGGTTTAGGTCAGAGGCGCACAATGCGCATGCCTAAGAAAAGACTGATGGTGGTTCAAACTTGAGAACCAGACGCACCAGGTTTAGGTCAGAGGCGCACAATGCGCATGCCTAAGAAAAGACTGATGGTGGTTCAAACTTGAGAACCAGACGCACCAGGTTTAGGTCAGAGGCGCACAATGCGCATGCCTAAGAAAAGACTGATGGTGGTTCAAACTTGAGAACCAGACGCACCAGGTTTAGGTCAGAGGCGCACAATGCGCATGCCTAAGAAAAGACTGATGGTGGTTCAAACTTGAGAACCAGACGCACCAGGTTTAGGGGTTAAAATCACCAGAATAGAAGAAGTCCAAGTGCTCATCTGTGTAACTTGGATAAATTGGAGGCTTATACTTCCAGAGATATTAAGCATAGTATTTCTTCAGAAATTTGCCATTGATCGGCATCATCATCCTATTGCCGTCTTGATTCATTAAGCGATAAGCTCCACTGGAGTAGACTGTCTCCACAATGAACGGTCCTTCCCACTTGGGTTCAAACTTACCCTTAGTCTTGTGGGTTAGCACCATTGGCCTTTTAACAGCCAGAACCAAGTCTCCTTGTTTAAAGGTCCTCGGTTTAACGTTCTTATTGAACGTTTGAGATTTCGGGCTTGATACAACTCAATTTGTTGTTGAGCCCTGAGACGTTTTTCATCTAACGCCTCTAGTTCTTGCAACCTTTGCTGATGGCGCTCTTCTGTCGTCATCTTTGTGGCGAAAGCCACTCTTAATGATGGTATCTGGATTTCAAGAGGCAGAACAGCCTCACTTCCATAAACCAAAGAGAACGGGGTAGTTTTGGTCGGGGTGCGAACGGTGGTGCGATAGGCCCACAAACATTCTCCCAACTTTTCATCACAATCTCGTTTATTGGAGGAGACGAACTTTCGAAGGAGTTTGATGATCGTCTTGTTGAAAGCTTCGGCCAACCCATTAGCCGCAGGGTTATATGGTGTAGAAGCGATATCTTTGATTCTGAATTTATTGCAGAATTTGGAGAATCCCTGACTGATGAATTGCGGACCATTATCATGAATAATCCGTCGGGGGACGCCAAATCGGTAAACGACATGATGCTTGACGAACTTGATCACATCTGTCGTCTTCACCTCTTTCATGGGCACGGCTTCGGCCCATTTTGAAAAATAATCGGTTATTGCAAGAATAAACCGATGTCCTCTGGATGACGGGGGAGTTATTGGCCCCACAATGTCCATTCCCCAGGCTTCAAATGGCCAGCTTGCGATGGTATTGTGCAAGTATTCTTGGGGTTGATGAATAAAATTGGCATGTATTTGGCATGCATGACATCGTTTCGCGTATGCCATTGCTTCCGTAACCATGCTCGGCCAGTAGTACCCCAGCCTTTTTATACGGTCTCCAAGTTTGGGACCGGGCTGATGAGCTCCACATATTCCATCATGTGTTTCTTTCAGCACTTGTTCCGCTTCTGCTTTCGATATGCAGCGTAGCAATAGACCATCTCTTGACTTTCTATACAAAGTCTGAAGTTTATGGTCATAATAAAATCTTTGGGCCTTTCTCTTTACTGAGATGGCTTCCTTAGGATCTTCTGGTAATATCCCATGCAAAGCATAATCCACAAACGGAAATCGCCAATCACGGGGCTCTAAGTTTAAGCCAATCTGGCATACCTCTTCGGTTTGAGATACCACATCTGGGTGGAGGAGTTCTCTGCTACCAATGGTGATGCTTTTAGCTTCACCTGGCGGGATTGCCAGCATTGCGGCTAATGCGACAAGAGCATCTGCATAAATGTTCTCGTTTCGAGATACATGATATATGTAGAATTGTTCAAAATATCCTGCTAGCTCAATAGCTAGCTGATGATAGGGGATGAGGGCTTCATGTCTGACTTCATACTCACCTGTCATCTGATTGACAATGAGCTTAGAATCTCCATATGCCTCTAGATGGTTCACCCCCAGTTGCAGGGCTATTTTTAAGCCGATAATGAGCGCATTGTACTCTGCTACATTATTAGTGCACGGTTCTGTTAATGAGTAACCGTTAGGCAATATATGTTTATGTGGAGATATTAGCACAACCCCCACTCCAGCAGCAGATCGTCTCGCGGCACCATCAAAGAACATTTGCCAAGGCTGTTCTTTGGTAACTGTGTTGACTTCTGATGTCAGCTTTAATTTGGACCAAATTGGACGGTCTGCAAGGAAATCAGCGATTGCCTGTCCCTTCATGGCCTTTTGAGGGACAAAATGTATGTCATAGGGCGACAGTAAGAGCGCCCATTTCGCCAATCGGCCATTCAAGGATCCTGGTTTTATCATCAGAATCTTCAGGGGATTAACCCGTGATATGACATGAATTGTTTGCCCCGAAAGGTAGTGTCGCATTTTCTGAACAGCAAACACTAGGGCTAAACATTCTTTTTCAATCGGGGTATACCGCTGTTCTGTCCCAATCATTGTTATACTTAAATAGTAGAGGGCATGCTCATAGCCGTGCTCATTATATTGAGCAAGTAATGCTCCTAAAGCATTATCCATGGCCCTTACATATATAAGGAAGGGTTGCCCAGGGGCCGGTGCCATTAGTACAGGAGGTTTAGTAAGGTACTCCTTGAGGTCATCAAATGCTTGCTGACATGCCTCATCCCATATGAAAGACACTCCCTTTTTCATAAGTTTGGAGAATGGTTGGCATCGTCCAGATAAGTTGGATATGAAGCGCCGAATATAAGCGAGCTTTCCTTGTAATCCCCTTAGTTCCTTAAGGTTGCGGGGAGGCGGCATTTCGCTAATCGCTTTTACCTTTTCAGGATCGAGGAAAATTCCTTTTGAAGTTATTACGAACCCTAGAAACTTCCCGCTGGATACCCCCATGAATGACTTAGTGGGATTCATCTTCAAATGATGTTTCCTCATAAGATCGAAGACCACTCTTAAATCGTGAAGATGATCTTCTTTGTCTTTGCTTTTAACTGCTAAGTCATCCACATAGCACTCTACTGTTCTGCGTAGGTGTTCTTTAAATATGGCGCTCATTGCGCGTTGGTAAGTGACACCTGCATTCTTTAATCCGAATGGCATCACCGTATAGCAGTATACCCCCTGTGGCGTTCTGAAAGCTGTATGCTTTTCATCATCCGGGTGCATCTTGATTTGGTTATAACCTGAGAAGCCATCCATAAAGGACATCCTCTCATAACCGCAAGTATTATCGATCATTACGTCGGTGATGGGGAGCGGAAATTCATCCTTGGGACATGCAGCGTTCAGATCTCGAAAGTCAATGCATATCCGGATTTTGCCATTCTTTTTGCGAACTGACACTATGTTTGCCACCCAGTCAGGATGTTGTTCTTCACGGATGAATCCGGATTGTATAAGCTTATTGACCTCAGCAACTATTGCCTCCATCAATTCCGGTCGAAAACGCCTCTGTTGCTGTTTAACAGGTTTGACATCTTCTTTTATATTTAACCGGTGCGTGGCAATTTGAGGGTCAAGCCCAGGCATATCTTCATAACTCCATGCGAACACATCTATATACTCTTTGATAAGAGATATAAGTTCCTCCTTTTCTAAAGGAGTTAGTGTGTCGCTTATGAAAATGGGTTTTAGATTTTCTTCCGTTCCCATATTAACCTGTATTAATTTGTCTTCTGTGGGCGGGTCATGCTGTTCAAAGCGGACATCCCAGAGAGTGTCCATATGCTTAGCCCAAACATCATCTTGAACGTCAATTGGTTCCTCGTCGCTTTCTGGCGCGGATGAAACCATATTGGCTGTCAAAGATTGAAACCAAGCACCGGTACTTATATCCGAATCATGATCTGGTGAAGATGTTTCTTCTTTGGCTGAAGAACTCTCTTCATCTTTTAATGGTGAAGGAGGTGGGGTAGATATATAACCCAACCCCCTGCGGGTCTTCTGATAATAATCAGGACTCTTTCCTCTCGGTCTAAACGAGGGTATGAGATTCCGCCGCCCTTTTCCGAAGTTTAATCCCGGTTTCTGGTTAAAATTATATCCCATTTTCTCCATCATCTGTCGGGACCTTTGCTCATATAAGTGAAATTGAGGTGATGTTTGTTCATCACTTTCACTACTTTGCCTCTGTCGAGGCGACGTGGCCACTTTGCCGAACATGATCGGCCTTTGGGACTTCTGTCGGGGAGGCACTTCAAATAAGTGCCCTTGATCCTCGGTTATTTTTAATTGAGAGAGGAGGGAAGACTTGAGGGGCAAATGATATGCCGCCAGAACTTCAAGTTCGGTCAGGCCATCCGCTTCGGTGGAGGTACAAGAGGGCTCAGACTCAGTAGCTACAGCATGCTCGTAGACTAACTTTATACTTTCATTAATAACCCATTCACTTTCTATTACATCCACTATATTATCAAGACCTAAGTTAAGATCTAGGTGAGGGTTGATTTCGTAATCACCCCCATCATCTTCTCCAAGGAGCTCGTACTCAGTGTCGGCTTCATTGCCACTGTCGTCGGGCTTTGGAGACTTGCTAAGACCGTCATTGGAGACTTCATGTGCTGGCTTGTAGAGTGCAGCATCTGTGAAGTAATTTTCCAACCCTTTGAATGGCTGCTTGTCAGCAATTAGTGTCCGGACCTCTCCTCCTCATCGCAATATTTCATGCACTAGTGAAGAGTCGACGGAACTATCATATGAGAGTGAATCCAAGGTCGCCCCAATAAAATATTGTAGGAGGTATCAGTATCAATTACGTAGCATGTGACCTCCGTTTTCAAGTCTCCAATTTGACATCGCAATCGGATCTTACCAAGAGGATGGCTATTATTAGCGTTGAATCCATAGATGGTAGTGTGTGTAGGTGTCAAGCGATGAAGGAAAATCCCCAACAGCTGCATCAATCTACTAGGCACGACGCTGAGTGCAGAACCTGGATCAATCTGAATTCGGTCCACTTTTGTGGACCCGACATATCCAGTGAAATATAAAGGCCTATTATGCTTTATATTCCTCACCTGCATGTCTTCTGGAGAGAAGATAATTTGTGGGACCTGCCTCCTCACTTGATGACAGTGGGGGCAAGAGTCCCGCTCTTCGATGGCCGGCTCGACAATCTGAGCTAGGAACGACTCAGAGTCTGCCAAGGCCTCTCTTAGAGCTTCACGTGTTGATTTTGATAATCTCAACAATTCGTAAAGCGTCACTCGCGCTGGGATATTAGCCAACTGCGCGATTATGTCAAATTCGAAGGGAGTTTCTTTGGCTCCTTCATCTCTGGTAGAATTCTTCTGGAAACGAAGTCTTTTCTGCTTCGCAGGCTTTGCGAGTTCTGCATAGATATCTTTTGGATCCACTCTGGTGTAGTCCTTAAGATATGTCTTTCCAGATCGAGTACCAGAAGGGCCTACCCCATCTTGATGGGTGGCCATAGTTTCGGGTTCTTCTTCAGAATCTATGAAGACCCCCGAAGCTATATATTCTCCTTTTATATCTGCAGAAATGGCATTGACAGCCCGCTTCTTCTCTGGACCTCTTGAAGTAGTCCATTGTTCATCTTCCAGCAAACCAGGGTGAACCCACATAATTTCCCCTCTTTGGGTTGTTATGGGGACAAGTCCTTCTTGGGCTTTGTTGTAAGGATCAAGATTCTTTGTAACTGCCTCACCCTTTGGGATTGGGGTCACTCCTGCGGGGAACTCGTGGGTTCCAACCACTATGGTTGCCATATTGGCAGTGACTTTCTTCTGCTCTTCCTTAAGCGTCAAAACTCCAGCCTCTATTAGTGCTTGGATTCTGTTCTTAAGGGGAAAACAATCCCTGGTAGGGTGCCCAACATTCCGGTGATAAAGACAGTAATTTGGGTCTTTAGTCTTACCCGCATCTTCTGGCTTCTTATTCTCTGGAAGTTTTAGCATTCCCTTCTTTTGGAGCAGGTGAAAGAGGACTGGTGTCTGTTCAGCTTTGAAAGTGTAATTTCTTTCTTGCTGCGGTCTAATTTGCCTTGACCCTCGTTGACCTTGAGATTTCGGCTCTGGCAGAGGACTGGTTTTCTGAGGAGCAGTTTCTGATGACATTACTGCTTTCCCTTTATTCTTGTTACTGTTGTTTTGGGTATATGATTTACTACCCCCAGCACTTCTTGGCCCGCGGGACTCTTCAACTCGGCGAATCAAGTCTTCAGCTTGCTCTCCTTGTTTGAGCAGGTCCCTCCACGTCTTAGACTCTACGGCCCCCATTTTGAGGAGCACATTGGTCTTAAGGTTGTGTCGACATGTCTCGACTAGAGTTTCCTGGATCATTCCGTGTTTACAATGTACGGACTTCTCCCGGAACCCTTCTATGAAATCTTTAACCGTTTCTTGTTCTTCTTGCCTAGTTGCAAGAAGGGAATGAACCGTAATCTCGGTGTCATCCTCGAAGAAACGTGAGAGAAATAATTTCTCAACATCTAACCAGGTATTAATAGTACCTGGGGGCAACTGCATGAACCAAGTAAAGGCAGGCCCTCGCAAAGTACTTGCAAATACTTTGGTCATGATGGGATCATTACCCATTAAGTGTCCTGCTTGGGACAAGAAATAATAGATGTGCTGACTAGGCGATCCTTTCCCGTCATAGGGCTCCAACTTGAGCGGCTTATACCTTGGAGGATAGGGTACCACATCCCATTCTGCTGGATATGGTCTAGAGACTCCTGACTCCTTCAACTCTTTTTTACGCATCAAGGCTTCGAGTTGATTCTGTAACTTTTCAAGCTTTTCTTCATGCGGATCATGGAAAGAAAATCTATCTTCTTCCTCATGCATCGAGTGGGCTTTCTCCTCCTGTTCTTCTTCATTTGGAGTCTTCTTGCCCTGTTTAGCATTATCTTCAACAACTTTTAAAAGTAGCATCTTAAGGTCTTCAATCGTTTTCTGTTGCTCTCGAATCATTCTTTCTTGAGCTTCAAATCTCTGATTGATATCACCAGATTTATCTGCCATGTGCGACGCTGACTTCTGCAGTCGAGATGATGTAGAGGATGGAGGCGAGGCTATAGCGGAATTATCGCTGTCCTCGTCGTAAGAAACCCCTGCGAGCTTTTTATAATTTCGGGGCGGGACGGCTCCTGATCTTAGTCGAGTAACATGATGAAGTTCATCATCGCTCAATTCTGAATCATCATCCGTCTCTGCAATTTTCTTCCATTTTCCTACCATGTTGGAAGTTACAGCTCTCCCTTGTTTCAGGGGAGTGGTTCTTGTCTTCTTAGCAGGATTCTGGTTTGACTCATTTAATCGGTTGAACACAGATATCCTGTTCTTGCTGCAGCCACAGTTATCCATCACGGCTGATACTGTCGTCATGAGTTGCTGGCAATGGCAACTATGTTCAACTTGAAGTTGGTCTATGCCTCTCTTCTTATGAAGATGCTCCCTGAGGTCAGTGCCTCTAGACATGAAATCAAGAGGTCCATTCAACTCTTGAGAGTGTTTAGGAATCCACTGAAGCTTCTTTGATTGGTCAACCCTGGCTCTGGGGTCGGACTGATCCTCGCGTGGCTTAGGAATAGCCTCGCGTTTCACATTGCGGACCTGAAGAATAGTTCCGCGCTTATCCACACTAGCCTCGCGTTTCTCGTTGGCTTGGTGTGTCCTTGGAAGTTTAGCTTCTGGAATAATAGCCCCGCGTGAAAGGAAGTTCTTGCACGCTGGCTTATCTTCGCGATTGACGCAGATCATAGCTTCGCGCTTAGCGCGGTTTTTACGACTGACAACTATCTGCCAATCATTTTTTCGTTCCTTGTGGGTGTCAGAAGTCTTGCGTTTATTGCAAGTATCACTGGCTTCGCGTCTCTCGCTAGGCACAGTAATAGCCCCGCGTAGAGAATCACACGCTGGCTTTGAATAATTTTTATACTCGCGTAACTCGCGAGTGTTGGGTATTCTGCGACTAGCGCAACCCTTACTGGCTTTGCGTCTCTCGCTAGGCACAGTAATAGTCTCGCGTGGAGAATCACACGCTGGCTTTGAATAATTTTTATACTCGCGTAACTCGCGAGTGTTGGGTATTCTGCGACTAGCGCAACCCTTACTGGCTTCGCGTCTCTCGCTAGGCACAGTAATAGCCTCGCGTGGAGAATCACACGCTGGCTTGGAATAATTTTTATACTCGCGTAACTCGCGAGTGTCAGGAATTTTGCGTAACTCGCCAGTATTACCAGCCTCGCGTGGAAAATCACACGCTGATTTTTCCTTGCTTTTAAGGCAAGTTGTATCTTCGCGTTTAACGCGGTAGAGATTGGTCTCGCGGGTAGTGCGAGCCAATTTGCGAGGGACCATAGCCTCGCGTCCTCTAGAGTTAGCTCCGCATCTAAGGCGGGCTTTGAGGGCTCTACGCCTCGCTCTCCGGTTCCTGTTCCGGAGTTGGGTCCTGGTCAGTCCAGTTCCCACGTCTTCTTCGGCAATCGGAAGCTCTCCCTCGGCTAGGATTTCTTGTGTGGACTCCGGCGCTATAACCGTAGTCTCCAAGGATCCCCGTCTCTCGGTGGATACCTTTCTACCCGTCACTCGGGCATTGGAGTACATACGGCGATAGTGCCGTGTCTCATCCGAGTCACCTGATCCGGAGGAGAGGAACTCCTCGTACTTCTGCTGGTCGATTTCAACGACCAGCGTGTCTACTTCGGATCCGATCAAGTCAACGTCCGATTGCGCCACAATCTCTTCATCAGTGAAAGAGACGGCTCCCACTGTGGTCGCCAGTTTGTTCGTCGCAAAAGTTCCTTCGCTTCCTCCCATTGAATTAACTTAAATTACAATGAAAGTGAACAAGATATAAAAAAGAACAAACGAGAGGATTTTATAGTTCAATCTCTCTCTTTTACAATATTTGTGGGATCTGTGGCGATGGGATCTGTCAAGCAGTTCCTTTGGACGATCGGTACGTTGAAATCTTCTCTTTTAAAGATATCAGCCGAATATAGACGATCTTCTCTGGCTTTGATTTGTTCAAGGCTCTCTCGCGTAACTCAAACTCCTCAAGAACTCCAGAAAGAAGATGGTAGTTTTCTCTGATCTTCACGAACTCAAGGCTCTGTGCGTAACTTGAATTCTCCAAGATTTCAGAATATGATCAGCAAAGGCTTCAAGGCTCTCTCGCGTACTTGAATTGCCAAATGATCGATAGGAGGCTTCCGATGCCCAAAAAAAAAGAAGAAGAACCCCCTTAGGGTTTCACCAAGAAGGTATTTATAGCCCCAGGTTAATGCAAGAGTTTCTATCTAAATAGAACTCGCATTCATCAAGGATTCCAATCAAATATCTTAGTTTTGATGGAATTCTGATTAGACTTGATTCAGGTATTTGGATAAGCCCAGAATCATAATCTCAATCAATTTGAGATTCTGGTTATCTGCTTACGCGGAGCTTTAATCGCATTAAAACACGGCGCTAAATAACCAAAACGCGGAGCTAACGCGGAGCTATTGATCATCTCCGCGTTTTACTCAAACGCGAGGCTAATGCAAGCCAGACTGCGGAATCAACGCGGAGCTATTAAACATCTCCGTGTTTTATTCAAACGCAGGGTTAATATAACCAAACGCGGGGCTATTGAATTAGCTCCGCGTTCTGTTGTGGAAAATCCTTTTAACTTAGAAATTTTCACTGCCAACAGATTCCACCTTCATCGTCTCCGCTGTCTCTACACCACAGCCGCTGCCGCCCCCACCTCCGCCACCGACGAGTCCCTCCGCCACTCCCTCCTCCTCGATCGCCTCCGCTCCCGCCACCTCAAGGACTCATCCTCTTCTGCCCCCAAAATCAAATTCAAGCCTAAACCAACACCAATGCCAACAACAACAACCACTCCGCCGCTTCCTTCGCCAAAATCGAGCAAGAGGGGCGGGGAGCTGGCGGAAAATGTACCTAACAGATTGTTATGATCCAAGCCCAATGTACCATGTACAACAAACTAGGAACTCTTCAGTGAAAGACATCAATTTCTTCTTCCATCAGGCTACAACATCCGATAGAACCAACGGAGACTATTTGTATCACCGCTACAACTCTGCAAAGGTCATCAACTTCCCAAAACAAACAGGTATTACAGGAGTAAGATTACATAACCGACTCAGAACTAGAGCATACATTCTGCAAAACAAACTTCCATTGCCGATTTTTGGATGTTCAACTGAATTTCGGTTGCAAATCATGGAAGGGTCTGTGTGTGTTGGCCTTCAAGCATTCGTCCGTTTGTTCATGTCCCATCGTGGAACCAAAGAGTATCACCACCGCAAAAAATTCCATGTTCTCGCCATCGGAGTTGCCTTATTCTATAGTATTAAAGGAAACGAAACGACAAATTCATCACCATTCACTTGGCCATGTACTAGACCATCATTCTTGCGGCACATAGTGTTGTAACCTCATGCATCGTGCTATGGCTTTGGAGCATTTCTGCTACATAATTTTTGTTACTTATATTTTGACTTATTTCAGTAAGTAACCTTGTTGGCAGTGAAAATTTCTAAGTTAAAAGGATTTTCCACAACAGACCGCGGAGCTAACTCAGTAGCTCCGCGTTTGGCTACTTTTGTCTCGCGTTTGAGTAAAACGCGGAGATGTTTAATAGCTCCGCGTTCTGGTTTCTTAGCTCCGCATTTTGATGAGATTATCTCCGCGTGAGCAGATAACCAGAATCCTAAATTGATTGAGATTATAATTTGGGCTTATCCAAATATCTAAATTGAGTCCAATCATAATCCTAAATTGATTGTGATTGAGATTTTATCTTATCCAATACTCAAATTAAATCCAATCAGAATTCTAAATCAAGAGATTTAAATCAATATTAAATATTGGATTAGAATCCTTGATGAATACAAAAATCTTTATTCCTATTCCTATGGAAAGCTGTATTCCTATTCCTATGGAACTCTTTATTCCTATTCCTACGGAAACTCTCATAACCACTAAAGTCTATAAATACCCTCTTTGAGGAGACTTTAGGAGAATCAATATATACAAGATCAATCAATCAAGAAGATAGAGGATCAATCAAGAATAGATCAATCAATTCATGATCATCTATCTTCAATCTCTTTGATCCTTCGGCAATTCAAGTACGCGAGAGAGCCTTGAAGCCTTTAGTGATCATCTTCTTTTCGGCAATTGAGATATTTTTCTGAAATCTTGGAGAATTCAAGTTACGCACAGAGCCTTGAGTTCGTGAAGATCAGAGAAAATCGCCATCTTCTTTATGGAGTTCTTGATAAGTTCGAGTTACGCGAGAGAGCCTTGAACAAATCAAAACCAGAGAAGATCATTTACAATCGGCCGATATCTTTAAAAGGGAAGATTTCAACGTACCGATCGTCCAAAGGAGCTGCTCGACAGATCCCATCGCCACTGATCCCACGAAATATTGTAAAAGAGAGCGATAGATATAAATCCTCTCGTTTGTTTTCTTTTTATCTCTTGTTCACTTCTATTGTAATCTAAGATGTGTTCAATGGAAGGAAGCGAAGAAACTTTTGTGACGAACAAACTGGCGACCACAGTGGGAGCCATCTCTTTCACTGATGAAGAGATTGTGGCGCAATCGGACGTTGATATGATCAGATCCGAAGAAGACACGCTGGTCGTTGAAATCGACCAGCAGAAGTACGAGGAGTTCCTCTCCTCCGGATCGGTGACTTGGATGAGACACAGCACTATCGTCGCATGTACTCCAATGCCCGAGTGACGGGTAGAAAGGTATCCACCGAGAGACGGGGATCCTTGGAGACTGCGGCTATAGAACCGGAGTTCACACAAGAAATCCTAGCCGAGAATGAGCTTCCGACTGCCGAAAAAGACCTAGGGACTGGACTGACTAGGACCCAACTGCGGAACAGGAACCGGAGAGCGAGGCGTAGAGCCCTCAAAGCCCGTCTTGGACACGGAGCTAACTCTAGAGGACGCGAGGCTATGGTCCCTCGCAAACTGGCTCGAGCTACTCGCGAGACCAATCTTTACCGCGTTAAACGCGAAGATGCAACTTGCCTTAAAAGCAAGGAAAAGCCAGCATGTGATTTTCCACGCGAGGCTATTACTGAGCCTAGCGAGAGACGCGAAGCCAGTAAGGGTTGCGCTAGTCGCAAAATATCCAACACTCGCGAGTTACGCGAGTATAAAAATTCTTCAAAGCCAGCGTGTGATTTTCCACGCGAGGCTATTACTGAGCCTAGCGAGAGACGCGAAGCCAGTAAGGGTTGCGCTAGTCGCAGAATACCCAACACTCGCGAGTTACGCGAGTATAAAAATTCTTCAAAGCCAGCGTGTGATTTTCCACGTGAGACTATTACTGAGCCTAGCGAGAGACGCGAAGCCAGTAAGGGTTCGCTAGTCGCAGAATACCCAACACTTGCGAGTTACGCGAGTATAAAAATTCTTCAAAGCCAGCGTGTGATTTTCCATGCGAGGCTATTGCTGAGCCTAGCGAGAGACGCGAAGCCAGCAAGACTTGCCCTAGTCGCAAAATACTTAACACTCGCGAGAAACGCGAGTATAAAAATTCTTCAAAGCCAGCGTGTGATTTTCCACGCGAGGCTAAGCCAAGCGAGAAACGCGAGGCTGCTAGTGCTTGCAATAAACGTAAGATTCCTGACACTCGCGAGAAACGCGAGTATAAAAATTCTTTAAAGCCAGCGTGTGATTCTCCACGCGAGGCTAATACTGAGCCAAGCAATAAAAGTACGGCCGGTAATACTTGCGAGAAACGCTAGATTCTTCGCGAGGAACGCGAGGATGATTGGCAGGTAGTTGTCAGTCGTAAAAACCGCGCTAAGCGCGAAGCTATGATTTGCGTTAGTCGCAAAGATAAGCCAGTGTGCAAGAGTTTTCCTTCACGCGGGGTTATTATTCCAGAAGCTAAATTTCTGAAGACAAGCCAGGCCAGCGAGAAACGCGAGGCTAACATGGCAAGATGCGGAGTCATTCCTCAGCCCTTTTCTACAATATGCGAAGCTACTTCTAAGCTCCGCGTGGATCAACCTAACTGTAGAATCAGGACAGATCCTCGCGTCAGCGGACCGGAACTGGACTTCAGTAATCCCAAGAAGCTCCAGTGGGTTCCTAGACCCTCTCAAAAGATGGATAGGTATCACGACTCCATGGCTAAGGTCACCAATCTCAGAAATTACTTGACAAAAATGAGAAATATGACTCAAACTCAGCCACACTCAACATGTCATTGTGAGCAGCTCATAACAGCCATATCTGCTGTATTGGATAAATGATGTTGTACCAAGAAGAGAGTGTCTGTATTTAATAGAATAACTGAGTCTCGTCAAGATACTCCGATAAGGAGGAAGAATAATCTGAGATATCAAACCACAGAAAAAGAGGTAAAGGCAGTGACCTCAAATATGGTCGGCAAAAGCAAAAAGATTATGGAGAAAGAATATGAGTCGGATGCAGATGATGAACAACCTCGCCATCTTACTCGACTCAAATCAGGTGCTGTTGTTCCTCGGAATTATAAGAAACTTTCAAAAGGTTCTTATGATAATGACAGCGATAATTCAGCTATAGTTTCCCCAAAATCTCGTGCATCTTCCCGACCACGAAAACCAGCATCGCATATGGTGGATAAATCCGATGATATTGACCAGAGAATGGAAGCCCAAGAGCAGATGATTCGAGGTCAGCAGAAGGCCATTGATGACCTCAAACTAATACTTCTAAAAGTGGTCGAAAATACCCGGAAAATAGCCGATGATAAGGCTAAAACTTCTTCGGAACAGCCAGCTAAGGCAAATAAAGAAACTAAAGAAGAAAAGGCTTATTCGATACATGAGGATGATGACAAATACTCTTTCCATGATCCTCATGGAGAAAAGATCGAGAAATTGCAAAGCCAACTTGATGCCTTGATGCACAAGAAGGAACTGAAAGAATCGGGAGTTTCAAGACCATACCCGCCTGAATGGGATTTGGCACCTTATCCCGAAAAATATAAACCCCTCAAATTGGAGTCATATGACGGGAAGGGGTCCCCAAATCAGTATATATATTACTTTTTATCGCAGGCAGGTCATCTAATGGGAAACGATCCCATAATGACCAAAGTATTTGCGAGCACCCTGCGAGAGCCTGCTTTTACATGGTTTATGCAGTTGCCCCCGGGAACCATAAATACTTGGTATGATGTCGAGAAACAGTTCTTGGCACGTTTCTTTGAGGATGATACCGAAATATCGGTTCATTCCCTCCTTGCGACGAAACAAGGGGAACAAGAAACGGTTAAAAGTTTTATTGAACGCTTCAGGGAAAAGTCTGTGTATTGTCGACACGGTATGACCCAGGAAACCCTGGTAGAAACCTGCAAGCATAACTTCAGGATCGGCGTGCTAATTAGAATGGGAGCTGTAGAGTTCAGAACTTGGAAAGATCTGCTGAAGCAGGGAGAGCAGGCAGAAGATATAATTCACCGGATTAAGGAATCTCGTAGCACGAGGAGCTCTACCAATAACATGCCATATCCACAGAATTCTAAAAATAAAGGGAAGGCTGTGATGGCGACAGTTGCAGATCCGAAACCAAGAGCTCAGAATCTGAGAGGTGCAGGTCAGAATAAGCCCCGACAAGATAAAACTTATACATTCAAGACAGGGCAGACAGGTACTTTATTCCATATCCTCCTTAGAAAGGGCTTGCTAAAACTTCCGGAAAATGGAAAACCAGAAGTCGTTGGTAAAACCAACGACCCTAACTATTGCCTGTACCATCGGAATGTCGGGCACCCAACTAAGATTGCTATCCTCTTAAGAATCGAATTCAGGCATTGATAGAAGCCGGGATTCTCACACTTAAGGAGGAACAGAAGAAGGTTTCTGCAAATATGATAACTTTAATTGGAACCAATAAGTTCCCTGTCAGAGCAATCCCTGCCAGAGTGATCCATGTACCAGTAGGGAAGCCAATATCGACACCAAGCACGGGCAACCCGCACTTGCAAGTTAGCCCCTTGGATATGCTCCGAACTACAGCTGCGATCGAATCGTCCTCATTGGCTAGTAGCCGGATTTGGCTGGGGGTGCCGAAAATATTGACGATGATAAACATCGTGCTTCTGCTATCCTCAATAGCCATTGGAATGGCTAATTGGGTGCTATAAATAAAAATTTTTGCCCAATGCTGTTAAAGTAGAGGGAAGAGGAGATCAAGTTCCTCGCCAATCCTATCATACTGGGGGTAAAAGTATGAAATTAATTACCCAATGCTGATTAAAAGCAAATGGGAGAGGAAATCAATTCCTCGACAACTCACCATGCTGAGGGGAATAGCATGGCTAGCCCAACGCAAACGGCGATTGGTAAAGGCTAATCAAATCCATTGATAGCTGGGGGTTTGCTAAAAATCCCGTGGATCTGTCATATTAAGCTTTTACCTCTGACAGTATGATTTGCATTATTCCCATCTCCGTTCAAGTTACGCGTGAGAGCACTTGGACTAGGCATGCGCAATTTGGCGCCTCTGCCGAAATTAGATGGTCCTTACCCGATCATATCGGTATTAATGATCTAAGTTACGCAAAAGAGTCTTAGATTATTTTACCAGAATTATCAACCATCTGTTTGTTGAGCAAGCAAGATTCTTGAAGCCGACAGATAGAGAGGAAAATAATTTGCCTTTATTTATAAAAGAAGGAAAGATTACAAAGAGGGAGTTATAGCTCTCCCAAAAGCTTCTACATATTCATCGACTCATCAATAACCTAACGGCGAGATTTCTCCGCGGGTGTTGAAGTTCAATTCCATGGTTCACATACAAGAGATCTTCTCTGCAAATGTCAACTAGGATCTGTCATCTAAAATGAAGCACAAGTTGAATTTGAAGCGCTGCAAACCCTTACATGATCATCTAACAGAAATGATCCTCAAGAAAACTTAATGGGCTGCCGCAAAGTTCTTGTAACTCCTTCAAAAGGAGCCAGAGCTTAAAAACTGCAATTATATTGTAAAGTATATGCTTCTGGCTTCCTTAGAGTTACTTTCGTTGATGAAGATCGGTGCATAACCTGCTTTTGAAGATATATCAGGGAGAAGCTACATCCCAAGTCATCAGATTAGACCCAGTTCACTGCAAAAGAAGAATCAGGAGTTTTACAAAAATTTGGAAAATCTTCTAAGTATGAAAACGCGGAGCTAAACTCCGCGTACAATTGAAGAAATAGCCTCACGCTTTAAACGCAGAGGATGACGCTATAACTTCGCGTAAAGGAAAGATAGAGTTTCTCTCTGCTGTTTCCTTCTCTTTCATAGCCTCGGGACATGAAGCGACTGCTAATCAAAGATAGCCTCGCAATTCATCGCGACTGCTAATCAAAGATAGCCTCGCAATTCATCGCGATTGCTAATCAAAGATAGCCTCGCAATTCATCGCGACTGCTAATCAAAGATAGCCTCCCAGATTCATCACGACTGCTAGTCAGATAAGCCCCACGTTTCAAGCGCAGGGATGACGCGATAACTTCGCGTAGAGACAGATCAGAGTTCCTCTCTGACTTCTCCTCCTTCAAGCCTTACGGCCGGAGAACGGCAATCTCGCCGGTAAAGCAAACAATTGGCCAGATTAAACCGAGCCAAAACATCTCAGAATGGTTCTTAGAAGACCAAGAGTTAAGCTTTTTACCTTCGGAAGACGCTGCATAGACTGGTTCGCCGTCGCGTCTACTTCCACGGCCGCTGCCATTAACGCCGGCCAACGGGCGTCTAGCCAAACTCCTCTGAAATGACATCCTAATGATGAAAATCTATGGAGAGTTAAGGGGAGATCAATTGAAGATCATTCGTCGACATGAGTCACTCGACTGCCAGAGTTTTGGAGTTTTCAAACTCTCCCAATGATGAAGAAGATGAGCCGAGAGCTCTATTTAAACAGGATTTCCGCCGCTTGATATTCGGCGTAGAAATTTGAGAGTAATTAATGAAACAATTACTCATTTCACTGAAAATGAAGTGAAGCTGATTAGCTCTGCGTAGGCGAGCATAACGCGAAGGAGACTTGGTATTCTAACTCCGCATTTCAGTTTAAGTATCCAAAGTATTTCAAAATTTGTTAAGTTCTAAACCATTTTGAAAACTTTGGAGGGGGTTCTGTTGGCAGTGAAAATTTCTAAGTTAAAAGGATTTTCCACAACAGACCGCGGAGCTAACTCAGTAGCTCCGCTTGGCTACTTTTGCCTCGCGTTTAAGTAAAATGCGGAGATGTTTAATAGCTCCGCGTTCTGGTTTCTTAGCTCCGCGTTTTGATGAGATTATCTCCGCGTGAGCAGATAACCAGAATCCTAAATTGATTGAGATTATAATTTGGGCTTATCCAAATATCTAAATTGAGTTCAATCATAATCCTAAATTGATTGTGATTGAGATTTGATCTTATCCAATACTCAAATTGAATCCAATCAGAATTCTAAATCAAGAGATTTAAATCAATATTAAATATTGGATTAGAATCCTTGATGAATACAAAAATCTTTATTACTATTCCTATGGAAAGCTTTATTCCTATTCCTATGGAACTCTTTATTCTTATTCCTACGGAAACTCTCATAACCACTAAAGTCTATAAATACCCTCTTTGAGGAGACTTTAGGAGAATCAATATATACAAGATCAATCAATCAAGAAGATAGAGGATCAATCAAGAATAGATCAATCAATTCATGATCATCTATCTTCAATCTCTTTGATCCTTCGGCAATTCAAGTACGCGAGAGAGCCTTGAAGCCTTTAGTGATCATCTTCTTTTCGGCAATTGAGATATTTTATGAAATCTTAGAGAATTCAAGTTACGCACAGAGCCTTGAGTTCATGAAAATCAAAGAAAATCGCCATCTTCTTTGTGGAGTTCTTGATAAGTTCGAGTTACGCGAGAGAGCCTTGAACAAATCAAAACCAGAGAAGATCGTCTATAGTCGGCCGATATCTTTAAAAGAGAAGATTTCAACGTACCGATCGTCCAAAGGAACTACTATAGATCCCATCGCCACAGATCCCCCGATTATTTTGTAAAAGAGAGAGATTGAAATATAAAATCCTCTCGTTTGTTCTTTTTATATCTTGTTCACTTCTATTGTAATCTAAGATGTGTTCAATGGAAGGAAGCGAAGAAACTTTTGCGACGAACAAACCTGATTTAGATCTATTTATATGCAGGTTGCAGATTTTGCAAAGCGATGGGATAAAAAAAAAACTTTGCGAAAGTAAGCCAAATTAAGCCAAGGATTTGGACTAGCCTGATCCGGGCTGGCCAGTCCGGACCAGGGCACCCAATCCGGAGCTGCTAGTTCGGATTGGATGCTCTGGTCCGGACTGGCTAGTCCGGATCAGGGCTTAGTCACTAGATGTTTGGAGTTTGAAGGGTTAAATGATATTAATCAATAAAATGTTTGATGTCCTACATATTTATTAAGGTGGAGAATGCTCTACAAATTTGCAAGAACCGGACATAGATGGTCATGCATATAGTATAATGGGTCTCAAGCATGCAAATTTTTTCTTTGTGGGTGTTTTTTTTTTTTGGAGAAGGGAACACTGGGAGGATGAAGGAAGAGGTGAAGGAAGGACAGTTTTGATAAAAAAATAAATAACAGAGTGGTAAAAAAAAAAAAAAAAATTTAAGTGGGCTCACTAGGAAATATGCTGTGCCCATCTGGAAACTCCCCTATTTTTGGTTTGAAGCCGAGCCGTTTTTTGGACTTTCAGCTTAGACGTTCTTAAGCGGCCGCACCTGGAAAAAAAATGGTGTGCTCCTTTGGAAACTCTAAACAGTAAAACTTGTACGTCTTCTTGATCCCCAAGCAGTTCACCCGAGCGGACCTAGACAGTTCACAAAGCCTCTACCTCGTCTCTTCGCTCCGTTTCCATTTTTTTTTTTTTTTGTTTATAATAATCGGTGGTTTAAAGGGAAAGAGGAAAAAGGAGAAAGCTAGGGTTTTTTGAAATTTTGAGAGATCGATCGATGGCACTGACCAATTTCATCCTAACGGTGGCGGCCGTGAGCGCCGCCGTCCTCCTCCTCCGCACCGACGTGAAGCAATCCGCTTCCATCTTCAGACGTAACATGCGCCACATCCGCGGGTGGCTCGAGGAGGAATCGAAGGCCGCTGCCAAGTAAACCCTAATTCCAATCCCAATTTCTCTTTATTTTCCAACGTTATTGCTCGAGTTTGAATTGATAGAGCTGTGAATGAAATTGCTTTTTTTTTTGATGTGAAATTAGAAAACAAAGCATGGGCTTTTCTGTACCTATGGATTATGAGTGCCAGAGCTTAATTGGTAATTGCGAACTATTAGGGTTGATCACTTAGTTTACTATAATTAAAAAAGTTCTGCTAAATTCAAAGGTTAGGAATTGTGATTCTTTTAGGAATTCTCAAAATTAGTTGCATATATCATGAATCACAATGTTCTGCTCAATTCAAAAGTTGAAGACAATTCCTACACTGAAAAATCCAAAAAGGTTAGCTATGTCATAGTTCTATTAAAATTAATAACTAAAAATGATACAGTGAGTCACAATATATATTTTTTTTAAATGTGGGCGAAAAAAGATTTTTTGGATAGACAACCCTAGAAAAACCGAATCAGTATTTACTATTTAGATATTAAATGTCCACAATATGAAACTTATTTGTTATATATCCCTCTAGTTAGCATCCATCTTTTGAAACAAAAAATTTCTTTATTGCTTCTAATTAACTTTTTACCCATTAATTCTAGTTAACCTTTTACCCTACTGCCTCACCATCATCTGCACCCTCTCTTCTCTTTCCATCTCACTTAAACCTAAAGATTTTTCTTCTTGCTCCTCATTATTTTGTTTATTACTTGCCCTAACATTTTTTCACAATCATCCCCTCTCATCTCATTTCTTTACCGATTCCTCTCTACGTGAAGGCTTAATAGATATGATTGGAATACTAATCCCCAATTTTTTGCAGCATGAGAAAATTCAGTGCTTGGGGTTCACCAAGCTGTTGTCAACAATTATCACATGACACCAGTCAATGAACTTTTATTGTTTCTCGTCAAATGTAAGCTAAAACCAGTTTAATCTTGTGAAAATACCTGTAAGTTCAGCGTATGTCAAACTGCTCCACATGAAAGCAATCCAAGAAGACATGCCATCTCTATTCACGAAAGGGATATCATTTTTTATTTTTCGTATGATTACCTGAGGAACGTCGATTCACTATGCTACATGAATACTTTTATCATGAAGCTACATAAAGTTGGGCACATGTCAGACACATATATCCTATATATATTTCAGAATTTGGAGCGTTCAGCATGTCATGCTTGTGTAAGATAGTTGATTCATATTATTGGAAAAGTTAAGCGTCATCATTAAATCCATATATATTAATGCAATATCCTCATATATTTTCTACTTACGTTCTCTTGCTTCATCTTATAGCTGATAGCTCTCTCATTTTCTCCTTCCATAGCAATTTTCACTATCAGAAATGGATTTTTAAGGGGACTATGACACCTCTAAAGTAACTTGATGAAGGAGATACAAACAGCTGCCTTCAGATAATTTTTTGTGATTTAGTTTTAGGTCCGTAGATGAAAAATGATGAGATAGTGTTGTGTCTTCGGTTTTTCATTTTTGACATGGACAAAAATCAATTGTACTGCGATGTTTATTGCAAAACCATGGTTGGGATAGGACTTTGGATGAGAAATGTGATATAAAGACCATTTACAAGAATACACATATTATGAGGCACTAATATTTAAAATATTGATTTGTGAGGGGTGAATATCCAAATTTAATTCCGTAACTTATTTTTGAAAAGGCAAATGAAGAAACATCAATTACGACAAAATAATCATGTGTATTATATATATTCTTTAACATACCATAAAAGAATATTTTACTCTAACCACTTGATCAATTGTAAAATTAAGGAGAAAATAGAGACGAGTTATGGTTAAATATCTAGAATAATAATGTATGATAACCTAGATTGGCGAGATGATGAGAAAAATAAATATAGTTATAAAAAAGTATTGCCTATACCGATTTCTTATTATTTATGCTAAAGTTGAATTTGTTGGAATTTGATAGATGAATCCTTTGTTGTATAAACATAGTAAACCGACTTGAACATGACATGATGATAGAATGTAAATCCTAAAAAAAAAGATATGCATTTCAGGCACTGTCTTCCCAACACGTGCTTGGCACATTGCAACTTCATGATAAAAGTGTTTGTGCACATAGGTTAGTTATAGAAGTAATGGTACTATTTTACTAATTCACCTATGTTGCATATGAGCAAATAGAAATGCTATCCCCGCTTCATGTTTAGGTGTTTTCATATCTTTTACAGTAAGATATTTAAAATTGACTTCCTGGTACTTGGTAGAACCTATTTAATAAAGTATCCTAGTGTTATTGGATGTATCATAATGCATATGAATTATTATGCGTATATTCATGAGTAACTTTGAGATTGGAAAGCTAAAACGGGTGTGTAATTTCAGATGGCATTCTCTATTAATCTATGAAGTCTATACTTGTTCTCTCCTTTTTTCATTTATATATCTTGTAAGATGCTAGAATCGTAGGAAGTTCTTTTCTTGAATCAAGCATCCTCCTTCCCAATCATCTCAACTGCGTTCTTTTGCCCATCCTCCTTTCATCCATTGTTTGCAATTAATTGGTCCTATAAATTGACGAAATGATCCAAACATAATTTCTCAAGAACTCATTCTATATAATTTTTTATTATAAGCTTAAGTCAACTCAATAGTTAGCAAGTGCAGCAATTGCAAAGCTACATGCTAGGTAGCTAAGAAGGAATTAAAAATATTTAATGCTGCCACAACCCACAAATATTTAAAAATACAGATTTGCAATGAAATCTCTAACTATAACTTATAAAAAATTAATCATAACTTAATTTACTTGTGACTGGTCACCGCAACGGAAGTTAAAAGTTTATTTTCAGAAGGGGATCGAAAGAGAGAAGAACATCTTGTTTCCTGGGGTGAAATATAGTTCCAACTTTTCTGGTGATCAATCTGTCTTCAACAAAATCGACATATTCCTAGATGTCTTTTCCTAAATTTATGCCAAGCTTCAAGATCAATTACATCATAGTTCTAATAGAAGTATATCATATATTATCATCTAAAATAGATCCCTGGGAAAAATCCACCTAATCTATAATCTATTCAGAACCTCAGTCAAGTCAATAAATAGGAAAAAAAAGTGTCTATTCTATACTTCCATCTAATTTTGATTCTTATTTTTAAAAGACAACTTCAACATAGGACTTGAGGAATTCTTAACAAACTGATTGATAATTCCATGATGAACTCGTTTGTCGAAGAATATCAATTCAGATATCGGTATATATTCTTCTCCTCTTCCTCCATGCCCTCTGCTAAAGGAAACTACCTAAAAAGGAGGTATATTATATAGGAGAGGGGAGGAATTTGAATAGAAAATTAGGGAAAACAATTCTTATTAGACTCATATTCCTCAGAGAAATAAGAATAAAATCCTTTGGAGGAATTGGAGTCCTATCATTTGCAGGAACCGTTGTCAAAGCAACAACTTCCAAATATACTGAACTAGGAAAGAGGGGCTGATGCATTAATGGATGCTAGCTTGTGGAACAAGGAGGGCTAGATGCAGGCTTAAGCTAACAACAACTTAGGAAGATGTAGTTATGAATTATGATAATGATTATTTGAGATGTCCCATAACATACTGAACAGAACAAAAGAATTCATGTAGCAGACCCATAATTCTGAGATAAAGGATTTGTTGTTGTTGCTATTGTTGTCTCGTTCTGCATAAGTTGATGTTAATATAGGATCCAAGCCACCTAGTTGTTTGAATGTCTAGTTGTAGGTGGTCAAAGGGTTCACCATCTTGGAGGCTAGGACCACATGAAAAGTCTGTGACCTGGTGCCCACTCGCCCTGCCTAATGAAAATGTTTTTGTGCCATATCCATGTACCATTTTGCCATGCTCCTTATCTCATGTGTTTTCAATTTGTTTCATGCCATGAACACGACTCCTGTTGCTATAGTATAATAGATCATGTTGTTTTTCACCATGCCAGTAAATACATTTTGCTTGCTAGCAATCTATCACAATTACCAACTACCAAGAGCATCCTGATTACATCGTATTTGAGTTATCCCTATAATAGTCAAGGTCCTATGCTCTAGCTAAGTTGTATTTTTTCATCAATGCTTTCAGTAATGCCTGTATCTTTCAAGTTTTGACCAATTGGCTGATATTAGGAAATTTGCAACATTAGCTTGGTCCGTAACTAAATGACAAAAAACCTCTCCCCATTCTCTCCACGAACCTGGCTAGAATTTTATAGTTTCCTATAATAGCCTGGGCAATTTATGGTTCAAATCGTTTGGTTGGGAAAAATGTTTCCAGGGACTTGCGGTACCTGACGGTAGAGGTTTTATGGTGTTTGGTTATTCTATGCAATTAGTTCCTAAATGAAATATAGTTATCTTTGTTGTTATTTGGTGACATGATGCCAATTTTATTTGGATAAGCTGTAAATGGCTCAAGTAATTAATTATTTCTTGCATTATGACTTAGCATTCGTGTAAAGCTATGATATATAGGATACTTTCCAACCACGTGTTGGTGACATGATGCCAATTTTATGTCGGCATTTCCGACATGTACTAATGTTTAAACAATACTCGCTCTAAATGTACAAAAAAGCTATATGTCAAGCCACTGTTTTTAAAAAACTAATTGTTCTATGGTTGATTTTATTATTTTAGCTTTATATTAAATAACAACTAGATACATTTATTTATAGGAGTTAACCATGCATATATTCTTCAGGATGCACCTATATATCCTTATACTGTATCTAAATATTAGAGTTGTGTCCAACACCCATGTTGTAGCAGAACAGTTGTTTTCATGTCCATAAAGAACAGATGTAAAGGGAAAAAAGAGCAGGGAAGAGGATTTACCAAATTTTTTGGATCTTTTCTCTTCCTTCTATCATGCTGTTATCAATTTTTTTGAAATTACTATTTTCGATCCACCATCAGCAGCAGCAGCAGCATCGAAGTCTCAACAGCCCCCCACCACCACCAAAAAAAAACCAAACAAACACACACCATGACGGGATCTGTAAAGGTGCACAAGACCTTTCAACAAACTTTCACCATGTCATCAACTCAATGAAATAACAGCGAAGAGTGGAAGCAGGTGGTGGACTAGGTGTCTAAGCATCAAACCATTTCTCTCAAATCACTTTTTCAAAAATGGTAAAGGGTTTTGGAAACAGGAGAGATTATAGGAGTTTATTAAGAAGAAAAGAGGAAGAGGGAAAGATGAGATTACGAGGAAATGGAGAAGGGTAAAGGAGGAGATGATCGCCAGGTTTTTCTAACAGGAAAATGGGCATAGAAGAACGTTATTTGAAAACAGTTCTAAAGAGGGTCACCACCTCTAGACTAGGAACACAGATACGGATACTGATTCAGATCTGGATTCAAATGCGAACATGGAATACGATACTTATGAAAAAATAGGGACACGAACATGGCAAAGACACGGAAAAAAAATATAAGTTTATATTTTTCAATTATTAACATAATATTTCTATTAAAATACCCAATATGAAAATATTGATAATGTATAGGTTCGTGTCTCTTTATTCCTTTATAAAGGACAAATCTCACTATCAACCATGCATCTAACTCTCCTTCACACTATATAGGCAAATAAATAAAAAGAAAGGATGGCAATGATAGCAAGTCATAGATCAGTGTAAAATGTGAATACTAAAAATTATTTTTTCAAAGATAGCAACCAAATAAGACTCATGTTCACAAGAAAAGATTAAAATATAACTTCATAAAACTGATTAGGTATGGACAAATGTAAATTAATATTTATTTTTTTATCTTTTCATATTATTTAACTTTTTTTTAGATACAACATACAAGAAGGTCAGACATGATAATAAACGGCATTTTTCCTTTATTTCATTGGACACGATGCATGACGTGTCTGATATAGGTTTTTGTGTCTGTAGTGTGTCTGTGTCAGACACGTGTCCGCTGCAGTCATGTCATCCCCAGCTGTATGTCCGTACTTCTTATGTCTTAGATATAATTGACTTCCTTAGAATTGATATTGTCACACTCAACTATTGATGTTGCCAAGAAAGGGAGATGCATGTTGGAGTTTAAATGGCTTAGGAATAATGAGTCGAACAGAGGGGTCCATCTCCCCTCAAGTTCTTCAGTTTTGGACCATATTAACTAGGGTCTAAACCCAATCCATTACCCAAAATTAACACGCTAAACAATAGGCAACATGTCCTACACAGACATGACATCCCTAGCGGTGTGTTCGCACTTCTTAGCCCCTAGATAAGATCAACTTCCCTAGAACTGATATTGCCACACTCAACTATTGATGTTGCCCAGAAAGGAAGATGCATGTTGGAGTTTAAAGGGCTTAGGAATAATGAGTAGAATAGAGAAGAGGTCCTCTCCCATCAAGCTCTTCGGTTTTGGACTATTAACTGGGTCTAAGCCTAATTCATTGACCAAAATTGACATGCTAGTCAACAGACATGTAAAGTCAAACTGCTTAAGCATTCGACTAGGCGACAAGTCAAATCATACTTTAGATAGAATGATACAGGAAATAGATCGGAAGACCTAAGATGATTCCAATGCAACATGGAGTAAAATAGTTAGCTACATTAAGAGATAATTACAGATGTATCTAGTGAGCTGAGAGATGGTGCTCCGCCATGTAAGGGTAAATCATGGTGAAATGGAGAAGTAAAAAATTTATTAAGATTTAGCAGGATTCTTATAGAGATTTGAAGAGTAGTGTTGTGAACTTTGAATGGTATAAACTAAGGAGGCTGGAATTTGGGATGCAAAAACTAAATTATACAAAGAAATATTGAGAAGTTGGACATCAAAGAGGTTAAAAAGGATATATACAGAATTGCTCGAATAAAAGAGATATAGAGAGATGTACGATCAATTGTGTTAAAGTCGTAAAAATGAATAGCAGAAGGTTCAAGTTCGAGATAAAGAGATCAAGAAAAGATAAAAGATTATTTTGACAGATTGTACAGTGGTAGTTTTACTCAAATTTTGAGTAACCTACCATTTAATGTGAGGATATGAATCAGCTTTATTCACAGAATTTAAAAAAGCTGAAGCAAAATATGCTTAGAAGATGATGAAATTAAGAAAAGTTTGTATAGATAAAATTTTTATTGAGGTACGAAGATATTTAGAAGAGATGGTATGAGATGGTTGACATATATTTTTAACAATATTTGACAAAATAAGACGATGTCCAAATGGAAGAAGAGTATCCTAATACCTCTATATAAAAATAAGGGTAATATTAAGAGTTGTTCTAAATGCGTGGAATAAAACTTATATGTCACACTATTGTAAAGGGGAACACATGTTAAGTCTTGTTAGAATATCATAGAACCAGTTTGGGTTCATGTTGGGCTATTGATGATAGAAGGTTTTCATTTGCTTCGTCAACTTATGAAGTGATTTCGAAAGAGAAGTACAGATTTGTATATCGTCTTTATTGATTCAGAAAAAAAAATCTTTAATAAAGTAATGAGAGAGGTGTTATGTGTGGACATTGATGAAGAGAGTCCTCATTAAGGATATTGATATACTTAAAGATATGTATGATGGAGTAGTGACAAATATCAGAACTTGTTGACTTATAAGTAATTTCCCAATCACAATTGGATTGCATTAGGGATCTGTATTGAATACATTCTTATTTGTCATACTGATGAATATGCTTACTAGAGTTATTTGAAATGAGATATCTTGGAGTATAATATTTGTTGTTGGTTAAAAGAGAAGTTGAAGATGTGAAGGCAAATTTTAGAATCTTGAGATTTTAGATTAAGCAAGTCAAAAACATAGTATATGAAGTATAAATTTAGTAAATCAATGATCCAAGATTATAGTGTTGTGATACTTGACGGATAAGAGATACCAATAGTAATCAGTTTAGATATTTGGATTTTATTATTCAAAATGATGAAGAAGTCGATAGTGATGTCAACCACAAGAATCAAGTTGGTTAGTCGAAATAGAGGAACGCAATGGAAGTTTTATGCGATCATAATATATGTTAAGGCAGAAGAGAAAATTTTATATGACTGCTCTTATGCCAACTTTGTTATTTGGCATGGAATGCTGAGGTATAAAGAGATATTATTCACAGAAGATGATTATAGTAGAGATGTGCATGCTTTGTTGAATGTATTGTAACACTAAAAAATATAAAGTGAGAAATAAAGATATTGCTAAGGTAGATGTAATGTTATAGAAGAGAGAACGCGAGAAAGCTATCTATGATAGTTTCATGCGATATAGACATGTACCAGTTCGACAAGAAGAGCTTATCAATGCATAACAAGTGATGATTGAAAAATAATGGTTGAAGGTGATGTGAAAAGATATCGAGCCTAAAGGCTTAAATGAAGGCATATATTACTTAATAGGAATGAGTGGAGAAGGATAATCCATGTGATCGATGTGACCTATCCAAGTATTTGAGATAAAAGGTTTAGTTATAGTTGTATACTTTTTGTAGGAGTTTTTTCCCCTAAAAATAGAAACATAAATATAACATCATGGAAAAATGTAGATTATTCTTTAAGAAGCACAGAGATCGTTGGGATGTTGTGTTAGTGTTTATTACGTGTCTGATGCTAACACGCTATAGACACGACAAAAACCATATCAGACATGCCATACAGTGTGATTAGTAAAAGAAAGAAAAGATGATGTGTTATCATAGTGTTAGTGCTCTTTATAGGTTGTCTTAAAAAGGGATTTAAATAGTCTAGAAAAATCGAAAATATATACTTAATTATAATATCTATCTATATATAGTTAAGTTTATGAATTTATACTTAATATTTTCTTGTGAACGTGAGTATTATTTACTTTCTATGTATGTTCTCTCTCAATGTTGATCCATAGCTTACTGTTATTATATCCTTTTCGTTTCTCTTTGCCTTTTTTTTTTTTTTTTGGGGGGGGGGGGGGGGGGAAATAGATGCATGGTTAATGATGAGGCATGTCTTTTATAAAGGAATAAAAAAATACGAACCTATACATTACTAATGCTTTTTTTTTGGATATTTGAGTAGTAAAATTATTATGTTATTATAGAAGAATATTATTTTTATATTTATATTTTTTTCTCATTTCATTGTTGTGACCATGTCCATTTTTTCTTCCTAAAAATACCGTGTTCCGTGTCTACGTCAGTTTACATGTCTGTATCTGTGCTTCCCAAGTCTCTATCTGTGCTTCCCAAGTTTTACTACATTAGGAAGGACTTTTTTGATCCACACAATTTATACCATATCCACACAATTTTGACCAACGATTTACCAAATTGTCATACATGCGCTCTATATTATTTTTGATATATTTTTCTGGGAGGGTTTTATCATTTTTCTGTTATACAGGTTATTCTTTAAAATCAGTTGCATTCATATGGAAAAAACTGTATAAGGGGAAATAAGAATAACTTCAATCGACAACTATATCTAACTTCTTTCTTCACCTTAGTCTCCTCCAAAAAATAGTTTAGTTTTAATATATGGAATATATTAAAACTGAAAATGGATAAAGGATATAAAAAATTTACACATAATATGAAGAATGCTTCTAATTTTTTTCTTTTTTTTTTTCTTCTTCTTCTACATTAAAGCAAATAGGAAAGGATAAATGAAATGAATTTTTGAAGGTCTAGTTGTTACTTAATAAGGATGAATTTGGTCCCTCAAAAAAAAAAAAAAAATGGATGTGTTTCTTTCCGATCAAAAAGGATGGCTTGGCTGCAATGCTTGAATTCCTTTAGTTCTATCTATACAAACAAACTTGGATAGTTATCTTAAATTGGTGCCTAGAATTTGTAACTGCCTTAGAATTCTCCACTTCGTTGACTTTTGGTCCCACTCACACTAGGCTATGTGAAATCAATTTATCCTCGATTTTATTTATTTATTTATTTTAACTCTGGTGAATCTCTGATGAAATTATTAATTCCTAAATAGCTCAATGAAAGAAGTTACCCAAGATTTTGGGATCAACAATATGTGGTGGGTCAAATTTGTAACTGCTGACCCTCGCTCGGATCAGAGGCACAAAATATTGCAATCTGCAATCATGGGGTTCACGACTTGTAACCAGCACTCTCTAAAATATTGCTTTATTGTTGCTGTTGTTGGGAATGTGAGATCAAGTTGCACCTCAGGCCACTGGATGAGTTAGATGTGTTTAAATGAATCACGCAGTAGTTCATTAATACCATTTTCTTAAATGGGGAGATCAATTGATATTCACTTGAGGTCATTTGAATTCTACAGACCTTATAATAAAATCACTTGATGCATTAAAGGATTTGTATTTGAGTTATAACGGTCTGGTATTTTCTGTTTGAAAATTTGATGCACCCTTATCTGAGCTGATAACTTTTTAAAACGAATAAAATATGGCGGATGATCTAGTGCTCGTGCTAGTTAGTTTTACATAAAAAACAGGCTCTTGAATTAGAACATATAAAATATTCTGGCTTGTGAGATTCTAATTGCACTTGTTCTATGGATTAACTGCTGTTAACGTGATCTCAGAATAAATTTGGATCGCCTTAAAAACGAGAAGTTATGCACATACATCATCATGACTTGAAGCTTTTAGCTTTCTCGATTTCGTGTATTATTATTATCAGTTGTGTTTTTGCCTTTCTAGATTAATTTCATACATAGTTATAACCTTTGATCTTTTGTTAAGGTCTGAGGGAGCACCAAAGGAGCTGGAGAAAACAATCAAGAAAGATCTCCCCAAGGACGAGAAACCCTAGAGCATGTACTTGTTCATTTAGTTTTTTTAGTTGGTTACGGACACTGGTGAAGTACATTTACACTGGTTTGTTGAAAAAAAATGGGAACATGGATCGATTTTTCTGTTCATTTTCCATCTTTTGTGATGGGATTATATATCATGAAGGTTGGAGACACTAATGAGGAGTTTCCAAAGGAGCACACTATTTTTTCTAGTGAGCCCACTTTTTAAGGTTCGTTCAGATAAAAAATACACTGGATAAAGTGGTGTGCTCCTTTGGAAACTCGCCACTAATGTCATATGTAGAGAGATAAAAGTTCAAGGTTTGAATTTGATGATTGAAAACTCACACATTTAGTTAAATGTTCTTACTATGGTTTTGGTTTTGGATATCCCCTGCATAATGTCTGATACTTGAATCTCCACCCCTCCTTGGTTGCGAGCGGGTAAAATTGAGATTTTTCTTCAGGAGAGTGATTACATAACTTTGCTAACCTCTTTATTTCTGAGTAGAAATACTTTTGACAAAATTACTTCTTCAATTTTTATTTATTTATTTCACTTTTGCAATATCATTGATATGTATCGTCCATAAGGGAAATAAAAAGGAACAAAGAATTATAATTCCAGTATTTTTGAATCGTTTAATTTGCTTAATTTGTGGATATAAATTGCTTTCAGAAAACAATAATGAATTTCGTAAGAGATTGCCTTTAAAAATTTGTAAAATAATAGCTTCTCTGTTTAGGGATCTGAAATTGTATGTACATACAGACATAAGACGAAACGGTTTTTTTTTTTTTTCTTTTTCTTGTGCGAAAAAAAAAAAAACAAAAGAGAAATAAGAAAATAAATATTTAGAAAATATGATAACTATGAATAGGCATTGAGAATCAAACATATGAAGAAGCATGTATATGAAGAAGCATGTATTTGATCACTCACCACTGAGATCAAATATTTAAAAACTTTGCTTAACTATTTCCAAGAAAATATAAAAAAGAAAAAAGTTATTTTCTTCTAATTTTTAGAAAACAAAAAAATAGTTCCATTGCCGGGATTTGAACCCGGGTCGCCTGGGTGAAAGCCCGGTATTCTAACCGGGCTGGATTACAATGGATTTTTAAAAAAGCGACCTTTAATTATTCTCTTTAACGATTAACTAAAACCTAGCTCTCACTTTCCTCCTAGGGCTTCGTGTTATCAAAACTCTCCATTGTTCACCCTCCTTGGATTAGGATATCCTTCCAAGTTTCAGCTCTCTTGTTGAACTTGTCTGTCTAAGATACAGATGTGAAAGAAGTTTAGCTTACTCGACAATGTCTCAATTTCATTATATTATGTTAGCTTTAGGTATAGGCTCTTATATTTGAGCACTCATGTCCAGTGAAAAAGAGGGTTTCGCAAAGTTCCAGTAACTCTTACGCTTTCAAAATAAATTTCGGGAATTTTTAGAGGGGCACAACTTTTTTCTTAGTGAGCCCACTTTTCCTAGTGAGGACACCATTTCTTTTGAAAAAAGAGAATTTTTCTTAGTGAGCACACAAATATTCCCAAAATACCCTCCCATCTCCTCCTCTCTCCCACGGTCTCTCCAAAGCGCCAAGACCTTGTTGCCGCTCTCCCAAGCCCTCTCGTCGCCGCTCGCCAAGACCTCGTCGTTGCTCGCCGGACCTCACCGCCCTCGCGTTCTGGCTCCTTATTCCGGGTTAGACAGTCCGGATCAAAAATGAATGATCTGGAACTGTTAGTCCGGATCAGAAGTCTTGATATGGACTGAACAACTCGGCTCAAGACCGGATCAAGCAGGGAAAGAGGAGACGGTGGTCGGAGGAGGAAGAGGAGGGGAAGGAGCCAATGGAGGAGAGGGGTGAGGGGGAGGGGGTCAGAGTGGGCGGCGAGGGAGCAGAGCGAGCGGAGGAGGCAGGCGGGATCGAGGGAGAAGGGGAGAAGAAGGTAGACAGGGGTACTTTGCTCCAAAAAATTCGATGGCATAATTATAATATGATAGAAATTTTTAAGTGGACTCACTAGGAAAAATGGTGTGGCCATCTAGAAACTCCCTAAATTCCCCACTTGCCAACTAGGTCTTGTTCTCTTCCTCATTCACATTTTTACATCAAGAATGGCAGTAATCATTTGTCCATTGCCATGGAACACAAATTTCTTTCCGAGCTATCTTCCCATAAAGAAATATTTTGACTCATCGGTTCTCATCCTTATAAGAAAGATCATGACCAAATTGTTTCTTCAAATTTCTCAAATTTTTTGTGGATGTCCAACCACGATGCATATTAATTCTCGATTTCTTTTTGAGTTCTCAATAATTAAATTTTAATTTGAATCAAAAATTTCTTTATCATGATCTTACTATTTAATATGAGAATATGAATCGTAGTTTTATGCGCAGAATTAAAGAGCCTGAAGTAAAAGAGGCTTTAAAGAGGATGAAATCAAGAAAATTTGTTGGTCAAGATGAGATTCCTATAGAGATATGAAGATACTTAGGAGGGATTAGTATGAGGTGACTAACAGATCTTTTTAACAAGATTTTAGAAACTAAGAAAATACCAAATGAATGAAGGAACTCTAGTACCTCTGTAAAAAACAAGGGCGACAATCAAAATTGTTCTAATTATCGGGGAATAAAACTCGTGTTACACTATGAAGGTTTGGGAAAGGGTAATTGAATATAGATTGCGACAAACTGTTAAAATATCGGAGAACCAGTTTAGATTTATGCTGGGATGATCGACGACAGAAGCTATTCATTTACTTCGTCAATTTATAAAGTGATTCCGAGAGAGAAATAGATATTTGCATATGGTATTTATTGACTTAGAAAAAACCTATAATAAGATTCCACGAGAGATACTTTGATGGACACTAATGAAGAAAAGAGTTTCCATCAAATATATCAACGTAATTAAGAACATGTATGATGGAGTAGTAGCCATTGCTAGAACATGTGGTGGTTTAACAAGTAATTTTTCTATCACAATTGGATTGCATAAAGAATCTGCACTGAGCTCATTCTTATTTGCTATAGTGATGGATGAGCTTACTAAAACTATTCAGGATGAGATACCATGATGTATGCTATTTGCTGATGATATTGTCTTAGTTGATGAGACAAAAGCATGGGTAAATGCCAAATTAGAGTTATGGAGCCATACATTTGAATCTAGAGGTTTTATATTGAGTAGGTCTAAAACGAAGTATATGAAGTGTAAATTTAGTAAACGATGAACCATAAATTATAATACTGTAAAACTGGATAGATAAGAGATACAAATGAGCAGTCAATTTAGATATTTGAGTTCTATTATTCAGAATGATAGAGATATCGATAATGATGTTAATTATAGGATACAAGCTGGCTAGTTGAAATGGAGGAGGGCAACGGGAGTTTTATGCGACCGTAACATTCCGTTAAGATTAAAAGGAAAATTTTATAGGACTGCTATTATACCAGTTTTATTATATTGCACGGAATGTTGGGCTATAAAGAAACGTCATTCACAGAAGATAAGTATAGCAGAGATGCGCATGCTCCGTTGGATGTGCGGCAATATTAGGAGAGATAAAGTGAGAAATAAAGATATTCGTGCTAAAATAGGTGTAGCTCACATCGATGAGAAGATGCAAGAAAATTACTTATGATGGTTTGATCATGTGCAACGTAGGCCTATAAGTGCACCAGTTCGAAGATGAGAGTTTATCAATGTAGAACAAATTAAAAGAACGAAGGGAAGACCGAAGAAAATATGGATGGAGGTGATATACAAAGATATGAAGTTTAGAGGTTTAAATAAGATGATATTACTTGATAGAAATGAATGGAGAAGGAATATCAAAGTGATTGATCTGGCGTGATTCTTTTTTTTTGTTCATGTAGCCTACCCCAAATACTTGGAATAAAAGGCTTAGTTGTTGTTTTTGTATGATCTGAATTCAAAAACAAATTTGCTTAGGATTCCAGATACATCTCTTGAAGACTAAAATATATTTGTACTTGACATCATTTGATGTTTTAATAGTTTGGGAATTATTTTTCCACAAAAATTTTGTGAATTATTGATTAAAGAGTTATCTCCATTTTATTAAACTATTAAAATGTGCTCTTGCAAAGCACGTGTTGTACTATACATAATATATTAATTTTACCACATAAGGTTCCTTAAAAAAAATGTAATAATCTTTTTTAAACGAGTCGAAATTCCATAAAATTCCTATAAAATTGAAGACTCACATCTAAATTCGATCAAAAATTGTAAAAATATCTGAAAGTAAATGATTAATATATATTATTTAGTTATATTAGAACTCTTAATTTTTGCTATCAAAAGGACTTAGTTTAATTATAATTTTATGTTAATAAAATAAAAAATTGTCTCATCTAAAAACTTCAATAAAGATTTCTATCAAAAGCATTAATTTGACGGTTTGATTTTTCTGACAATAATTATACAGTTTGATTTTTCTCTAAGAAAATCAACAGATGAGATAAAGAAAATGCTATATTGTTTTTAGGACTGAAAAATGTACTTTTTAAATTTTAAATCTAAAAAATCAATGACAATTTGATTTTTATTTTTGTTCTTTCCAATTTGCTCGGAAGTTCCTTTTTTTCCTCTATCTCCTTATTCTTAAAACTCAATCCTACTCTACTACAGAATTTTCAACCCAATTCTTAAAATTCAATCTCTATAGTCCTCAATTCTCATATTCTCTCTCTCTCTAATAAGAAGAGTCAACTGAAAACAATATTTACAATAATTAGATATTGTTTAAAGTTTTGACTTAGGTTTCAACTTCTCAAGGCAAGGCCTTGTCTTTCATAATCAAGATCTATATAATTGAAAACTAAGAGTTTAAAGGGGACAAACTTATAAAATTAAAGATTTTGGAGTAGCGAGACTTAAAATTTTCTTGAAAACTAAAATTATTAGATTTAAAAGAAGTTGTAAGGAATTACAAATTTATTTTAGTTGGGGATTATCCCGAATGCTTTTAAAATCTTTTGGGAACTAATTTCCAAACGGTTTGAAAATTGTTGCGGACTAATCTCCGACTCAAAAAAATGTCCGAACTTAGACCTGTGGTGTGCTCGTTTAGAAGTTCCCATGATTGTAGGCAAGAATAAGTACTCCTATTACAAAAAGCTGCATGAATGCAAATAAAGCATTACTAATTGCACTCCTTATGTTACACTGGAGCACAGTACAGAGAGATTTCTAAGGCAGTTCACCACGGAGCCCAGTGAGATTACCTCCTAAAGTTATAGAAAATTACATTTAATTTTGTGACATTGTCTTTTTTATCTTGGTTGGAGACTAAAGGAAACTAATCTCCGAACGTTGTTAAAATCGTTCAGAGACTAATTCCCAACTCACTATGACTGGTGCTCACTAAGACAAGTGGTGTGCTTGTTTAGAACTTCCGGAGAGAGCTGCAGTTTTCTTCGTCACTATGAAGACCATGCCCACTGCAGGCAATCTCTGTGTCAGCCGAAACAAAGAAAACAACACGCTCATCATCATCATCATCATCGTTATGAGAGCAGAAACAACAACACACACGGTCACATAATTGTCCTCTGCATACAGATTCCAATAGAGAGAAGCTCTGCCCATCTTTCTTCACATGGGGGCTAGAATAGAATGCATCGCTGTACCGGGGAGGATTGGCCCATGCATGATGCATTCATGGGGATGCGGCATGATGCATGCATATCACATGAGGTCACGAGGTTGCCCTACAAATTTAGGGCAGGTCCCAGGGGCAGATTCCACTAGCAACTTTGGTCTTTGACACTTTATAAAACTAACTCATGTTTCTGTTTGAAAATTGACACTGTCCTGTTAAACGAACACTTTTTATTTGTTTACTTCAGTTCGAAGACAGGAGACTTCCTAGGGTTATGAGCCCTAGCACCTCGAGTTATTCCATGAGGCAGAAAAAAATAAAGGGATAGCCTTTCAATTAAGAAGAGATACTTGTATATAAAAAATGTGACTAATTATCTTTTAAAGGAGAAAAAAGGAGGATAGCAGTAATATTAGAGAGGTTTCTTGGTAATGCTTCTTCTCAGTCACAATAATTATGAATATATATATATATATATATATATATATATATATATATATATATATATATATATATAAGTAAACGGAAAATTCACCGACAGCAAAGGGAGTTCCTTCACTAGAATTTAGGTGATCCAATAAAATAATTATATATAGCGTCACTTAAGATAACAAATAAAAGAACTTTTTTAACCACTCTTTAACTGACGCCACGTATAATTATTATATTGGTCCATCTAATCGCTAGTGAAGGAATTCTCTTTATTCCCAATTTCTTGGGTTTTAGTTTTGATTTGAACTTTCATCAGATGGAAACAAATTTAATGGTTTTCGTTGAATACAATATTTTTATCCACTTGATGGAGTAGCAAATTAACTCCCAAATTATAAAATTTGATCTTTAAGGATGTATTAAGGTGGAGATTATGATTCCAAAAAAAAAAAAAATTGTCATTAGTTTTTTACTACTGACGCACATAGTTTATCTGAGCTGGCGGCTCATTTACAGTAATCACGTATCCACACACACGAGAATAATGGAAATAAGTCACCACTTCAAGTAAGTTACGTGAGACACAGTCTAATTTCACTAACTCTAATATGTGTGTACGCACACATATTAGAGAGTGTTGTGTGTGCGCACATATATATACGCACACACAACACTCTCTAATATGTGTATACACACACAGCTACTTAAGAAAACAAATAAAAGAACTCTTTTAACCATTTTTTGAGTGGTGCCGCGTGTAATAATTATATTGGACCACCTAAGAGACAGTAAAGGAACTCCCTTCACCTCTGGCGAATTTTCCGTTCACTATATATATACACACACTTGGTTAACTAATACCTTTTGAAGCCCAATTATGAGGTAAGGGATAATAAATTACGGTGTACTTATAACATGGGGTTTCAATGTCATTAACCCTTCGTTATATAATAGAATGCACAACTGAATTTTGACTGAAACCCTTGCCGCCGAAAATTAAAGGAAGAATAAATTAAACTCAAAAGAAATATCACTTTTTTTTTTTTCGTTGGAAGAATCATTTGAAAGCTCCATCACTATTGAGACCCTGTCCCATAAACGACAGGAATTATCAAAATCACTAAGCTAGCTAGGCAAACCTCTGACACTAAACACGGGGCGGGGGGGGGGGGGGGGGGGGGGGGGGGAGAGGGAGGGAGGGGGAGGGAGAGAGAGTGTGTGTTGGTGGTGGGTGGGGGTGTGGGTGAGAGAGAGAGAGAGTGTGTTGGGGGTGGGGGTGAATGGGACACCTCAAAGGTACCAACATATTCCTCTACTTGGAATTTTGGATCATGCCAAACGTGATGTTTCAAATCCTGATGCAACTGCTTCTGGCTAATTGTTTTTCTATTTATGGGTGTTCTTTTGATATTAGTATTTTCTTGCTGTAACGACTTGTGTCTAAGTTTGAATTGTCTCATATATATAAGAAAAGGTAGTGTTGTTTGTAATGATCTATTTGCTCATCAAACAATAACAACAACAACTAAGTCTTTTATCCCAAGTATTAGAGAGTAGGCTACATGAACAAAAAAAAGAATCACGCCGGATCGATCACTTTGATAGTTCTTCTCCATTCATTTTTATCAAGTGATATATTTAAACCTCTAGAATTTATATTTTTTCGTATCACTTCTATTCATATTTTTTTCAGTTTTTCCTTCATTCTTTTAACTTGTTCTATATTGATAAATTTCCCTCGTCGAACTAGCGGTATAATTTTTTAAAACCCGCAATTAAATACGCGCCCGGAAGCCCATTTTGGACAGAAACCAAAGCTTTACGCAGCAGTATAATTTTTTTTTAAAACCCGCAAATAAATGCGTGCCCAGTAGGAATCGAACCTGAATTGCTCTGATACCATGTTGAAAGTTCCTTCCACTACACCAAAACCCCGAAATTATAGTGAGGGTTGAGGGAAATTATTTTATATTTTAACATGACCAAACCATTATAAGCGATTTTCTCGGATCTTCTCATCGATGTGAGCTACACCTATTTTAGCACGATTCTTTTTGTCATCTATATGCTCATCAAGTATCATATTATTTTCTTAGAAGCAGTTCATATTTAAAAATACAGTAAATACACTCTTTAGCCTTTCTAAATAGCCACTTTCTAATTTAGTATATTTTATTCAAATAATTTATATATGTGATTGTTAAAAAGTGAGTATTTGCTACATTTTAAAATCGATCGATTAATCCTTCCATTATGTTATTATGGTGTTTTCAAAAAATTTAAAACTCTTTTTTTTTTTTTAGGAGTGGGGGTAATCCATTTCTTTTTATACATGTTTCGAAATTGCCCCGAATAGTTTTCAGAAATTAGTTCCAGAATGGTTTTAATACTATTCGTGGACTAATTCCCGATCAAAGCAAAAAAAAGAGTAAAAAAGGACAAATTTAGAGTTTGTGATGGGGCATACTAATAAAAATGGTAGACATTAAGTTAATTTTTCTCTTCATGAGGTCTGCCCAGCTATGGTTCTGCCACTCCATGCCTACTTCATGCCTACTAGGACATTTATGGCCTTCTTAGGTTTCAAATTCAAGACCTATCAAATTCAAATTTATCATACAATATTTTCTTAAAAAAACAAAAATATAGTGACTCTTTTAAAACCATTTTTGTTGGAAAAAATGTTCAAGATTTTGATCTTTACTAATAGCGATCAAAGAATTTAATTTGAGTAATTAATAAAACCAAAAATCTATGAAAATGAGAACTTATATCATTTCAAGAAGTATATAGAAGAACTAATCTAAACTAGGCAAATTATTTATTAAATTTTTATCATTTTATAAGATTTGGGTCTTTAAATATGTATCCATATTTAGATGATTAAAGATTCAGATTTTATTTTTGGGATTGATATCATATCCAATAAGCTATTATATTTTATGCAATCTTGTATTCAAATTGTAGAATTTGGGTCGGATTTGGATTGAATTTACGGGTATATATCGGGCTCCACGGTCCCCCATAGCCCACAGCACACACTGTATAATCCATTTCTTTTTATACTAAAATAATTCGCTATACAAAATGAAGCAGCAACCCACACGCGAAGATAAACCATGTCGGAAAAAGCGTCGCCTTTCTTTCTCGGTCGGCTGTCTGAATTTATGTTGTAATGCAGTCGTTCTCTACTACAATTGGTGTTTTCACTCCCCACTCTCTACCATAACCATATTTTTCTAGCTTATCTCAGGAGTAGTCAAAGGAAGTACGATGAGAATTCGTTGAATTCTCCATATGGGGTTGGCATGCGAGGAAACCAGACAAGGAATTCGCTAACCTTTGTAAAATATAGTCTCAAACCTTCCCCTGCTACTGAAAAGAGAGATGATCGGCCAAAGCCAGCTTATAGAAAAGCCTTACATGTATGCTTCTCACAACAAGCTCCTAGTCATGGAAAGTTCATTAAACCATTACACATATGTGGAATAACCAGATCAAAAGAAAGTAGTTATGGATTTGGATGCATGTGTGATACACAAACGAAGAAATTATTATAGAGGGAAGAGAATAATCTATCCAATGGAAATCGAATGGGTCCAATGCAGAAAGAGAGAGCCTACCAATCTTCTCGTTCAAATCGAAGGGAAGGGGCAACGGCAATGGCGGAAAATTTTACTATAGGCAATGGAATCCCTTGCAATTGCTCCGTGGCTACAGTCCGATGGAATCCCTTGCTCTGACTGAACCGACAAAATGAAGCAAAGGAAACTGATGCAACTGTATACAAGCAGAACAAATCCGGGAAGCGGAGGTGCTCACTTCCAGAAGGGTTCCGAGCACTAGAGATGCTAATGAGGGAAACCGTAGAGTATCAGTAGACGCAAACAAAAATGATGGCTGCTTTTATTTGAGTTCGTAAGATCTCCGATGAGTGAGGCTGAATCTGCATCAGGTGAGGCAGCTGCACATTCCTAAAGCATGTATGATACGCAAACAAATAGTTGACAATAACGAGGAAAATCATTCTATAAAAATAGCACCGATCAACAATTGCCTGGCCAGCGGGGCATTCCGTAAAGCAACTCATGTTCGTTTGCACTGGACGTTCCCGCTGGACTGGACACGTTTCTGCTGTAGGAAGTATGATTACGAAAGTGACTTTGGTTCGCTAGTTCAAGTTAGACTCCTCACTTTACGTTAGCAGACCTATAAGGTCTCATGTAGGGAGAAGAAGGAAGAGACCCACCGACTTTCCCAACTGCATCAACCATTTCACTTCTTATCCCTTAGCTTTCTTTTAGACGAGACGAATACGAAGAAAGGAAAGCAACTAATGAGGTAGATCCGAAGGCTTACTCCGCTCAAGACCAGACTCCAGTGTGGAATCCGATCAACGAAAATGTTTTTCATTTCACAATCCTCGTTTGAGTTCGAGATGGCAGGGAAAAAAAGGAGCTGATTTCCATCTGTCTTAATGCTTTTCTTTTGCGAAAGTTAGTAGTTAGTTCTCCTAGTACACTAGAATTAGAAAGTTCTCCTAGTACACTAGAATTAGAAAAACCTACTCAGGAGAAGTATCATTCTCATCTGGTCATAACCTGAATCTAGTGGACGGAGAGGCTAGGAATGGGTTCAGCTCCTATTCTTAGCAATTGCCGGATAAATAAATAACTAAAAGCCTTGGGCCCAAAAAACTACTTACCCAATCCAAACCCTTTCACTGACACATGGGGCCCAGTGACATCGCTTTATCTATTAACTAATCTCATTCTCATTCCCCGGTTCCAAAGTTTCAAATCCTCCTCTCTTATTTTTTAATCCCACCATTAATCCAAATCAAGGATAATTAATAAAGGATATTTCGGTCATTCAACCGTCTGCAATACAACGGAGTATGGGGAATTCCTAAACGAGCACACCACCCTTCTCGCCTAATTCACTTTTCTGAGTCCGGATTAGTCCCAAGCGGTTTTAATAGCATTCAGATATTAACTCCAGCGAGGGCAAAAAAAAACAAGGGTAAATAAAGTGGAAAACTTATAATTTTTACAGCTCCCTAAGACGAGTGGTGTGCTCATTTAGAAATTCTCAGAGGGTGTGGGGAAATTCTAAATGAGCGCACCCCGCTCAGCACTTTGCTCATGTGGGCTCACTTAGCAAAAGGGTTCCCGAGTAAGGGAGCTGTTCCTCAGCTGGACTGCTGGAAGCTTCACTCGCCCATCTGTCTTCTTCTCTTTTGCACCCGCACCCAAAATTTATAAAGAAGAATACAGAAGAAAAAGGGGGGAAACATAGAAAAAAATAAAGGAAGAGAGAGAAACTGGAGTGATGATTGAGCGACACCCACATCTGAAAAAGGTTAAAGGGGGAATTCTCACCAGCTTGAGGGTTTCAATCACTTTCTCTCTCTTGAAAAATTGAGTTGAAGTGGCAGCAGAAGGCACTGCTGCTACTCATCATTCCTGTCTGAAAATTTCATATTCTCTGGTTTCATTCACACTTGGCATCGGAGCTTGATCCCATCATTACAAAGAGAGCAGGGTGAGGGGAGAAGTGGCGAAAAGGAGGGAGCTTGCAGTCGAAGGAGCTTGGAGAGGACTCAAAGTAAGCTCTTTTGGGGTTTCTAATATTGCCATTTGGTGAAATTTGAATCTTGGTTAGTAAAGTTTTGATTTTTTTAATGTTTTGTTGGGTTTTGAGAAAGACCCATATCTTAGTTTTTTGACATTTAAATGTATTAAGGAGTAGCTGTTACATGTTATCCTTTTTATTGAACTGCATGAGGGGCAAGACTTAGGGTTGCCAATCCTTACAATGATCTTAATCTTGTAACTACCTTACATTTAGTTTTTTTTTTTTTTTTTAGTTATGTTTACTGTCTGATTCTTGGATTTGTTAGTGGCTTTGTTTCTTGAGATTTTACAAGAGATTGAGGATTCAAACCACCATTTGGGTCTGAGGTTGATGCTCCTTTTTGCAGATTAAATCAAAATGAACTCCTTGAAATTTCAGTGGAACTTTATTCATTTACTTATATTTATTTGAAATTTATGAAAGTTTCCAACTTGTTTGCCCCCTTCAGTTTGGATTTTGAATTCGATGTTTAAAACTTATTTTCTCGGTGTAGGTGGTGTTCTACGCAAGCATCGTCTACTTGGGAAGCTAGCTGAAAGTCAAACCAAGTAAGAAAGTTTTTGGACATGGCAGATTTTAGAGTTAGGAGGGCTAAACCGAGTCAGACCAAGTTCAGAAATGTTCCGATTGCGGTGACTCCAGAGGGGTTCTGGTGTTGCCCTTCACCTGTTGTATTTCAGAAGACCATCAAGAATCAAAGCTTCCAAAATAAGCAAAAAGCATCCCCGCCGTCACCATTAAAAGCCCCGGACCATAAGACGCAGAACACTCCGGGGGAAAAGAAACCGGCTTCTATGCGTTCAAGGTCTGGGGTTCTGTCAGAAGACCAGAAATGTGTGGCATCTGATAATTCTATGGCAGGACCTGAGAGAACAGGGAAAGCTAGCTGCGAGACTCAGCAAAGGAAGATATCAGTTGGGTTCGGCCAGCCCGAGACTAGCGATTTGAAGGTTGTTTTATCTGGAAAAGAGGGAATTTCGGTGAGGATGAGTGTACACAGGAACATTCTTATGGAACAAAGCAGCTTTTTTAAAGACAAGCTTACGACTGGGTCTCCTTTATCGTGTGTTGAGATAGGGGATTGTGAAGATGTAGAGATTTATGTCGAGACTGTTGGATTGATGTACTGCAAAGAAGTGAAGCGTAGATTGATCAAGCAAAGCGTTCCACGTGTACTGCGCGTGTTGAAGGTATGTTCCTATGTTATTTATTTTGGTTGTTACTGATACATATAACTGTCTATGATCCTGTCTTGTGTGCTTTCATATAGAAGTTGGTTTAATCATGAGTAATTACTGATTTCTCAGTGCAGTATCTGTTATATGCATCGGTGCCTTGTAATTTGATCAGTATATTACACTAAACTTGTTTTGATAATGTGATAAATCCCACCCACCCTCTCTACTAGAGCAGACAAGAAAAAGCCGGTGTGTTCATATGAAGGTTATAAATATCAGTCGATACCAATGTATATCGCTCAAGGTTTAAAATATCGCAATTGTTATCTATATCGGCTGTTTATTTATGATATCGAAATAGGTAATATAATATTAGGCATGATCAATTGTAATCCTTGAGGACCTGCCTTATTAAAATTATTCTATCATATTGGCATATCGAAAATATTGGCAAAATCGCATAGATATTATACCGTATATCATGTATTGGGTACCTGAAAATCTAAACAATTTGTGTCACACACACACTGGCTGAGTTTTAAATCCTTTACATTACATATATTGTATTAGATTTTGAGGTATCCAATATATGATATACCATATAATATCGGTCTGTTATTGTTTATATTTTCTATATCTCTGGTAAGATATGCCTGACATTGCTGATTTTGATACCATGTATGTATGGCTGTATGACTCATACTGATATTTTAAACCTTGGTTTATATGGTACTACTCATACGGAAGATATATTTATCCATGTCAGGAGAACAATAAATTGGCTAGGAGCCTTCCAGTTAGAATATTTTTTTTTTCAATTTTAGGAAAAGAAGAAATGTCAAAAGAGCAGAGTTGGAGAACCTTCAAAAAAACTAATTCTGTTCTGTTTCTCTTGTTATTTCCATGTACTCTTTCCTTATCTTTTTTCATTTATTTGCTTAAGGGGTATGAAACGTCATCCCACGTCGTGCTCTCTTTTGTCATGCAAAATTGTAAAATCACAAAACTAGTTCGATAAATTCTGGCCTTAATCAAATATTTCTGCTAGTCTTTATCCAGCAGTGCGTTGTCTGATATTTGGGTCTCCCCTTTTATTAGTTTGTCTTGATTAGAGATTTACTTTGGTTCAGATAGCGTATGCTTGGGAGTCATTGCAAAATCTTTTTAGTGGATTGAATTATGACCTAATTATGTGGGAGTCGCGGAGAAGAGCTAACAAGAAATAGGACGGATACATCTTATGTTGAGTTATATTGACAGAATGAGTTGAGAATTATATGGGTTTTTTAGTTGCTCAATTTAACTAGGAGGATCTTATTCAAAATCTATCCTGTCACGAGTGTGGGAGTATATACAAATCAAGTTCTGGCTTTTTATCTTTGAGTTAAGGTCCTCCACAGGTTTCTGAGTTTTTGTGCCTTTGCTCCTTTGTGAAGGCCTGAGAATCAAGAACTAGGAATGTGAGAGTCTGCCACATTGGAAAAAAAAAAAAAATGTTTGGGTGAATTGACTAGTTGGGTTGCAACAAATAGGTGAGAAATTGAGTACCGGGTTCAATAGGTTTTGAGAACTCTTGCAACTTTTGAGAAATTGGGAGATGTTTGAGAACTCCTTTGCAACTTATCGGAGTTTCTAGCTATTATTTGAATTTAAGGATATTTCTTTGTAACTTTGAGAGATTTGAGAGTACAGACATTATCAATTCCGTTGATGATTGATTTGCTCCGAATCATATAAATTCTTGGTGTTCTTTGATTTAATATTCTGAGTTGCTTTCTCTCTTAAAATTTTGATTTAGTCAATTAATCTTTGAATCTTAATAATTCCTAGATCTCTATTTGGATTACATCCGCTTCAGCAATAAGTGGTATCAATAAGTGGTATCAGAGGGATTCAGAACAGTACATCAAAGCACAATTTATAAGCCCTGTGTATCATTTAAGCACCACATTTGAGTAACCTATACAATCGTAACATAAAAGAATTTTTTACAGGTAGCTGAAGCACTCGGCTTCCATGCGTGCATGAAGGCTTGCTTGGAATATCTGGAAGCAATCCCTTGGGTCGGAGAAGAAGAAGAAAATGTGGTCTCATCCATTCGCCACCTCCAAGTCGATAATTATGGCATTAGTCCTCTCATGAAACGAGTGTCTTCAGATGTCTCTGACCTTCCTAATGATACACTTGCCCACATTTTGGAGTTGGTCCTCAAAAGCAGCGAGGATAGAGGCCGTCGCGAGACTAAGTCACTAGTGTTGAAACTTCTAAAGGAGAACAGTCTTTGGATTGGCGGGTCCGTTGACATATGCACTGAAACCCTATACAGTTCATGCCGCAGCTGTGTAAACTCCCTGTTAGTTCTCTTCAGGGAAGCATCTGAGCCAGGGTTCACGGGTAAAACTTTGGAAACGAAAGACCCCATCACACGACAAATAGCCCTAGAGGCAGACAACCTCCAGTGGCTACTTGAGATATTGACCGACAGGCATATCGCGGATGAGTTTGCAGTGATATGGGGGAGCCAGGACGAGCTGGCTTCGTTGCACCCGAAGGTACCAATTGTGTCGCGACACATGATCAGCTGCATCACTGCAAGGCTTTTCGTCGGGATTGGAAAGGGAGAGATGCTTCCGTCAAAGGAGACTCGCCAGATGCTACTACAAGTCTGGCTGCAGCCTCTCATTGATGACTACAGTTGGTTGCAGCATGGCTGCAGATCTTTCGATCGAAAGGTTGTGGAGGAAGGGATTGGCCGGACAATTCTTACGCTCCCGTTAGAAGACCAGCAAACTATCCTTCTTTCGTGGTTGGGGAGTTTCTTGAGAGTTGGCGATAACTGTCCTAATCTCCAGAGAGCATTCGAAGTCTGGTGGAGGAGGACTTTCATCAGGCCATATGTTGAGCGGCAGGCCAACCAACTGCTGACTGATAGAAGCTGAGGCTTATGAGAGGAGCGGCCGCATTGTGTAGAACTGATGGTAACTGTTACAACCTTTTGATATTGAAGACAGTAAAATTTGGTTTTGATGAATGACAGAATGCTTCGACTCGTGGGAAATCAAGGTATTTGTTGTGTTTTTTTTTTTTCCAGTGAGATATATGAAAAGTATTTCTCTTCCTTCAAACACTTTGTATTTACTCGAATATGGAAGAAAAAAAAAAAAAAAAAATCTACCATTGAGACACGGTTGCATGATATATCTTGTTATGTGCATGCCGTCAGTACATAATTTACATCCATGATGGTCCTTACAAATGTCTGAAACGTATCGGTCCCCTGATACGAAAATGATAAGATACTTCCTACCAATAACTGGTCTGAGATTTTTTAATCCATTGTATTTAATCAGACTATAAAAATTGGTATATTTACCTTGCATATTTGGTAACATGAACGATTGTGGTAGCAATATTTGTCTCCTGTTTCCCCCTCTGTATGTGCTATATCATGAAGCCATGTCATGTCAGACACATAGCAGTCAAAGGACTCACAGCGAGACAAGAAGCATCGTTGCCTTTCATATATATACTTGTAGAATGTTCTGTTTGATGCATCGGTAGCTACATAAATTACATGAATGTAGCTACAAGTTCAGAATTCTTCTAGTAACTAAAATGTTCAGAATATGGAACCATGGACTGAAGTTTCTCGTCAAATATTTGGGTCACAATTCCATTTGCTTTGTACGTAACATATACTTGTAGGCATTCTCACACACAACTGATCGATTGAACTTCCAGTTTGCACAGCTTGTTGTTTAAAACCGACTGAAAATAAAAACATTTCATCAATAAAAGTGTAGCGCAACATATATAAGAGCTGTGATGGTGACAATTCCACTCGAGTTTGCCCTCCAGAAACTGAGCTGAACCACCCTATACAGTACGAAGGGAGATCGACTAGCAATGGCTAAGGTTGTAGAATCACAATCTCCTACTTGTCACGATTCAGTGCCTGCGCCAGAACAAACCCATATTGTCTTTGCATACTCTTAACACTGGCACCGGGTGCATAAAATTTTCGGGCTATCTCCACTGCATGGAGCTTTCTGCTAACTTTTGCATGTAGTAGTAGTAGCTCTCTCGCAGAGAGCCATACAGCTCCAAGCTCAGTTCAGAGCACACATACTCCAAGTCCCAGCAGAATGGTCTTGGATTAGCAGCAAATTATACCCAAAATCAAAGATCTTCAGTAACAAATTGAATAAATCAACATAATACCATTCTTTCAGAGACCAACCTGTTGCAGAAAGAGATATCCTACCGACACAAATAAGCATCCAAAATAATGCCACACAAGAACTAATGGCAGAGAATAAAGAAACTAATGCAAATAAGAGAAGACACAAAATTTGAGTTTCGGTAAATGTTACCTACGTTCTCGGGTGCCAACGATCAATTCACTATCATCAAAGTTTCAAATTACAAACATCTCTGACAAATTGGAAAGTCCCCAAAGAATATGAAAATTGTTCTAAAATACAAAAATCTAAAATTATAACTTGGAATTTTTCAAATTTAAAAACTTCCCAAAATAAAACCTATTTTCTCAGAATAATTTTATAAAACAACTAATTGTTTTTGGGATACTAAAAATAAAAAATCGAAGACCCTATTTATAGAACTCATGAGTGGTGTCTTCTTAGCTTCTAAGCTTTTGGATCAGATTGGTTCTCAGCTTTGTGTTTAGACCCATCATGCTCCCGGTTGGACCCGACATTTCTCCGTAACAATTGGTATCAGAGCCCAAGTTCAGCCAAGTTGTCATCGGGTCAAAAGGTCTAAGTTACGGCCTAAGGGCAAGTGAAACCGATGTTTGAAGCCTGAATTGGTCGAGTTAACTTTGGATTTGATTTCCCACGTGCTTGCCTCCACGTGGATGGTTGCCAAAATTAAGTTAGTCGGGTGGTGCAAGTAATTTTGGGTTTGATTTCCTACGTGTTGATTCTCCACGTGGATGGTTGCCAAAATTAAATTAGTATACTTACAATGAAAGGGGGAGATTGTTAGTTGTTCATATGCGAGTATAGTTCCATATCAAATGGGACAAAAAAAGTTTGAGTTTAAATACAAAGTTGGGATTTTGACCTAACAATTTTTAAGTTTTTGAATCAAACTGATTCTTAGTTTTGTGTTTAGACCAACGTTTCTCCCCAACACAACCAACTAACAAATCACACGAATGATTTAAAAGGTATAGTCATCGACCGAAACATCCTAGCCAAGGGCAGTTCCTTAGCTGCATATCATTTTTTGACTAAAAATAGGTGAACTTATGTATCAACATAACGTACCTCTAGTACGAGGGAACGTACCTCTAAATCACACAGTTCTTTAGCTGTGTGGCCAGGGGGAGGAATCCGGTCAGCATATCGTATTGTCTTGTGATTATACACGTGCCATTTGGACGGCCTTTACAAACGTGGCACCAGTTGGACAAACAGTGCAATCACTGTGGGATGCGAAATTTTCTAGTACGAGGGAAAGATCCATCGCACACCAATATATAGCTGTCATATGTTGGAACATTTGGAAGGAACGCAACGATAGAATTTTTAGGAACACATCACATTCAGTAGAGACTTGCATGAATATTATTCACTCTGATATCAGTGCTTGGGCAGGTATTCTCTCTGAGGAAGATAGGCGGGATGATTTCTCAGAGGAAGAAGATGTAGACGATGATCCACCACCTGCTTTTGGTGACTCACATATGCCGGAGGTGGATGTCCAGATGTGATCGGCCGGAACATTGAAATTGGTCTCCTTATTTGACGACTACATTAGTTATGTTATCTACAAATGTATGTAATGGATTTATGATTTAATATGTAGTGTAACTCTCGTACCTTGTATTTTGTTTTTTTACGCTCTGTGTATATGTTCTATTAAACTAAATTAATGGAACACGGGGGCACTAGCCCACCGTTTTTAATCAAAAAAAAAAAAAAACATAACGTACCTCTAGCAATGTGTTAGCACTGCAAACGCCATCCCTGTACATAAGAAGGTTAAAAAGATGAAAGAATAATCAGTTGGACGTGAAAGAAAAATGTCAGCAAGATTGATAACTCACAGTTCGGCAAACAAAAAAAAGAAAAAAAAAAAAAAGACCTGCTATTTAAAATATGAAAAAGAAGATTATGGGGAAGTAACTAGTAAATGAGATGATCCCTTTATCTGATGCAGCAATTCTAGTATCTTTGATATCGGCAGCACAATCTCCCAAAGGCCTAGATGAAACAGTAAAGTTGGAAAAAAAAAATCGGACAATATGTGCACACTTGTGAAGCATTTCAAGAAAAAAAATCATGTGGCACAATGCGAACCAAGTTCTAAATGGCCCACCTAAATAATGTGGTAGATGAGGAAATCGACAGAACAATCACAAGACAGACTATAATCTTGCCCCCACAAGAATTGGAGGATTTTGATATGGATTTGCCAAGTTTAATTGATTGCAGACCACAGAAGCCTAACTTGAAGAAAGATCGAGAAGACAGATCAGTTTCAATACTTTGTTCTTTGTTCTTCTCCGGCACCAGCCTTCGTATATCACTTAACAAGAATAGGTAGCAGTGATACAAGGAAGAGGCATGGGCAACTGCGGCAGTCTTCTTGTTACAAGGTATGCCAACTTGTTCAATTTCTTCTTAACATCGAATATGCCTCAAATGTTTCTATAATAATAGCTAATATAAACATTTTGCTATAACAATGTTGCCTGTCCTGTTTCTTATAGGTTTTTCTAATACGAATATTTATGTTATTTATTGCGAAGAAAGCGTATGCAGGAAAAAATCAGATGAATTAAAGGATCAGAGGCTACATTGTATAGAAATGGATGATCCAACTCATGAGGGCAATAAGGCCGTTCCTGTCGAGAAATCATGCGAATTCTCAACTGGTTCGGTCCTGTGCATATGCATAGTGACATGGAACATGAATGGAGAGGTATATGTTTCTCAAAAATCATGTCTATAACAAGTACGAACTATGCATGTAACGAAAAGAAAAAAAAAAAAACACTTCCTTGGTAAGTACTAAAAGTACTTGATCTTCATACTAAAATAATTCATCCTACCATTTGAATCGTGAAGTTATCTTCGGGCGATTTGTAAGAGCTTGTGGGAAGCGATAGAGAATTCGATCTGCTAGTGGTTGGACTGCAAGAAGTTCCAAGAGTTAATGTCAGTGAAGTGCTACAAGAAGTTCTAGAAGAAAGCCACAGGTATAAGCGTAGAAACCATGTCACTGAGCTGCTTAAGTTCATATTTCTCTGTTTAAAAACGAAATTTTCAAGAGTTGAACCGGTGTATCCTAACATTGGCCTTCCAGTCTTCTAGGAGAAGCAACCATGAAATCTCTTCAACTCTTCCTATTTGGACAAAAGAACACAGAGCCCTATCTTAAAGGTGACACATGCTCTCTGTGCTTGTTTGATAACTTGTTACTTTTTTCTTAGTTGAACTCAGTTCATTATTATCGTTGTTTTGTTTGCTTGATGTTTTTTTTTTTTTTTTCCCAATTGAAACCAGATATAAAAGTGGATAAGCATGCGGTTGGAGGTTTAGGGGGCTTAATAGGCAGGAAAAAGGGAGCTGTGGCTATATATATCAACTTCAGCGGGATCCGCATGGTCTTCGTATCTTGCCATCTTTCAGGTAGTTTGATATTACCTACACAGCTACAGGTGAAGGGTTTGGTCATGTTGCTTTTTTAACTGTTCTTGGTCTGGTTGTAGTACAGTAAAAGGTAGGGATGTTAGCATTCGAAATTTCTAATTATACAAACCAAATCCATATCCATATTCTTTAGGATGTGACATGGATCAAAATGTGCTACCAACCTGAATTTGAATACGAATAGTAAAATTGGGTATCAGATTCAGGAAATATATTCTCAAGTGCTTAACCTATCATATTTTCACACCTTCATATATTGCTATTTCCATTAGTCGATGCATACCCAATAATATATAATTTGGTAGTGGCTTACATTACGTTAGGGCCTGTTCTTTTTTCCTTTGCACAAAGTATGTTTTCGTCAAAACATAAAAATAAGAAAAATAAACACCCTTAATTTTTTGTTGGTCATTGTCCAAAGCCAGTCCATGTCCATAACCATTTCTACCAGATATGGTTAACATCCATATCTGATTGATAGGAATATTAACCGTATCTGAAGTCATATTTGAAAATGATTCGGATATGATACGGTATAACCTATATTAATCAGTATCCAGTCTGTTGTCATCCCTAGTAAAAGACGATCAGGGCTTAATACAAATGGTAGCTCGGCCATATTGCACAACAATTTGATGTGTGATAATTGATGACCCCAAGCACTCAGGCGACACACCATATTTTGACCTTTATTGGGCTACATTGTGGAGGTTGCTATACAAAAATAATAAGTAAGATCAGATGTAAATATGAGAAGAAAAAGGAAGTCTCAAAAGAAATGTTCTTTATGAATAGCATGAATGATGAAGAATATCTAAGATATCGGTTGTAATTGTAGCACAAGGAAATATAATTATAGATATCAAACTATCGTATCAACTAATGTATATTATATGCATACAGAAGAATAAAAGTCTCATGCAGTGCACGTCCATGAATCTACATGTCCAACAACCAACACAACTTTCAACAGCTTTAATGAATATAATCAGATAAAGCCATGAAATTCAGTTTGAACCATAAATTGTTACGATGCTATGACAAGTACATATGAAAAGTAAAATCAAGCAGTGAAGATGTAGATTGCAAAGGCACAGCCATAGATAGAGACATGCTGACATGGCATGACACAGCAACCCATGACAAATTCTGAAAAATTATTTGCTGTGTCAGTATGTACAAAACAGCAATAACAATACAAGATGTATTGTCTCCCTCGCACGACACAGCTTCACAGTAGAAGCATCTGTGCTTCCCAAGTCAGGATGCTTCCGGATCAAAAAATTAGTGTATGTCAGTTAACTAGTAATGACACGTGTGATGCACGTCTGCTTTTGAGCACATACCAAATATGAGGGTATAGATTCCTAAATAGAATATAAAATTGAATATTGTAATTAAAATACTGAAAAATTAAGAGGTTTAATATAACTAGTACCTCTAATAGGACTATAATTCCCTGATAGAATCATTATTTTCAAATAAAAAGCATAGAGAAATATTACAAGAATTAGAAGACGTAGAAGTTAGCGATTTTCTATTTCTATATTTTCAAAGATGTTAGCATTATCTCTTCGTTTCTATTTGATACATCTAAGCAACCACATAACGACAGGTTAGACAGCAAGAATCTTAATAGGTAGAGGTGTAAATGGCACCAAAAATGTAATAATTAACCCAACCCATTTAAAGATTCTTAGCAAGTTTGGGTATTAAAATTTGTAACCAAAAAGCTAGATGGTTATGATGCAGATATGGCCTTTCTCAAACCCGATAATAAACCCGAAAATAGTTGTACGTTAATGTATAATTTTTGTTAGTTTTTGTTTCAACAAAAAATATCTAGATTAAAATAGGTAGCAATAATAAAATTTTGACAAGCATTTATACTACAAAATTAACTATTTTCAATGTAGTAAATTTGAAATTTCATTATGAGTTGATAATTTGCACTATGCAAAATTCGAATTCAACCTGAATACAGTAAGAAGAGATCCCAACCGAACTTGAACATATATCATAGTTGCTTAGGGATTTATGATAAGAGTTTGTTCATTGATAATATATTTTATTTATAAATTTATCTATGTATAATAATAAAATTAAATATTGCTTGTCGTATCTCTATATTCTACCGTTTAGGATTTTAGTGTCTTGTATCCGTATTCATATCGTGTTCGTGTCTTGTTTATGTGTCCATTCTTCATTACCGACCTCTTTAGATCCCCTGTATTATAGACGGCGACTGTATTCAACATGGTTTATAGAAGATAATGATAATCTACCTTCACCATTGCAAAAGAAAGTAAGGAGACGGGACGAGTTGAGGTTTTAGAGAACTCTTTCTTTTTAATTGATTATAAAACATGTATAGCTCGATGAATTCCTGTGACGATTCCTTTTCTTCTTTTCAATGGCATGTCCTTTCTTAAATATTTAATTTCTGTTATTTATTTATATAATTAATAATTGTAATTAGTATAACAAATTCTAACTTTAATAATTTTAAATGCATAATATTAGCAACTAACATATATAGTTAAAAATTATAAATATGTTAGGAGGAACTATATTTGAATTTTCTTTTTAGAAAGAACTCTATTGAATTTTGACTTGACTTTTGTCTTTCAGAAGAAACTCTATGTAGTAATTATAATATTTTTTAAATAATTGCTTATTTCTTACACCATAATTTAGTAATTATTTATTTTAAAATTTTTATTTTTTTTTTTAAGTTGCTCTAATTGATGTTTAAGTTGAGGTTTCTTTTTCAAAAGGAATTCTATATAATAATAATAACAGTAATAAATTTTATTTTTTATTATGGAGAAATCATAATGGCATAATTTAATAATTATGTTTAAGAAATTATAATTTGTAGGAAAGCAAAAAAGTGGGGGGTAGGGCTAGAAATAAAGGGGTACTTCGATTGAATTTTGAGGTGAATTTCTTTTCTAAGAAAGAATTCTATTTAAATATTGATTTGAATTTTGTTTTTAAGAAGAAATTCTAATAATAATAATAATAATAATAATAATAATAGTTACCAATATCTATTTATTTTATAGAAAGAATTCTATTGAATTCTGACAATTGTGATGCTCCTATTTTAACCAAGAAGGTGTTGTCGGCTTTGCTGCTTATTATGGGACAGAGAAAGGCTCATTCAATCCAAGTATCTCTTTTAGTGATTTTTTGTTTTCTACAAGGAACTTATGCAGTAATAATAATATTTCTCAACAATTATTTATTATTTGAAAATCATAAATTTAATAATTATGTATTTTATAAATATTAATTCTTTTTAGGAGTTCTCCAATCAGGTTAAGTTACACAAATCTAAAAACTGAAATAAAGATCTTTAACAAGGGCAATTTGACTGACGACCAAGATGTTTTCCATATGCATAACAAATAAATAGATGGTTTGATTTTCCTCGAAAAAATTGACATCGAGATGATTTTTGTAGGAAAACAATAAAAGGAGGAGAGACGGTGCTCTAAACTTTTTGCTTTTAGAAATAGTAATAGATTATGAAAAAAAGACATAAAAGTTGTATTTAGGTCTTGAACCTGGGATTTCCCATAAGCCAAAATGAGTCATGCCTTGCATAATTCTCAAATTTAATAAGTAGGAAAGTTATTGACATTCCAGATGCTGTAAATAAAAGTTAAAAACTTGTAGCAGGTCTAAAGCTTTTAAAAAAACCACATGAACACACTCACACATAACTACCAGCAAGAGTATCATGGCATAGGGAATACCAGCAACAACAAATTTCTACTCAAGAGTAAGTTCAGTAAAGGTTTGAATCAGAACGATGATGATTATTGGATCATATGCATGGTAACTGCAGCTCATGCTCACAAAGTGGAGGAGAGGAACTCACAGTGCAGGCACATCTCCCACTCGCTCTGCTCCATCGACCAAAATCCTTGCGCAAGACCCTGTCATCTGAAAGTCTGGTTAGGAGACCTCAATTACAGGGTACCGGGGATAAGCAATCAGCCTGCGAGAAGCCTGATACGCAAAAACCTCCAAAGTGTAAGCATCTCTATCTTTCCTTTCAATAGAAGCAGTTGGATCCTGATTCACAATGTATAGCATAGAAACGTGGAAACAAGCGTGGGAAATGGATACAACAGAATATGACAACGGGCAAAATGGAATAGAAAGAAAAAGAAATTCCATAACTTGTAGTCAAGTAATCAAATCAAATAACTAGCAAAAATAAATAAATAAATAAACTAAGAAATCTGAAAGTCCTATCCAATACCTAGCCTAATATAAGCCTATAATGCTGCTTGCATACTTGCAAATGTCTTTAAATTCTGGAGAAGTTAATATAGCTTTATGTCAACAAGAACTCATTCTATGTCAGTTTCAGTGATACATAGTTGATACATAGTTCCATGGCATCAGAGACACAACGTTTCAATTTTTTCCTTTATACGCTGGCTCTGGCATGCAAATATAGCATTTTAAAATCTGATACAACTACGGCATATCCAATAGGCAACAAGCAAGTCTCACAATCTATAACAGCAAAACTTTAAAGAGGGCACTCGAAAATAACATGTTCCACAGGTTGTACATATATATATGACAGCCTCCTTCATGAAGAACATCAGGGATAGGAATTAAGATTTTATTCATATTGGACTTTCTTTATCGATTTTACAGATATAGTAGTTAATCTTCAACTCTTTAACGATTTTGATATAAACTTCTAATATCACTTCTCCTCCTGCTTTTTGTGGTTAGAGAAATTTATAAATACAACACAAATATTCATGAAGCACATTTTTTTTCTTGTATTACTTTGCATTGTGACTATCAATTGATATTATTAGACAATATTATGAAAGCCAATTTTGCCCATTTCACACATCTGTTACCGAGATTAAGCATTCAAAGATAATAAACCTATGAGTTTCATGGTCATATGGGCCATATTCCAATGGATTGTAATTTCATATACATGCCATGTGATTTTCACCGAGAAACTGCTCCAGAAGGCCACTACTTACAGTTCTAGTTAGATATATAACCCAGAAACGATCTAAGAACTAATAGGCATTGTCAATAAGTACTTTGTATCTTCTTTTTCTTCACTTCGTGTGCGTGCATGCATGCAAACGGACTAATAGGCATCTTATGTTACTCATTGTACCTTACAGGCACTCACTAGTAAAGACCAGCTTCTGCAAGAGGCTGAAAGAGGACAAGTATTCAATGGTTACTGCGAGGGTACATTATCTTTCAAACCTACATACAAGTACAATGTTGGAAGCAGCGACTATGATACAAGCCATAAGGTACAGATAGCTAGGTTACAAACTACGCAAATTAATTTCCAATTATACAAGTTAACGGCCATAAAAAAACTATCATTGTTTAGTTTATTTCTTTTCTATTTTTCTAGTGAAATATATCATTATTACACACAGGAGTTTCTTATATGATTTTCTCTCTCTCAGATAAGAGTACCATCATGGACTGACAGGATCCTGTTCAAAATCGAGAATCATAACATTGAGGCAGTTCTGCACGCATACGAATCAATTGATGACATTAACAGTTCTGATCATAAACCAGTGAAAGCTCATCTTTGTTTGAAAGTAAATAACATGTAAACATTTCAGCTAAGTACTATGCAGTAATTTGAACCCATGGCCATCTAATACAACTAGCATCATGATGATGGAAAGAGTGCCATTGATTAAAACAAATTTATTTTGCTAGCCATAAAGATATCAATCCAGCATATCTCAAAGAATGTAAATAACACTACAGATTAAATTACTACGGCTTCTTTTTAGCTTTAAGTTTCGGTTAGAACCTTGCCTTGGTTTGGGATCAATCAGAAATTCGAACCATATACTATTGAAGTTGGCATATGCCATTTAGGCAAATGCTTTAACTATTTGTCTATTTTTGGACTTAATAACAGCCACAGCTTTATTGCCATTGTTTAAGAAAATTATCAGCACTTTCATTTTCTTTCATAGTGACTGGAGATTCTTGGGAACAAACTAAACCAGGTTATCTTAAAATGTAGTGAATGTGAAAAATAGTGTTTAAGGGAGAACAGATCATTGGTTGTTTTTTTTGAAATAAAACGGCGAGAGTGAGCCTTCCGTGTTCCATTAGCAAGTGGATAACAGAACCATACAAAGAGTAATGAAGTACGATCACTCATATGAGTGATTGTCATAATACATTAGGTGCTAAAATAAAAAAAACAAAGAAATGATACATAGAACCTACAAAAGGTCCATTCGGCTATCAGAGATCCATCCAGCAGTTCTTGTAGCGTGCAAAATGGAAGTACTGCGTCTCAAGTCGAGTGTGGCCTGGAGAGTCCAGGTCATCATTGGTTGTTATTTTCTTCGTTCATATCTTTTCCTACATTTTCTCTTTGGTCTTTGATACGAAGAAAAAATCCCTTTGAATCTCATCTCTTTTCCTGCAATCCAGCCCTGCATCTATATCAATTTAGATTAGAGAAACTCACTCCTCGACACACTGACTGCCCATCACGGGGACTACCAGGAGCACTCATGGACACGAACACTGGCTTGAGTGGTCATGGATTGGGAGTCTCACTTTGTGCAGTTCAACTCCAGTAGGGACGATAGAAGAGTTATATGTATGAATACGTTGTAGCTTAGTTCATTAAAACCTAATTAATGAAATATGGGAGGACTTACAAACTGTTATGCTGGGAAAAAAAAAAAGAAGTTACTCCTCCAATTTTATCAATTTATCTTCATCTTTTTCATCCTTAAGTTCACCCTTTCTATTAAAGATTAGTACGCTAGGATTGTGATGTGGATTCATCAAATGGGATGCTAAGCTCCAATCATTCTATTAAAGAAATCCCACACTAGGTTGTGATGTGTATTCATCAAATGAGATACTAAAGTCTTCAATTTGACGAGACTATCAATTAAAGCCGCTCGAGTTCAACAGAATACAATCCTAGTGCTAGAAAGCAACTTGGATGATTTCATCGTGAACATAAGAAAGAAGCATGACAGCTTCTATTCACAAGCCATGCCGTCATGGACATTGTATGTCATAACACTTTTGTGGTGTCCGTGCCTTGTTCAGATTAAGGATATAATTGCATTTTCTTTTTTAATAATGAGTTTCAAATTTTTTTATTTTAATTTAAATTGAGTGACATGACCAGCATTAGGATTTCCCTAAAAAGTATTGAATTGATAGAGAATAGTGGAGGGTCTAGCGCAGCTTGGGTCTTTAGTGTTTGCAAATTCTAAAATTAATATACAGTGATGTCGAACATCAAGTTAACGCTACTTAATATGTCCTTAAGTTGCCTCAAAGAAAGGAAAAGAAAAAAAAAAGGAAAAAAAAAAAAAATACATGTCCCTGAGTCACTAAATGAGGTCTTGATTAATTGTTCCTCAAATATGGGCTAGCAATCATAGGTAGGGATGAGTATGGACAGGTCTAAGGGCCAATTCTTGGCTCTCCCTATCCAAAAAATTAAACTAAAAATAATTTTTTTGTTTTGGGGTTTTTATATATTTATATCTTAAATCTTTAAAAATTAGAATTTAGTCTTTCAAATCTTCGTATTTATAATTTAGTCCCCCAAATCCTTTAAATTACCTTATTTTAGTCTTTAGTCATATTTTTGGCTCGAATTTCCCGTTATACCCCTGAGTTAATTCACTTTAGTCATCCCTTTTCTCTTTCTCCTTTCTTCCTCTTCTTATTGGGTTCCTCTCTCCATTCTTCACCTCTATCTCTTCCCTTCCAGTTAATCTCTAAAGTGAAGTAATTCAGGGGAACCTAATAAGAAGAGAGGAATCTAATAAGAAGAGGGAAGAGAGAGAGAGGAGAACCCAATAAGAAGAGGAAGAGAGGAAGAAGAGGGAATGGAGGACTAAAGTAAAGTAACTCATGTGTATAACGGAAAATTAAGGCAAAAAATATGGATAAAGACTAAAGTAAGGTAAGTTAAAAGACCTGAGAGACTAAATTATAAATATGAAGATTTGGAAGACTAAATTATAATTTTTAAAGATTTAAGGGACAAATATATAAAAACCCTTTTTGTTTTTTTAATCCAAATTTTTAAATAGGAAAAGTCAAAGTTTGGCTATTGACTAATCCATACTCATACCTAAATGTAAGCAAGCAGTAACAACTTTCACTATCTCATCCTCACCTATCATGACGAATCAACATCTCATTCATGAACTGCTATCCATCTCAGGAATCATCAAAATGACAACAAATGAATAAAGGTTGGCAGAATCGGGAAATTCTATTTACGCACTGCAATTTACTTTTGACGTCCTAATTACTCTTTGTCTCAAACTTCCATTTTGAAATACCACCAATTTACTCTATGCACCCAAAAGTTTTTCCAATTTTAATCCTCCCTCGTGTCGTCCCATCTCAAATTTTTCCAAAATTTTTCGAGTCGGATATTAATTTCCAAAAAAAAAATATGTTGGTCGGGTATTAATACCTAACTAAACAATCATTTGGTCGGGTATTAAAACCCGACCAGAAGCCGACGTAATAATAATAAAAATACACATAAAAAATTAAAAATAATTTCAAATTGTACCTTAGATTTGTACTTTGATACCAATTGCATGTTTGGAATTTTCCATTTGAATAAAAAAAAACTCAAACTCAAACTTCAAACCGTAATTTTACTTGTTACAATAAATTCGAAAAATTTAAAATTCTTCCAAACCTTTATACGAACGTGAATGTAAAAGTTTTCGGGGGTTAAGAAATTAAATCGATGAGTTTATGGGAGATATATTTCTTTTTTATTTAAATTCGACTAAAAAATAATTTTTATGGTTTTAGAGAAAAAATAGAACAGGAAGATAATGAGTCGTAGTTTCAAAATCTAAGAAAACTTTATTTGGGATTTAAAACGGTAACTTAGTTAAAAAAAAATAAATGATAAATTTGTAATTATTTATAAATTTTAAAACCGTACATAAAGAGTAAATTTTCGTGTGTAAATAGAATTTCCCGGAGAATCTCTTTCTTCCAAGTTTTCCCTTTATCAAATAGTAATCCCAAATAAAAAAGAACAAATTTTATTATAAAAAAATGTTAATAAAAAAGGAGGCAGAATTAATCAAAATTTCTTCTAACGATCTTGCTAACATATATAAATGAATAAAAATTTCAACTACAATTGGAACAAAGAACTAGGGCATCATCTCTGAGACAGTGGATTGCTCATGATGATTAAAAAATGAATTTTGATAAAGAATAAATTGACAAAAGAAAGTAACACTGACCGTTCTGGGGTTTTATCATCCCTGTCCGCTGTTGAAGCTCTTGAGGGTTTGGATTTTTACTCCTCAAGTCTTCAATGATAGTGGAGAAAAGGGAAGGAAAATTTTGAAAAGGAGAGTAGTAAATCTAAACGAGCACACCACTTGACGGTGAGCACAACTTTCTCACTGAGCACCTTCACTTTTGAAAAAGGCGAGTTTACTTAGTGAGCACACTTTTGCCCCCTCCTAGGAGTGCCTTTCGTTTTTTTAATCTCAAATCCATCTCGCTTTTTATTTTTCTGGCCCATGTTCTCTCTTCAAACCCACCGGTGCCTTTCCCTGACTATCCCCTAGCACAAACCCACTAAGATCTACCCCTCGCACAATGGTCATGGTGTGGAGGAGTTGAGTAGGAGGACGGGAACTGTGGAGGGGCTGAGATGGGAGGAAAGGGGTGGAGGAACTAGTCGGAGGAGGACAACAATAGTCATGGTGAAGAAGTTGGAGATAGTGGTTTCATGGTGTGTGTGTGTGTGGGGGAGGAGAGACAACTCAAAGGTGAGTGGCAGACTTATAATTACTTACAAAGTAAAGATGTGTGCTCACTAAGTAAAGTCGTATGCTCATTGAGAACTTCCCTAGTATAATGTTCCCTTACTTGTTTTCGATGTGCCAATTTTCCCCCTGCGCTATCAACTTCTGGGATTAATTTCACATAGACTGCAGGTAACATGCATTAAAAAAACCAACGTCTATTTTCTAAATCATCGTGAGACCATATGTGACGGACCTCTTTATTATATTTTCTTTATCGGTAAATTCAAAATCAACTATATAGATCTACAATTTTCGAATATTAATATACGATTTGGACACTGATACTGATTCAATACCTAATAAATTGGACTTATCTTTTCATTTCATAACTTATTTTTAGATTTTGAGTGAGAGGCATCACTCAATGCATTTATCTATTTTTCATTAATTTTCTAGGATTTTTTGGACAAATTGACTTTTAGATCGAAATCATATTCTTATATTACTATTAATTGCTTCATCCTTATCACAAACCTTTTTTTTAAATCCATTGGGCCATTGATTTTGATTAATAATTAACTAATGACATTCTTGCAATTATATAAGAGCTAGTGATTAGGAGAGTCCAAATTCATACCTCATCCGTGACTCCATCCTTGACCCCACGGCTGTTGCATGAGTCATATAGAACTAACTCTTCTTCCTTCCTCTCCATTCTTCTCATTTTTTTTTTTTTCTTCTCACTTTTCTCCTCTTTCCATTTCAAACTTTTAGCTTAACTCCAAGAGAGCCCTAAGCTAATCCTTCATCGAAACAGTTGAAGAACTCTCTCCTTAAGAACAACAAGGCAAGAAATTGTACAATGCAAGAATTACTCATTATTCTTGAAACCATCTAATTCCTAGTAAGAATATGCTTCTTTCACCTCTCTCCAGCAAGAAAACATCGCACAGATTATCAAATCAAACTGAAGAACTCATGATCTTTCATAACTTTCGATTCACAACTTTAAATGAGTTCTTTTTCTTTTTTTTTATTTTACTTTAAAAGATAATTAAATTTTTTACAACTTTCATTTACTAAGTTTGATTTTAACTCCTTTTTTTTTTTACTTAAAAAGAAAATTAATTTTTTTACAACTTCCATTTACTAATTTTGATTTAAACCTCACCAAAACTTGAATAGAAGTTATTGGCTGCACAGCTGCTAGATCACTGTCAACTGTATTATCCATTCAGTATTTTTGTCATATATTTTGATAATAAAACTTGATTTTAGTCTTGTTAGAAATATAATTCATATAATTTTCATATTTATATTTTTTTCTAATTTTGCATCTAACCCTATCAAAATCAGGTTCAATGAATCTGCGTATGTTCTATCTCCACCAAGTCTATCTTCTCCAAAACGTGCTCCGCCAACACCTCTTGTTCTATTGGTAGGTCAGCTCTGTTGGCACTATAGTGTTGGTGAAGCAAGAGCCTCGCCTTGTGGCTAACTTGGCTGAACCTAGCTCTGCCAAAGCTAGCCACACCAACACATTAATCTATCTTTGTCGACCACAAAAGTATCCGGCGCGTGTATATATATACATCTGGCTAAAACTGCTTCGTTGGTCCAATAAAATTATTACATTTGGCGCTATTTAAAATGTGGTTAAGCAAGTTCTTTTATTTATTATTTTAAATGGCATCACGTGTAATAATTTTATTGGACCATCTAAGTAACAGTGAAGGAACTTCTTTCACTGCCGATGAATTTTCTATTTTATATACAGAGAAAATAGAAAATTCACCGACGGTGAAGGGAGTTACTTCACCACTGCTTATGTTACACAATAAAATTATTATACGTGGTGCCACCTAAAGTAACAACAATAAAGGGAGTTCCTTCACCGCCGCTTAGATGGCCCAATAAAATTATTACATGTGACGCCACCTAAAATAACAAATAAAAGAACTCGCTTTTTGGGTGGCACCACGTGTAATAAATTTATTGGGTCAGCTAAGGGACAATGAAAATTTTCCGTTCTCTCTATATACATATATAGCAAATGGGAAATTCACCGACGATGAAGGAAGTTCCTTTACCGTCACTTAGTTGGCCCAATAAAATTAAAATTATTATACGTGGCACCACTTAAAAAGTGGTTAAGAGAATTCTTTTATTTGTTATTTTAAGTAGTGCCATGTGTAATAATTTTATTTAGGTGACGGTGAAGGAACTCTCTTCATCGTCCGTAAATTTTCCGTTTTCTTTTATATATATATATATATATATATATATATATATATATATATATATATATATATATATATATATATAAACATGGGAGTGCATATGAACAATTGTTATTTTCAGTAACACTCATGTTAGCGCGACACCAACACTTAATAATAAGTTGGAAATAGACGTGGATTATTTGATGAATCGGTAAATTATATGAAATTAATCCTATTCGTAACAAATCTCCATTTATGAACTATCTTGAAAATGGAATGGTAATCAAGCATCTATTAAAAAAAAGGGGTATTTACCGGTTTGTCCATCAAATCTTTATATATTATGATTTTGTCCCCCAAATCTTCATATTTAGGATTTTATCCTCCAAATCTCATAAGCACAACAATTTAGTCTCTTTTCCAGAGGAAAAGAAAAGGAGAAGAGAAGGGGAAAAGAGGAGAAATAATGAAGAAAAGGAGAAGAGAGGAGGAAGAGAGAAGAAGAAGAGATGAGGAAAATAGAAGAGAAAAAGAGGGGTAAAATAGTCAAATATTTAACTGTGTTAAGAAAAGTTAGAGAGGGGAACTAAATTGTTATAACTTATCATATTTGGGAGACAAAATCCTAAATATGAAGATTTGGGGAACAAAATCATAATATATAAAGATTTGAGGGACAAACCAGTAAATACCCCTAAAAAAAAATTACTGTTTATGAATGTCCTCTATTGATACTTGTAAAATTACATTTGCAATTTATTGTATCGTCACACAATGTAAAGAAAGTCTCTCCAGCGTCCTAAATGAAGTCCATACATAATAATGAAACTCTCTCCAGTATCAGTCTTTATTGCTTTTCTGTATCTTTGCTCAGTGATTCTGTGCCCTCTACGTTTGCTTGCTCCGTTGAGGTTGGTTGTAGCTCTGTGGTTCCTCCCCATGCCCTTATCCGCTCCTTGGCTTGCAATGCCTGTACAGTGCGATATATGCTTTGATCAACTTAATATCAAATTGACGACAGTACTCTCTACTGCATTATTACTGTCAATAGTGAGTGTCGGTATCAATTGAAATAAAATGATACAAGGTTTAATGTCAGTAACATAGAAATTTTCTTATGAAGTACCTCTTTCTGCCATTTAGTTCTGGAAGTAATCACTATTAGGATTACTGTTTGCAACAAAGTTCCGACTAACATCCCTGACCATAAACCCTGCATGTCGATAGAGAAATACAAAAAAAAATCCAATGTTTTCAGATACCATGACTTAGTTCTTGTCGTATGATCAGGTGATGATATCAATTTCTTACCATTGCTTTGAGCCTGAGCTTGAACCCGAGAACAGCTCCAATTGGCAGACCGACGAGATAGTAACAGCCTATGTTTATGAAAGCAACCAAGGATTGCCAACCAGCTCCTATCGCTACTCCTGCACATTTTTGAAGAAACAACAACAACAACTAAGCCTTTCATTCCAAGTATTTGGAGTAGGCTACATGAACAAAAAAAAAGAATCACGCTGGATTGATCACTTTGATATTCCTTCTCTATTTATTTCTATCTCGTAATATCTCCTTATTTAAACATCTAGACTCAATATCTTTGCGAATCATTTCCATCTATATTTTTTTTCGGTCTTCCCTTCGTTCTTTTAACTTGTCCTATATTGATAAACTCCCTTCTTCGAACTGGTACACTTGTAAACCTATGTTGCACATGATCAAACTATCGTAAGTGATTTTCTTACATCTTCTCATTGATGGGAGCTACACCTAATTTAGCACGAATATCTTCATTTCTCACTTTATCTCTCCTAGTATTGCCGTATATCCAACAGAGTATGCACATCTCTGCTATACTTATCATATGTAAATGACGTTTCTTTATAGCCCAACATTCCGTACCATATAATAAAACTGGTATAATAGCAGTCCTATAAAATTTTCCTTTCAATCTATATTTTTGGAGAACTAGTTTGAAATTTTCTCGTATATTTGGAAACTATATATTTTAGACTGAAGTAGGGAGCTCAGTACCTGAGAGAACAGGCTGAACGCTGTTTAGAATGATCGTAGTAGCAAGCAAATACCCCAACTTGGATGTTTCTGTAATGACTGCAGGTATCTCTGTGAAAAACTTGGGTAGGTGCTTTCGAGCTATGAGAACTACAACCATAAATATGACTCCTAGCAGACCAGATGTCAAAACCGACATAATTACTGCAAATTTTGCAGCTTTCGGACGTCCAGCTCCAAGTTCATTAGACACCCGTACGCTGTGAAGTACGAAATCAAGCAGGATCAGCTTCAAGATTTTGGGATGAAATTACTTTCTCGGAGCTTATGTTAATCGCCAATAATTCTTACGTACCTTACTGCAGCATTGAAACCTAAAGCAACCGTAAATGTCCAAAGTTGGATGTTCATGCTGTCCAAGGACGAAAAGGAGGAATTAGCATAAAAAAATACAATGCTTGGTGTCAAAGTAAGTTGTTGGCAATGAACTTATTGTGCCCGTAAGCATCAAGCTTGAGCAATTACGGATTAGTTTTTACAAAGTTACAATTAAATTGAAGGACTTGACAGTTTTTAAATTCTAAGATGTAATAACGATGAATAATAACAACGGCCAAATTAAATGAAAACTGACCATATAGAGATAGCGCTAACTTGGATTTCTGGATTTTTCAAGCATCCTACCAAAATGATCACTGCAGTGAAGTACCAAATCTCCAAGCTGCCATTCAAACGACAACGGTTAGTTCTAAACTGAACCATAAGGCAAAGAAATATGCTTATCTACTGCACATTTTGAATCTCAAACTAACCACAACATCACAGCCGATGCTAGCGACAGCTTGACAAACGAAGACAACGACTTGAATGCTTGCCACGAGAAACCAGTCCACGCCTCGGGGAAAAAACCAGACACAATGTAAACCATCTGTGCCAAAACAATAAAGCACCACGAAATATTCCCGACGATGGCTGCTCCGGCCAGACCATAACCGAGTTTGGTCACAAAAACCCAATTCAATGGGATGTGGATGGCTAGAGAGATCCCCGAAATCACTGTCATTACCCAGACTTTACTCTGAGATTGTAGAAACTTTTGTATTGGAAAGTTCATAGCATAAGCAAATAATTGAGGGAGTGCCCATCGGGTATATTTTTGTGTCAGTTCCGATATCTCTTTGGACTGATGAAGGAGCTTCAAGATTGGAGATGCGAATATATAAACTGGTGACATAACTAGTGCTGTGACTCCTGTGATGATGAACGATCTTTGCATGTAGATTCCAAGCATATTGAATTGTCCAGCGCCAACTGCTTGACCGCAGAGCGTCTCCAAGGCACTACCCATGCCTAACTACACACACAGAGAGAGAGAGAGTAACAAATTGTTGAGCACCAACAGAAAAGAGGTCGAGAGGGTAACATGGAAAGGTAAAAGGTTATTAAGTTCAGTAAATGTCATAGCAAAAATAAAGTTTCAAGTAAATTTGGAAAATTTTCAGTAAAATTGAGGACTAATATATAATAGAAATCGGTGGAACTAAAATTTATTCATAAGCTAATAGTGGAGCAGTAGCTAGTAGACACTGCAGTTGGCATGCCTTTTGGATGTACTAGCTAGTTAATAATCATGCTGCGCTCATATAACACCCTACTCTCAAGGATTCATGCATATTTTGTGTGATAGAGTTGAGTGAGTTCTTCCCTCTCTTCTCTTAGAGACCATGATGGTTGGTTAATTCACTACAATAAATTCAAATAGACCATGATGTTTAAGTTGATTCACATCATGGTTGGTACAATAAATTCAAATAGACCATGATGTTTAAGTTGATTCACTATCTATAATCAAATAGAGACATTACTAGATTAGATACAAGACGGATCCAATGGAGAGCATGACCTTGTTGGGGATCCAATGTTTCAAACTTTCCCTTAAGGCCATAACCTGGCTCATTGACCTGACGACAGTTTGACTCAAAAAAAAACTTAAGCTATTAGATCAAGACTCCAATATTATATTTAATCCCATAAACTTTATTTGTTACATCCGATATAAGACTATAGGACTGTACTCACATGTGAACTAACTTAATACACATGGCACCAATATTTTAAAGAATATTCATGTACATGGAGAAGTTAAAAAACCGAATGAACGACCAAAGAAAATATAAATAGAAATACTAAGAAAAGATATGAATGTTAGAAAATATATTAAAATAATAAAACCTAACAAATCACATATCATCTTCCATATTCTTTCAGTTGCTATAGCTTAAGCTAGTAAGAGTTATTGAAAGTTGTTTAGAGATTTATTATAACTAAATTGTTATTTGATTTATCCTCTATTAAATACCTCGAATCTCTAATATAAAATTTCATCAGACTTGAATGAAGTCATATTGCTATATGAGAATGAGTGAAGAAGGATCATCCATGTAATCAATTCGGCATAATTCTCTTTTGGTTCACCTAGCAAAAAATTATATTTGTGCTAGGTGTAGGTGGAGGAATAAAAAGAAAATTTGGCATTTACTCATTTACAAGCTTACAAAGGCCAGTCACCCTGGGGCCTGGACCTAAACAATCCTCAGTATATTTCTTTCTATTACTTTGTTTTCAAATTTCAACCAGAAAGCAATTAACACTACATATTAATTTGCACAGAATAATTCCAGAAAAAAATAATAAAATTGTTACTGCAAATGAAATATGACCATAAATCCCAAGATAAGCATCTCATCTCATTGACTTGTTCTAAATCTGTAAATACTCGCTGTTATATACAAATTTGAATTGCGAAAATAGTGGATCATCAACGTACCAGAAACCCAAAGGCGAAGCATTCAACCACAGTCTGGCCCATGGTCACCGCAGCAAGCTCGACGTCGCCGAGATGGCCGACGAAGGCGACGGTGACCACCCCAAGGGACGCCACCAAGAGCCCCGAGATCACTGCGGGCCCTGCAACGTGCCATGTCTTCTTGGTCTCGTCCCAGCTCCTCGCACCCAAGCTTCTCATCTCCAGCCAATCTTAGCAAAAAGGATTTTGTTTGGGATTCGAATTTATAGGTCTCTGCACTCGATCGGCAGCCACTTGAGGGTCAGCGAGTACCACATCGAAGATGGGCGGCTGGGTAGGTCGATGACGTGGCGTGCATGCAGAAGTTGTGCCAGATGCCGTTGAGGTTTGTGTGTTGATGTGAGGAGTTGACTCGTGTGCAGTTGACAGTGTGAGTTTGAAGCGGAGATGTTAGTTGTTGGGGTTTTGACTTGCATGAACCCACGGCAACGCTACCACTTTTGATATTGTTTCCTCCCTTGTTTGGTGACTTCGAGGGTGCCCTTGGATAGAAAAGAGTGTGAATGTGTTAAAAAAAAAAAAAAAAAAAAAAAAAAAAAAAAAAAAAAAAAAAAAAAAAGCTAAATAGACTTAAGAGTATGCTTAAGAGAATATATATTCCTGTAACAGCTTCAGAGTTATATTATAGTGACAGAAATTAACGAGATAATAAAACAAATAATAGATTATCTCGGAAGAAATTTAATAAATACTGATAACTCTCGGATGGAGTATTAGAACGGAAAGATCCATTAGATAATGAACTATCGGTTCTAAGCCATCTCTGGCGATGATCAACAATTCGAATATGGTCTAAGTAATAAATATCCAAATTTTTTTGGGGTCCCAATTCCAATAAGATCCCCATGCCTATGGTTAAAAACGTAAACCCTAAACTAATAACACGATAACAAATAACATTAATAGTTAAGATTTTGGTTGTTAAGATTATATTTTATTCTATTAGTTTGAATTAATGAGAGCAGTTAATTTCAGTTGTTAAGATTATATTTTATTCAATTAGTTTGAAATGTTAAAGGCTCCTGAAAAATTTACTGTAACTAATTAAACTTATATGATTTTATTCTTATGGATGTCATTGTAGCTAATTATATTTAAAACTCCGTCTAGACCGTTGGAGGCAAATCGTTTCGTATTATAATATATTTCGTGTACTTTGCATATGGTCTTTTTCCAAAAAAAAGAAAAAAGAAAAAAAAACTCATATTATCTCTGTTTTAAGTCCATTTTGCATAGTCCAAATAGCATGAGGAACAATGTAAATAGCTTGTGTTAAATATTTTGATATTTACTCGATTATTTAACATCAAAGATTATATATATTGAGGTGGGCAGAAAGCGGAACAATAAGGCACTGTCATGGGTTGGGCTGCGCAGGACCCTGATCAGGTCCGACCGAGAACTTTGGAGGCGCTAAATCTGATCTCGACCATTAAATGTAAATTGCAACTCCTACTTTTAACACTATATTTGGTTTGAAAGAAAATAAAAGAAAGGGAAAGAAATGAAAAATAAAATGAAAATAAAAGAAAAGGAAAAATATTTTTTTAATATTATCATATATATCAAATGAAACAGTGCATGTTTCGTTATATATGCACAAACACTAAGAGATAAATTGAGTTTGGCTAGGCCTGACAATTGGGCAAGGTGATCTATCAGCACCTGGCACACTATGTGGCAAAGACTTGCTAACCGCATTAAGGGAGGTTTGGAATGGTTAGGGTGCAATACTGTCCTAATCCGTGTCTAGACTAGGCTTTTTGAGGCACAAGCAGTACAAGTATGACATAGCCAGGCACGTGGCCGGCACGGACACGCCCCGCCTATACGCCCAATGAATATTACAGTCCTGATTGGGTTCTTGCAATTTTTTTTTTTTGCAAAAGTTTTTCCCAACCATTAAAAAACCTTTCCGAAAACAATTTTTTTTTTTTTTACCATTTCGTTTCTTTTCTTTTCTTTTCTCCATTATTTTATGGAAAGTTACCTTTACTTTTCATTGATTACTGGATTGGAAAGTTATCAAGAAAAATAGAGAGGAAAACAAGAGAGAGTGCCTTTCTAGTATAGAAAATAATTTAAAAAAGACTTAATTACAGTGAGAGTTCATATACCATAGAAATATTGTTACTTATTACTATTAAGTTTACTCTCAGTTTAGCCCGCATTAGTCAACAGTTTACTATTCTCACTTATGTTTAATTTAAACTACTTTTTTTTTTAATAGAATTTTTAAATTACACTCTTCTATGCATATTTTAGATAAGTTTCTAACGAGAGAGATAAGGATAACCTGAAAATTCCATAAAAAAAAGTATATTTTAAGTTAAATAAGGATGATAATAGTAAACTGTTAACTATCGACTTTAGGAATTTAGAGAGGAAACTGATAGTTTTAAACTTAAATAACCCTGCTTCTACACGAGTCTCACTGTAATTAATCCTATTGCGATACTATCTTTCCATAATCCAATCCATAAAAATGTACTGCAAATTTTCCATTCCACTAATCAGCCCTCTAAATCCCAAAATGTCACCATGACAAGCTGCCATTTCCACAAATATCAAGCAGCCTCGCCACCGGGAGATTCTAAATGCACACCACGCTTTACTTTGTGAGCACCACATCCCATAGTAAAGTGATTTACGCCATAGGGGGGTAAATTAGTGCTCACTAAGTCAAGTGTGGTGCTCATTTAGAATTTCCTGCACTACCTTATCCGAACTGACCACCACCTTCCCTCCATTTTATCATCCAATCAATGAAGCCACTCAACTCCAAATCCCTCCGCCTCCTCCTCAACCCCTCTCAAAATGCTCTCCATCTCACTCCACCCCCTAAAATTCTCCCCCTTAAACCCCTCCAAAACCCTAGCAAGACCCCCAAATCCCCAGCTCACCAAGTCCCAACTTCGATCCCCTCAACACAACAAACTCAAAACCCTACCCAGCGACAAGAACAAAATCAACAAGAAAGAGATCGTACTCTTCGATCCGACACCGCCGCCACTGTCCGAATCAGCGAACAAGTCGACCAATGGCGCTGCCCCCAAAACCGGAGACTTTCCTCAGTTAGGCCTCCTCAAGAAGCTGCCAAAGAGAGTTCTTGCGCTGCTCTCTAACCTCCCGCTGGCCATTGGGGAAATGTTCACCATTGGAGCCCTCATGGCGCTTGGTATGCCAATAAAAAGTTCGAATCTTTAGTTGAATCGCGAGACGAATGCTTACTTTTGTTGTTGATATATCTATGCGCAGCTACGGTGATCGATCAAGGGGAAGAACCTGGGTACTATTTTGAGAAGTACCCTGAAGAAAAGTCATTTCTTGGGATTTTCAATTGGAGATGGGTTCTTGGGCTCGGGTTCGATCACATGTTCACATCTCCAGTGTTTTTGGGCATGTCGGTGCTGCTCGCTGTGTCGCTCATGGCATGTACATACACGACTCAGATACCGATGGTTAAAGTTGCTAGAAGGTCTGGGGTTGAATTTTAGTGTGTTTGACCTAGTGAATTGAATTGGTTGATTTTGTAGGAGTAAGTTTTGTTGTTTGTTTATAATTCAGGTGGTCTTTCAAGCATTCGGCTGAGTCTATTAGGAAACTGGAGTATTCGGACTCGCTTCCACGGGCAATGGTTCAGGACTTGGGTATAATTCTCATGGGTGCTGGATATGAGGTATAATATTTCTCTCACCTTTTGTATACTTTTATTAATTTTTGATTTTTGAATGTAGACACAGAATTTCAATTTTTTAAAAATCAATTTTCATATCCTTTTAAAGTATAATATATGTTGATTTGAGACTACTCTCTTTGTTGTTACCACATATGGTTGAGTTTTGCTTACATTGTGCATCTAAGGAGCACATTTCTTCCCATATAATTAAAGTGTACTCTAACCTTTTTCCAAATCAGCTCGTTTGAATGTTGATATGTAGAATTATCAACCATCAACCTCATATTTTGTTCTGTAACTATGCATATGTTAGGATTCGTGGGCTATTGCGTTTGATTTCATTATATCTATCTTTATGAACAATGCGTGCCTCAATTGTCTCTGGAAATCTCGTGAAAGGCAATCTCGTGATATTCTCTAGTAACTTCTAGATTACAGATATCCTTCTTTTGCAATACTAGTGATAGATAGTGAGTCTGTTATCTCTTAGAAATGTTTCAATACAATTTTCTATACCTGCTTTCCAGACTCCCCTTGTTTCTTGGAGTTGAAATTTATGCACTCTTTTCTTTTATTATTATTATTTTTTCATTTTCGGGGAGAAGGCATAGCCTGGCACATTTTAGACCTCTTACAAAACTACAAGAAGTTTTATCACTATGATATAGTGGTGCTAACCTATGCACTCTAGTTTCATCAGAGAACAAGTACTGCAACTATCACTAAGAATTATATTTTGCAATTTTGCATATGCAAATATTATGTTTAACCCAGAATATATATGAAAAATATGTCCACCGTACATTTGAAGGCATCACGCATGTATTATCTGTGGTAGTATATCCAGGAGATTGACGACTGCAGAGGAGATTAATCTAGTGCATTTGTTCTAAATGCAGGCATTTAGCATTATTGGCTGGCAACTATTGTATCAACTTTGTTTTACTTATGATTATGTAGCAGTTACACAGATAAAATATTATGTTTATTCTAGATGCATGTGTATTTTTGGCAAAAGAGCTGTCAATATCTTATTGGTATCTTTGTCCCCGTGTATAGGTATTTGTAAAAGGGCCTGCATTATATGCTTTCAAGGGGATGGCTGGTCGTTTTGCTCCCATCGGTGTGCATTTGGCAATGCTGCTGATCATGGCTGGAGCAACTCTTAGTGCTTGTGGAAGCTTTAAAGGATCTGTAAATGTTCCTCAGGGCCTAAATTTTGTAGTTGGTGATGTCATGACACCTAATGGCTTTCTTTCCACTCCTCTACAATCCTTTAATACCGAGGTTCATGTCAACAGATTCTATATGGACTACTACGAGAGTGGCGAGGTGATCACTGTTTCTATGCGTCCTTGTTTCATTTTCTGATTTCCCTTTTGCTTTCAGCTTGTAGCTGTTCAAGTGCTTTGTTTCTGTGGATACCAATGACATTTTATGATTTAAATTTTTCTTTCTTAACGGGAGTGACCAGGATTCAAAATATCGGAATTGGTATTGACCGATCGATTATGGTATCAAAATTGGCAATGTTGTGCATACTGTATCACTGATATTGAAAATACTGGCAATATCCAAACAATATTATATGGTATTAGTGTATCTCAAAATCTGATTCGATATATATTGGTATCGGCTGATATTTAGAAACTTGGGAGCAACTTTTGTTATTTTCATTTCCTATAGGCTTTGAAACATATACACAGTTACAGATATGGGTACAATTTAATCGTACCAAACACATCAAATTTGTAAAATATAGGATATATGGATGCGGTTATATATATGCAAAAAAGATAAATGACATCTCATATTACAATCTTAAAATGCATTAGTTTAGAAAAGATCATCATTGTTCATTTCATCCAAGAGTACCAAGGGTGTTCTGGTATACTAAATATCTTTAATATATAAAACTTATATCTAACATTTGTAAAGTTAACAATAAATAGCATGTTCAAAGAAGTATATGTGAAGATCTTAACTTAAAAATATATTATAAAATTGGGAAACTATTCAACACATGTTTGAGAAGTGTCAGAGAAGATACTGACATGTGTCTCGTACGTATGGGTATGTCTAATTAGAAGTTTCCTTACTTTATAGCTCATTGGTCTATCTCTTTCTCAGCTATTTCAGGCTTCTCCTTTGGTAGACTGTGTAAGAATTACAAGTTAATTATTTGTTTATTGTTTTCCTGATGTATGCTCAGGTTTCACAATTTCACACTGACATCTCACTATTCGACCTTAATGGGAAGGAGGTTATGAGAAAAACAATTAGTGTTAATGATCCGCTAAGATATGGTGGAGTTACAATCTACCAGACAGATTGGGGATTTTCGGCACTCCAAGTGTCAAAGAATGGTGAGGGTCCATTCAATTTGGCTATGGCTCCATTACAGATAAATGGTGACAAGAAGCTTTATGGGACATTCCTGCCTGTTGGTGATACTGTCTCCTCTAATGTGAAGGGAATGTATGTCAGTTGCCTTGCATCCGCTCATGCCTTCATTATTGCAATTTTTTCTTGGTGGTCAGCAAGAAATTTGAGCTATCCCATTCTGTTTCCAATTTCAGATCAATGCTTGCCCGTGATTTACAATCGATTGTCTTGTATGACCAAGAGGGAAAGTTTGCAGGAGTTCGACGGCCTTCCTCAAAATCCCCAATTGACATTGATGGTATAAAAATTGTAATTGAAGATGCAATTGGTAGTAGTGGCCTTGATCTTAAGGTGGCTCCGTGTACCCTTTTTCTCTATATCATGCTGTTCAAACATTAACTGTCTACCTGCGTGATTATTGTGCTTTGATTCATATCTCATTCTTCTAACCATTGTATTTCAGTTCATAACTGATTATTCTCTGTTGCAGACGGATCCCGGAGTGCCAGTCGTCTATGCTGGGTTTGGTGCTCTAATGCTTACTACGTGCATCAGCTATCTCTCTCATTCACAGGTGCTATGAGTGTCTTACTACAACTTGTGCATATATCCCCAGTATGATCTGTTAATTATTATAGAGTTAATTTTAATGTGTTCTATGCTCTCTCTCTCTCTCTCTCTCCAGATATGGGCATTGCAAGATGGAACAACTGTTGTTGTTGGAGGGAAGACGAACCGAGCCAAGCTTGAATTTCCTCAAGAGATGAATAATTTGCTTAATAAAGTCCCTGAGCTAGTAGGAGTTAACAACGGCCTCAAGAGCTAATAACATTGCTTCTCTTTTCTTCACTTCCTTACATTTCAAATAAATTAATGACAAGTTTTGAAGTGGTTGAGATTTAAAGAAATGAAGACAAAGGTGGGAGCAACAATTACATTTACTGATCAATTTACTTCGAACAAGGTAACGTTTCTAGCATTCAACAGAAACCTTTTCAAAGGTCACGTTTCTTCTTTTATTTGAAAATATAGTATAGAGGTAGGGGATTCTTTATGACTTCACTTTCTTCTTAATTAGGTATCATATATTTGTTTTGTTTTGTTGGTGTCTAAGGTCAAGTTTCTTTTTTTAATTGAAACTATAGTACAGAGGTAGGGGATTCTTAATGACTTCACTTTGTAGACTTTCTTGTTAATTAGGTATCATATCTTCCTTAACAAAACAATAAAAATGTTTTGCTTTCTTGGTGTCTGATGTCAAACTAATTCTATTTCTATAAATTATCAACACTGGTTTATGTTTATTTATATAAGAGATTTAAGATATTTTTCTATAACATGCGTAATCCTTGACTCCTTGCAATTTTTGATATAACCTTTGTCAAGATTATGCAATGTATTTTATTCTAGTTTACATAACCCTCTTTTGTTGCATTTCAAAACTATCTTTTCCATTTTATTCTGTTAACTGACAAAATTGCTTGAATGAAACTAACAAACACCAAATGACGGTTAATGGGGAGAGTTTTTCAATTTCCTCCTTCAGGGAGTGGATTTACATCACAAGGTATGCACCTTTTTGTAAAGGTAGAAATAGTTTGTGCGAAGGATCAAAGAACAAAGTGTTAAAAAACAAATAAATCTAGCAGCACAACTATAGAGGATTGGTTTATGTCTATTGATATTTTCAAAAACTCAGTTCATTTTAATAATTTGCACACCTAATTGCGCATGGTTAGAGAGAATTGATCCGTCTGTTCATAGTTTTGTAAACCATATTATGGAATATTGATGTATAATGAAGTTTCTGTATTATAAGTCTTTATATTATTTATGAGTTTCTATGTTACGTCATCTCATTTATTTATGTATATTCAAAAATCAATAATAAGATTAAAAAAGTTTTTAGGTTCTAGTATTATCAGAGCCATCCTTCATAACCTTAACCCTATTGATCCTTGGTACAACCATCTGTCAGGGCTCTGCTTCACTTTGTCAACTTCTTGTCACCATCACAACTATCAGCTTGATTTTCCCGATCTTATCCTTTATTCAGTGACTGATCGTCACTACTGCGACATTTTTCTCTTTTGATTGAAGCGACTATTATCCTTTTCTGTCACTGTCAACATTGTCATCTTTTGCCCCTCAATTTGTCTTTGCCATCAATTAATGTCCCTATGCTATTTTGTAGACATTATCTTCTTCATTTCAGAGTTTATCTGCTTACAAAAAATAGTTGGTAGTGTTATCATGTGAAGTTGCAGGCATGAGTATTATGAAAATTTTGAAGATATTTTCATCAAATCACTACTTGTAAATTGATGTAGTTGGTTGTTTGCTAGTGATGCTATCTCTCTTGTGTTGCTTTTGCTTCGTAGTAAGTTGTCTGTTTCTATGAAGCTACAGCCATGTGTATCATGGGAAAGTTTGAAAATGTTTCCCCAAATTACTATCCATATTCCATAGGTTGAACATGAATAAGCATTCATAGTGGTTCAGATCTGTACACGTTCGTCCTCATATCACTTGCGAATGAGAGAAATTGCTGATACAATATAACAAATAATGGAAACACACTAATTTCGACGGGTCTGCATTAGTCTAGGCTTGGTTATGGCTCAACTCTTATTAATGGGGACATTGAACGACCATGATTATTAGAATTTATCATTTGGATTTCATTAGATTTCTTTAGATTTTATTCGACTTTTTAAGACTTTTTTGTTTTTTTAGTCCCACATTGGTTATTCAGTAAAATTCTTAATTGTCATTACCTATTTGAAGGTCCTAGTTGAGCAATAAACCAAGAAAAGATTAATTGATGATAATTTCTGATGCAAGCCATAAGGGCATTAAATTAGATTACGAGAAGTTATTAGATTAGCTTATTTATCTCCTCTCAAATAAAATCCTAGTTCTTCTCCAACTGTCAAATTCTCAAAGCCATATATCATTCCCATATCCTCGTTTACCACCACAAAAATCCTAATTCGCTTTCATTCTGCATCAGTTTTGGTATCAGAGCATGAAAGGCCAAAAATTCTTCATGTTTCCTTCCATCTTCGCCTTCGTTAATTTTCTTCTTTTTGAATTTTTAGTTAGAACAAGAAAACCAAAATATTCACACCAGCGTAACCATCTTCCTACCTCCTTTGTCTAGTTGCTGCACTCCTCACCAAGTTCTCCTCCTGCGATGTTTCAATGTGAACCCCATCCCCTTCTCATTTTCTGATCTTGTGTGAAACGAGAATAGAGGGGGAAAAAAAGGGAAAAAAAAAACCCACATATCAAACTCTATCTCCAAATAAACAAAAATGTCACCACATCAATCCACTTCCTCTTGCTCATTGCTCAACATATCATGCAATAGCAATAGAGAGGGATTCTCCCATGTGTTGGTCCTTCCCATCATGGACCTTGCCACCCACTTCGTCCCTCAATCCCACCTCGTTATCAGCTCACTTTAGCTGCAAGGAAGAACCTGACTGGCAAGTGGAACCCGATGTAGTCTAGCCGCACACTTCCACCTCGTACTCACTTGCCTATGGAGCAGTCAAGTGGACCCCACCTCTGCTTTTTTCAGGACAGCAAGAAGATTTTTTTCACGTGAATTTGCTTCTCAAGCATGGACCCAATTCCTTGCTTTTTCCCACTTAAACTGCATGAAGTAGAGGTTGAAGAATCTTCAACAAGGCTGATCCAGTTACAACATCCATGCCCGTTAAGAGCCTGATTCAGATCCGGACCCGTTACAAGTTCGGTTCCAACGCGTTTCAAGCCTAATTCGAGTATCATATTTTTTTTTGAGTATTTTCTAAACTATTGAGCCAAATTTTTAAGTTTGGAGTTGATTTCCATCGAACTTGTATTTTGCAGTCGATATATTTATATCGATGGTGATCTAAACAAGTTGAGCATCACATGTATAATGCCCTCTCGGTATTTCATGGTTTTTATAACTTGTATGATTATAAGATTGAGAGAGTAATATGAAGTTTTCTTTTGCTATTTTCCTCTAGCATACAAGAAGATGCATCTATATGCAAATGAAGTTGGTTGGAGAACCTTTTTAGATGGAAGATAATATTAAATACTATTTATTTTGGTCTCCCTTGCGAAGTCTTCTTCGTGAACGATATATGCTCCATACATTCTATCAGATCATTCATTGAACACTCATATATGTTTCCATTTGAACCCAAGGTTGAACAAGAGCCTGAACTCAAGCCTGTGATACAGACAAAAGATGTACATGAGTTAGAAACAGAGCCCAAAGCAGAATACATGACAAAGTCAAAGGCAAATTTAATAAAGATCTAGAGTCTGAATTCATTATCGTGGTTGGCAACTAGACGTTCCAGCATGAGCTGAGTTTAGTTCTTGATGAGTTAGAATGAGATGTTCTTGATGAGTCACTGCCATTGCTCGAAAATATTTCTTCACAGTTTAGATACGTTGAAGAGTTCTTTATTGAGACTTCTGGCAATTTTTCAGGGGAATCAACTATCAAGATATCATCATCTTCACCTATCGGGAAGTTTCAATTGTCCATGAGATTGCCTAGTGTTTATGATCATTTCCAAATCTTTTATTACAACATATAGGTTTTGTAGGAAATCAAACTTCTTGTGACGCAATGAAGCCCATTCGGTGATTTTAACTTTATGATCAGACAATGCACATCACATTTACAGGTCCCAACAGAGTTTTAGAAAGAAACAACATTTATGAGTTTGATATCCTGTGGGATCCTTACATTAGTCCAACCTTTTTAGTGGAAAAAATCATACATTTTATCCATGTCATTTTTGAATTACCGTCTATTTCAGCTGATCCACTATAAAATCCAATTCCACTTCCATCATGTTGGCGCGGAGTAGAATATCATGTGTCTATTTCACAACCTCCATCATAGTCCAATTGAGATATTTCATCTGATAAGACTAATCAGTTCAACCCACATATGCTTGATGGTTATTATTAACACATTCAATGGATAATGTTTTAAAGAGGCGGTGAATAGTCATGACATCGAATGGCCGTGATTTATTAAAATTAATCATTTCGATTTTATTAACTTTCTATAGATTTTATTTGATACTTTTAGACTTTATTCGATACTTATAATTTATTATTTTTTTGACCCATGTTGGTTATTTGGTGAAACTTTGTAAATGTCTATTTAAAAGCTTTAGTTGATTAATAAAATAAGAATTGATTGATTGATGAAAATTGTTGATGCAAAAGACGTATGGTCATTAGATTAGATTTGGAGTGGTTAGATTAGATTGGCCTCTTTATCTCCTATCTCAAAACAAAATCCTAGTTCATCTCCAACTCCCAAATTCTCAAAATCATTCCCAAATCCTCAAGCCCCACCACAAAATTCTAATTCGCTTCCATCCCGCATCACTCATCCAACCAATCGTAAGTTGGATTCACTTTCAAAGCCCAACCAAAAATTCTAAATAGGGGCTTTTTCGATGCAAACCCCCTTAAAATCATTCATATTTAGAAATTTACTCCTCAAAGCTTCATGTTTGCTAATTTAACCTAGCAATTGATTGATTTTACCCTCCTATTTCGATCTGACTGGTTGGAATCCCTTTAAAATTGACTGGAAGCTTTGATTTGGAGTTTACCTTTTGAAGGTTTCTTAGTGAAGTGGGCATTGATGTTGTCCATGGTCAGTAACATGGAGCTTTTAGCATTGAGAGTCTGATAAATTGAGATGGATAGCGTGAGAGAACTGGATAAATATTAGTTAAGATTATGGTAGATGTGACTGAATTAGTTATCTTTTAAAAAATTTCAAATTAACCGAGGACGGAGGAATATTCTCTTTTTATTTTCAGTCAATAACGAAGGCGGTATAATTATTTGATCGCAGGGTAAATTACTAATTATGATGATTCATGGAGAAATTTTTTATGTATGATAGGTTATGAGATAATATAGACAAATTAAAAACTCATTCTACTAACCGATCCAATCCTACTGAATGAATAGGTTGAGTTAGGCTGGTCCGCATTAAACCTAACCCAAGTAGCAACCCAGTCTCATGGTTGTTAAATAGGAACAGGTAAATGGTATTGAGTTCATATTTATAGACTATTCAAAATTTGTTGATACCATTAGTAGTAATGCTGGTCACATTTTCAAGTCCATGTAAGCCGATTGCATATACAAATGGTTTTTTTTTTTCCTTTTTTCGCTGGGTTGCAGAACAAAGAAACTGTGAGGGAATTGAATAGGAAAACTGTTCAATCTTCCAGACCTGTCCGATATTTATTGGATATTCATATAAGATATCCTAAAATTTATAACATATCTGAAATATATATGAAATTTGCCATAATATTATGAGAGACTAAGAAGTTAAGACTCTAATGACTCTATTGACATGTTATACCATAATTATTTTGTTTTTTTGGCGTTATAATTTTACAAATCTATATTTTAGATAAGCAACAATAGCTCATATAGTTTTATTATTATTGATTATTTTCCTATTAATGACTTGTACCTATCATAGATCTTCGGGATTTGTCATATCGATATACCTGTGTCATGTCCAATCTGTATCCTTGCCATGCAACATAGATGATAAGAGAAGGAAACAGGATAGAGCTAGGAGAAAGAGAGAGGAGAGGGGGATAGGAGAAGAAAGGGGGAAAAAAGGAAATGAAACATATGCCTGTATCATGTACAATCTGTATCCTTAACCGTGCACATAGATGATAAGAGAGTTCAAAAGGATAAAGCTTGAGAAAAGAGGGGTTAGGAGGAATGGGGTGAAGGGAATGAGGAAAAGGAAATGAACAAAAATGGCAATGGAAAGGATAAATTAATAAATCAAACAAAATTATTTTCTCATAAAAGAGTTGTTGGCTTGGACAATTAAGATTGGACTTGGACAGTTGTATACCTGGGTAGTTACTTAAACATTAGACTAGGTCTTGGTTTTTTGGATTCAAAGGGCATTACCTTTACCACTTAGCGTGAGAATACTTACTCAAGAGGCATTCAATGGACAATTAATCACTCATTTACTCAAGACATTTCTAACACTCAGATGCTATTAAAAAAGTGAATTACAGAAACTGAATTATTTCGTATCTGGCTCACTCTCATCTAGCCAAATGCCCCCTAAAGAAAGAGAAAATCCTGTGTGTTGAAAGACCTTTTCACTGTACCAAAACTTCGAAGTTTTGGTAAATATTGAGGTGAATTATTTTGTATTTTTAACACATTCCCGCAGGTTGAAGGCCTATTTTTTGGCAGAAACCTGGGCTTTACGCAGCGGTATGATTTTTTTTTTTTTCTAAAAACTTGAACAATTAAATGCGCGCATGGTAGGAATTGAACCTAGATTGCTCTGATACCATGTTGAAAAACCCTTCCACTGTACCAAAACTTCGAAGTTTTGGTGAGGGTTGAGGTGAATTATTTTGTATTTTTAACATTGTATTTTCTAAATAACATAGTTGTATATACTAAATTTAGTAAAGAGTATAAGACCTCAAATTAAAGTTAATCCAATGTTTCAAGTCAATCATTTATTTAGTTTTTTCCTTAAAAGGATCAGTTGATTTATAAGAAATTAATATTATACATTACTAAGGAAAATTATTATCATTTGTTTCTTTATTTAGGAGGGTTAATGAGTAAATGGGTAGGGCACAAAAACCTTACCTTTACCCTACCCTATTACATAAACAGGTAAGAAAACTTTTCTGTCTTATAATATAAGGTAAATGGATACCCTTACCCATTGCCACCCCTAACGATGAGTATCATTTTCTGTGTGAATGATTTTTGTTTTTCTTTCGTCCCCTTTTGCTTCATAAACTGGGGGTATTGATAAAGCAAGCAATAGGAGTTTCGGTCGTGTACATAATTTAGCTGCTTCCTTTAGTAGTTAGTCGTAATTTTGTATAATTGGTATGATCATGTTAGATATTTTTAAATGGAAGCAATTATTTCATGTCTTTGTTTTAACCTCTTATGTAGTGATTGTTTGGCTTCAAAAATTTTCTTGCATCTTTGAGCATAATGAGGTGTTTGTTGGATCATGCTCTCTTACTTTGAATGGTATTTGGACCTCTACGAAATTTTTACTTGTACATTATCAAGCATCGTTTTTTTATATTAAAATAAACAAAATATCAGTTGTTAAATTCATATTTTACTCAGGTCCCTTTTTTGCTTATAAAATGTGATAGCATCAATATTTTTATGAAAGGTAACTCCGATTATTTCTTACCTTGTCTTGCAGGGTGAAGGTTAATAGTATAACGAGGGTGATTCCCAAATAGCAAAATAAAAAGCACATAAGCAACCTGTTATTGATTGTATATTATTCTTTTTCCACCGTATATAGACACTTCAACAAGCATCTAATACCCATATTGTAAAGAATATTATCAAAGAAAGTATTTATACTCCCCATGATAATGTGGATATCTTCTGCTGTGGTGAAGTCTATTAGTTATTTATATTTAATTTTTTTTGGATCCCTTTTGGGAAATAAAGCCAAAGAGACTAAATGAAGCTCAAGCTTTGGAGCAAGATTTCTGTATATATTGTCCAACTGTGCATATATACTTACTGTTTGAGCCTTCTCTTATGAATTACTCGTGCAATAAAAAATAAGTATTTGCCGTGCACTATACAAAGTTGTGATCTATCTATAAACCATTGCTATGATACAGTGCGTTAGATATAAGATCAATCGAACGCATGAATAATATTATCTTACTTCCCTCTCATAGTGAGTTATGTGCATGCTAGTAACTTTTTTTCGTCGCAAAGTATGTACTACTGTAGAGGAGCAATCGAAGCAGTTGGAGACAACCTCTATGTGCAGCTATATCATGTGTCAGTTTGATCGCTGAAAGAACTTCCATCTTTCAAGGTTTGATGCTATTTTCTTTTATCTTTGGAAGTCTAGTGGAAATGTCAGAGACAGCTAACATATCTGTAGCATTTGATAGTTATCGTCGCTATTGCTGAACCTTTGTTTCTACCCTTCGAGAGAAACAACAGATGTTTTCGTGACATCTCTCCCTACATTCAAGTTGTAAACTAAGAAAGACCATGATCGGTGCAGGCAGGCGAATGATGCAACTGTTCGAGTCAAAGACAATACTGATCTCTCAACTTTGAACTTATAGTGAGGATTGAGCTTACATTTTATATTTTAACATGTTCCCACAGGTTGAGAGAATTTTTTGGTTGTAAGTGAAGTTTTTTTGGTGAAAAATAGCCGAAAGCAACGGTCAATCTTATACAATCCTTTTTTTCCTCCCGTCCCTTCAGCCATGAAGATCGTCATATGATAGATTCAGCTCAATAGTATCAATAGTCTCGAAAAGGATGCCATAACATTTTCTTTCTGCACATGCATCTTCTGCTCAAGCTTTGTTAATGACAATGATGGTTTGAGCCAGCCTTGTGGGTAGCTGCTCCAGAATCAGTGACCCAAGGAAGACCCAAGTAGATGATGGTGACTAGATGGTGTAGATCAATCGGCCCAGATCACACGAACGAGGAGCAAAGCAGTTCCTCTCAATGAGATAGCAGATAGATAATCCAATTTTGAATCAGGATTAGATGAGTAATAGACTATTTTTTTTTTTAATTTTTCAAATGTGATTATTTACCTTTGACTGGGTAAAATCATAGTAAGTACAACAAGGGGATCAAAATGTCAATTCGGAGAGAGGAAGATCGACTAGCCAATCAGACACATTCAATTTTTTAAGAATCCGCAATTCTAATACCACATCGAAATCTCTTTTATTATACTAAAATTTTGAAGTTTTGATAAGTCCATGTGATTCATCTCCAGTCTCGTGACTGAGTTGGAACTGCACCGTCTGAGCTTTCCTTTGGAGGATAATGAGAGTACTGCCGTTTGAATAAGTTGAAAGCGATCATGCCTCCCACGTAGGGCTGGAAAATAGGCCGGGCGTGCCCTCCCACGTAGGGCTGGCAAATGGGCCGAGCGACCCGTTGGGCATGCCCGGCACGTGCCCGACACGGCTCAAGTTAGCTGAGCCGTGCCCGGCACGGCCCGAGCCTTGGGCACAACTCGGCCCGCCGCGCCTGGCATGCTCGGCCTGTTTTTTTTTTTTTTTTGAAATATACCCGTTAAGAGAGCCGTTGGGGGTTATTTGCAATTTTTTTTGCACATAGCCCCCTCAACGGCTATTTTTATAGCCGGTGGGGGATTCTTACAATTTTTTTTGCAAATTTCCCCCCTAAAAGTGAAAATGGCCGTTGGGGGGTTTTTTGTAATTTTTATTTGCAAAACAAAACATTTCTTTCTCTATAAATACCTCATCATCTCCTCTATTTCTGTTCTTCAAACTTATACAAACAAATTCATCCTCTCAAAACTCCTCTCAATTCTCAACTCTTTCAAGCAAGTTTCAATGATAAAGAAGTCTCAAGCAAGCAAGTCTCCCAATCAAGATTCAAGTAAGTTTCATCTCTCAAGCAAGTTTTTATTCGCTTTTTCGGCTTCCTCTCTCTAGTTAGAATTTTCTACTCTATTTCTCAAGTGGTTCACCGCTCAAGAGCTATTTATAATTTGATGTTTTTTATTTGGTTTTTTTGAGATTTTTTGTTTAATTTTTTTGAGATTTTTTGGAATGGATCCATATTCGTTCGGCGCTTCTTCCTCTCAAGTCGCGGGTTTTTTTTCTCCTATTTTAACTAGTGAAGATATCAAAGTCTCTGTCAATCCTTAGAACAGCCTCCTCAAGTATCATTTTCTATATCCGAAGAAGAACCAACCGAAGCAACCAGATACATAACCCAAACAACCACCTCCGTTACGACTGCTAGATCTGACATATGGAAACATTTTGAGAAAATAATGGAAAATAGTGTTAGAAAAGTTTGGTGTGTTCGCAGCAGAAATTTGCTTTCTTTCCATTGAATACAACTTAGATTACAACGAAAGTGAACAAGAAAAAAAACAAACGAGATGATTTATAATTATCGCTCTCTTTTACAATAAAAACGTGGGTTCTCGTAGCGATGGGATTTAACTAGTAGTTCCTTTTGACGATCTGACGACGATGATCTTTTCTCTTGAAGATGACGGCGGGCTTGATCTTGATCTTCTCTGGTCTTCACGAATTCAAGGCTCTCACGCGTAACTCAAATTCTCTAAGATGCGAAAAAGATCTCTTAAAAATTAATGATCATCTATGAATTGATCTATTATTGATTGATGATCTCTAAAGTCTTCTCAAAGAGGGTATCTATGAATTGATCCATTATTGATTGATGATCTCTAAAGTCTTCTCAAAGAGGGTATTTGTAGACTTTAGTTTGAAAATTCCTATAGGAATAAGAATAGAAGGTTTCCATAGAAATAGGAATAAGAGGTTTCTATAGGAATAGGAATAGAAAATTTTTATATTCATCAAGGATTCTAATCAAATATTTGGTATTGATTTAAATATCTTGATTTGAAATTCTGATTGGACTAAATTTGGATATTGGATAAACCCAAATTTCAATCACAATCAATTTAGGATTCTGATTGGACTCAATTTGGATATTGGATAAGTCCAAATCTCAATCACAATCAATTTAGGATTATCATTGGACTCAATTTGGATATTGGATAAGTTCAACTCTCAATGACAATCAGTTTAGGATTCTTAAGAATCTGCTCACGCGGAGTTAAATACTCTAAACGCCGAGCTAAAGTCTTAACTTCGCGTTTTACTTATCCACGCAAAGTTAAACTTCTGCCACGCGAAACTAACGAACAGCTTCGCGTTCTGCGAGCTATTTTCGTTTCTTTTATTTGAAAATTTTCACCACCAACAGAATCCCCTCCAAAGTTTTCAAAATGATTTTTAACTTAGCAAATTTTGAAATACTTTGGATCTTTAATTTGGTGATAGGTTAAGATCAAGAAATTCGGCAGAGGTGCCTAATCGCACATGCTTGAAACTTTGATGGAGGCGGTTCAAGACTCTCATGCGTAATTTGAATTGCACACGCCAAGATGATCGGGTCATGATCAGATTTTGGCAGAGGCGCATAATTGCACATGCCTAGAGTTTGGTAGAGACGGTTCAAGGCTCTCTTGCGTAATTTGAACTATATCTCACTGTTAGAGGTAGGAACTTAACATGACAGAGTTTATGAGATTTTTAGCAAATCCTCAGCTATCAACGGATTTAATTAGCCTTACCAATTATCGTTTGAGTTGGGCTAGCCATGCTATTCCCCTCAGCATGATGAGTTGTTGAGGAATTGATTTCCTCTCCCATTTGCCTTTAACAACATTGAGTAGTTGATTTCATACTTTTATCTCCAGTATGATAGGGTTGGTAGGGAATTTGATCTCCTCCTCCCGCCGCTTTAACAGTATTGGGCAACAAATTTTTTTATTTATAGCACTCAATTAGCTGTTCTAATGGCTAGTAAAAGTAGCGGAAACAACATGATATTTATCATCGTCAATATTTTCGACACCCCCAGCCAAATCCGGCTGCTAGCCAATAAAAATGACTTTGTCACAGCTGTGGTTCAGAGCGTACCCAAGGGGTCAGCTTGCTTGTGCGGGCTGCCCGTACTTGGTATCGATATTGACTTCCCTACTGGTACATGGGTTGCTCTGGCAAGCAACTCATTGGTTCCTACCAAAGTTGTCATATTTGCAGAAACTTTCTTCTGTTCCTCTTTAAGTGTGAGAATCCCGACCTCTATCAATGCCTGAATTCGGTTCTTAAGAGGACAACAATTCTTAGTTGGGTGCCCGACGTTCCGATGGTACAGTCAATAGTTAGGGTCGTTGGTTTTACCAGCATCTTCCGATTTTTGATTCTCCGGAACTTTCAACATGCCCTTTCTAAGAAAGAGATTGAATAGAGTACCTGTCTGCTCAGTTTTGAATGTATAAGTTCTATCTTAGCGGGGCCTATTCTGATCTACGCCTCTCGGATTCTGAGGTTTTGGCTTAAGATCTGCAACTGACGCCATCACAGCCTTCCCTTTATTTTTAGGATTCTGTGGATATAGCCTGTTATTTGTAGGTTTCTCGTGCCACGAGATTCCTTAATCCGGCAAATTATATCTTCCGCCTGCTCTCCTTGTTTTAACAGGTTTTTCCAATTCTTAGACTCTACAGCTCCCATTCTTATCAGCACGTCGGTCATGAAATTATGCTTACAGGTTTCCACAAGGGTTTCTTGGGTTATACCGTGTTTACAATGCACGGATTTTTCCCTGAAGCGTTCAATAAAGGTTTTGACCGCTTCTTTCTCTCATTGTTTTGTCGCAAGGAGGAAATGAACCGATATCTCGGTATCATCCTCAAAGAAACGCGCTAAGAACTGCTTCTCGACATCATAACAAGCGTTTATGGTTTCCGAGAGTAACTGCATAAACCATGTAAAGGCAGGCCCTCGCAGGGTGCTCGCAAATACTTTGGTCATTACGTGATCATTTCCCATTAGATGACCTGTCTGCGATAAAAAGTAATATATGTGCTGGCTTGGGGACCCCTTCCCGTCATATGACTCCAATTTGAGGGATTTATATTTTTCTGGATAAGGGGTGAAATCCTATTCAGGCGGATATGGTCTTAAAACCCCTGATTCCTTCAGTTCCTTCTTGTGCATCAAGGCATCAAGTTGGCTTCGTAACTTCTCAATTTTTTCTCCCTGTGGGTCATGGAAAGAGTATTTATCCTCGTCCTCATGTGTCGAGTAAGCATTTTCTTCTCTATCTTCTTCATTTATCTTGAATGAAGTTTCTTTTTCTTTCTTTGGTGGTGGTTCTGAAGAAGTTTTGGTTTTATCTTCGACTATTTTTTGAGTGTTTTCGACCACCTTTAAAAGCATGATTTTTAGATCCTCGATCATTTTTTGCTGCTCTCAGATCATTTGCTCTTGGGCTTCAACTCTTTGATTGATATCATCAGATTTATCTGCCATATGTGAGGTTGATTTTTGCAGTCTGGATGACGCTGAAGAGCGAGGTGATGCTATGGCCGAATTGTCGTTGTCGTCGTCATAAGAACCTTTTACAAGTCTCTTATAATTTCGGGGCGGGACAGCGCTTGATTTCAGTCGAGTCAGATGATGAGGTTCTTCATCACTCGATTCCGAATTATCATCCCTTTCTACAACTTTCTTTCCCTTTTCGACCATATTAGAAGTTACAATTCTCCATTCTTTTTCTTGGGGAGCAGTTTTTGTCTTCTTAACAGGGTTTCTGTCCGTCTCAGTTAATCGGTTGAACATCGATACCCTGATCTTACTGCAACAACAATTATTCAGTACAGTAGATACTGCCGTCATAAGCTGCTTGCAATGACAAGTAGGATTCGACTGAACTTGATTTATGCTTCTTTTCTTCGTTAGGTATTCTCTGAGATCAGTGGCCTTAGACACGGAGTCATGGGGCCCACTCATCTGTTGAGAGGGTCCAGGGGCCCACTGGAGCTTCTTAGAACCATTGGTGTCAAGTTCTGGTCCAACAATGCGATGATCAACCCTGATTTTGTATTCAGGTTAATTTACGCGGAGCTGAGAAGTAGCTTTGCGTTTTGATACGCGGAGCTGAGAACTAGCTTCGCGTTTTGATATGCGAGGCTGAATAATAGTTTAGCGTTTTGATACGCTGGCCTCGCATTTTACGCTGGCTTGGCGTTTCTGCAGAAGTTTAACTTCTAAAATATTAGCCTGGCGTGGAAGAAAATTCTTGCACACTGACTTATTCTTGCAATTTTCGCAAGTCATATCTTCGCGTTTAACGCGATTCTTGCGATTAACGCAAGTTTGAAAATCATCTTCGCGATTTACGCGAAGGTAAGGAGTTTTGCGTTTAACACAAGTTTCATTGGTTTCGCGATTTACGTTAAGCTCAGTCTTAGCCTCACGTGGAGAATCACCATCACATGCTGGCTTTAGGGGAAGTTTATCCTCGCGATTAACGCGAGTGTTAGGAATCTTGCGATTAATGCAAGTCTTACTGGTTTCGCGTTTATCGCTAAGCTTAGTATTAGCCTCGCGTGGAGAATCACCATCACACGCTGGTTTTAAAGAAAGTTTATCCTCGCGATTAACGCGAGTGTCAGGAATCTTGCGATTAACGCAAGTCTTACTGGCTTCGCGTTTATCGCTAAGCTCAGTCTTAGCCTCGCGTGGAGAATTACCATCATACGCTGGTTTTAGGAAAAATTTATCCTCGCAATTAACGCGAGTGTCAGGAATCTTGCGATTAACGCAAGTCTTACTGGATTCGCGTTTATCGCTAAACTCAGTCTTAGCCTCGTGTAGAAAATCACCATCACACGCTGGTTTTAAAGAAAGTTTATCCTAGCGATTAACGCGAGTGTCAGGAATCTTGCGATTAACGCAAGTCTTACTGACTTCGCGTTTATCGCTAAGTTCAGTCTTAGCCTCGCGTATAGAATCACCATCACACGCTGGCTTTAGGGGAAATTTATCCTCGCGATTTACGCGAGTGTCAGGAATCTTACATTTAACGCAAGTCTTACCAGTCTTAGCCTCGCATGGAGAATCACCATCACACGCTGGCTTTACAGAAAGTTTATCCTCGCGATTAACGCGAGTGTCAGGAATCTTGCGATTAACGCAAGTGTTACTGGCTTTGCGTTTATCGCTAAGCTCAGTCTTAGCCTCGCGTGGAGAATCAACATCACACGCTGGTTTTAAAGAAAGTTTATCCTCGCGATTAACGCGAGCTTCTCTGGTTTTAGGCCCTGATAAAATAGTCTCGCGTGGAGAATCACATGCTGGCTTGTCCTTGCGATTCACGCAAGTTGCAGCTTCGCGTTTATCGCGATATTGATTGGTCTTGCGATTGACGCAAGCCAGTTGCGAGGGACTGTAGCCTCGTGTTCTTCTGCGAAATTAGCCTCACGTTTAACGCAAGCTTTGAGGGCCTTTCGCCTAGCTTTCCGATTTCTATTCCGTAGTTAGGTTCTGGTCAAACCAGTTTTCAAACCTTCTTCGACAGTAGAGACACTCCCTACTAGGATTTCCTGCCCAAAAGTCGGCTGATGTGTTATATTCACTGCAAGCGCACAGTATCGTTGTAGCGCTGTACAGGTCGTCTCACAAGGATCTAAGGTGTTTTTGCGATTCTTACTCTTTCCTTAGTCTAGCGGATTAACAAAAGATTCTAGGTTGGAGTCGAATTTATCTAAGTAGCCTAGGATTTAGAATCCACTAATTTCCTACCATTTCTTACTTCTAATATTTTCTTCTATCATAAAAATTCGATCTTTTTAGTTTAATTTTTACTTAAAGTGCCCTAAGCATGAGCTATCAAGTGTTGTGCAAGTATAGCTCATCAAAAGATGCTATTTCTTATAAAAATAAACTAAATATTGTAGATAATTCAAATAAAATAGTAAAACCAGCAACCTCAATCCCTAACTAAGCATAGATTATCAAGAATCCTAATTCAAGTATAACCTATCAAAGTTCTAAACTTCGGGTCCTCGTATTTTAATGTTTCATTTGAAAAATCATGGCTTTTATTAATTTTATTTAAGAAGAAAAATATTAGAAAATAATTACATGGTGGATCTTAGTTTCATCTACATCCTAGGGCTGATCTAATTAGCTACTCATGATTTTTGCGAAGAAAGATCAAATTTTAATTCATACAATGATAAACCCTAATCTAGAAAGCAGTAACCCTAATCTAGAAAGCAGTAAAATTTATGCAGAACGAAAATAAGAATATCAAGAGCAATGGGTTACCTCTGATCACGGTGTTGTGCCGTCAACCTTCAGTAAAAATCCCAAATTTATTGAACAGAAAAATCGCGTACAAAAATAATTCCAGCGTCCAGAATATCCGTCAAAATACAAGGGTTAGCCCATAAATAGGCATCGGAAACCAAACCCTATTTCTATCTGAACCTAAAAGTGAACAAATTACAACGAAGCCACAGAAAAAATTCCGACGTATTCGACCCAAATTGGGCCGCCAAATAGCGGTAAACACCGCTAAATAGCGGTACTAATTTGAGATAAATTCATGAAATTTTGTACACATGTAAATTTTGTCTTCTAGCTTAAATATTCCTGACTGTATTCGACTTTAAGTCTCTACAGAATCATATTCTCGTAGTCTTGCCCACTTTAGTAACTTTTCGGACTCTGATTTCCGACTCCGACTCTGATTTCATGCCTTCTCCTTGTATAATTCGGATTACCTGCAAAAGACACTAAAAATACCCGAGTAACATTTATTTATATACAAAAATAGATAAATTATGAGAGAAAAAATACAATATATGTTATTCATCACACTCCCACACCTATCTTTTGCTAGTCCTCGAGCAAAACCTAAACCTAAAAAGAAAAAAAAAAGAAAACAAAAACAAAAATCCTAACTCACTTTCGCAGGAATCGCGATTACACTTAGCACGTGCAACAAGCCTTTAAACCCCTAGGTTACCCTAGTGGACGAGTGTTGTCTCGTGAGGGTTTGCAGTGAATATACCCACAAAATTCATGAAGCAGATAGATTAAGGAATAAAGAAATGAAAAATAAGGATAACCAAAAATCAAGAAAAATAAAAAATTTATACAAAAGCAAGAAGAATCTATTTTTTTTTTAATCATGTTTTCATCAATTAATCTCACTAATATACAAACTCAAGAACGCATCTAGATTATCAATTTTCAAATTGAGCGTCATATCAGATACACTTATCATTTTAATCAAAAAATTTAAATCCTATCTTTCAATACTCACTAACATATAATCCATTGGCTCCTATACATCTACGTACACGTGTGATAGTCTACTTCGGTTTTGGACTCAAACTCTAACTCATGATTCATCTCCTCTCTCATAACATTTTTTTTTCTTTTTTTTTTCTTTTTTTTTTTTTTTAAGAATATTTCACCTTTCATGCGAATATTCACGCTTACTTAGGCGCAAAGTACCCGATTACTTAGATCATACTCTTTTTTCACTCTTGAGGCTATTGCCTTAATACCAGGCGCACCCCATTATTTTATCACTCTCGAGGCTATTGCCTTAATACCAGGCTCACCCCATTATTTTATTCTCACCTTTTTTTTTTCATTTTTTTTTCTAGTTTTTTTCTATTTTTTTAGAGAGAGAAAACTTACTCAATCGTTATCATCTTTGTCCTTAACCTAATAAACTATTGTGAAGTGAAAAATAGATGTATACTTGCCTCAAAACTACTGTTAGCAATATTTATTTTTCAGATTTTGATCTTTTTCATAAATTTCAAAGTGTATCATCCAATCTACTCTCCTATCCAATTTCAAATCTAAATTTATCCATTTATCTGTAATTAGTTTGGTCTATTGATGAAAAATATAAATTTTCTTTTTAAAAAAAAAATTCATTTTTTTTTTAAAATTTTTTAAATTAGTTACCCTAAAAACTACCCAAAGTGTAAAATAAAGAAACCCAAAATACTAAAAATAAAAAAAATAAAAAATAAAATAAAGTCCTAAAAATAAAAATCTCCTAAAAACTACTCCCCCACACCTAAACTTGTGTATGCCCTCATACACAAACCAAGTATGGTAAAACAAAATGTGAAAACTATTATACAAATACTATACAAATAATGAGAGTCGTAAAAGTTACGATCTCAATATCATCACCCTATTAACGCATGAAAAGCGGTTACAACCTCTCGATCGCTTCCCACTTTCATAGTGTGTGCGTTTTAAACGTGAAGTGGGTGCATTATTATATTTCATCAACCTCTTACAAGTCACGAGATTACCTGTCTGCTTCTTATGTCGTCCTCGCTTTTTCTTTGTCCACATGTAAGCATTAACAATTAGGTTAAAGAATTCTTTCTTATAAACCTGCCAATCATCGTTAGCAACAAGTATACATGTAGAAATATCATGAGGTGAGAAGAGTCTAATATGATTCAGTGAATGTGGTGGTGGCTCTTCTAACTCATGAAGTAATGCGAGCTCCTCTGCAAACAAATCCTCAAAAGTTTGCTCATAATTCAATGGCACACTTGCACAAGTATCATCATATATAAAATCAGTATGTGCCAATTCCTCTAATAGTATGAGCTCATCTTTGAATATTTGCTCAAATGAAGGTTCATCATCAGTGGAAGAGGTCGAATGAGAGTGCAAACTATGAATCATATTGACCTCAATGAGAGAGCTCGTTGCGTGCTCATCCATATTAAATATGTTCAATGCCACAGTCATATTTCCAAACGATAACTTCATGAGACCACTCCTACAATCAATCAATGCATTTGATGTTGTAAGGAATGGTCTACCCAAGATAATGGGAATTTGATTCCGTGGATTGGAGATTGGCTCAGTTTCTAAAATAATAAAGTCTACAGGAAAAATAAACTCGCCAATCTTAATGAGCACATCTTCAACCATACCAAGAGGTCTCTTAATTGAACGATCAGCTAGCTGTAATGTGACCTTGGTAGGTTGAAGTTTTCCTAACCCCAGTTGCTGATAAACAGTGTAAGGAAGCAAATTGACACTTGCCCCTAAATCAAGCAACGCCCTATCAAATGTAGTGTTCCCAATGGTGCATGAGATTGTAGGGGAACCTGGATCTTTGTACTTGATAGGCAAGGAGTTAGAGAGGATATGTGATATATTTGCAGCAAGAAAAACTTTCTCAGGAATGTTTCTTGCTCGTTTCTTACTGCACAAATCCTTGAGGAACTTAGCATAAGTAGGAACCTGTTGTATCATATCAAGGAGTGGAATATTAACCTTCACTTGCTGAAATGTTTCAAGAATCTTTTCTACTTGCGGTGAAGGCTTCCTAAGCCGATTTGGATATGGTGCTTTCGGCTCAGGAACAGGTTCTTCCAAATGAGTACGTGACGGTGATGGAGGTGATGGAGATGATTGTGGAGAAACGGGTGGAAGAGATGATGTAGCCTGCGAGATAGTAGGAGTGGGATCAGGGGGCACGGCTACACTATTATCCACTTGCTTGCCAGATCTAAGCGTGTGAATGGCATTGCATTGGTGGACATGCGACTGATTGGAGTTTGAGAAACTGGCGTTAGGATTTGTTATGGGTTGACTTGGAAAAGTATCCTTGCCACGTTCACTCATTTGATTAGCTAGTTGTCCAACCTGCTGCTCTACATTCTTAATAGATTGAGAGTTCACGAGCAGGTGCTGATCTGTTCTTTGAATAAAATCAGTTGACACTTTCATAAGATTCTGCATGTATGTGTCAAGGTTGGACTGAGACTTGAGAAGATTTTCAACGTGCGTCTCAAGTGACTGAAGTCGCTTTTCTTGTTCATTATTAGACCCCTGTTGTGGATATGAGTGGTTTGGTACAGGTGGTCTATTCTGGTTGTTCCCATGGTTTGAAATATTTGGGTGTTGATAAGTATCCATATTAGGTCTTGGAAACTGACCAGTGGCTGGAGGTTGCATATTAGGGTTAGGGCCCCCCTGATATTGCCCTTGACCCCATGATAGATTTGGATGATTTCTCCAGCCAGGATTGTATGTAGGAGCGTAAGGATTGTTCATGGGTTGTTGTTGATATAAGGCGTTAGCCTGCTCAAGTGTGCGACCCATGGAATTCATTAACAATGGACACTCCTCCATAACGTGATTGGGAGTTCCGCAATTAAAGCATGTGGGACTTTGGAGTTGATTCACTTGACCCACTGGTGGAGACTGAGCACTAGGAGTCTCCAGTGCCTCAATTCTTCTCATAAGGGCTGCGATCTTTGCTTCAACAGCTATAGAGCTGTCGACGCTATGGATCCCACTCTTATGAGCAGAAGTTGATATACTGGGCTTCTCAGTAGAACTCTCCCACTGCATAGTCTTCCATGATAAGTCCTCAAGAAAGTCCCATGCTTCATCCTCATTTTTCTTCATAAACTCCCCTTGACACATGGATTCCAGAAGAGTTTTGGATGTGTAATCAAGTCCTTCGTATATGATTTGACACAACCGCCACTTTTCTATCGCATGGTGGGGGCACTGAGCCAATAAATCCTTGAATCGTTCTAAGTATTTCCAGAAAGGTTCTCCCGACACTTGACGGAATTGATTACTTTGATTTCTGATTCTTGCCGTCTTGTGCGTGGGATAATATTTCTTGAGAAACACTGTAACGAATTCATCCCAAGTAGTGATTGAATCAGAAGGCATACTGTACAACCACTTCTTGGCATTATCCTTAAGTGCAAAAGGGATGAAGCGGAGCTTAACTGCGTCCTCCGATAAATTTTGCAGTTTTATCATTACGCATACTTCTTGAAATTCACTGATAAAGAGATACGCATCTTCTGAATCAGAACCAGTGAATTTGGGAAGCATACTAATGTACTGCGGTTTTAATTCATAGTGATTACCCGCTACGTGTGGAAGTTTGATGCATGATGGTAATGATGTACGCAACGGGTAACATCGATCCTGAAGGATCGGGATCGGCTGGTCCATCTTGTCTCCCATGAACAAATCTGATCTTACAAGTCGACCAAATTGATCACGAGTCCAATGTGGCATGAACCAGCGACCGTGAGTGTATGCGTGAACTTCCTAAACTAATGCAAGAAGTGGGGTATGGTGGAGAGATAAAACGGGTGAATAGATATGATCAAATAAAAATGTTAATTATACTGTTCCTAATTTTTGTATTTTTTTTTTTAAACTTTTCTACAGAATTAGGAAGAAAAACTACAGAAACAGAGAAAATTCAGGTTCAGAACGTACCTATTTCACCGCTAAATAGCGGTTCTAGCCGCTGAATAGCGGCTAGACTGATGAATTTGACTTCGAGCTTTTTTCTGCTTGGTTAAGAGGCTCTTCCAATCCTTTAAATTTTCCTGTCTCTGCAATTTCTATTTCCTGCACACTCACACACACTGTTAACCCGTAAAATACTAGAAAAAGCAAGAAAAACACCGTCGATCCCCGGCAACGGCGCCAAAAACTTGATGTGTTATATTCACTGCAAGCGCACAGTGTCGTTGTAGCGCTGTACAGGTCGTCTCACAAGGATCTAAGGTGTTTTTGCGATTCTTACTCTTTCCTTAGTCTAGCGGATTAACAAAAGATTCTAGGTTGGAGTCGAATTTATCTAAGTAGCCTAGGATTTAGAATCCACTAATTTCCTACCATGTTCTTACTTCTAATATTTTCTTCTATCATAAAAATTAGATCTTTTTAGTTTAATTTTTACTTAAAGTGCCTTAAGCATGAGCTATCAAGTGTTGTGCAAGTATAGCTCATCAAAGGATGCTACTTCTTATAAAAATAAACTAAATATTGTAGATAATTCAAATAAAATAGTAAAACCAGCAACCCCAATCCCTAACTAAGCAGAGATTATCAAGAATCCTAATTCAAGTATAACCTATCAAAGTTCTAAACTTCGGGTCCTCGTATTTTAATGTTTCATTTGAAAAATCATGGCTTTTATTAATTTTATTTAAGAAGAAAAATATTAGAAAATAATTACATGGTGGATCTTAGTTTCATCTACATCCTAGGGCTGATCTAATTAGCTACTCATGATTTTTGCGAAGAAAGATCAAATTTTAATTCATACAATGATAAACCCTAATCTAGAAAGCAGTAACCCTAATCTAGAAAGCAGTAAAATTTATGCAGAACGAAAATAAGAATATCAAGAGCAATGGGTTACCTCTGATCACGGTGTTGTGCCGTCAACCTTCAGTAAAAATTCCAAATTTATTGAACAGAAAAATCGCGTACAAAAATAATTCCAGCGTCCAGAATATCCGTCAAAATACAAGGGTTAGCCCATAAATAGGCATCGGAAACCAAACCCTATTTCTATCTGAACCTAAAAGTGAACAAATTACAACGAAGCCACAGAAAAAATTCCGACGTATTCGACCCAAATTGGGCCGCCAAATAGCGGTAAACACCGCTAAATAGCGGTACTAATTTGAGATAAATTCATGAAATTTTGTACACATGTAAATTTTGTCTTCTAGCTTAAATATTCCTGACTGTATTCGACTTTAAGTCTCTACAGAATCATATTCTCGTAGTCTTGCCCACTTTAGTAACTTTTCGGACTCTGATTTCCGACTCCGACTCTGATTTCATGCCTTCTCCTTGTATAATTCGGATTACTTGCAAAAGACACTAAAAATACCCGAGTAGCATTTATTTATATACAAAAATAGATAAAGTATGAGAGAAAAAATACAATATATGTTATTCATCATCGGCTCTATGGCCGCGGTCTCCAAGGGTCTCCGTTTATCGGTGGATCCCCGATTATCCGATTTACGGATATTTGAGCGCACTCGACGATAGCGCCGTGTTTCTGTCAGGTTACCTGACTCAAAAAAGAGATACTCCTCGTACTTTTGCTGGTCGATCTCTACGACTAGCATGTTCACGTCGGATCCGATCCTCTCGACATCATATTGCACCACGATCTCTTATTTAGTGAAAGAGACTTCTCCCACTGTGGTCGTCAGTTTGTTCGCAGCAGAAATTTGCTTTCCTTCTATCGAATACAACTTAAATTACAACGAAAGTGAACAAGAAATAGAACAAACGAGAGGATTTATAATTATCGCTCTCTTTTACAATAAAACGTGGGTTCTCGTAGCGATGGGATCTAACTAGTAGTTCCTTTTGACGATCTGACGACGATGATCTTTTCTCTTGAAGATGACGGCGGCCTTGATCTTGATCTTCTCTGGTCTTCACGAATTCAAGGCTCTCACGCGTAACTCGAATTCTCTAAGATGCGAAAAAGATCTCTTAAAGATTGATGATCATCTATGGATTGATCTATTATTGATTGATGATATCTAAAGTCTCCTCAAAGAGGGTATTTATAGACTTTAGTTTGAAAGTTCCCATAGGAATATGAATAGAAGGTTTCCATAGGAATAGGAATATGAGGTTTCTATAGGAATATGAATAGAATGTTTTTGTATTCATCAAGGATTCTAATCAAATATTTGATAGTGATTTAAATCTCTTGATTTAGAATTCTGATTGGACTAAATTTGGATATTGGATAAACCCAAATTTCAATCACAATCAATTTAGAATTCTGATTAGACTCAATTTGGATATTGGATAAGTCTAAATCTCAATCACAATCAATTTAGGATTATGATTGGACTCAATTTGGATATTGGATAAGTCCAAATCTCAATCACAATCAATTTAGGATTCTGATTGGACTCAATTTGGATATTGGATAAGTACAAATCTCAATCACAAATAGTTTAGGATTCCTAAGAATCTGCTCACTCAGAGTTAAATACTTTAAACGCGGAGCTAAAGTCTTAGCTTCACGTTTTACTTATCCACGTGAAGTTAAACTTCTGCCACGCGAAGCTAACGAACAGCTTCGCGTTCTGCGAGCTATTTTCGTTCCTTTTATTTGGAAATTTTCACCACCAACATGGTGTAAACATTGTCAAAAAATTTATTCATTTCCTTTAAATAGCGGAATGGGTCACACCAAATGAACCACATCAAACACAAATAAGCACTTGCGGAGGATCGTTAGGAATTCATAAATATAATCCTATCTATGCAAGAGAAAATTTAGCAATATTTATAATACATGATGAACAACCTATTTTTTTTCGGTCGAAAATTTGAAAGATATTGTAAAAAAATATTTACTGAAGAATTTAAAAAAGTCTCACGTTTTATATGTAAATCCGACATGTTAAAAATATATAAAAAAAAAGGGGAGAGTTTAATAGTTATTTTAACTTCTTTAATTTTTAGAGTTGCTATAATCACTGATTGTTGGGAGGCTCTAAATAGTTTTTATTATTTATGCATAACGGCTCACTATATAGATCAAGATTGGTGTATAAAAAAAAATAGGTTTAGGAGATTTGAATTTTCTCATAATGCACATAATTTATCACAATCCCTACTAAGTGTTTTTTCAGTATTTGGAATAGAAAAAAATATTTTCCATTTCTTTCGATAATGATTTTGAAAATACGGCCGCAATAGAAATTCTAAAAAAATTACAAAACCAATTTTAGATTGAAAATTATTCCACATTAGGTGTATTTGTCATATACTTAAATTTATGCATACAGGATGGATTAAAAATAGTAAGTGATTCAATAATTAAACTTAGGAATACAATACTATTTATTAAAAATAATGGGTAAAGAAGACAATCATTTAAACAAATATGTCAGAATTTGAAAATCTCACCTAAAATTTTACCTATAGATATTAAAACAAGATGGAATTCTACGTATAAAATGTTAAACATGGCTATCAATATAAAGATGTAATAAATATTTTTAATGAAATAGAGTTATCAATGTGTAGTTTAGATATTAAATAATGACATCATTTGCATTGCATTTCTAAGTTTTTAAGTAAATTTGAAATTACAACTAGAGCACTGTCATGCACTTATTACCCAACTACACATATTGCACTACATTATCTAACCGAAATTAGTTCGGTTTTTAATGAATGTATGAATCACCCAATACTTGAACATAGTGTTCAACCTATGGAAACTAAATTTAATAAATATTTTAAAATTTTCCTATACTTAAAATATTTTGCAACTGTTGTAGATCCACGTTGCAAGTTAGATGAATTTAAAATTTTAATAGATTTATTTTATAAAAATATATATTATGAAGATAATGTTAGGGATGTAGTTAATGATATTAAAATTTATTTAGATATTATGTATAAAATATATGAAGATATGTATGGTGTGCCAATATAATGTACAAAGGAACCAACTGTTATAGAAATCCATAATCCAATAATATCATCTGTACTTCACCGAATAAAAAGCTAGGCAATATAATACAGATTTTAATGAACTACATTATTATTTAGAAATGTCTAACTATGAAAATAACGTGTCCCCAGAAAATTATGAAGTCTTTGATATTTTGGACTGGTGGAAATCACAAGAAAAAACATATCTCATGCTTTCCAACATGGTTCGTGATCTACAACTCCTTCGGTATCTACTGTAGTATTGGAGTTTGCTTTTAGTGCAGGTGATAGAGTGCTCATGGAGTGAAGAAATTCAATAGCGCCAGACACATTGGAGATGTGTGTCTGCTTGAAAAATTGGTTAGATGTAGAAGAAAGAGAATAAGGATTTGCCAATGAAATAGTAGTAGAGATCTCACCAGAAAATGATTGAAAGTAGAATTTTATTTTTTCTTTTTAAATTGTAATATCTACATTTGTTGGGATTTTCATGTATTTTCTAATTTTTTTTGTAATTTTTAACTCATAAATCTCTTAAAAAAAATACTAAGAACAAGTTGATGGTGACAGTCAGGGTTCTCTCCCCTCTCTTCGGATTTTGTATAATTTCTAAAGAGATTTATAAATTAATTATATCAATGTAATGAGATTTAATATAATAAAAAAAAATTACTGTTGTTACTTCTTATTAAAACCAATTAAATAAAACTAAGTAGTTTTCTAAACTTACTTAATAATAAATTAAATTTTTAATTAAGAAATTTTTTAAAAAAGCAAGTCAGTACGGCCCCGAGGACCATGTCGACGGGCCGAGTCCGGACAGGCGTGCCGTGCAGTACGGCACGTCTCATTCTTAAGACGTGCCGTGTCCGGCACGGCCAATTTGCTATCCCTACTCTCACGATGCCACAATTGCGAACGGCCTTGCGGTTCGTACCAAGCATTTTCGCCGAGGATGGGAATGAGACCTGATGTCCTGTGCTGGGGTTGAGAGCGACGATGTCTCCGAAATCCATGTAAAGAGCAAACAGTCACCTGTCACAGGAACTGTTGCATGGCTCCATCATGTCTGAGCTCGGGGGAGGTGGATATAGAATGTCTCTTTTCATAGCAATGCCGAAGAAATTTTGAAGTTCTTTAACGTAGAAATCAGTGCTATGGATTTTTCAATATATATTGACAATTTGTGACCAAGACAATACTCAATATTACCATATGCATTTATCGTGTATATTGGAGAGCATTTGGAATGGATTCGAGCTGAAAAAAGTTACAGCAATATACAAGTCCAATAACTTCAAACCATATTTTTATATGCTGAAAAATTTACATAGAATATAGTTGTAAAGATTTGAATTTTCTTTACGATGATTCAAAATTATTTCAATTGGATGTGAGATGTAAAAATTATGACAATGACTTTTTGAGGCACCACAAAATGAACTTTTCGTACTGAACTCGAGAAGCTCTGGTAGATCCATCGGTGGTCCAAGGTCAGGAGCTCTAGATTGGATTTGGATTAGAGTGTTTGAGTTGGTTGTATGGATCTAGTCCACATAACTTTATATATAGTAACACTTTTTGCTTAATTGTTTGTGGACATTTGGAGGCCTTCCGAGGTCTAAAGAAAAGGAGGCTTTGGCTCTAAAGACTTGTGAAAAATTTCTAGGACTTGTTTGCGAAGACTTAGTGAAGAATTACTTAATTATAAGAAAACAGAAATTTCGTGATAAAAAAAATCGTCACTAATCATCCCCAATATCTGAATATCAATTTTCTTATGATCCAGTAATTTTATTGATTTCTAAAACCTTTGTGATCGCTTTATTCTTTTTTATTGTGAGTGAGTGAGCCGTGGTTATTTTGAGTTAAGTTTTCTAACTTGTTGGTGTCGAGCAAGTTAGATAGAGAGATTATTGATCACTACTAGCAATTGTAAAATTCTAACAATTATGAGAGTGAATGACTGTAAAAGCCTTTTCATTATGCAATCTCTAATGATTTTTTACTGGTCTTTTACGTTAAAGTTAAAATTGTTTGTTTCTTGTGGGTACGATTAATTTGTTATAGTTATTTTACGTACATTTCTAAGTTAAATATATTGAATAGTAATATTTTTTTTTCCCCTTCAATCAGGAAGCATCAACTATGGATTTAGGGTTTCACATTGCTATTAAGTTAGTTCATATGTGAGTATAGTCCCACATCTGATAGAACAAAAAAAGTCTATGGATTTAAATACAAAATTGGGATTTTGACCTAATGGCTTAAACTTTTAGGTCAAACTGGTTCTCACCTTTATGTTTAGGCTCATCATGCTCCCCGTTGGACCCGGTGTTTCTCCCCAACAATTAGTTCGGACTAAGTTCGGACCAAGTTGTCGTCAGGGTTACGTCCTCGTTCATGATTTATTTTTTTTAAATTTTTATTTTAACCTAATGGATCTACTTCATATTTTGCCCTTTCTCTTAATAATTATTTAGAGAATTTTCTGCAGAATGCTGCATGCATGCTGGTCCCCTTGGCTTGCAAGCATGTGAGCTAGCTTACATGTCATGTTAAGCATGTGATCATTGCCTAAAATCATGCAATCTAGTCATAATGTCTCATGTACGCCATTATTAATCCCAAAATCTAAGCTTCGTGCATGTAACCAACAAAAGTAGTCTAAAACTAAAGAAGGATTTAGTTCTACGTGTTTTTGTCTTATCAACTTAATTATCTCTTAGTGATAGTAATTAGTTATAATGATGGCCATTTGGCTATTAGCACTCGAGGGAAAGTGTTAGTGGTTGCCTTTGATGACAATGAGAGCGATAGGAAACTGCGCCGTTGTTGCCTTCTTAATTAAGGTCTAAATGAAAATCTCTAGCTAGAGATTTGTATAAGAATAGTGATCAAAAGTCACTGCCTTATATAATGTTTGAATATTTAATCATATAATGTAATTAATTAGGGTTGGTAAGTATTGTTTTCAGTTGAAAATGTCATCTTAATCTTGGATGGTAGCCGGCAATGATGGTTATTGAAGTGAGGTTGCTGAGGTTGGCAGATGCAAATAGAAGAATATATAATAATTCCATGCTTGCAGGAGAGGAACCTGCGTACCGGTCGATACAAGTACTAAAAGAACAACTAATTAAGTCTTTTATCGCAAGTACTTGAGGTGGGCTGCATGTTCATTCATTTTTATCGAGCAATGTCTTCATTTAAGCCTCTAATATGTCTTCATGCTAGCAACTCTCGGAAGATTTTTCAGTTCAGAGCTAGGTTTGAAGATTAGGGTTAAGATTCCTTTCAAATTTCAATCTCGACGGCTCACAAATTAGGATTTTTTTGGACGTGGACGTTTAGCTTTGAAGAAGGGAAGAATGAGAGAGTGAGAGAGAGAAGGAAATGAGAATGGTTATTTTATTTTGGTAATTGTCAAATAGGCAATGAAAATATAACAGAAAAGGTAGGCTAAGAAATTAACATTATTAACGTTATTAACGGAGTTGAATTAGGGTGACTAAAGCAGAATAATTTCATAGTTTTGGGGACTAATATCGAAAATCAAAGATTTATGAATTGATATCAAAATATTGATGATTAAAGGTATCGATATGAAAAAAAAAAACTCATAGAAATTAATATAATTCTCATTAAAAGAAAAATATGTTTCTTTAATGTTGTTCTTTTAACATTTGTTTATGTATCAACATATCGATGATATGAATATCACTGTATATTATATCTATTTTTTTTAATTTTTAATTTTTTTTTTTTTTTTTGTCCCTGCAAATTAACTTGTGTACAAAGCATGAGTTGGAAAATTTTCCTTTTCCCTTCAAAAACAAAGTACAGAGGCAGCACACCACTCTCAACACCCTCACCAAACTCGAACGATCAGCCATTGGAAAGTTACCTCCCATCTTGCACATTGCTTGCTAAACCACGCCAGCCAAAAACTATTCAAAGTGAGAGAGCTAACCAAAACCCTCAAGAACTCATAAAAAAAAAAAAAGTGGGCTCTCTAGGAAAATGGAGTGCGCGTTTAGAAACTCCCATGGATCACGACATGGGTATGGGCCGCACGCCAAACTCAGCGCTGGGGGGGTGGGGGCCACATACATGGGCCCATGTGGGCCTAATTTGTCCGGTGAGCTCTTGCAGTGTCCGAGTCCAAGTTTTGCTGCAAAGCCAAGGGACGATGACTAGAGAAGCAAGCAATAAATTGAGAGAGCTTCCAAGTCAATTTCCCCCAATAATTCTCTACCGACACTCTCTACTATGTTAAGATTGGATCCTGCCCGTGGCACGTGCGAAAGCAGTCGCTATTTGACTTGCTTCGCATGGGACTAGACCTACGAGATTTGGGTTCAGACCTAGCCCAAGCCTCTAGAACGATCAATTTCAGTGTAACTGGTTTGGATTTGTGCACTCATCTCATCTGTCTAATGTAGGATCACAAATTTGATAAAGTTTCTAGAAGTTTCAGATTAAGCTTCTCAATTTTAAGGTGGTTCTGAAAAATTATGCCCTTCAAAAATTACCCAAAACTCTTTACATTCCTTGGTACAGAGATACATACGTGACATTAGCGGTATAAAACTATTTTGTATTTTAAAGTAAAAGGATATGATAAGAACATTTACCTTGTCTATTTCTGTTTCACAGCTTCTTTAGGCTCTGTTTGGTTTGAGCGAGGGAAAATGAAGGAAAAGAAAAAAACAGAAAGAAAATATTTTTTCTTGTTTGATTTGAGGAAAAATTTAGAAGTTAAGAAAATATTTTCTTAGTAACCAAACATTAAGACTTTAGTTGGGTTGAGAGAAAATGTAAGAAAAAAAAAAAAGAAAGGAAAAAGAAAAAGAAATTAAAAAAAAAAAAGACGGAAACTAGATTTTTCTTATATTTGATTAGTAAGAAAATATTTTCTCTCAAACTGAACAATATATAATATTTTCTTTCATATTTTTTCTTTTCCTTTCTTTCATTTTCTGTCAAACCAACCGGAGCCTTAAAAAAAAAAAAAAAAAAAACCATTTTTCTATATTTTTCTGCTTTCTTTTTTCTTTTCATTTCATTTTCTTTTTCTTTCTTCCATTTTTTTTCTTCAAACCAAACACAATCTTACATAAACAAGACTCAAAACGTTCAAAAGACAACATTTAGAAAATCAAATCTAGAACCTTCCAAATAAAAAGATACAATACAAAAATAGGATCATTCTCTTTGTACACACTAGGAAGAGTGTAGTCCTAGCAATCGGGCATGCATTGTGTATTTCTTAATTTTATATTTAAAAAAAATGCCAACTTTCATAGACCCAAAGATGGATATATAGTAAGTCTCACTAAATATTTTTTTTTCCATGTTAACAGTCATTAATTATTATAATAATTAGAAATTAAGAGGTCTGCACTCTATTTTCCAACTAAAAAAAGTCAGCACCCTTCCTAGATTTATTAATCCATCCCAACACTAAAATAGCATCAAATCACATGCCTCATTCTCTGCTTAATAAATATTTTCCCATCTAAAAATTATAGTCTCTTTTTAATCAAAAATTTATTCTAAATTACTTATTCATTTTGAATTCTAAAAATTAATTTTTAATCTCAAATTAACTTTAATTAATCCCAATGCATCTTAACTCGTAAACTTTCATTTATTAGTAAAAAATTGCATTTTTTTTTTAGTTTCACAAGTTCTAAAATGAATGAATTTTAAATTTTATTGATTAGTTGTACTAATCAAAGTAAAGTTTTACATAAAATATGTGTACAAAGAGAGTAAAACCTGTTTAATTACTTATAAAAAAAATAATGAACAAGCACCGGCAGAATATTCAGCCACACATCATTATTACTCCCTCATTTTACACCCCTCCTTAAAACCAAAAAACAAAAAAAATACAAAAAAAAATACAAAAAAGATTAAAACTATTTACATTTCCCCTTTTTTTTAATATATATGATGAAGTTTAAGCTGTATATATATATATATATATATATATATATATATATATATCATATATAATAAAAAATAAAAATAAAATTATGAGTCCTCAATGTCGATGGAGAATGGAGTCTGCAGCAGATCATACGGGGCCCACAGCGAGTCGAGCGGGCACGGGCGGCCCGCGTCCAGCCTGGCCCACGGCTTTCCCTTCCCGCTCCAATGCAGCAGGCTAACTGGGCCCGGGTGCAGGTCCCGGCACAGCCCACGGAAGTTGTCTCCGCCGAGGCCGTGCTGGTTCCATCGGTGGTCGACGGCGGCGATCCTCCCGGCGAACACCAGCAGGAACGGCGGCAGCGATCCCAGCTCGTAGATCCGCATCCGCTTCTGCAGCTCCATCCACTCCTCGATCTGCTCCGTGTACCCGCCCGCCCGCCACCGCTCCAGATCCATCACCATCACCCCCGTGTTGAAGTAGCACGCCCTCCGCCCCTCGAACGTCAGCGACAGCGTCGGGTTCGCCCAGAACGACGGCGTGAAGTAGGCGGTGAAGTTGGCGTTGCAGTACTCCGGGGCGGCGAGAGCCACGCCTTGGGGCAATAATGTAGAAGAAAGACTTGCTATGTCGTCGACCAGGATGAGATCCGAGTCGAGATAGACGACGCGGGTGACGCAGCTGGGGAGGAGGCGGGCGAGGTACGAGCGGGCGTAGTTGAGGGGTCGGTCGAGGGCCTCGCGGATGGAGGTGGAGATGAGGCCGGAGACGAGGGAGTCGTCGAACGGGTAGATTCGGAAGCTGAGGGAGGGGAAGGAGGTCGAGATAGTGGAGCTGAGATATCGAGAAGTTGAGGTCGACGCCACGAAGTGGAACTGGATCGATTGGGGGCAGCAGGAGTGCTGGAGGACGGAGTGGATCGCCGCCACGGACCCGCGGAGGTACGCCGCGTCCAGGGTCATGGCCACGTGGACCAGGGCGGATGGGCTGCAGGACTCCGACGTGGAGGGAGCGAGGGGGGGCGGGCAGTCGGGGGAGTTGTAGAACTGCGGGGCCTCGCGGAATTTCGGCGGCGGTGATGCTGACGTGGCGGAAATGGTGAGGAGAAGGAGGAGGAGGAGGTGGAGCATATTTTATTTATTTATTTTTTTTTTGGAGAGTTTGAATTTGGGGAAGTGGAAGTGGGTTGGGACTTGGGATCGAGAGGGTGAATATTTATACGGAAAAAAAAAAGAAGCAAAATTAAATTAAAAATATATAAAAAAAATTGGAATTTTAAATTGATTTTTCAGCTGAAAAAGGCCTCTTGGGATTTAGGCCCGCAGACGCCGACACTTTGACGGAAAGGTTGGATTTACAAAAATATCCTCCAATCAAACTTGGCTACACAGCATTACTCGGTTTCTTTTGAGGGTATTTTTGGGAGCTAAACTGGGGGTGGCCAAGTGAAGACGTGCCACGTTGCGCGTATTTCCTGGCACGTGTGAAGCAGGCGGGGTTATGGGGTCGCCTTCCGAGTGGGGCCCACGACTTTTAACGCTTTAATTCGTGATTAGGAGGTATTAGGGCACTCTAAATCTCAGTGATCCGTTATTAGTTATTTTCTTTTAATATTTATTTTAATTAGTTTAAACTGCTCTGATGTCTCTTTATGTTTGTTGTGCGTTGTTTCGTTGGTGTGCAAGCAAGTCTGAAAAAGATTTGGATTCGTTGGTTGTTGAGAAATCTATGGTTTACAGAGCACACCTGTTTTTTTTTTTTTTTTTTTTCTAGTGAGCCCATTTAATAACGAAAAATTCTGATAAAAAATACTGTGATAGATGGACTCACTGAGAAAAATGGTGTGCTCTGTTCAAACGTCCTAATTATACTTGTACCAAAGATGTACGAACAAATCAAGAAGGTGGCAGCAGACTTGGGGCATTTTGCACGCGAACCGGACAAAGGAGTTGATGCTATAGAATGCATTGATGACACGGAATCAAAATGGAGTTGATTTCCGAATAGGTGCAAAATGCAAAGTAACTATTCAAATCTTTCATAATATTGATTAATGGTGGAGAATTCCAATTCATTTTGCATTAAATTACAATGTATCTGTATATTTATTCAGGTATTTGAGGGGAACAAGTGCAATGTGTGCTTTGATTGTTACGGATATTGTTTTTTTTTTTTTTTTTTTTTTTTTTTTTCCATAGATGGCAACAAACAACAAAAGTCATCGTGTTACTGTATATCTAGAGTGCAGATTTCATCGATCATAATATATATGTATATATTCTCATATATGTTGCTTATAAAATTTTAGTGACGTCCTGTATACTTTTATGTAGTCAACTTGGATGCATAATTAAGATTTTTTTACTGTAAAGTAAATGTTAGTGTAAATCATGAGGATTATAATGTATGAATAATATTTAGCCATCTACCAATTTAATAAATATATAAGATACTTTTAGATGGTTCTTATAATCTATCTCTCTTTCCGTGAAACAAGCACCAAAAAAAGCATATTTGTTTTTTATTATAATAATAATAATAATAATAAAAAGCATATGTGTTAATAACTCATATATATAGTTACATTTGGATTGAATTATTATGGTTAGGATTCAAATTAGCTAAAAGTTGACCGTCCTACTGCCTCTCTCTCTAACTAGTCGAATTAGCTATCATCAAAACTTTATACTTTCCTTCTTGAATGAAATTTGAACAACGTTACACTGATCCTCACGATTCAAATCTATAGTCATCTTGTTCGTTGCAGATAAGTATTTGTTTAACACCAAAATCCTTTTGTTTTTAGCATATTATTATTGATCGGGATCTTAGATCCAATGAGCTTGTTTCTATCTCTAGTGGAAACTTAATTTGGATCATAGGTGCCACGTGCATTGGAATTTTGCTAGATATGAATTAATTAGAAACCCTAATGTATATAAAATCTCAAATGAATCACCGACAACGCGCGCTAATTAATCCATGCATGGCATGCGTATAGATTGAAATCAGAGGCCAACGCGCAGAAAGTTCCGGCCCATGCATTCCCATGTTGACGGCCGAGCACATGCCCATATTCTCTCTCACTAACATCAATCACTAACAAAACTTAAACAAAGTCTCGTTAACAAAATGATACATCCAGACTTATGTGCAGTGTTTTTAGAGTAATCTATATACATATTTTGTGTCGATGATCATAACCTCAACCTTAACCATAACTCGATCGATGTTTAATTACTACTACTTACAATGTAGGGATGAATTAGTTAATGGAAAGTGACCCTCTTGAAAGTAGATTGGATTGGAAAGTAAAGAGAATATACTTTTTACTCTCCCTGTGCTTTTCATGAATTGGTTGTTCTTGGGGCTCAATGTAGAGAGTACTATTTTTGAATGTGAGAGGAGTTGATTGGTTCAGGATAGTATCTCACTTTATATGAACTATTGGGGAAAAACGGGTTCCTAACTAGACACAAAGTCGAGAATCAATCTGACCCAAAAGCTCAAGTTAATAGATAGAGATCACAATTATCTATGGAAACCACTATTCGTGAGATTTCAATTTTGGTCTGAACCATCTAGGTAAACTATCTACATGGTGCACCATGGAAAACTAAACTTAAAGTCACACCTGACCACTTTGGACTTCACACCGGCTTCACTCTTCCTTGGAGCACAACCTGGACTCTAATACTAGTTGTTGGGGAGAAACATTGGGCCCAAAGAGAGCACGATGAGCTTCAAACACAAAGCCGATATCCAAACTGACCCAAAACTTAAGCTAATAGGTGTAGCCCCAATTTTGTATTTAACCCTATGAACCTTTTCATGTTCTATCTGATATGAGACTATACTCACATATGAACTCTTAACATGAACCGATCATGAAAACGAAAAAAATAAAAAGTTATTGAGCCCCACTAATATACTTTCTATTTTCGACTTTCAATGAATCAATCAGCTCTAAAACATTTTGGCAAAGAGTTGTCTAAGGACAATGCACCCATCGTGACGTGTGTTGGAGAAAAAATTTTGCAGTCAAGAAGAATTAAGCCATACGAGGCGAACAGCCTCGCACATGCAAGGCTGATAGCCTCGCTTATGCGAGGCTGGCAGCCTCGTACGAGGGCGAGGCTAACAGTCTCGCATGGGTTTCATAGTCTCACGAATGCGGGGCTGATTCAATTTCAAAATAGGGTTTCCTTTTGTTTTTTACCAAAATTTCTAATTCAATCATATCCAATTACTCTGAATTGAAAATTTCAAATCCAACTGAAATACAAGTTCAGATATTAAATTGAGATGGAATTCTATTCTTATCTCCTAAGAAAATTCCTAAAAACTATAAATAGGGGTTAAGAGGAGGAGCAACTGGGGAGACCTTTGACAAGTTGATTTCCAGCGCGAAAGCATGCCGACTAGCAGCAAGAAGTCGCCGGTCAGAAACCCAAAGGAGAACGAGGTCGACGCCTCATAACCATGTAAGAAGCCACATATTTTATAAAAAAGAGATCGATGCTCCATATCCATGTTAAGAACTCATTAGAAAGACATTATATAAGTCATCTTGTTTGTTTTCCTATTTTCTTTTCATTATATTTTAGATAATTATTATAATTTATAAATCCAAAGTAACGGAAGGAAGTGCACATTTTGCGCGTTCATTGATGGAATGTGACCTGTTTAATTGTTTCCCAGCATACAAGGACTTTAAAAAGAAGTTCAATGAAGGGGGAAGCAATACTAGAAGATTATTTACAAGAGAATATGCAGATTTTTATAATAATTTTAACCCATTGGTGTTATTGGGGGATGGTAAGTATGCATTCACGATAAATTTTTTATATGTACTATACAAAATTTTGAATTAAAAATATAAATTTTATTTTTTTTATTTTTCTAATCCTCAGTGGTAATACTTTCAGCAACCATGCATGCATGCTTGCTGCACCAGCATCGGATACCTAGTACTGTACTGCTTTTGAATTCGAGATCTCTGCTTGCTTGAATCTGCAGAAGTTACAAATGTACGTAGAACAGCTAATGCCATATTTAGGTTTTATTCTCTCAGAGCTTGCTTTATCTGCTGCATTCCTGTGCATGGCAAAAAAGAAATAGAATAATCTTTTAGGGTCAGGAGCCTAACAAAGGTATGGTGTCCGAGGGAAATTTCTAAAAGAGCACGGCCACTAGTCTTAGTGAGCATACATTTCTAAGTCAGAGGTTAATTTTTAAACGGTTTTCAAACCATTCGGAGATTAGTCCTCCAACGGAGTTAACATCGTTCGAGTACTAATTCCTGATCAAAGCAAAAGACAAAGTCATAAAAGGAAATGATAAATTTATAATATTTTTATAACTTAATGAAGTGGGCTCAGTCAAGACCAATGGTGTGCTTATTTGAAAATTTCCTATTTGGAGACATCAACAACCTGATGAGATCCTACCATTGCCAGTAGAGATGGTAATAGACGCGTCTATGAATTAATTTTTGATTTGCCCTATATAAATTTTTGAATTAAAAATAAAAAATTTTATTTTTCTAATTTAAAATTTTGTATAAAACGGACAAAAAATTAATCCGTGGACACGTTCATTATCATCGTCGCTGTCCATAGGAAGATAGATTCAACCCCTACAAGTTCTGTGATCTGCAGAAACTGGAGTATGAGTTCAAGTGTAAATAACTCTCGGCATTCCTTTGGATATGCAACTCTTCCAAGCACCATTCATTTTATTTTTTTTATTTTTTTTTAAGAGTAAAGAGTATAACTTAATCTTACCCCTGGATCTTGTTATGATTAACCATTATTTGAATTATATTGTGTCTTTCCACATTGACATCTCAGATAGGAAATGATGGTCCTACCTCAATTGCAACTCACTATGAATCTAATATATCAAGCAAGCATGGAGGATAAAAAAAAAAAAAAAATCACAAAAAGAAGAACACAAGGAATGTGATTCGATCAACCGATTTGGCCTACATCCAATGCCTGGTAACAAAATAGTTTTTACTATGATAGAAATGACAACCAATTTATATAAAAAACTAACTAGCTCTCTTGCCTCTCACATTTCTTATCATCCATTAATTCTCATGTTTCTATTTGCCAATTACAAGAGATTTCAAACCTATCTCTTACCTCATCCTTTGTGTGTGTGTGTCTATATATATATATATATATATATATATATATATATATATATATATATATATATATATAGAGAGAGAGAGAGAGAGAGAGAGAGAGAGAGAGAGAGAGAGACACACATGCATGTTCGCACACACACTTTTACTTTGACCCCATTGGGTATTGGCTCCATCATGTAATTGGTTGTGATCGAGCAAGCGGACTCTTCTTGTTGCTAATTATAAGTATAAGTTGGTGCAATAGCATTAGAAAGTCTACGACTTGACCGATCCAATTTCCAAATTCAACCACGAGACATGCAATATAAGCACAAGGCAACTTGAGCATTAATTATATTAATTAATCTTCCTGATTAACCTTAATTTGTTATGTTAGCTACGATCCCAACAAGTCCCCACCTCTGAAGCTACCTAACTAAGTGCGACTTCTCCGTGGACATGCAACTATATGGAAGTCTCCTCTTCCGCTGTCCCTCAACACTTGAATTAAAAAAATAAATAAAAGACAGTAACACAACGTTTGAGACTTCAAAGTCCGTACAAGTGCTTTTTTTTTTTTCTAAAGAGAAGATGATGAGTTGACAGAACTCGGAGGTTAGATTAAGTTGATGATTGACTTGGACTTGAGGAGGAGAAGAAGACCCCAGCATATAATAATATATAGGAGCACGGCCTAACACTCGACTCGACTTTACATGGCGAAGTTGGAAATGAAGATGAAGATTCTCCAATGACTAACAATGTAAGTCGCCTTATACATGATCGTCATTGACTAACAATGTAAGTCGTTGTACGTGATCATATTTTTTTTCTCTTTCATTTTCTATCAAACCAAACATAGCCTACCAATTATTTTTCTAAGTAGCCAAATAAGAAAATCTTATTTACATATAACCAAACTGATACATAATAGATGTGCTTTTTAAGCAAAAGTTATGGTATCCATCATATTATCATGGTTATGGGTTTAATAGAAAGTGCAAGAATATGAAAGAAAATAAAATTTGAGAGAGTTTCTTTCCTATGTTTAATTGGGATGATAAACTTCCACATATCTCTTTTTCTCTGGATGATATTCCATGGGCCTAATTAGTAAACTTAAGTTCAACCTACAATTGCGCATGAATCCCTCATTCAATGCACAAGAAATAAATTAAGACCCCAAGGCAATGCGCAGTGGCCTCCCATACCTAATCACAAGATGCGTCCGCACACCTAAACTTGATAAACAAGGGACAGACAAATATCATACACAAATCCATGGTCCTGCTAAAAGTCTCTTAATACCATATATAAACGTACACACAACTCGTACTTTTCTAAATCTTCTGCGTCTCCAATCCATGCTACATATACTTTTCAAATGAGTAGTCTAGTCTCGAGGCAAGGTTTGATATCCACCCGTTAGTTGCAAAAGAACAGCATTAGTTCGAGTCACACAGAGGAGTAATTGATCTTGAGTTTGATTTGACCAGTTCTAATGATATTCTTGGTGCTGATAATTAGCTAGAGATGATAATGAACACGTACATGAATTAATTTTGAGCATATTCTATACAAAATTTTGAATTAAAAATATTTTTTTTATTTTTCTAATTTAAAATTTTATATTGAAAAGACTTTGGCCCATAGACGCGTCCATTACCATCGCTACAAGTGATAATTGACTAGCTCGTGATTAGGCAAAGGTTGTCGGAAACAGATATCCTTGCTAAAATAAGTAAAAGTAACCAAAGCATGTTCTAAAGTTGAAAAATAAAAGATGAACATAAAACTTGCGCAATTCACAGAACATGAGAAGTAGGTAGACAACTGAGACTTGATGAAATATGGAGCTAATAGAAAAAAAAATGTAGCTAATAGAAAAAATTTCTCTTGTAAACGTAATAAATAAAATAAAATAAAATAAAATAGCAGAACACTCTTTAACTTTTTCATTGCTCTCGAGACAAGGTTCATGATTTACTTTTGGCAGAAATGTCACATGGTACTGAATCTCTCTCCTGTCATTTAACGTGAATCTAATGCTTCAATGGTGAATACTAAGAATTTTAAATTTTGAGGAAGGCTCGTGCAGATTAACATACATTGGTAAATGCCAAAGATATCCATAAGATAGATTGTGCATGACATACAAGAAGTGGGATCATTTCCTGGTTAATGATTATCCCATATAAGCTTGTCAATGCCTGAAAGATCTATCCATGCAACCAGTCATTCCTCACTTTACCAAGAATTATAACTGTTATTTAGCCACACATTATAATTTAGAGGTTTAAATTAAGCATATAAACTTAGTAAACGACGGATCCTAAACTATACTGCTGTGACACTGGACTGACAAGAGATACAAATAAACAGTCAATTTAGACATTTGGGTTCTATTATTCAGAAGGATAGAGAAATCGATAGTGATGTCAACCATAAGATACAAACTGGCTGGTTGAAATGAAGGAGTGTAATAGGAGTTTTATGCGACCATAATATTCCGTTAAGTCTAGGCGTGGCAAGTGAGCCGTGTCCGGCCCGACCCATGCCTGGCACAGCACGGCCTATTTTCAGAACATGCTGTGCCCCTGGCGTTGGCCCGGGCTCGGCCCGCCGGCACGTGCCGTACTAGGGCCGAGGCGTGCCGGCACGTTTCTTTTTAAAATTTATTTAAAAAATATTAAGTTGATTATTAAGAAAGTTTAATATAATAGTTAGTTTAATTTAATAAGCTTTAACAAGAAAAAAGAATAATAAAAATAAAATTTTATTATATTAAATCTCATTATATTGACATAATTGCTTTATAAATTTTTTTAAAAATTATACAAAATCCGAAGAAAGAGGAGAGAACCCTCACTGTTACCCTCAAATTGTTCTTAGAAATTTTTTTCAAGAGATCTATGAATTAAAAAAAATTTACAAATATAGAAATTAGAACTCGAAAAGAAAATACAAAAGTTTTCAATTTTCATTCATTCTTTGGTGAGTTCTCTATTTCTACTTCGTTTGACAAATTTGTTCTCTTTCTTTTACGCCGAGCCAGTCCTTCAAGCAAACACAAATCTCTAATGTGTCTATTGCTATTGAGCTCCTCCACTCTGTGAGCACTCTACCACTTGCACTAAAAACAGACTCCGATGCTACTGTAAACACCGGAGCAGTTAGTACATCACGGACCATGTTGAAAAGTATAAGAGATGTTTTTTTCTCTGATTTCCACCAGGCCAAAATATCAAAGGCTTCATAATTTTTAGGAGATACGTCATATTCATAGTTGGCCCTTTCTAAATAATAATATAGTTCATTAAAATATATACTAAATTGCCTAAGCATTTTTCGGTGAAATACGAATGATATTATTGGATTTCAGATTTTCTTAGCAGTTAGTTCTTTTATAAATTGTGTTTTATCGCTATACATATTTTCATATGTATTGTACATAATATCTAAACAAATTTTAATATTATTAACTAAATTTCTAACATTATCTTCATAACATATAATTTTATAAAATAAATATATTAAAATTTTAAGTCCATCTACTTACAACGTGGATTTACAACAATTGCAAAATATATTAAGTATCAAAAATTTCTAAAATATTCATTAAATTTAGTTTCCATGGGTTGAACAATATTTTTAAGTATTGGGTTATTCCTACTTTCATTAAAAAGTGAACTAATTTCGGTTATATAATATAGTGCAATGTGTGTAGTTAGAATAATAAGTGTCTAAGAGTGCTCTAGTTATATTTTTAAATTTGCTTAAAAATTTACAAATGTAATGCAAATGGTGTCATTCATTAAGATCTAAACTACAAGATGGTAATTTCATTTTATTAAACATATTTATTACATATTTATATTTAATTGTCATATTTAATATTTTATATGTAAAATTCTATCTTGTTTTTATAACTAGAAGTAAAATTTTAGGTGAGATTTTAAAATTCCTACATGTTTATTTAAATGATTGTTTTCTTAACCCACTATTTTTAATAAATACTATTGTGTTCATAAGTTTAGTTATTAAATTATTTACTATTCTTAATCCATCTTGTATACATAATGATATATTTTTTCATCTAAAATTGGTTTAGTAATATATTTTTATCATTTCTATTGCAACCGTATTTTTGGAAGCATTATCGAAAGAAATGAAAAAAAAATTCTTTCTATTCCAAATGCCGCAAAAACACTAAGTAGGGATTGTGAAGGATTATGTGCATTATGAGGAAATTCAAATATCCTAAAGCTAATTATTTTTTTTGTATAAACAAATCTTGATTTATATAGTAGGCCGTTACATATAAATAATGACAACTATTTAAAGCCTTCCAACAATCTGCGGTTATTTCTACTCTATAAATTAAAGATGTTAAAATAAAAATTAAAGTTTCCCTCTTTATCTTTTTATATTTTAATAATATCGGACTTACAAGTAGAACGTGCGACTTTTTTATATTCGGGACCTAAATATTTCTTTATAAATTTTTCTAATTTTCGGTTTTCATCCATAGAAAAAGATTGTTCAATATGTACTATATATGTTAATAATTCTTCTCATTGATCATATGATTATATTTAAAAGTTCCTAAAGTTCCTCCGTAAGTGTTTAATTGTGTTTGTTGTGGTTCATTTGGTAGGTATGTTTTATCTAAGTGTCTTTTAAGGTGTCCCGTTCGACTACCTAAATAGAATGAATAGATTTTTTTTACAATGCTTACACCTAACTTTTCTAATACCATTTTCCATAATTTTATCAAAATGTTTCCATATATCCGATTTAGAAGTCCTACCGAGGGTGTTTATTTGGGTTTCGAGTATGATTGCTTCGGTCAACACTTCTTCGGGCATATTGTTGATTCTATATTTTCAAATGATTGTGTAGAAAATGGTACTTGAGAAGAGTATTCTAAGCGTTGGCAAATGTTTTAATATTTTTTATTTGTCAAAAAAGGAGAAAAAATATCCTCAGTTTAAAAGTAAGAAGCGCGAGACGAGTATAAATCCATTTCAAAAAACCGAATAAAAAAATTCAAATTATAAATACCTCTTGAGTGGTGAACTACCTGAGAAATAGAGTAAAGCGATGAGTAATAGAGGAAGAAAGCCGAAAAAACTAAGAACTTACTTGAGAGTTAAGAGTTGAGACTTGCTTGAATCTTAATGTTGAGACTTGCTTGATACTTGATGCTTGCTTACTTGAGCCTTCTTGATCACTTGATACTTGCATGAAACTTGATCAAATATGAAAGAATTTATTTGGAAGAATTTTACTTTTAGAAATTTTTTAGAGAGTTGAATATTGAGAAGAGTTTTGAGAGAATGAAAATTTTTGTATGAAGATTGAAAATGGAAGAGATGGTTATTTATAGGGAAAGAAATATTTTTTTTGGCAAAAAAAATTGCAAACACCCCAATGGCTATAAAAATAGCCGTTGGGATCTATGCAAAAAAAAAAAAAAATTGCAAAAAAAACCCCTCAAATGGCTATAAACAGCTAGTTTTAAAAACTATATATATATTTTAGACGTGCCGGGCCGTGTCCGACAAGGCTCGGGTAACCTCGACTTGGGCACGACTCGAGCCGGAGACCCGTGCCGTGCCAGGGACGTGTCGGGCCGGGCGTGCCCAACGGGCCTGGCGTGCCCAACGGGCCGCGCCTAATTAAGACTGAAGGGAAAATTTTAAAAGATTGCTATTAAATCAGCTTTATTATATGGCACGGAACGTTGGGCTGTAAAGAAACATCATTCATAGAAAATAAGTGTAAGAGAGATATACATATTTCGTTGAATATACAACAACACTAGGAAAGATAAAGTGAGAAATGAATAAGATGGATGTAGCTCCCCATCGAAAAGAAGATGCGAGAAAATTCTATACAATGGTTTGATCATGTACAACGTATACTTACAAATATACCAGTTCGATAAGGAAAACTTATCGAAACAGGACAAGTTAAAAGCACGAAGAGAACACCGAAGAAAACATACACGAAGATGATACGAGAAGATATAGATTCTAGAGGTTTAGATGAGAACATATTATTTGATAGGAACGAATGGAGAAGGATTATCAACGTGATAAATCCGCATGATTCTCTTTTGGTTTATGTAGCCCACCCCAACTACTCAGAATAAAAGACTTAATTGTTGTATTATCGTCATCATCATCCGCCACGTCGTCTCAGCCTTCATCCATCATTATGTGGCTGACTCATGTTTAAGAGCAATAGAGACACCAAAATGCCTGAAATCATTAACTCGCAAGTATACAACCCCTGAGAGCAAATTGACTCAGGGTAAGAGAGTTCCATAATTATGAAACCCCACACAAGTACTATTCCCAAGCCCTAAATCTTCGAGTCTGTAAATCTTCAACTACTTCTTCCAGTTCAGACTTCTCTCCTTCGAACAGCAATGCAGTGGGCATCAGGTCAATCTCATTGCATTTGAACCTCTAGAAAACACTAGAGACACAGTTAACAGCTCAGGCTATAACATATTCAACCCAAAACAGAATTATGAGCCCTAGATCCAATACTGTTTACATTTAAGGAGCACATCCTCATGACACACATAGCCCAAC